>JAABNY020000035.1:14992929-15017067 GCA_015164015.2 Brevimyrus niger
CCTTTGTTCAGGCTAAACAGATTCAGCTCAGCTAACCTCTCCTCATAAGACATTCCTCTAAGACCAGGAATCATTCTTGTAACCTTTTGCTGTACCCTTTCCAAGGCAGCAATGTCCTTTTTAAGACACTGTATGGTGACCAAACCCGCACAAACTATTCTAGGTGGGGTCTTACCAAGGAATTGTATAATCTTATGTATTGTATAAACATCACCTCCCTTGATTTAAACTCCACACACTTAGATATGTAACCCAACATCCTACTGGCCTTTTTAATTACTTCCCCACACTGGCGAGAGTGAGAGATAGAAGCATCAACATACACACCGAGGTCTTTCTCATAATCCATCATATATTAGTCATTACTATAAATATAGCAAATATTAAAATATTAATTACACTGTAGTCTTTAACATTTTCCATTAGTTACTAATTTCAGTCAAATGTAGCCCTATTTAGCCTGAATCCTGAGTCTCCAGTGGTGTAACTATTAACCTGGGGAGTTGATGCTTAGAAAGTGATACTGATGAAAATTTGTTTTTACCCATTTTCAACTGGTGCAGCCTTTTCTGAAATACAATCATTATACAAATATGATTGAAATGAATGGAGTGACAATGAGTAGGCAGCAAGGCTTTACATTACTGTTTAGCTCTACATCTCATGTGCAGCACAGACACGCCCACAGGCTTTTCCTCACTGTGATTGGCTAACTGGAGAAAACTCTAATCCTCATATTTCCCAAAAGACTTAACTGCAGGATTGCACTGACATGTTCCTTTGGCTTAATAAAAACTGAACAGATTTATTCAGTATATACACGGTATTAGCGACTATTAACAAGACGACGTCAGTACTCTGTTATCCCACTGTGTAACTGCATTGCTCCACGTTGCTACTGTACCATATTACTGCATACACTCGTCTACCTTTGCACTGCTTACCTCATTTGCCCCATGCTGTTACCCCATTTTACCCCTCAGTGTTACTCAGTGTTGATCCCATCCAGTTACCTGCAGTAACTGCAAACCGCCCCTGACAGCTTGTTCTGTGGACACACCCTCATCTTCATCATCTGCCGTTCCATGTATAGAGCGGTTCACCTGTTTGATCAGGGCACTGCATGGGGGTCAGGAGAGGAGGCAGATGTGAGAACTGGAACGGAGCCCCCAGTATTAACAGTGGGGGGGCGACCCCTTCAGTCAGGCACCTGATGGACTCTGCGTCGATGTGAACCGCTGTGATTCTGCCCAACAGGGATGTCACCATCTCCGCAAAGGGGCTGCTGTACTGTGCGGCGTGTTTCAGGGCCTTTGTGATGTCTCTCTACAAACACAACAGAACAGGACCAAAATACAGCAGGATTTCTGTATGCTACAGTAGCACTTACTTCAGTTGGCCGGTGCTTTTTTGCATATCCTAACTTTGAGTGGGAGTGCAGTCTTCTCGTTTTAAAAGGGAATTAAACTTCTGGCCACAAGGTCACAAAATAAAATGTGGGTTCTGTGGCTGAGACTGAACAACAATCCTATCAGCAGGGATCTGACTCACCCGTCTGCTTAATAATAAGAGCAGTAGTGTGTTTTCTGTAAGGCTCACCACACAGCCCTCGGCCTGCCGGCGGGAGCAGCATGGGCTGACCACCGTCTCCAGCTGTTTCCGGATCTTGGCGTCCTCCTCTAGGAGCTGGGCCAACTTCTTCACAAAGTCCTTGGTCCTGCCCAGGGCCGGCAGGTTCCCTGGAGCACAGCAGCAGCCATGTTTCCATAAATCCAGTCTTTATGACTGTAAATCATCATCGTTTTAATAGAACACATGAGAAAACGGGAGTTTACGAAAAGCACCTACTCGCGATGACCGTGACTTTGGAAAAAACAGCTTTGCTACATGTTTCTGACTGCAAAAGAAAGAAAAAATGGTTAAATTATTATAAGTTTCAGGTCATTCTATGTCTGATTGACATATGGTATTCTGCTTGACTCTCAGCGGAGGCGGACGCACATCTCTCCCTCTCCCTTCCCTTATCTTCCCTGCTTTGCTTCTCTCGTCTCGTCCTGTCTACTGTCTTACCTACTTGGGAGACTCTCTCAGCCCTGCTCTTCAAAACTACGGACAATCAACAACTCCCCCAGAAGAACAAGGCAGTGAGACTCTCTTGCATTCCTCTCCCCCAACCACCAAGGACACCCTCCCCCGAATCCAACGCCTTTGCCGCTTCATACCACCAGCATGAACAGATGGGTCTGTGACCAGTGCCTCTGGCTGCAGGACCGGATGGCTGTTTGTTCTATGCTGGCCTACCTCCACCTCCCCAATTCCCTCCCCTGTTACAAGTCACAACTTTTTATGTTGTAAGGTGTAGTGACTATGTGCTTATGTTGCTGAGGTGTTTTTTTCTGTTCCTACAATGTACTCCCTACTGGAGTACAGCCTGGGGGCTGTTTTTTTTATTCGCCTCTCATGGGATTCTGTTTCTCTGTTCTTCCTATATCCCCATCTTCCTGACCTGTCTACCCCCTGTAATGTGATGTTTGTATATGTACGGTCGGGTTGATGGCCAGTTTTTTCACTGGTACTTGTGACTAGTGATATGGTATTGCAACAACAACAGCAATTATAATAATAATAATAATATTTATTATTATTATTGATACTTGGAACTTTGGGTGGAACATTGGCGGGGATTGAGGTCTCCATCCATTTTGTCATTGTTTTTGGAGTATTTGTGTCGCCTGGTTTTGATTATTGGGGGGAATACAACCTCACCACCTCCCCCATGCAGGCACACTCTACACTCTACACTCTACACTCTTGAGATACACTCCCTTCCAGCATGAGAGTTACAGGTCACATGCTGTTACAAACAAAAGGAAGTATCAGCCTGATAAACTGAGCATCAGTCACTGCCAGCCAGCACCCAGGGAACTGAATTCATGTAATAAGGGCCACTTAATAGATCCCTGTGCTTTGTTCAAAATGTCACCATATAATGCAGCGGAGGGACTCACTTTGGGCTTATCGAGCAGGTCCAGTAGGTCTTTAACGTGACGCCGCAGGACACTCTGACATTTCCACATCTCGTTTAGAGCCCTGGAGGTCAGCACAGCAGAAGCCAGCGGGAATTTCATTTTCACAGCCACGCAGGGACTTCTGACAAGCATCCAACCAGCTGGCACATTTTCTACATTTTGTAGAGCAGACACTATCAACTAGAGCAGCATCCATGGTTATAATACTTCAGGGCAGCCACCACTACTCACTTGACGGCATTGACATCCAGCACCGCATACAGGTAGTAGAGGCACTTCATCTTCTCCGTTGTTTCCAGACTGTGTGGCACCATGTACTGGGCAAAGATCTGCTCGACAAGCAGCCTACAGCAGTGGTGGTGGGGGGGGGGCTCAGTGCTGGTGCAGATGACTGGTGGACATTATAGAACAGCCGCTAATCCCATTTCCTAATCCATGCAGTGCATGATGGATCAATTAGGCAGCCTGTGTTTGACCTTTATTGTCCCATCACTTACTCCTCCCTCAGCCCTAATCCCCCCTTTCCTTTATCAGGGTCTCTCTCACCACTAATCTCTCTTAAAACCCCCATTTTAAAGGATTACCATCTTAATCTGTGGAATTCTGACTCTTGGTTTGCCAGCCACAAGCATTTTTTTTATGTTTAAATCTTGCTCCATGGTGTTGTTTTGTAATGTTTCCAGACTGGCAATAAGTTAGTAGGCCATATAATTAAAATATATCTGCACATTCCCCAGTTTCTGCCACATTCCCCAGTTTCTATCCCTATGCCAGATACCCAGGAGCAATATTATGGTAACACTCTACATAAAGCTGTCATCTATAATGCATTATGGATACCTCCAAAATGCATTATAATGGTTGGTATAACAGTTATATAAGCATTAAAGCATCTTTTATTGACAGTCACAAGGCATTATAATGTTGATTATAATACTTCACAAGGTCCAATGAAGCTCTGAACTGTAATGTGCTGTAGATACCTTCATAATGCATTATAATGGTCAGTATAAGAATAAAGGATGCTTTGTAAAGCATTATGAAGCTCTGGAAAAATTAAGAGAACACAGGACAGTTTTTTGTTTTACTCATTTCTCAATTTATGGGTGTACATCTGTGAATAATATATATATTTTTTGCAAACTGCAGCCTGGTTATTCTCTGTTTCTCATTAATGAACGGCTTCTTCCTTGCTTTATGGGACTTGTTTCTCTCAGCCTGATATGAACTATCCTAGCAGTGAACTTCACATCTGCACTTAATGTTTCCCACTCCCTTTGAAGGTCACTTGGTGTCATTCCCTGATTCATGAAAAACTGTCAGATAAGTTACCGGTCAACTCTACCATTAGAAAGTTGCTTCCACCCTCTACTTGGCTGGTTTTTGATCATTCTTAGTATCTCCTGCTTCACCTTGGTCTTATGTACTGCTGTCTTAGAAAGTTTGAGCCTGGAAGCAACCTACTGCTCAGCATAGCCTTCTGAGAACAGAACCAGGATTAAACCAGGGTTTAAATAATTAAAAAATAATATATCGAGTGATCTCTTAATTTCGACCAGAGCTGTATAGTGAATTATAAATTTACAAAGCATTCATATTGATTAACAAACATGGCTTTAATGAGTAATGCCTTTTTATAAATATTTACCGTCCTATTTATAATGCATTACGATTGCATTATAATGAGTTATGAAAATGCTCATAGTGTCTTATAGAGATGGCATTCATAGAAAGTGTTACGAAATAATATCTAGAGGCAAAAATATATTACCTTCAAAATAATAATAAAAAAGCCTTCAGTGACAGAAGGGAGACACGGAGGCCGTTCTCAACAATGTTACAAAGTACTAATGAGTACAACAAAGTATTAATGAGTACTGAAGGGGTTCTGGAACCGGTCGCGGCTGGAGAGCAACTAAGCAGGCATCTCCTGATTCCTACACGACGGAGCTGAAAAGCCCCGCCCACAAGCTCACAGCCCGGAGCAGCAGACCCCCACCTGTCCTCCATGCTCTTCTGGTAGTAGATGTGCAGCAGCTTATTCTTGATCCAGGAGATCTGCTTGACAGCTTCTCTCCCCGCTTCCCCGCACAGCGCGTACTTCCTGTAGATCTGCGCCAGGCCCATCATGGCCTCCCTGCGCACCCTCCACTGGGAGGGAGAAGCGCTCCGAGGTATCAGGACCGGCACGGAGGACGGCCAGACCGGCTCAGGGATTCAACATGTGAAATAACTTTTGTTTCCTGCGTGTCTAATTAGCAAAAACCACTGAGTGAGATGCTCAGGGGGTCAGACGGGACGCCACCCCAGTTTGAACGAAAAGCCAGCAGACGTCAATAATTTGTCACATAAATAGCTGGCTATAGGTAGAGGGCTCTGGGTACACGGCGGGAGGGTCTAACTGGACATCACTGACCACTGCTCTTTCCATTTGAAAATGCTTTTTAAACAGTACAGCCAGTATGAGTTATGGCCCAATATATTCATTTGTCCCTCCTGTTCCTTAGCAACAGAAATGTCCTTGGGATTAGATTACAGGGAGGGATGGAGAGTGCCAGGAGGGGAATTACAGGCCCAACGGCTTTGCGATGGGTTCATTAAAACACAATGTGTTCTCCCACTGCAGGTGCTGCTGACATCAGCTTGTTAAAGAAAACAGATATAATATGGAAATCACCCATATCACCACTAAATTGTTGTTTGCTTCACCCAAAAAGGAGCAGCAGCCAGTCTGGGCGCAAAATGACTCATGCAATGGTGCAAAGGCGGCAGCATTTCACTTTCTGGCTGGTAGCTGCTGTGGAGATGAGCTGAAGCAAGAAGACGTCAGTCAAGCGAGGTTTGCGTGCGGCTCACAACCACAGACACCTGAACTAAATTTAACCCTATTAAGCTGTGCAGGTGTATGGCGGCACAGCCTCAAATCTCCTGGGTGGTCTCTGTGTGTGTGTGTGTGTGTGTGTGGACTATCTTTAAATTACAGTGTTCCTCAGAATGCAAAGAAACCTCTTATTTTGACATCATGGGGACCATTCAGGTCCCTACAACAATTAAATTAAAAAATTAAAATTAAAAATGCCAAAAGTCTCATATTTTGTTTGCTTGCTTATGGCTTACGGTTAAGGTTAGATCTGGGTAGGGGTTAAGGTCATCATGTGGAAGTTATTGTTTTCCCCATAGAAATGAATGGAGAGTCCCCATAAAGATATAATTAGAAACCTGTGTGAGTGTGTGTGTATCTGTGTGTGTTTATGTGTGTACATGTGTATGTGTCTGTATGTACATGTATGTGTATGCAGATTGTATGCTTTCCCTGTGTTTGCACATGTTTCCCCACTTAAGCGAGCAGTTTGTGTAGTACTATACTATACTATACTAAACATAGTATAGTATAGCATAGCATAGTATAGTATAGTATAGTATAGTGTAGTATAGTATAGTGCAGTATTGTATATGTCCTGTTATATTGCACCCTGTTTCATGCCCTGTGCTTCTTGGGCTCATCGAGACCCTGCACTGTGATGGGTTCATTAAAATACAATGTGTTCTCCCACCGAAGGTGCTGCTGGCATCAGCTTGTTAAGGAAATAGATATAACATGGAAATCATCCATATCACCATTAAAATGCTGTTCATTTACCCGAAAAGAGCGGCAGCCAGTCTGGGTGCAAAATGACTCATGCAATGGTGCATTCTGACATGCATGGATTCATTCTGAAAACTGGATGGATGCAAGTTCTAAAGACTAACCTTCTTGTCCAGGGTCCTTTCACGCACAAAACTCAGCAGATGGTCATTGACGAGGGCCAGGTCCCTCTTGGCAGCGGTCACAATTGAGACAATGACCCTGTGCCGGATGGCCTCTTCGGGGTCATGTGACCGACCCCTTAGGTGGTCTGGAAGGTGGAAATGCAATGGTAATGGAATCATGAATATAGTAGTGAAGAAGCTGGCCTTCAGATTTCAGGAAGGATGTACTTAGGGACCATAAGCATTCAACAGTATTAATGTGCATTACATGCTCTGTAAACTGTGTATAAAAATCATAGACCTCTCACTGTTGCAGAGTGAAAAATCATAACCACCCCCTACACAGAGAAGCCTGGCGAAGTACCAGTGATCTGCAGTGCTTCCTGCAGCCTCAACAGCTTGCCTATTAGTAACTTTGCTCCAGAGCAGGTACCTGTGAGATCTTTGGCAAGCTCTGGATGGTTGATGAGGCAGGGGCCGGCAAATTCCACACACTCCAGTCGAACAGGAACATGGATGTCATTGAACCTAACAGATACATCGAAACCAATGGACCACTGTAAAACCGTCATTACCGAGCACAGTTTACAATGACTACATTATAGACAGCACTGTACAGCTTAAATCTCATTCTCTTTTCTTTGTATACAAATATTTTTCGTCTTTATAAGCATCAGTGAACCATTTGAATCTCAGATATTTATAAACGGCATCATGCCTTCTAATCATTTGAGGATCAACTGGCTGAGATACAAAGCTGTATGGATAAATACTCAGGTTAATGAAAGGTTAATAAAAAGCTTAATCGAGGTAAATAAATAATAATAAAGCTCTACCTTCCAAGAAAGAATTGCCAAAGGGACTTGTTCTGTGTTGCCAGCTCGGATTCTTTTGCTCCGAACATTTTGGCCAGAAGCTTGACGACCTGAAGGCGCTGGTCGCTGTCACAGCTCTGGAGGAGCAGAGCATGAAGCTTCACTGAGGACAGCTGTAAGAGCTGGGCTACTGCAGCTGTTCACGACATGCACAGTGAACGATTTCCATCGTGTCACTTCAACTGTTCCTGGATGCCCAAAAAGCACCATTTTGGCTCCAATTTGTGTTGTTCGCCGACACCAAGTAAAATCTAGATACATGCCACGATCGAATTCTGAAAGGGTGAAACGCACAGAAGCTGACTGGCACAGGATCAGGGGGACCGCAAAATCCACTCATGCCTCACTGGTAACTGAGGTTAAATCACGGTGCTACAAAAAAACACCTGATCTGGAGCAAACACCCAAGCCTTCTAAGCAGTAGATAAGCAGAGGAAACACAGGAATGTAAGACATGTTTTTTTGCAGTGTTTCCATAATTCAAAATATGAGGAGTTGAAGCAGTGATTATACGGTAAACTATACATTATAGAATTAAATACACGACATACAGTGCTGTAGAGAACATTTACACATGATAGAATCCGAATTAGAATAAGCAGATATAAAACAAAAGTGTTATTTATTTTATGCTTATTTACCTTTTTATCGACCTTATTTGCTTAGCCTAAACACACCCTTTGTGTATGTATGAAGAATGGGACTGAGGTTGGGGGGGGGGGGTCGCACCTTTAGCTTGAGCTCAAGCTGGGGGAGCACAGGGAAGATAAGGCGATTGTCGATGCTGTAGAGCTCCAGCATGAGGTGGAAGACATGCTCTGAGAGGAGGCTCACGGACGTCTCGTCCAGCATCAGCACCCGGGTGAAGAACTGAGCAGCGCAAAAGACACACATCAGCATCAACGGGGGGGGGGGGGACCGAGCCCAAATTCACTTTCAAAGCAGAGTCACTAATGTCGGGAAGAAAGTCCAGTGCATCTCAATTAGTTTAGATGAACCAACAATTTTTTAAATATATATTTGGAAACCAGCTGTAACTAATTAGTGACTGCTGTAACACATTTGTCTGCGGATGACTCCTGCCTTTTCGTACACTGTTGTATATTTTATGAAATGCCGAATTATTGTCATCTCAATTCAACTTTATATTCTGCGGGTACTGGAAAGCGGGGACATCTGGTGCTAACAAGCCGCGCGGCGCCGTGCAGGAGAGCGCGACAGCTCAGGCTGCCAAGCAGGACACTGTAAAATACACGGCACAGATTGCTGCTAATCTAGCAACTCTGAAAAAAAAAAAAGAACTTAAATTACAGAGGAAGGCTGCATTATCACCAGAAAACTTGTGACACTTCATGCCAAACTTTCCAAAGTTTTAACGAGTATAGCTGGGAATATGACTTCAGGCAGGAATTACTCTCTTCCCAGGAACGAAACGCAACAGAGTGAGTGAAAGATACAGCAGTTGGATGGTAGCAGTGGATGGCAATTTATGCCCAGGAATGTGGAATCAATGCTCTTGTGCTGAGGCGGCACCCTGCTGGAGTGGTGATCAAGCTCCAGCCCTCGCCAAACTGCTACCTGCACTTAACGCTCAGGCAGGAAGCACCATAGCCCGTGTAGACTTGATGGATTTGGGGTCACCAGCAGAAGCCTAGAGAGTGAGATTTACGAGAAGGTCACTTTACATTGGTGATGCAGGGCTGGATGGCCCGGGCAGTCCTCTTCAGCAGGGCTTTGGCCAGCTGGTAGGGCCGCTCGCCGAGGTTCTGCGGGGACACGTTAGGCAGCCAGAAGGTTTCGTGGTGCAGAGTCGCGCGTGTTGTGTGAACGGGGGAGCGGCGGGCGTGGGGGATGCAGCCAGTGCTCACCTTGCGGCCCGGCACCAGGTTGACCAGCACGGTGTCCAGCAGCTCCTGGGACACGGCGTCCCCATCACAGATGATGGAACTCATCAGCTCCACCATGTGCATCTGTACTTTCTGCTCGTGGCTGTTGCTGCAAGCAGAGGTGGGGGGCAACACACATATATTTATAAAGAGACATAGCACATTACATATGGCTATCAAGGGGCCAGCTGGGCATAAGTGCAAGACAAGACATGGCAAGATAAGATAAGATAAGATAAGATAAGATAAGATAAGATAAGATAAGATAAGATAAGATAAGATAAGATAAACCTTATTAACTCCATGAAGGAAAATTTCAGTGTAATTTTACTGTAATTTCAGTAAATAATGTAACCAGATAGCAGCCAAGACCTGGACCTATGCTGTATATGTGTAAAGCGAGCGGGACATGTAAACACAAGCCTGGTACATGAGTAAAGCAGTACTGGAGAAAGCTCTTCCAAGCAAAGCAAGAACCTAATAAAATGGCTATTCAAAACAGCAGGAAGTCCAACATTAAGATCATCCAGGGAACATGGAGTGGTGTCAGGCTAGTTGAGCTGTTCCTGGAATAGATGGGTCTTGTGCAGAGGTGGAAATTTCAGGTCCAGAAAGTACAAATCCAGACCAAGATTTTGTTTCATCCAACCAGTGGAGTAACTGAGACTCTTTATACTGAACTGGTTGATTGAAACTAAATCATGGTCTGGATTTGTACTTTCTGGACCTGAAATTTTTTTTGAACATCGGGAATCCACGACAACTAATAGAAGGTTTTCAGAACCGGGATTCAGAACCTGGGAGCCTCAGTATAAAATAATGATGGGAGAAATCCAAGACATACACAGGTCAGACCAATATTTTCCAAAGGGGATAGAAAACACAAGGACAAGTTATGTGACTCAGCAGTTTAACCAAATTCACCACTGTCAGTATTGGTTTTGGTGAATTTATTGTAGGTGGAATTTTCTGGGAGTTCTGCCACTTACTTAATCACTTGGAACAATGTCTTATAGAGTTGAGTAAAGATCTCATTGCTGTCCTCGAGCTCAAAGCAGATGTTGTAGGACTTCATCCAGGCAATGTTCTATGAGGTACGAAATGAACAGTCTAGTCAATATTCTGTTCTGAGATGCATCTACGGTATGAAACCCAATTGCCTTCTCTCTGCTTACCTCAAGCAGGTAAAAGTATTGGTTGAACTGCACACTATTTGTGTCCTCGAGTCCTGTCAGCTGCTGAGTGATGAACATGAATATATCCTGAAAGGCAGGATAAATAAGTCATTCATCAATACAATGCAAACTGAGTCCGACAGCTTTGAATAATATGGCCAAATGTTATCCATCCATCCATTGATCCATCCAAATCCATTGATCCATTGAACCTCACAAACTTCCATCCATGAATCATCTAAATCCAAATCTTGGTCATAAAGCTGTATGCATCCTTTCAAATCCAGCTCAGAAATCACAAAAACAAGCCCACAAAGAATACAGTGAATGAATGACATGAACACGGAAGAACTCACCTTGAGCTTCTCCGGGGAGGTATAGCGTGCGACGGGTCTGTAGATGCGGAAGATGTCGGCCAGGCCACAGGCGGCCAGCAGCCGCACATCCTTGTCTGGGTGCTTGAGGAGGAAGTCGGAGGCCAAGTGAAACACCAATTGGCGATAACGCTCATTTTCCTTCTCCAAGTCTTGGCCCGTATCTGTGAAGGTCTTCACCACCATCTGGAGAGGAGAAAGGAGACCAAAATGACCACTCAGAGACTGAGAAATCAATGTAGTCAGGGGACAATAGAAACACCATATAAGGCCAAGCTACTACCACAAAATCCCCAAAAACAACAGTCAGATTAACATCTGTCATTAGCAGCTGCAGTCCCAGAGCCACAGCAGACAGGGGGTCATGGTTGACAGCATCTTGTTTTGTGTTTTTCTCCTCCATCTGGAGTTCTCAGGTGCAACATTCAGTGCAGAACTTCTCAGTGTTCGTGGATTATTGAGAGACAGTGCAAAGCTTGGTTTGTTTTGCCCATGTTAGCAATTCCAAGAGAAAGACCTTCTCCAAAGAAGCAGCCTGTCTCTCTCCACTTAACTGGCAGGCAAGTAAGGTCAGCCAACACATACACCAGTGATCTGGGACAATTATGAAAAACATTTTCGTTTTATTTGACGATCCTAGATGTTATTTCATATGTTGACCTGAAACTCATAAGACATTGTAAATGGTTAAGGATGAATAAATAAAAAGTCCTAGACATTTTTTTTTACAGTAAGTTGAATTGCATAACTTTTTTGGTGCTTTGTTTTAAAGCAGTCAACTTGTTCTCCATGTTCTGGAGTTTGTTGTTTGTTAACATTTTATTTTGTTTTATCTACAGATTGTACATCAAATATATGACTGTCATTTTTCCCCTTCACTGGCATTCAGAAAACACCAGCTCACGTTGAGTTGCTACACCTTCTCCTCCTTAGTTGTTTTTTTTTTCCGGCGTCTCTTTGGCCGTTCGTGGGTAGGTGACCTTCGCATCGGTGGCCTGAGCCTTGAGTCATTCTCACAAATTAATGCTTGCTAGAGACAAACAAAACAAAATAAATTCACAAATAATAATGTATCCAGGTTACAAGCAAACCCACACTCCAGAGAACCATCAGTTCTGATCACAGAATGCACTTCAAAGCCACAGGTGGACACCTGTTTCAAAAACCCAAATCCATAAGGCTTCATCTGGTAGTTTAAGTTAGCAGGTGATGCTGTTGATATGCAATAGTGCCATTTCTTTTTGTCTATTTATCTTTAAAGGCTTATTTTGCCTGATCTGTTCCCTGCACACTCTGATAAATACAATACAGAGCCAGTGACTTTTGTTCTGCTCAAGTAATTTTTTCTAAGGTACTACAGTGGGATTCACTATCTGGAATTCTAACTTAACCGGCAGCAACCAAGTCACAAGTACAGCTGTCACAATTATTCGAGTACTGGATTAAAAAAAAAAAAAACTTTATTCAGCAATATGGCAGTTGAGGATCTAAATAATGTGGGTTATTCTCCATTTGGAGTAGGAGTTGAGGTGGACATTTCTAAAAATCTGTTAAATTTATCGAAAAAGTAAGCCACCTTAGTATGAGTCAACAGGTTTTATTATAACATGTAAAATGTATATTTTAATTTAAAATGCAAAGTTTGCCAGTGGTATTATCAAATCGTGAGGAAGATTTATGTATTTTCAGTTTATGTATCAATTTGCCTGTATTTATTGATTCAGGAGTGTTAATAAATGCAGTGATTAATCAAAAATAACAAAAACCTTATCATAACCGAACGAAACACATTATACACCTTGTGATACTAGTGACAGAACAAGCAATTTTCTTTAATTTTATTTCACAATCACTTCAAGTTATTGCTTCTAAGTGATTCTACAAGCTATTGAATCATGAGGAGTACTTTCTGAGGAGTTTTTCACAAATGGCTTCTCCATTTGGCTCCATTTTGGTTAAATAATGACATAGTGGAATCTGTTGTGCGTTGTTTTACACCTGAGGTTAGATTTAAATAATTTTGTAACCTGGTACAGAGCAGATGACTTTTATTATGTCCTGATATGTGAAATCATAAAACTGAAAGAGGATGCACTTTCTTTTTCACATGACTGTAGTAAAATGGAACTTTTTTATACAGTTCAAGTTATACTTAAAAAAAAAAGTTTCATATTTAAAAGGGCTTCTCAAATGTTACTTGATGTAACAAAACAAGCAGATGTAACAAAACTTTAAAACAAAAAAATCTAAATTTTTGTTTTGGAACAATGAAAAGAAAAAATCCTTTACTTGCCCAAGTATGATGCAGATACATCAGAATGTTTCTCTTTGCCGGCCCCATCTTACACCCAATGAGACACGTGTGGCCCCCTGGAGCTGGGGGTTAAGGGCCTTGCTAAAGGGCCCTCAGACATGTGACTATCCTGCCAAGACCAGAACTCGAACCAGCAATCTTTTAAAAACAGACACAGAGGCTTTAACTCACTAAGTTAAATAAATAATGAGTGAAATGTGTTATTTAATCATAAATAACCATTATGAACGCACATGCTAATATTGTAAGCGTTTTTAAGTGTGCAAACATTGTGACATGGTTTCCCACCCAAAATGGAGAATAACCCATATATATGTACGAAAACATGTACTGTACAAAAACGATTTGCTCATGTAAAAATAGCTGAGATAAACTTTATATTGATATGTTTAATATACAGCACCCTCCACATTAATTGGCACCCCTGGTAAAGATGTGTACTTAGCCTTATATCATTTATCATTTAGCTTATATCATTACAACAGCATAATCTCACCCTGAAAGAATTTGAAAAATCTAACCTTTAACCTTTAATGTATTTTTTTAAATCCATCATTAAGAAGTAATTATTTTTAGCAAAATCACCAGTGCCACAATTATTGACATCCCAAACAATTTGTATAAAAGAAATGTAAGTGTAAGATTTTTGAAATTCATAGTTTACTTTTTTAAGTCGAGCAGAGTGTCTATCGACTTTTAATTAGTATTCCATGACTTTCTGTTTCCCTGGGGTATAAATTTGATGTGACACAGATGCCCATTTCTCCTATCCACTCTTCAAGATGGAAAAGACAAGAGAACACGGCATTCAAGCAGATGAATACTGATCTTCGTAAGTCAGGAAATGGCTACAAGAAAAGAGCTACTTGCCCGAACTTGCCTAAATCTACAGTCAGAGCAATAATTAAAAAAATTCAAACAGCTGGAACTGTGACAAACAAGGCTGGAGGAGGACCCAAGTTTATCTTGCCACCACACACAGTGAAGAGGATGGTAAGGGAGATAAAAAAATGAACTGCTGCAAAGGGTGGCATCTTGGGGTCACCAAGTCTCCATAACAACCATTTAATGCTATCTACATGGCAACAGGATGTTTAGGAGGCGTGCCAAGAAAAAGCCTTTTCTGTCCTACAATCGCAAATGTAAATGTGTGAGGTTTGCTAAAAGCTGCTGGGACTTAAACTGGAACCGTGTGCTTTGGTCAGATGAGGCTAGAGTTGAATGTCTCGAGACCATTTTTACGCTGTCTTGGTCTTGTCACGGTCTCGACGGTCTATTGTCTTGGTCTTGTCTTGGTCTTGCATCCCTCCTGTCTTGGTCTTGCTGTCTCAGATCAACATAGTGGTCGGGAGATTTGGAGCGAAAAGTATCTGACACACAACGCAACGTTTGGTAGTGCAACATTATTATTATTTTGCCATTCGCGCCCTCAAATACAACCAATCAATGACACACATTAGTGCTGGATAAAACAATAAAAACGATTTAGAATATTTATCGATAAAAAATGAGGACGATCACGACAACACACAGAGACTGTAAAACTCGTCAACTAAGTTTGCTCCGTTTTAGAGAATGCGCTGAGACAGACAACTCGATGGCCTATGGAGCAGAGGTTTACTGAATGCCAGCACGACAGCCAATCACCGACACCGTTGTAATTTTGCCCATCCTCCCTTACAGAAGAAATAAGTGCGTTCGAAAGAGGACCCAGAACTCTGGTCAAAGATCCCCCTCTGTGTTTTCTCCAAACTTGTGAAATGTTATAGAAGATTAAGTGCTGTTGTTCTGGCAAAAGGGGTCATACAGAATATTAACAGCAGGGGGGACAATAATTGTGGCATGAGTGGTTTTGTTAAAAGTAATTATTTCTTAATCTTGAAAAGGATCAATAAAATTGCAAAACTTGCATGTTTTGTTACTTATAACAGAATACTTTTAGACTTATTTATTGATAGTTTCAACCAAGCTGACTATAGTGACTTCCAATGTGACAATTGAATATGTATAACATGCAATGTTCATAATAACACCGTACAGGTCCAGTATGCAGGGTGGCATGGTGGTTCGCACTGGCATGGCACACTGCCCCTTTGCCCCATTGTCTGCGTGCAGCTTGCATGTTCTCCCCTTGTGTGCACGTGTCCTCCCACAGTCCAAAAACATGAAAAAGTTGCTTTAAAAGGACAACAGGTTGAGTTCTGGCACTAACCCTGTGACCAAACAAGTGACCCAGAAATCAGATCTCTTTGGAATTGTATACAACACACACATTTTTGAAAAACAATTGCTTATAACCACTAGTCCAGTATTGCTTACAGGAACTGATGCATGCAATATATTAAAATGTGTAAACAGCCAGTGTATATAAAAAAGGGAAATCCAGAAGGTGCATTAGCTCAGTGAACCAGATAATTAATGTCAAGAGTTTAAATAATTAAAGAAAAAATGCAGTTTTTATGACCCATTATAGTAATGTGATGAAACATACTGTTTATACATACATTAAAAAGCATGAATCACTAAGAGAGAGAACAAGAAATTCCAGAAGCAGAAACAGCAATTACATTATTCTAATTTGCAAATCAATTAAGTGAACTGGCATGACTCCATTTTTGTAAATAAAGAAAAAAAGCTATTTCCTCCCTGGAAACACGTTCAGGGACTCACAGGCCGCTACCCAGCAAGCCCTGATCTAAAGAGTGGGTGAGCTCAGGCAGTATCCTCCACACCTGTCGTCCCCAGTGTGAAAGGGCAAGGCAGGGCCACCTGACTGCAAAGCTGCTCGAACACAGCTGTGGTAACACATCTGGGCAGAGAGCCAGGACACTCATTTATAACCCCCAGCTGCTGTAGATGAATGCCACTGAGACCCAAAACAAAACGCACACGCAGAATTTAAACAGATGAGAAGGGTAAATTATGCTACGCAGACCCTGAGGGAGAGCAGATAGCCAAAGTGACTGTAAATAAGGGTTTAGGAATAGCCTGTCTGTGGGGCACTCTCACTCCTGCAAACCAGAGTGCATTGCTGCATCACAATGAAGAGCAGAGCATATCACTGTTCTGTTCCTGCCTGGCTCTCTGTGCAGGGAGCCATCTGCAGCACCGCCTGTCCTTGAAGGTCTTTCATATCATACCTGAAAAGCTGGCGCCTACTCAGATAACTCCTTCACCCCAATTACCGTTCTTATAAGACCTTCGATGTCATTTTCTAGGTTGCTTAATAAATAGTCTCCTGCGTTTATAGTTAACTGGAAGGGCTATAAACTGAAGAAGTGCATCAAGGAAATTGGCATGCTTAAGGCGTAGGGTTCCAGGTTTTACAGTCAGCTTAATCCATGCCTGATCTGAATTGGATATGCTTGTTTAGCACTTTCATCCAAAGTGACATGCACTTCAGAAAGCCCAGGAGCAAATGGGGTTGCGACCCTCTTCACCTCCATGGCCCCAATGGTGACATCATTTTGCAAAAAAAGGGATTATTACCCAGCAACCTTCCAATCATGGGCACGGCATCCCATTGGGTCTTCTTCAAGGGCCTAATGATGACATTACTTGGCCACCTGAGATCTGCTTTTTTCTTAGTGTATATAAACTAGAATGTTCTCAGTGCTGTAATGCTTTCCAGGGAGCATGCTAACAAAAATGTGTTCTGAAGGCATCAGCTGCAAGTTAAAATGTACAACACATGGAAAAATAGGTAAATAACACAACACAATAACACAATAACAAAACAAAAACAGTGGGCAAACTACCAGATCTCACCCCCTAGAGAAAACTGGCCCTAACAGACTTCAAACACCTGCATGTAACCAGAGTCCCTTCCCTTTATTCTTGAAATGGAGTCTGCAGTCATGCACACACAGATAGTTGACTCCACTGCCCCGGATAAATACCTCAGAAGGTGAATCCTGACTTGCCCATTACTTCCAGGGGATCTTGGAATCCAGAGGCAGACCTGCGCAGGGGGACTCACTGGCAGCTACCACCACTCACTGGCACCCTATCTGCCACCCCAGACCTCCTTCCCCTAAAAAAATCCAAGATGACATTATTACTACTATTTTAGGAGCCAAATTCAATATTTAAGTTCATACTTCCATAAATAACACTGTTTGTTATTTACATACAGTATAGTGTATTTTTGCAGGTTGATTTATTTAACTGCAAACTTGTATGAGAGTATATAGTGTCATGCACCTTTAAGGCCAAACTATTAATATGCAGAAAAAGCAATGGACAAAATGCAGTTTTTAACTACAATGTCACTGAAGAAGTTGTTTTGTTGAAAGCCAGCAAGCGAAAGCACTGAACTTCGATGAGTTTGTTAGACGCTTTGCTGGACTACACAGAAGCTGTTGCATTAAGCTGTTTTAAGCAGTATAACCTGACCTAATTGCATGTGTTTTTTCTTCTGTTAATTCTCTACTTTCTGACTGGCCACCCTGCTGAAACAACCCACCCAGTTAAATTTTCTAGATCCGGCGCTGTTGGGATCAGATTGACTCCAAACAGTTATCAAAAGTGGCTTGATGACCATGCCATTGTTAACTATTGACAAAGTAGGTCTGTTTCAGCTTTTGAAGGTAGACATTAACATATTTACCTTACATACTGACATATACAGTTGTACCTCGGTTCTCGAACTCACTAGAACTCGGATTTCTTGAAAGTCAAACAAACCAGTTTGACCTAGAACTCAATGTGAATATCAGAAGCGAACCGTGAATGCTGACCTAATATAAATTGTACGCGCCAGGAAATGACTCATACTACAATGCAATACTTACATGAATGCCTTCTTCACAGACTGGACGATTAACCAAATAAAGCGGCACAACATTAGAGTAACTAACAATAAATAAACCACTAACTTACGTGTACTATTAGAGCATTCATGTAATTTACCTTAACTTTATTTTACTGTACCAGGTAAATTAACTGAAAACCAGTTCTCACTGCTTTACGTGATATTTGGGAGAAATAGCAGATTATGCATCGGAACTGCCTGGGATACAAACGTCATGCGCGTATCTAAACTCTTCAGCCAATAAGGGCAAAGGTGTGTCACAATGGAGGCGGTTCCAGTTTGTGCAGTCAGGTAAGAGATTGCAATGCATCTAACCATAATGCATTGCGTCAGGATCAGAATGCGTTGCACTGTAAGCAAGTTGAACACACCCAATGATCGAACTGGGGAAACAAACTGAAAAGCACACTTAATACAGAGGACTAATGACAACAACCAGAAACAGCTGATTACATGGGGATCTCACACAAGATTAACGAGGGGGCGTGGCACACGGAAGGAGTGGATGATCAGGGCAGGACAGGGGTAATGTTTGGATAAGATCTTTATCATTTTGGAAGCCATTAAGAAAAAAATGCTTTTTTTGTTTTATTCTATTCATTTTGTTTTTAAATGCTAAAAAAACATATTCAGGTGTAATTTTGGGGGGCCGAGAACCAATTAATTGGTTAAAAGATAAACTGAAGCCCCATGTATTTTAAGCTGAGCCCCGAATATTTTAGCCCCAGTGCAAATCTTCCTTCAAAAAAGAAGAGTCAAGCCCCAGGTAAACTTGACTGAGCCCCTGGTCTTTTCAATAGCTAGAAACTACCTTGATGCCAGCCCACTGTTACAGGAAAGTGAAGCACCAGGAACAAAGCCACACCATGGGGAGAACATGCAGACTTTACACATACAGTACAGTGGAGGCAGCATTCAAACCAAAACCCCTGGAGGTGTTGGGCCCCCAAAGCTCAGGTTTAGAAAGTACAAATCCAGACTAAGATTTTGTTTCAGCCAACCAACTGAGCACTGTGTGACTGTGACTCCTGTTGGTTTAAATAAAATCATGGCCTGGATTTATACTTTCTGAAGCTGAGCTCTGAAGGCCACTATGTTTCCCATATGCTAGGGCAGGGGTGGCCAATCTTATCTGCAAAGGGCCGGTGTGTATGTGGGTTTTCACTGCAGCTCCCTAATTATATTACTAATTAGAGGACTGATTGGCTGAAGAGTCCTCACACCTGGGTTTGAACAGCTGACCTAAAGGTTATCCCAAAAACCTGCATACACACCGGCCTTTTGCGGATAAGATTGGACACCCCTGAGGTAGGGCATACTTTACAATACTGATACACATATGATATGTATTTGAACTAATACAGTTTCACTTGCTTTGAATGTGGGGTCAATAAAAGCTGTAGAAACTATCAAGTTAGAGGTTGATGTAAATATAGGTACTCCGAACTCCAAAGACGAAAGAATACTAGGATTTTGCTTTACCGTCTACTTGAAATCCAAGTGGTGCAAAGGGCAAAGCATGTCCATCAGTAGGGGTAGAGTTAAGGACCAAGACTGATGCCTGTGCGGTGGCGGGGCCTTTATCTCTGTGACTGATACCTGTGCGGTGGCGGGGCCTTTATCTCCGTGACTGACGCCTGTGCCATGGCGGGGCCTTCATCTCCGTGACTGACGCCTGTGCGGTGGCGGGGCCTTTATCTCCGTGACTGACGCCTGTGCCGTGGCAGGGCCTTCATCTCCGTGACTGATGCCTGTGCGGTGGCGAGGCCTTCATCTCCGTGACTGACGCCTGTGCCGTGGCAGGGCCTTCATCTCCATGACTGACGCCTGTGCGGTGCCAAGGCCTTCATCTCCGTGACTGACGCCTGTGCGGTGGCGGGGCCTTCATCTCCGTGACTGACGCCTGTGCCATGGCGGGGCCTTTATCTCCTACTGTATGAATCACCCAATCTCACTGAGATTGCACGGGTGATGAATCAGTTGGGGGCAGGGAAGGCCGCAGGGATCTGTGGTATTTGGGGTGAGCTTCTCCAGGCTAGTGGTAGTCTGCTAGTGGTAGCCTAGCATTGCAGGCAATCTTTGCTTCCATTTGGGAGTCAGGCATCACTGACTGGAAAACGGGACTTGTAATCCCTATCTGGCAAATACTGGGGGATAACACTGCTCTTTGTGCTGGGTATCCATGATCATTTGCTTACCTGTTACCAACTGGAGCCTTTTATGCCTTAGATGTCTACCATTGACCATATCCTTGCACTGAGGGTTCTCATTGAGCCTAAGCACGGATATCGGCAGAGGTTATTTGCAGCCTTTGACGATTTCTGGTAAGTGATCGACTCAAGTTGATCGAGTTGCCCTGTGAGACATCCTGAGACTTTGCTGGATCCTCCCCGAAGTTACTGGATGTCATGGCCGCCCCATACACTGGTACTACGAATGCTGTGCAGAGTGGAGGGAGAACCTCTGCTTCCTTCCAGTTGATTCTGGGGTTCACCAGAGGTGTGTTCTTGCTCCTACTCTGTTCAGTCCTTGTATGGACTGGGTGTTAGGCGGGTGGTGGGGTCCGGCAGCTGTGGGGCGTTTGTTGGTGAAGAGAGATTTACTGATCTTGACTTTGTCGACAATGCCATGATCTTAGCGGAATCAATAGAGGCTCTGATTGGCGCTCTCGAGAGACTAAGCAAGGCGTCTGGATGTCTGGGATTGCGGGTATCCTGGATAAAGACCAAGATCCAGGCATTTAATGACTTCTTAGGCACAGCCATCAGTAGTGTTTCTGTCTGGGGGGAAAATGTCGACCTGTGTTGAGAGATTTACCTAGCTCAGCAGCGACATTTATGTGTCTGGGGACTCTTCCTATGAAGTCAGTCCTCATTGCTGAGGACTCAAGTAGCTGGACCAGGCCGAGAGGACGCCCACGTAACACCTGGCTGCGGCCGATGGATGGTCATTTCCGGAGGGTGGGTCTGGACCGTGTGACTCCCTTGGGGATCGCTGGCCGGGATCTCGAGGAGTTTCGCTGGGTGGTGGGTGTGGCAACGAGGTGCATCAGCGCATGCTCCCCAACCTGACCTGACCTGACACACATGGTTAAAAAAAAAATCCGTATATATATTTGCGCAAGTTCTACTTTTCTCTTCATATGAGTAACAGCACTGAAAATAACAGACCTGAGGTTCTGCATAAAAATAAAATGTGTTATCTAAGCTAATAGTATGATAACGTTGAGCACATTCAAGTAACTTACCAAAAATGTATTTTTTCCCATAAACAAACAAATGAACGAAGTCTAAGAAATAATTTAGATAACAGGACAGTGTTACGTTCCACCTTTTCACATATACTTACGATACCAAAGAAAAAGAAGGAAAAAGTCAGAGAACTTACTTTTGGTTTTCCCGTGGTGAGATGATGCAAGTTCCAGTGGAACATGCCACACCAAATTTTATAGGGGTGGAAATGTATTAGGATAACAGAACTGAGTGAAAACCTAGGGAGACAACTGAAATGTTATTTATTAATAAAGAAAATGTATTTTAAGCGTAAATTGAAAGTACTGGTCACACAATAATACATTTTTTTAATCTTTTAAGCATATTTCATGGTACAGTGTAGCATTAGTGAGTAGGGACAGGTGACAAACAATTTTTTCAGTATTCTAAGTAATGCTTTGCATTACGTATGTGCGCAATGAGGACATTGTGGAGGACTCTTCTCTTCATAACAACATGTATTATAAAGCTAATTTTCAAGCATATTTATGTGTATAATGGCCTGGAGACAGAAATGGCCCCTCTGCTGGTTTCAACTAGAGCAAAACTAATTTCACCTTAGCTCAAGTTAACTCTGCCAATTAATAGGATGTTACACAACACGTTAATGCAGAGCCTCGTTTCTGCTTTTCCTGGTGCATCTCTCTCGGTTTCTACCATCCATTAACACACTTACCATGCTGTTTGTGTAACTGTCAGCAAAAATAAGACTGGAAACAGAATCATTGGTGGAACGCGCCGTCCAATATTTTGCGGTAATTAAATGAACACTTGAAGACTTTTCATGGTATCCATTAAAGACTGATCAAGGACAACCAGTACCCACTTTGAAGTGCTTTTCATCGATATACCAAGTATTAATAAGTGTGTCTACTAATTATAGGATAACTGTAATAAAAACTGTTGCATCATCCTACAAAATGCCACAGAATGGAAGCTTTGTTAATCTTGTTTTCAGTTGCATTAAAACTTGGGTAATGGGCTACAGAAAGAACAAAATTTAAGTTAGTTATTTTGGGTAATTTCAAGTATGTTTGCAAGGCAGATAGCAACAAGCTCAAAAGAACTAGTCTCAAAACTGGGTGGACAGATAACACAATGCTGCAATTCACTCCTAATGCATCATTCACAGCCCAGGTTTGACTGTCATTAGTTTGAGTCTCTCATTATCCATTTTTGCTTTAGGTGTCAGATGGGCATGTACTTCTCGTTCTGATTAGTAAACGGCTACATCTCACATGATTCCGCACCCCAGATCACCCCATGATGCACCAATAGGAGAGCGCAGGCATCATCACTGCGTACGCTGACAGCCAGAGCGCCAAAACCGGTGCAACACTGCCCCCTGCTGGAGCCTCACCCACATAAGCACCATCGTAAAAAAGAACATCAGACGTCAAAAAAATTAATTACTCGATTAAGAGAAATCAACCTACAAATTTAGCGACCTTGAAACATTAAAGGCTTTTGGGCGTTGCCCTTATCTTGTGCTCAACTACTTATGCACTTTCTTCTTCCAACAGGATCCACAGTAAGCTTTATAAAGACACTGCAGGTAATCATCTCTCACAAAGACACTGCAGATAGTCATCTCTCACAAAGACACTGCAGATAGTCATCTCTCACAAAGACACTGCAGATAGTCATCTCTCACAGACACTCCTGATCTGCTGGACAGGTGTTCCTGGATTTTTCTTTCTCCTAGTGAGGATTCTCCTGTCATCACTTCCTTGACCTATCAGTCCCTTTGCGATTACTGGGCTCATCAGTGGTTTCTTTCTTTTTAATGATATTCCATGGTTAATTTTGTAATACTAAGGTTTGACTGGTGTCTCTAATGGTTTTATTAGTTGTTTTTTCAGCCTTATAATAGCTTCTTTGACTTTCATTGACTTCTCCTCAAGTTTAAGAATAGCAATATCAGACTCCAAATGATAGAAACATGCCTAGATATCTTATCCCTGCACTAATGAGGCAACCTGATTAATCACAAACAACTGCCATGTCTCAAACATTATGGTGCCCTGATATGAGGGGGACTACGTATAAAATGTGTTCTAATTTCTACATGGTGAAACCAAAATGTATGAAAATAACTTTAAAGTCTGGAATGTGCAGTTTAATCATGCATGAATTGTTAGATTTGAAATTTTTAAATTGTGGAACAGAGGGGTAAATCAAGGAAAAAACATTATGGAGGGCACTGTATATACATATCTGAGTTGTCAAGCTGTCCTAAACGAAGGACAGAAAGACCTGTAAAAAAATCCATCCATCCATCCATCCATCCATCCATCCATCCATCCATCATCTTCCGCTTGTCCGGGGTTCGGGTCGCGGGGGTAGCAGCTTCAGGAGAGATACCCAGACCTCTCTCTCCCCATCTATCTCTACCAGCTTCTCGTGAAGGACGCTGAGGCGTTCCCAGGCCAGCCAAAAGATATAATCCCTCCAGTGAGTCCTGGGTCTGTCCAGGGCCTCCTCCCTGTAGGACATGCACGGGAAACCTCTCTGGGTAGCCGCCCAGGAAGCATCCGCACCAGATGTCCAAACCACGTCAGCTGGCTCCTTTCGACGTGGAGGAGCAGCGGTTCTACTCTGAGGCTCTCCTGGATATCCAAACTTCTCACCCTATCCCTAAGGGAGAGCC
>JAABNY020000035.1:15025999-15048530 GCA_015164015.2 Brevimyrus niger
TTTGCGTACGCCTCAGGGTTTTACCACTTTTCCATTTATTTCATAAAGTGCAGATGTTTTATTCTTGTTAAGCAATGATTTTTTTAAACAAGTTTAATTTATAACATGAAAAGAGGATGTAACAGTGTATGTCTAACATCCTGTTACTTGGCTGTGTGATGATGGCAAAGTCAGATTCTAGGCTGTCATTTAACTTTAAATGCACTAGTTGACTGTCTTGAATGCCTCAATTTTTTTCAGCTGTTATAACTGATAGATGAGGTTACTTTTATGAATCAAGGATATCATGTTTTCTTGCTAATAAAAGTACTCACATAGTGAACACTGTAAATTTATTTGTTAGCAAAGAAGACTGGATGTATTTTTAGTAAATGTTAAGTGAGTAGCAAGATGTAGAAAATCTCAGTGTGTGAAAAAACTTTTGACTGGTAGAGTATACCTCACTGATGCCAGGGAAATCCTTCGAACATTAAACAGCGAGAACCGTAATCTCCCCCATCCACGGAGGATGTGTCCCAAGACCCCCAGCAGATGCCTGAAAACATGGATAACACTAAACCCTGTATGTTTTCCCCTACATATACATACCTATGATAAAATTAGGCACAATAAGTCAGTAACAAGAATAAGTAATAATTATAGAAGAACTAACAATATAACCAATATGTGGCCATGACTGCGTCACACTGGACAGCGTGAGTGTACATATCTACCACAACTGCCAGCAGCAATCAACTAAGAGAATGGTGATAAAAAGGTTAGAAAAATAAACCGTGATGATATAATGTTATTATACAGTATACTTTGCATATGATCATTTCTGCACATAAAATAAAGGGCCAACTTATGCCCAAATCGACTTACGACCAGTCAGTCAAAAACGATCGTAGACAAAAGATGATGACAAGCTGTACTACAGCAGGACTGTCGGTCTGAGACGGCTACTAAGCGAATAAGGAGCAGATCGCTTGAAGGGATGATTCACATCCCGGGTGAGACTGTGTGACATTTCATCACACTACTCAGAACGACATGCAATTTAAAACTATTATTGTTTATTTCTGGAATTTTCCATTAATATTTTTGAACCGAGGTTGACCTCACATAACTGAAACTTTAGATAAGGGAGCCCACTGTACATAACATATATACTTAGAGCACAAAACACGAAAGCAGTTACACTGAAAACAGATGACGGCACACAAACAGAATACTGTGCGGGGAATAAATACAGAAATAGAAATAAATTGTTGGATGGATGTATGTGCAGCTAATGAAATGAAAATGCTAACCTTTACCAGTGTGATATAAGCAAACAGCACTATCATTCTGGAGCAGCCTGGGTCAGTCGCTTCACGGTCTCCATCCACCATGCAGAGAACGACTGCAAGCGGCCATGGGACTTACCGAGTCTGTCAGCGACGGAGACGACGTAGCCGACGACATCCACCTCCCCGTACGGGGGGCGGAACCCAGGGGTCATGAGTGCCCCAAAGCAAACAGATACTCTGGGCTGGAAGAGCTCAGTCAGCCTTCCTGGGGATGCCTGGAAGGTTGGATGCATCTACAGTTTAGAAGCAGTGCATGTTTGATAGAATGGGGTGATAATTGGTAAAATGAAAGATTTTACACAGCACACAATTCAGAACATAAAAGAATTATCTTCTGCCAGCAACACAAAGTACTGCTCCTGCACATGTTTTATGTTTTTCTCTGTTCCATTTGGCTGCAAGAACTTATTGTAGTAGAAGGACCATGGGTGCCACTTTGCTGATACCTGAACGTGCTGGAAGCGTGTTCTCTTGGTGGCAGTTAGCTGCAGGTTCGTGCTGCTGCTGAACTTCCTGCCCTCGGACGTGGCTAGCTGGTACACCTTGTACCTACTTCCCTCCTTCAGTAAAGTCTGCAGCTCTGAGGACGGTCGCCAGATATTCAACAAGCATCCTGCAAAAAATTGCTAATTGTCATGTGGCCATTTTGATAGCCCATAATTAACTTCTTCAGTGATGACTTTTGTAAATGCGGTTGATAACGTATTATCCAGTACTCTCCCTACTAGCCCTTATGGACTCATTATGACGCAGAAAATATTACTGCTCCACATTCTCTAAGCAAAAACAGGACCATGACAGGAGGTAATAACATGCGTGCTCACCACTGCCATCTGGTGTCTCCCAGCAGTCAGACACACGCAGCCTCCATACTGGTGTGACCTCCCTGTCACTCAAGCACCCCTGTCCCTTCTGGGCCTCCTCCATGGCCTGGTGGAGTCGCTCCTGCAACTCGTCCCGCTTCTTCTGCTCCAGGGACTGTCTGTAGCTACTCAGGATCTCCAGCTGCTTCTCACTCAGCAGAGCCTGATGCACAGAAGTGCCAAGGTGAACATTTCCTTTCCGGGAAATTAAAAAGCCGCGGAGAAATGACAGGACGGCAGACTTCCTTCACCTCGACGCCAGCAGGATCATCGTCTACGACTTCGTGTAAATCCTCTCCGTCCTGCAGAGCTTCGATTTCCTGGCGACTCAACCTCTTCCCTTTGCGTCTGTGTCTGTTCCTGGCTGTAATATGAATGCTGGTTACTTTTAGCGTTGGTACAATCGCCTTCAGTGAAATCCAGTACTTCAGATCTTGGTTTTCAGGAAAATAACTGAGGCACTTGCCTGCCTGGTCCTTCTCAAACTGGGCCTGAATCTTTGTGAAGAGCGTCTCCATGGTCTTCTGCTTGCTAGCACTGTGTCTCTGAACTTCTCTTTCTTCCGCGCGTCCACTGCGGAACACATAGGCTCCGTCTGCTTTCTTTTCCATCCACTGGGTGAAAAGGTGAACATTATTTAGATGCATCTCTCAAAACAAGCCGCGACTGTGCTCTTAATCGGCCGTAACGCACCTGGGTTGGGTAACTTCTAAGCACAACTATTTCAACACAACCCACTGGGCCTCCATTGCTGTACAGAGAAGACAGCCGAAGCTTCAGAGGTCGAAGGTCACGGTGGTAGCCTAGCTTGGTGTCCCATTTTGCTACTCTGGTGCTGTTGGCTGAAATCTGAAACCATGACGTTTAACACAGGGAATAGTGATTAAAGTACTGCATTACAAACCAGCACTTTCCTACCTTAAACCCCTGGTAAAGTCCTGGGTTTTTGTTCTTTTAAGCAAAGTCGGCTACATCTATCCATCTACTTTCTATAACTGCTAATCCAGCAGGGGGTGCCTGTCCAATAAGCAGGAGCCCAGGGGACAACCTGTATGACATACGAGTCCATCAGAGGGCTTTGACTTCTACACCGACATGAGCGAAACACACAATCACACCTAAAAGCATGCTTGTAGACTACCTAAAGGAGACCTGCAGGAACGTTAATGCAATACAGTTTAATGAGGAATGTCTGCATCTTCTTTCAGTGGCTGCTTACCTTAAGCATAAGGTTTGATGGTGCCTCCAAAGGAGTACAAGCATCTTGGGATCCAACCAACTCAGCTCCATGGGTCACGACTTTCACACCGACCGCGAGATGACCTTTCTGCACCATTGCTGTTAGTGGGGCGTCCAGCAGCGCCTTGATGCAGTACCACCCATCCGTGACCCAAATGAGCCCCGTGGTCGAATCCGCCTCGGCGTCTGCACCCTGGGTGGTCTTTCTCTTGGTGCGGTCTGAACCGGTTGACGCGACGCCACAGACGCAGAGCACCATGGTCTTTGCAGGAGTGTCGTCCCTCTCCATAATCTTTCTCAATGCTGGCCGCCGACTCTGATCAATCTCAAGGTCATACCTGAAGGAAATCCCAAACAGATCTGTAAAAATAAGAACATGCTCTATGCCCGAATCAGTTTTTAATTGTATTAAAAAATTGAAATATACTGTGCAGTACTGTGCAAATGTCTTAGGCAGTCAAAGAAAACTGTTTAATTAAAAGTGTATGTTTACAGTTGCTTCAAACAAAAAAAATAGACTGACACTCCAAATGGTCTCAGATTATAGGTGCTGAGTTTGCGCAGAATACAAATAAATGTAGCACTTAAATACAATAAATATTTTTTAGATAGGTGAAATATTTAAAGATGTCAAGGCATGTCAGACAGCCTGAGAAGTGGCTGAGGTGTAAAACGATGTATCAGATTTTGAACCTCTTGTAAAGTTACCACAGTATTTGCAGCAACCACCTGATATACCCACACATTTACTGACTCTGTCATCAGCATATCCCAGCTGAGTGAAGCGAGCTGGTGGTGGAATTTAACAAACACATGGAATGGCTGGGGTGCCCCTGAGGAAAGGTTTGGCAACTGAAGTGGTGTTTATCTACAGCTATCCAACTCGGTATCAGTAACTTTTTGCAGAACAGAAGTAGCGTATTTCTTTTTTACTGTTACTCTTCATTTATGTACATGCTGGGATTTCTGCATTGCACTGTATATTAAACACACACAGATGGGCATATAATAAAGCACCTGTACTTCAGCTGCAGCAGGACCTGCTGTGGAGTGAGGCCCAGGCTGCCCATCACTTCGGGGAAGGACCTTTCCATAGAAGCCAGTTTCCAAACCACCCACCTATAGTGATTGTATACCCAGCTTTCACTTATTAGTTTGGGGTCCACACCAGGGGTGTCACACAAAGCCCTATGGAGACAGACATGCATCCAAAGAAAGGCAATTAACAGTTAAACAATTAATTCATTCCATGCCTTGAATGACTGCACTTTAAATATCAGAGATCCACACCATTACTCAGGCGCTACCCAGTCTCCAACTGCTGAATTTCACACCTGTAAAACTCCTCCTTCCCCACAGTGCCCCCATTATCAGGTATGAGCCAACCACCATCGGCCAGCTGAACACCCCCCTCTGCAATCAGCGTTTCCCGGCTGAAGTAGTCAACGTAGCGGAAACGGAACGACTCTGCGTTTTCGCTGCTGATCTGGAAAACTCCCTGGTGGACACCATACTTATACAGCTGAAGGAAAAAAAACATGAAAAGGGTTTAAAAAAATAAAAAATAATAATAACCATCATCTCACAATAATAATCATCATCATATAAAAGAGCAGTAATGTGCAGTAAAAGTGGGGAAAAAAATGGTCATGGGAAGTTTGGGAAATTAATATTTTGACTTGCATAAGAGATATGACTCTCGCACTACCATTATTTACAGTAATGCAGAAAGGGGGGTGATTCTGGGCAGCATGGCGGGCCTACCTCCTCCTGGGTATGCCTGACTGGACAGCCTTCTCCAAATGCACTTCTCAAGGACAACCTCCTCTTCCCGGAAGTCTTTGCCAGGAGGAGACTTCCCGGCTGGGGTCTAATGGTCTGCCGCTTCTTCTTCATGATTCTCATGTCCTGAAGGTCTCGGGTATGTCGCAGGCTCTCAAGGCCCCGCAACTCTGCATCTACTGACAATCGTGATTCCTAAGTCAGGCTAATCCAACACACGCTGTAATTCTGAGACACTTTTAAACCAATTGCGCTCTTATTGTGTGCTCCGTTCCCTCATAACTATGCTATTAGGTAAAAGAAAAAAAGATTACCAGACACTGGAACAGTGTTTCCATATGGTGAGCCGGGACGTTCACTTGGGATCCCTTGTTCCAATCCCCTTTCTTCACATTTTTCAACAGTATCATTATTGGGATTAGCCTTGTGGCCACAAACACCTTCTGAACTGGTGTTTGTTGAGGGTTTTGGCTCTGATCTCCGCTTGGCAGGAGGAATATATTTGCTTGGTTCTGCACCAGATCCGGGAGATTTCCTACCATCCTGGACCCGAGTTACACTCTCTTGCAGACTGCTGTTCACCCTGAGGTTTCTGCTTTTGAAAGGGGGTATGAAGACACTCGAGTGCCTACTCGGACCCGGAGACGCAGCATCTTTTGGTTCAGGTGGCTTCCGAAAAGGGGGCACAAAAGCAGCATCCTGGGGATTCCCGCAGCTGCTCTTCAGGAGGGACGAGTCCTTCCTCAGCCTTTTTTCCAGCAAAGTTTTATCGCTGAGGAATATAAATTGAGTGTTATTAAAATTCAGTGTTTCAAATTCGCACTGTATTCTCCCTTCTGTTTCATTTGAAGGCTCACCCAAAGGGTCGGGTCACATTAGGCTGGAGGGGCAGGCTGTACCTGAAGGTTCTTCGATCTCTTAGAGTACCTGGAACAAAGAAAGGGAAGATTAACATCGGAACCTTATGCAGCTAATTGCTTATTGATATAATTCAGGTCTTATCACCATCTGGACTGCTTTTTAGGGGAACCAGAAAAGAGCATGTTCCACCAACTGAAGTTCTGTCAAATTCTTCCAAAAGCTGCCTTTTCAGAGGGGGTTGATCTGTTTAAAAAAAAACAAAAAAAAAAAAAACACAGTAATCCATTATTATACAGGGTGCCGATGGCAGGTATAATTTTTGCTTTTATAAATGGAAGTGTGGAGTCTCAAAAAACATCCTTAAAATTCAAAGAGGTACCAGGTATTACCCCTTTAACTGGTTAAAGTTGCAATTATACTGAAGGAAGATAATCGATTTTATATAAAGCTAAAGTTCACCTTTCAAAGCAGAGTCCATTTCTCGAATCCTTTTTCTATTTCTCAGTTTCTGTTCCTCAGAGTAATGCGCGACATTAAACTTGGAAGCAGTTCTTGGTCCACAAGACGATTCTTTAGAAACCTTCTGAGAAATTCTCCTATTCGCAGCCTCATCCTCATCCTGAGGAAGTGCCTTTGTGCAAGCCATAGCCTCCTGCTCAAAGTACTGCTGCTGAGTTTCTGTGCAATATCCAAGGTCCAGCGACTGAAGGTTCAGTGGGGAGAAATCGTCTACAGTTGTTCCTGAAGAGGGCAAGCAATTCTGATGCACTTTTGGCGTTCCCGTTTGTTCTAGACCCAGCTCCTCAAGGGGAAGGTATCTGTGTTGTTCAATTTCATCATGATTCTCTAGCACAGCTGCTGAGCAATCATATGATATAGGAGAGACTGAAGGAATCGCTCTGTCACCACAAGGCACATCGTCTGAACACTGAGCACAACCAGAGCTTTTTTTGTTTACCGTTACTTCATTCTTCTTTGCACTTACTATTACTTCTAAACTGTCACCACAGTTTGTTAAACTAGACTGCTGTGTTCCTGGATCACCGTAGGAGGCTACAACATTAACGTTTTTCTTTGCCTGAATTTCTGAACATAGGCTGTTCTCTTGACAGGTGCTAGACCTAAAAATTCTGCAATTTATTGTTTTTGCTGAAAGGGACGCTTGTATATTGCTGTCCCCGGTGTGCTTTGCTGACAAATTCGCTATAAAACTGTCCGTTTCACCACATTTCTCTTGCCCCATTTTTTCATCACTCTGGTCAAGAAGAGTCCTCGCTTTCACCAGGCTTTTTTCAGACACAGACACCTTCTTTCCACTAGCAGTGCTGAACCCACAATTACTTTTTCCCGATTCAGAAGGACAGATACTAAATTCCTTTCTCTTGCTCTCTTCTTCGGCTTCTGCTCCAGATTCCCACAATGAAACACTTTCCATGTCAGAAAACAGACCTTTTGCTTCCTGAAGGGATTTTGTGGAAATAGACACACTTTTCCCACTAGCTGTACTGAAACCACAGCTACTTTTAAGTGGAACGTTTAGACTTGAAACTCCCTTATGTTCTGTTGTGACGTGCTCTTTGGGATTCTTAAGGAATTCTTCCTCAGATTCAAGAAAGGTCTTGGCTTTCAGCAGAGCAGTTTCAGAGACACGCACCCTTTTCCCACTTGCAGTGCTAAACCCGCAGTGGGATGTCCCTGGAGTAAGATGTGACGTTACGCTTATCTTCTGCATGTCAATATCTGCTTCATTGACCATTGAGTTGTTCTTGTCCTTGAGATGAGCTTTTTCTTGAGGACTTTGTGGTGACACAGGCACCTCCTCGGCACTTGGAGACCCCTTTCTTCTTTGGACTGTATGAATTTTTCTAGGACTCGTTTCACCTTGAACAACACCTGTTGTTTCACAACCCGGGGAGTCAATACAATCTCTGAATATGGCTTTTGCTTGCTGAAACGCTGTATCTGAAATGGACACCATTTTACCACTTGCTGTCGTAAAGCCTCCTCCTTTTCCCTGAAGATCACAAGATAAAACCAGCCTACAACCTGCTACTGAATTTTTATATTCTGGAGTTTTTAGAAAAGGGCATTTAAATTTAGTATCGACATTCTGATGTACCTTAGGAAAATGTGCATCTTCAACATACTTTACCTCATCGCTATCTAGAAGGTTACTTTTTGCAATGTTTTCACAATTAGATTGTGCTTTAATGTTGGTCTGGCAGGCATCGACAGCAGCTAATTCATTAGCAATGTTGTTTTTTTCCACATTTATTTTTTCGCAAACATAATCGATGTTTATCGCATCTTTCGAATTGCTGCATATTTTCCCTTCCAGCTCATTTAATCCAACTTGCGGTTTGTCAGTAGCGTTAAGAATGAAGTCACCACACTTTGCCTGTGAGTCTTGGGTTTTTATCGGAGCATTTTTCCATTCTTGATTTTCAATGGGCAGTTGATGTCCTACTTCATCTGTACTTGCCTTTACTTCTTCTAAGTCTGCAAATATTGCTGCTGCTTTGCTAAGAGCTCTCGCAGACACACTCACAGCATTTCCTCCAGCTGTTTTGAAGCCCATAAAATGTGGAGTGATGCCAGTAATATTTCCAGTTTTTCTCATTTCGTTAAAGTCACTATCAATATATTTACCTGTCTCCACCACAGATGAGGTCAAGTCCTTTTTTGAAAATCCCTTCATTTCTTCTTTGCATGGCTCATGCTGTTCATTAGGGCAATAAGTTATCTTTCGTAGAGTGTCTTGCTTTGCGCTTTTCACAATGCCGTCAGTTTGCAACGCACTTGGTTGCTCTGCTGATAAATTCTGGTGAGGATCTGGGTTTAAGGCAGAGGTACAGAGAACATCTAGACCATCAAACACACCTGAAGCCTCTTTCTGTCGTTCCATCGAAACAGTAATTTTCACACCCTGAGCCGAGTAAAAACCACCAGAGTTTTGGGAGTTGGCTATGACACCTGGGACAAATAATCTATCCATATCCTTAGGGTGCAAAGATTTCACTGTGCCTTTGTCAATTATGTTGTTTAAACCGCCGCTTGAAATTGCCTCAGCTTCACCTGTAACACTGAATTTTTGTCCATTTTGCTTTAGGTCAGAATTTCCTGAGGGTTCATCCACCACTGTTACTTCAGTTACAGCCGACTGCTGTCTTGTCACTTGCCCAAGGGTGGTGAAACTATCATCGAAATCTATTCCTGTCAAAAAATCAGGGTCGACTTCTTCATCACTTGGACTGCCTGGAGAAGCCACACCCAACCTGCTAGAGTCCGCATTTATTTGCTTAAACTGTGTGAATTCAAATTGGCCGTCCGCCTCTTCCGGAAGGCCGCAGAGCGCAGTGACATCTGCCTTCTGTGAGGCAGTCAGATAACTGTGAGCTTCCAAGCAACCATTTGCAGAGGGATGAGCGGGAGAGCAGACTGCAGCCGCCGGTGCTGCGGAGGGTTTAGGTTTGCAGTCTTCCACTCCTGTCATTCCTTGTCCATTTTTGGCACCAGTGGGGGTTGAATATTTCTCTGGATGTTTCCCATAATCTGTCTCATCAAGCAACTCCCTGGCTTTCCTGAGGTTTGTAGAGGACACATGAATTGCATTGTTCGAGGCAGTTTTGAAACCAGTAATTTTGGGTGTTGAAGACTGCCTACTGGAATTAGTGTGGACATTAATCGCTCTCTCAGCATCAGATCTATACAGCGGCCCAGCTTCCACCTTAACATTCTCAGGATACTTAGTGAGATCCTGCAGGCTCTTGCAGTTGCTCTTGATGTCAGATTCTTTGGCTTGCATTGTGTTGTACGCCATTGAATTTACTGACTGTTTTTTCTGAGCAACGGCTTTTCCTGTGATGTTGCCATCCGCTGTTTCGTTGAGTAAAACTTTTGCTCTCTGTATTGCCTCAAATGGCAAAACAATGATCTTCTCGCTTGCAGTTCTGAAACCAACCCCAGGTCTTCCTTTCCCAGGGCTGATATCATCTAATAACCTAGGAACATGGGAAACATCAGACAGAGTGGTATGGTAGCTGCTGTCTTCCCTTTTACTGCTCAGTTCACTTACTGCGTTAGATACGCAGTCACTGTAGTTATTATAGTCCACTATAATCTGTTTTGTGGCCCATGGTTCATTGGGTACTGTGTTAAGACCACTCTTAGCAGAGGCATTCTGCTGGTCAGCTGTCAACTCAATTGTTCCGTTTGGCTCTGGTTCATTTGATCTTTCCAGTAAATATCTGTCCATCTGTCCCCGAGGGGCAAAGCAAGGTGTGTCCATGCAGCCGATGTGAGCAGCTGTTTGAAAGGGGGTCTCGCTGATGCAGTCTTGGCCAGAGGGGACGTCCTTCTTAAGCTCCTCTGTAAAAGCAGCACATGCCTGGTGGTCATTCTCCTGGCATGAAGCTTTAGATGCAGCATTTTCCGCTGCTGTATGGTCATGTTTTTCAAACACGCGATTTTTCAAATCTAACGCGTCCGCGACACCAGCACATTCATCTCCATCACTGCAAGATACGACACGATGAGATTGCCGCTGAACCTCTGAACTTTCTGAAAAAGAGAAAAGCAAAAAATAAGAACTCCGGCCACTGTTAAAAATGACCAATGAAGGTATTGATCTAATTAGCAATACAAAAGCAAATTTAGAGTCTTACCTGAAAGTGTAGGCAATTTACAATCAGACTGCTGCCAGGTTCTTGGGCTATGGACTGTATGACTGAATGGGCTAGGAGTTAGCAGAGGATACACAAACTTCCTGGAAGGTTTCTGAACAGGCCTCGCGGGAGAGCAGCTTTTCAATGAGTCCTCAGCCAGAGACTCAGCTGCCTGTGGGACTGACACTTCTTTCTGTCCCTCTACATTGTGTTGAGATGGTTTCTCTATGGCCACGTCTCCTGTCAAATCTCCAGCTGGGTTACAGCTCATGTTATCATTAGGCAGCTGAATGCCGAGTAGGAGCTCATCTGTTGTCAAATGTCCCATCCCCCCCCTCTCAGCTCCCCTAGTCTCTATTTTAGAAGGACTGGGGCATTTTTCTCTGTTATTTTCTTGACTTTTTACAATATTTTTCCATTGAGGAACAACAGAATCCCACTGTACTGGAGAAGCAGTCTCCATTGCATCACTCGCACTGCATGCTGGAGGAACCTGAGGTAAAATCCTATCAGCCAGCTGTTTGACTGATATGTCTGTGTGAACAGTAGTGTCCTCTTTTGGCAAAGGCTGCGAAATTGAATCAGGCAAAGTCATTGGAGTCCATGGGACAGAACAATCCAGCATCAGCTGGGATTGATCTTCTGTTTTTTTGACAGGCTGCATGGGAATCTCCGGCCTGGTGTCTCTGGAGGCCACATTCAAGGCACTAGTTGCTAATCCATTGGGTATTGAATTACCCTCCGTCCTCTTCACTCCCTCCCCAGGTTTCACTTTCCTCAATGAACTGCCACAACTGTTACTGAAAAAGAATGAGATAATGTCCTCATTCCCGTCCAGGACACGGGCTACTGTGCTGCGGACCTCCGTGTCCTGAATGGCGTCTGGCAATTTCGGCTTCACTGTAACGTCGGGTGAGAATGCTCCAAAGCACTCCTCCTTATCCAAACAGGCGACATCTTCTGTTGATAAAGTGGTGAAATACTGTCATGACACTTTATATGAATGACTAATAATGCAGATAGCATCTGAAATTACAAACACAATGAAGTTCAGACATGATGTACATGCTATTTATGGTAACATGTTGGCTCAGTACTGAACACAGTGGGTTCACACCTCCAGGGTGTAGACTGGCATTGTATTTGCATAGCTCACATGCTATCCCCACTTTGGTTTCCTCCCAAAAAGACTCACCAAGTCCTCGTACTGAATAAACAGGCATAAAAGCATAATGAATGGATATTCTATTTACATAATGTGCATAATCCTCTGACTATTGTAAGGGTATAAATGAAAGTAAACTGCAGAAACTCACCAGACAGCAGCAATTGTTTGTTTTTGTCCAGTGAGTTTGGGATTCCAGAAGCTTCAGAAAGAGAGGGGAAGAGCTTCCGTACAAACTGTAAAAGAGCAGAAATTGAATCAAGTAATCAGCCTTTTCCTACTGTAGCAACACGGAACAAAAAAAAAAGGTATTCCTCAAAAAAATGATGCAGCAGTTGGATTTACTTACAAACTCTCGCTTGTCTCCAGTGCAGGTTACGGGGCATGCACTATTGTCGGGTTTAGCTAAAAAACAACAACAACAAAAAAACAAAACAAAACTGAATTCCTGCAGACTCAAATCTATTAAAATACCATTTAAAATGTAGGCACTGTAGGTGATACGATTTCCTTACTCAGAATGACCGTAGGAGACATAACTGGTGGCGTGTTGAGAGAGCTGGTCCAGGATACATCAGGATCAATCTGTGCTCCCAGGCTTTCAGAAATGCGTTTGACCGATGTAGGCTAAAAAAAAGACAAGAAGTGACAGTAACAGCATGTTCATTTTGATTTAATGCATTATATATAAATATATAAAATATTTTTGCACATACCATTGAGCTCCCTGGTGGGTCCAAGAAGTCTTCTGGGGGTGGGGGTGGAAGGTTAAAAAAAAAAGAGAAGCTTTTGATGAACTCCCAGCAGTTTCAGCAAATAATAATGATAAACTAGGTTATTCCCTTTTAAATTCAGTAAATTTCCCAAAAAAATGTTGCTTCCCTATATACTATTGTAATGCGAGTTTAATAATGTAATGTGAATTACACAGAACTTCCTGAGCTCGGGAATGTTTGTATGTATATATTTTTTCATCCCCTTTTACACATGGCATTTTTTTCCACACTACATTTGAGACTCAAAAAGCATGCGGGGAATGGGATACAAAATAACTGGGGAAAAACAATTCTTAAGCTGCTTTCAAACAAAAAGTGTGTTGTTATAAAAATAGGTATAGTAGTTATTCAGAGGCTTTGAGCGGAAAAAATACTAAAATTCACAACCTATACAATAATCTTAATTTCCATGCCCCATACCATACACACTTTAGGCTACAGTTCAGGCCATTTTCATGAAGGAAGCAGAATAGGAAAAGTTAAGATTAGGGCGTAGTTTCAGTGATTCAGTGAGTCTTGTAAGCCCAACATACTTGGAACTTTTCAACAAGCTGTAGTTGAGTCATGTGGCTGTAATAGTAAAGATTACAGCTCATAAGAAAACACTCAATTATAATTTTGTTATCCATTGTGAAGAAAAAAGTGTTATATATCAAAGGGGCATTAAAATAAAAAATGGTGATGCAAAGGCCCTTTATTGAATTAAAAAATATGTACTGTGAAACAAAATACTACCAAAATGGCCATCAATTTGCAATCTTACCAAGAAAACCCTTTGATAGGTGACTTCTATGTTGGTTTCTGACAGCACTCCTGAAAAACAATATTCTTATATATAACATACATGTTCATTTATCTTAAAAGATTCCCATTATTACAGAACCCAATTAACCTGAGCCTTAAGAAAAGTATTTAGCTATTTAGGGACATGGCAAGGGCACTAATACACAAGATGATTGCGTCATATACTCTTCATTATGGCTTACCTTACGTATTTCTTTAAGAAACACATATAAAAATACATAACTATGTAAATGAAATAAATTAAATACTACATTCAACTGGATTATCGACTAATAAACTGAATATGCCCAGCTGCTCTGTAATTTTATGGTTATTATCCACCTTGACCAAATTTAACTAGCATAGCAAAAAAAAAAAGAAAAAAAACCTAGCTTTTACAGCAGGCGTGATCAACATGATTGGCCCAAAAGAAAGTCACGTGACACACATACAGTTGGAAGACACCAAAAAAAATTGGTGTGTAAAATTTACAAAATATACAGTCTTCCATAACTTTAAACACAATTATTTCATGTGTTTTAGTGTTAACTGCAAAACGAAAAATTAGTTTTGCAACATCAGTAACATAAATGAGAGCACAACAAGTTGCACCTGGGGGTTGTGGATATTATGGTTCTTTCTTCCAGAACCACGAAAATAGATTGTGAATGGCTGTATGGTGATTTAATTTGCCATTTCAGAACTGTTACACCACTATATATGACAGTAAATAAGTAAATAAGTATAAAAGTGTTACCCATGAAGATGATAGTTTGCCAGCCAAATGAAAACCCCTTTACATCCTTGAGGTTACACACAAGTATAAATACCTGGTATTTGTTGATCCAAATAAACAAGGACTGGCATCCATCCAATGCAAATTTTCTGCCTGTCTATCTGCACCTATACATTTATTAGGAAAATCTGTGTGAGTTTTATGTAGATGTACGGAACAACACAGCATGCCAGCATTAATACAAACAGACCCATCAACAGCGCATCTAAACTCACCCTTTTCACTAGAGTGTAGGACCTCATCTTGGGTTATGGGTTTGGGTGACAGTCTCTCTTGACCCCTAAAGATCTTGGGTGTAGAGAACATCTGGCTGCATGCAGATGGTTTCTCCAGTGGTGCCTCCGTTTCACTTGGGGACCTGGGATTCCTAGGCTTTTGACTAGAGTCCCCATCTCCAACTCTGGTGGAGGCTTTCACAGTCAGCACCTCAAACCAGTCCGGACAAAGTGCCCCCAATTCTTCACACAGAAGACATCAGTTAAAAGAACACAACTTACTCAGGACATTGCAATGCTTAGAAATACTGATATAATGATGACCTCATTTACTTGTTCAATATTAACTCCATAAGTAAGGATCCAAATCTAGGTTTCACTCGAGTAACTATATAAACACAAAATCAAAGCTCACCGTCTCTAGCGTGTTGATTTAATACTTCTAACATCATACAGACATACTCATCATAGACAGCAGCATGGCGTATTTTTGCGAATAATCTGGAATAAAAAAAACTTAGTAAGGACATTTTGATGACATTAACGTTTCATGTGGTCACGGTTTCTGGATGTACGAATTCAAATAAGATGCTATGTGTACCCGCTACGTGCTCAGCCTGGGTAGCTAGTAAGTGCGATAAAAAAGTGCAGATGAACAGCTAACAAGATGGATAGGAATCTCGTTCCACTAACATTCTGCGACAGTGAAGTAATTAACGACGCTAAACCAATAAACAAACTAGCGAATAATCAAGGACATGCTAAGTATTATGCTATACTAAATATACTATAACAAGTTACCATCGCAATAGCAACACAAGTCCAAAGGTAGTCCCCCGACCTCCGACAAAAAACAATGACATCACTTTTTACCATAAAAAAAAACTCACAATTACCTCTTACATAGTGTCACACAAAAAGAGTCCTTACAGTAGTGCCCTATGCCGACAGATAAATTTTAAGCGCAGGAAAAAGTGCAATCCGATTAAACTTCTGACCAATCTGACTGTCTACACCACGTTCATGGCTCGCGCCAGTAGAGATCACGTGTCTGACATACACGGCAGGTTTCAGCCAATCAAAAATTGGTCTAGTCACGGTGGGCGGGATCGAAGTAGAACTACTGGTGAATGTTGGGAAGTAAGAGCAGGGCCAGCGACGCACAGAAAACGTATTCTTGCGTATTTCCATTTAATCTTAAACTTTATCCATATTAATCAAATACACTTCATGTTAAGAGACAATTATACGTCCCTGTTATTCGTATTAAACTTCTGAAATACCTCAAATTCTATCTCCGTTAGGAGTGCGGCAACTTACCGAAGTACAGAAAGAATGGTGATAAAAATGAACGCAAAATTCATATTTCATGCACTTTGAAACAGTGGAAAGGTTGGGTAGCTCTCATTTTGGAATACACATTCCTTTATATGTATGCATGTTTATGCATGTATATTTTTTTAATCTCTAAGCATGTTGGTTTATAACGCTTATATATTTAGACCTAAATCGTTCTGATTAATCATAAAACAAAAATTACACTGTTGAGAATGTATGGTTTATTATACATTTTATGTAATTAAGATATTTAAAGATACATTAAATGTAGAGAGACAAAGTTTTCTCCCTGTGCTTGAATATGTTTACTTTGAATATTGCAGTTTACATCCGTGATCAAAAGAAGTGTTTTTTCATTCATTATGCAGTGGTGTGACTTCCCTCTGAAGGACGGGGGTATCTCATTTTTTGGCCCATATTCGCCACAAATGGTCATTTATAGATCACGTGAAGCAGAGTCGGCCAGTTGATGACTACTGATGTAAAGTATAGGAGTTACACATTTTAGAAAAGGTTTCTTAAGTATGTATAATTCGCCGTTGTAACTTGATAAGCGAATGGAAGGTGAGTGAGATGTTTATGTAGTTATCTTCACTGTACCACCCTTGGCAAGCTTCATCTCCCAGTTTCACTTTGGCGGCAGATCAGTATGCCAGGGACTCCTCAGAAGATGTAGCTCATAGGACTGACCGACCCTGTAACTTCAAGTGTTAAGTTCCTCATTTTTGTTTAAATTAAAGAAACAAAATAGAAATGAAGCAAAAGAACCTGAACGTTAATTTAAATGTGAAATTCACTCCCCTGCTACATATTGATATTTATAGACATATAAAAATTTTACAGTTTTAAAACATTTATGACCAAGCTCTTTTTTGCTCTGCAACCCTGCTAATGTTCCCAAACTTTGTTACACCTTCAAGAGAAGGACATTAAATATTGTTCAGCATTTTGGATTTTTATTTTGTTACATAAGTTTACAGAACATCAACCAAAATTACTTCACAAAAGCAAAAGTATTTACAAGACAAGAAATCAACTGTGGAAATCCTTATGGAAGCTTTAAAAGTGTTCTTTTCTCCTTTTTCATGTTTTCACGCAGTTTATTTCATTGCAAATTAAAAAATATTTTACCAACAAAGCTCTCTCTGTAGTATATACAAATGTATCTTTCAGTTAAAATAATTTCTTTTGTTTATAAATATTTCTAATACATTTCATAAAACATAAAATATGCATGCTTGGCAGTTTTAATAGATAGAACATAGTTTCTTTATATCCTATAAAACTACTAAGTTAAATGCACGTTGTTTTAATATAAATAAGTGTAGAAGCTAAGAACTATAGAGAAAAAACACCAGAAAAATGCATATGAAAGATGAATGTAGCAACTGATAAGTGACCAACAGAAATATCCAATGGCAGCATCTTTGCTGTAATATCAAAGTAGTTCAGCATGTTTGTTCATAAATTAACGTGCTACAGTGTGCGATGGATGATAATCGGGTTACAGTTTGGTGCACATTTAAACACGCTCTCCACCTTCGCCAAGCAATAACAAATGAAACAATATGCCTCCTTCTCAGTTCCTTAGAATTTCAAGTAGCCAGAAGCACTATAATTAGAAAAAAAAAACATTCTTTGAATGGTATAGTAAGTCTTTTTCACTCATGTGAAGCATTGCACGTTTTCCCTAAACATTAAAAATGGCAAACATCTGCAGAAGAATAAGTTAATATAACTTTGGTATATGTCTTTGTTAGGGGTTGTAGTCACTGATCCCAGCAGCTGCCACAGCCACCATGTGACTTTGTGACTTCATACATACTTATTAGTGCAAAAAAGGTAAAGATTCAGTCTTTTATGCAATATAGTCTTGTGTTCCTTTCACTTCCACAGTATTGCTGCACACTGGGCATCCAGGAGCTCCTGCCAACCAAGCAAGGTCAGGAGAACCTACCCCAGAACTTCTCCAGGCCAATGCAGGTGCAATGATAGCCTAAAATAGGAGGAAGGGCTGAGCTAAATGTGCCCTTTCTCCTATTAGAGACTAGTGCCTGACACGCTGGAATCTGGGAGGTAGGCACCGACGACTCTGTAGCCCTGGGCCTGATGGATCATGTCCCTTATCTCGCTATTGAGCTCCATCAACTTGACACAGATGTGTGACATGTCTTGGTCAGAACCCACTAGGGCAAAGGTGCCAGTCTGGCCCAGTGTTTGGTGGCGGAAATAGATATTCAGCAGGGTCTGGACCTCGTCTTCAGAATTGCTGCCAAAGATGTCATTGGGCCAAGTCCTCCTGTAGAAGGATAAGCAGCAATCAGATAAGAGAACTATACGAATCCTCCCGATCACAGAACATTGCAATTCTGCTGCGAGATCACCTGCAGTGACGGATGTATTGGATGGTGGCTGTGAGCTGATTGTTTTTCAGGCTTTCCAGGACGGCCTGCACGGCTGCCTCAGAGGAGCTGAAAATGGGCTCCAGTGAAGGGCTCTCTTTGGCAACTACAGATGCAGCTGCAGCTTTTAAATTGCTCCTTAAGTCACTCAGCTCCTGGGACATGTTCAACAGCTACAAGGAGTGATTAAAGGAGCAAGTCAGAAGTAATTACTAAAGCAACATAACAACTACTAATGGATGACAGTGACGACATGGAATCTTTGTACAATTTTTTTTTTAAATCCACTGTACATCCAATGAAAATGATTTAGAGAGCTTAACATTCTTAATTAAATATTATCTTTATGATAATGATAAATGCAAAATATGACCAAAATTTGCTTTTCTTTGGTGGAAAGAACTGATTGTTATACCTCTGGAACGGAGCTGATGGCGTAAACCTGACTAATCAGCTTACAGTAAGACTGAAAGAGCAGCAGCAACTGGAAGTGGAGCTTGTACAGCCTTTGACACAACTCCAGTTGCTGAAGAGGAGACACACAAACATGCACACATGTTCAGATTAACTGTAAATCTGCTGCAACAGGACAGTACCATGTATCTATACAGACCATCACATCTCAGAATTCAAAGTCTTTAATGCATACAGGTGCAGGGATCCGGCTAAAGTCAACCACATTATGGCCCTTAAATAATGCCACCGACACCTAAATAGCCAATACACAGTGATGTCGAGTAGCTGACATAATTATGATACTTCGGAAATGAACTGATTATGTATTTTGCCTTTGTGTTAATTAAAAATAGTTGTTATTTTAACTTACTGCCAGAGATTCCATTTGCTACAGAGCAAGCATGTCACAGGACAAGAGAAAGGTGAGAAGTACATACAGAAAAATCAATGAAGAGCATGCATTCTTCTGCCGAAGTGACGTTAGCGGTTAGCAGATGTCTTAAGTGTCACATGCAAGGAGCGGGAGAGAGAAATGCAGTTTGAAAAGCTTACTGGGATCCTGGAAGCCTTATTTGAGTTGTTTGACAGGCCAGGCATAAAAGCAGTTATTTAAAAGGAAAGGCACAGTGAGTACTCTGCTGGGACTCCCTTTAGCATACGTTAGCATATATAAATGACATTCCTCAGCACTTTCAGTGGCAGGCAATGAGTTTGCAATTGGTTTTCCCCTTAGAATTCTTTTTTTTTTTTTGCTTTGATGTGTTCTTCCCAACAGAGTTCAGAGTTTGCTTTGCAAAGCAGGGCAGAATCAGTATGATATGTGGCAACCAGGGGATTGTCCAAACAAGCCAAGATTAGGAGTGGGGGGAAAATGAAAGTATTAAACTCACAGAGCTACCAGAGAGTGTGGTTCATAGGGAAACATGTAAAAGATCAATTGAAATGGAACCAGAAGTAACCTGAGGGAATTGGAGCCGCTAACGTAAATGGCTTTGATGCCACTACTAACATAAACGCAAAACACTGAACAAACATAATTATTTTTACACAATTAATTAAATACACATTAAGCAAGCACTTTCGAAACAATGCTCTAGTGGTTAATTAATTAATCTCATTAATATGCAACAGAATTCCATCTGATATTCTGATTTGCTTACACGGGTTGACATCATCAACACAGGACGGTCTCATCAGGGATGCCTACCTTCTCTTCTGAATCCCTTGGTTGGCAGGTAATCACTCTGTTTCCTGAGGCCTTGGGGAAGCTGGCCTTGCAGTTTCGTAACCACTAAGAACATAAGAACATAACAATTTTACAAACAAGAGGAGGCCATTCGGCCCATCAAGCTCGTTTGGGGAGAACTTAACCAATAGTTCAGAATTGTTAAAATCTTATATAGCTCTGATTTAATGAGCCCAGAGTTTTAGCTTGCACTACACTAACAGGAAGATTATTCTATACTTTGAACTACACTCTGTAATAAAGGGCGTGATCAAATTCATTTTAGTTTGTTCTCTCACTAATTTCCACTTATGGCAACGAGTTCTAGTATTTAAACTAATATTGAAGTAGCCATTTGGCTGAACAGCATCCAGACCTGTTAGAATCTTATATACCTGGATCATGTCCCCCCTTAGTGTCCTTTGCTCAAAGCTAAAAGATGCAACTCAGCTAACCTCTCCTCATAAGACACAAAGCAAGAAGGATGAGGAAGAGATGATAAACATGATGGTTAAGGTGCTACACCCAGTGCTCACCACAGAACACGGAGATCCAGTGAGTGTCACCTGTGAACTCATGAAAGTCAAAGGAACAGAAAAGGTATTTAGTCGCTTACAGATACTGCAGCCTCTTTTCTGTTATTGTAAGTGTCCAGGTACTCATGAAGCTCCAGGACACTGAACTTCAGCTTCTCCAGTAATCCATAAGAGATGATCTGGGGAAGATAAGCAGGTGTTAAGTTTGTTGTGTGTCTGCGTGTGTATGTGTGTGTATGTATGTGAGATTGACAGGCATCCACTGCTACTCACAGTGTCAGCATCTACAAAGAGTGTGGGGCACTCAGAACATGTCAGCATTTGGGATGACCTCACAAACTTGGCCCCTATACCCCGTAGGCTGTCACCAAGGTAACCGGCAGCGTCACAGGTTAGTGAGCAGAATTTCCTCTGAATGTTCTGAAACAAGAACAAACGTTTTGTCACTGCTAAGCAGAGTGGAATGTAAACAAAGGTAGTCATCGTCTGTTCATGACTTCCACACTACTTTGATTCATGGAGAGGGATTAGCTTCAGCATTACTGACAAATGCATGTGTAACAGACATGTCACAAATGTGTTTTACTATCCACACAAATATCTTTCAACCGGTGCCTTGTAAATTTGCATTTGAAAATTGCAGAATGATTTGAAATACATGAGCATATCCCTGAACAAATTTTCTATTTGTAGATTCCTCATAATTTGCAAGTGTGTATTTTTGCCACAACATATTTTCAATTGTACAACTAGCCTATGAATGCTTAGAAGCACTTTGGTGCATCCCTTAACTGAGTGACGTATTTTTGGGACTTTCTTCAAACGGCTTTGAAGCCTGATCCATGAGCACAAAGCTGCTGATCGGCACGTCGCTCTGGCCTGCAGAACACTGCTAAGTGGCGATAATGTGTCTGAAACCCACATTATCGAAATCACATTATCGAATTGTACAGACCTGCAAACTAATCAACTTCTCAGTTAATCGGAGCACTGCTGACTTTCTTTGATGGAACGGATGATGGTAGCAGAAAACAGCATATTGGATGGGTCACTACGAATACATATTTCCTCATAGTAAATGAAAACTGATATCTCTGTATATAGTTGATAGCTGTAATATCTGCGTTCTAGTAAATCCTGGCTGAAAAACCACTGGCTAAACTGACCAAAAAAATGTTCTAGGCATAATTAAAGGAAAAAGCAAATCAGAAACATTAAGGACAGAATATGTGTCACGTCCGCTGCACAAGCGGGGAGTGGAGAAGCAGGCTCAGGAAAATGGGAATCCGAAATACGGGGTTTCATTGGACAAATCGGCAGCACTAGAAAAACGTTAATGACCGGACTGGGGAATACGGACTCAGATGCGGACTAAATACACAGGACAGGCAGAAAGGAACAGGACACAGGTGATCACGATCGGGATAGCAGACGTAGGTAATGAGGGGGCGTGGCACACACGAGGATCAGACAGAGCCGGTCATGACAATATCCAAGATTAAACACCAGTTTAATTATCGTTGTATCTAATAACCTTCTACTCACAGCTTTAGTGGCCTCAGGCCATAATCCTCTTTCCCGTGTAAGACTTTAAGCTATGGATCGTACAGTTTACACTCTTGAGAAAATTGAGTCAAAGGAAGTAGCTAAATATTAGGGTCAGATGTATTCAGTTATAGTTGGAGTAGTGCTGGGCAGTATACCAGCTTTAATTTCCCGATTTGCATTTCAATTTGGGCTCACAAGTGATTCCAGCAAGGTAGAGGAGCAATGAAACAAAAATGAAATACTTATTATTATAAAAACCATTCAGTGCTGTGATCTGTCTGCTGTGGATGGCGGTGCTGCGTCGACGGAGGACTTTTAGGTTGTAACATTGTAACAGTGTAAAAAAAAATTAAAAAGCACTATCACCAACAAACGATGCTGTCACAGCAAATGCGAGGCTGAAGACTGAAGCGTTACCCTTTGTTTCTGCATTCACCCCATGGGGGGGGGGGGGGGGGGCTTTCCCGGGGAAGGGGGGGGGGGGTGGGGGGGGGGGGGGGCGCCAAGGGGGCCGTTGTGTGGGGCCCCCGGGGGGTTTTTTGGCGCGGCCC
>JAABNY020000035.1:15060838-15072863 GCA_015164015.2 Brevimyrus niger
TCTATCTATCTATCTATCTATCTATCTATCTATCTATCTATCTATCTATCTATCTATCTATCTATCTATCTATCAATATCTGACAATAAAGCTTTGAACCTTGAACCTATCTATTTTTTTGTTGTTGATGTAATTACCTATAAAGAACACAAGATGGCGCACAGGTAGCTCACATGGCTAGTCTTTACACGGCAAACTACCTTCTACAGACAAGCACCTCTGGCTCTTCTCATAGTGTGAAGTGAGTGGAATTGGGAGGCAACTCAACCATAACTAAGCAGTATTTATACTGTGCTGAATGATGTGCAAGGATGCAGAATTCCAGTAGTTCTGGGGCGGCAACGCCGTTTAACCATTGTCTAAGGAATGCAGCCCAGCAATAAATAAACTATTTAAGCAATTACATTTAAAAATGAAAGGTAATAAATAACAGCACATAGTTGCTATTATAGGTGAGATATGAATTAAATGATTGAACTGGAATATACAGCTCTGGAAAAAATTAAAGAGACCACAGCAAAATTTTGTTTCACTAATTTCAAAATGTATACCTTTGTGTAAAATATACATTTTCCAAACTCCAACCTGGCTCTTCCCTGCTTCTCATTGATGAACCACTGCTTCCTTGCAATATGGGACTTCAGTCCTGCTTCTAGGGCTCTGGTATGCACTGTACTAGCAGTACACTTCAGATCTGCCCTTATTGTCTACCATTCCGTTTGAAGATCACTGAGGTCTTCTTCCAATTAAGGAGGCACTGCTGGGTAAGATGGTGGTCATCTCTGGCATCTGAAAGTCGCTACTGCCCTCTGCCTGGCTGGTTTTTGGTTATTGTTAGTGTCTCCTACTTCACATTATTGTTGTGTATCGCTGTCTTACACTCAGAAAAAAGGGTAAAAATTTTACCTTTGCTTATCACTGGGGCTGTACCCTCAAGGGTCTGCAAATTGTACCCTCAGCTGTAGGTAACTGCACCTTTTAAGGTACAGAAAGACTCTGAGTTATATGTCTGCACCATTGATGGTACATTAATGCTGTTTGTACCTTTGGAATGTTCCTCAGAGTACGATTATTAGGGTACAGCCCCAATGACAAGTAAAAGTACAAAGGTACTTTTTTTCTGAGAGTGCTGAAACTTTAAGCCTGGAAGCAGCCTGCCTTGCAGTGTAGTATCCTGTCAGCAGAACCAGGATATCGCCAGGAATTAAAATGCAGATTTTAAAAAAAAAATATAGAGTGGTTTCTCAATTTTATCCAGAGCTGTATTTACCGCTACCCTTCATTCCTCCCTACATCTAACAATTCTTCTTATGCTGTAACAGTTTATATGAAAGGGCTCCTTTAATTATACAGTGTTTTATTATTATTATTATTATTATTATTATTATTATTATTATCGATGCTGTGTAGCTAAACACACAGAGAGACTGTTATCTGATCATCAAGCTCCTGTTGCTACCTGGTGGTGAGGAACTCCATGAGCTTGTTGGTCTTCTCATCAGCTTCGGCCGGCGACTCCTCCAGGTCGTCCGTCTCCTGCGAGGTCTGGGGCAGGTTCCCGCTGCTGCTGCCCAGGCTGATGCTGGAGGAGGTGGAGGAGGAGCTGAGGCCCGAGTCCGGCACCGGGGAGGCCTGGCACTCCCGCAGGAAGTCGAAGCCTCCTGAGTGAAGAGGGCAGGGGGAGATTAGCTAAAGGTGGATGTTTAATTAATCTACCAAGGAAAGACATGCAAATTATGGGGATCTCAGCGTGTTGTCACTGCTGTCCGGCGCTAACGAGCAGTTTTCAAAGGCAGAGACAGCCCTGTTATTACATAGGGATTACCCGAGACATGTGGTACCCTAATATCAACAACGCCCACAGCCAAGACAAGATAAAAACAGAAGAATGGAACGCTTTAATGATGACCTGTGATGCAGTATTTGGCAGGACCTCCAAACATTTCCTTCCCCTGATAAGAGGTCATCCGTTTCTTTCCAAAGGAGCCCAAAATCTGTTTGCCCTGATGGCCGTTTCAGGAAAGGGCCACTCAGTTTCAGGGGACTGTCAAATGTTAAGTCTAACAAACAGCTGGTTAAATAGTGATTTCTCTGGTCGTGCTTCCTATCTTGATAAACACAATCAGTGAGCCTTCATCTCAATTGCTAAAAATAAACAAATAGCCAAGCTAAACAAGCCATACCAATCAAAAGATATGTCTAAGATCTCTATCTGTACTAGGACATGTACTGTATAAATTAGAGTATCTGTGTCAAAAAAAACAGCTAAAAACTATGGTGGCCAGACTTCTAGAAGCAGGACTGAAGTCCCATAGAGCAAGGAAGCAGTGGTTCATCAATGAGAAGCAGGGAAGAGCCAGGTTGAAGTTTGGAAAATGTATATTTTACACAAAGGTATAAGACGGTCTGAGCCGGTCATGTCCCAGCTCCTGCTGCTCTTTGATGGCTTAGCTGGGTGGGTCATCGGCTGGTCACAGCCTATCAAGCTGGTCATTCTGGTGTGACCAGCTAAACCATCAAACCATCAAGCAAAAACATGCCTTAAGGTGGTCAATTATCATACATTGGTTAACCAGCCTAACCAACTTAAGCTGATGAAGCTGTTTTATTCCTGCGGGGGTACAGACTGTGTAAAGTAATTTGTGTATGTTAGTTGACCTGTGCAGAGGTATTCCGGCTGGTAACTGGCTCTGGACGTTAGGGTCTTGCTAACTGTTATCTCTCTGGTGAGCAGGAGGACTGAAGCGATGACCTGGAAGTTGTTGTTGCAGGACAATGTTATGAGGAGGTGGAGAAGCAGCCTCTTGCTGTGCTCAAAAACCTCTGGTCGGTAGTGGTCCAGTCCTGCCAGCAGATGCATGGAAAAAAGAAAGAGAGCCCGTGTTTTCAGAGGGAAAACTAGGTAGCAAAAACTGAGGCGACGTACCTGTTTATGTGTGCAACTGTTCTGCTACTTGATGCCGAAAATGCTCCACATGCCTCGCACGGAAGATTAGATAAAAGTGTTGAGCTTCAATCTCCCAGGAACGTGGGACATACCAAGGTGACACTCTAATGGTGTCAAGGTGTTTAGACAGAAGGTGAAGGAGTGCATACCATTCCCACCTCTGTTCTACATAACTGCATTCTTCACATTGCTTGCCCCCCCCTCACCAGAGCTCTCTGAGATATCACGCTTGCTTCTTGAAGACTTTAATTGGGCTATACTTCATGCTAGCACAATCCAGAACTCAAGGGAGATTTAAATGTCTGCTGGTCAATCTCACATCACTCCCTGACCTTCACATCACACTCCATGTTAGAAGTCAAACAACCAAAGACACATGTGTCAATACAAACTACAGTCACGTCACAAAAGAGTCATTGAAAGCCACAAGGACATTTTCACAATAATTTACTTTTTAAAATGTGCCATACTATGTAAAAGGCAACAAGAGAATGAATTAGTGAAAAACCTCATTGTCTTAAAAAAAATCACACAGGTTTATCTAAAAAATTGATTGGAACATATTTTGTACATACATATAAAACCATTCCAACCATTCTCAGACTTCAAAGGAAACACTGGGCTTTTGTTTTGTGGCACATTCCATGGCCGTTACATGTCTTCATCAAAACACATTTGCTTTGCAGGAAGGTCACAGAACTGAAGAGCTTGGTACATTTATCTGTGCGACAGTTTTACTTCTGTACAGGAAACTGAAGCCGGAGAGGCCAAAATAATCAGCCAAACTTTGGATGTAAGACATCAGAATCTCAGTATATGAAATTACAATATCTGAGCTCCAGTTCAGTTGTCAGATGCTGCTAATACTAAGGAACTCGGATTTAAATCCGGGAAGAGGTTAGGATTCAGAGACAAACCATGGGAGACTCACCCAGGAAGAGAGCGTGGAGCAGCAGGGGAAGGTGCAAGGCCCAGTCTTCTCTCACACTGTGGTCAACCACCATCTCCGTCATGAAGATCACGGCAATGTTGCACCTGAGGTAGCCACAGGTTCCCAGGTCAGAACGTTGACTGAGGCCCTGTACTGTCTGCTTGTTCTCTGAGACCCATCAACTAGACAAGGTGGGTTCTTCACATCACGGAATCTTCTTCAAATCAATTTTGAATAACAGTGAATTTATATGACTACTTGAGATACTTGTAAAAACAATTTGAAAAGCTGATTTCTTCGCATCATCATTCTACGAGGTCATAAGGTCATCGATGCCTTACTTTGTGCTACATGCCTACAAAACAGATCTTTCTAGGATACCCTGTGGTATATAATCTACAGTAGGCTATGGTGTGCTGCCATGTTTCCACAGTCATGCCTAAGTATAAATGTTTAAGTGCAGCTGACACTCAAAAAACCGTTACAGGGCAACTATTATAATCAGTTAACATAATGGGTCTAGGAAAAACAGGAATTGCCGCACCTTCACTTCTAGTGATATAAAATGCATTATCCCACTGGCGTTGAGATTTAAGGCTTATTACAAACAATCAGCCAAGTTTAAATATTAGACAAAGACATACTTAAGTCAAACTCAAATACTTATTTCTGCACCTTTCAAAAAACAGGAAACCAGTAAAATAAGAGTGCAGCGAATGTAGATTTCCCCTTTATACAATTCAAAACTCAAAAAAGCAGGAAGATAACTAAACATAACGGCACCTGTCACTGCACCATCATGCAGCTCTCACCCAGTACAGCCCCCCCCCCTCACCATCCACACACACACACACACACACACACATACACACACACACACACATACACACACAATAGACAATTTAGAGAAATGACTGAAACCTAACCACACTCTTGCACAAACCCATCACAGTGCCGCCCACTGCAGCACCATGCCACCTTTAAGCCAAATGCACCACACCAGTAAAGGCAGGTCTAGGCATTGTTACGTGAATCTGATCATTACAGCACTGCAGTGCTGGGTCACGCATTACACTGGAACAGGCTGAGGTATTACATTAATCCAAAGTGTGCAATCAACCCTGCAGTCCTCTGTTCCAGGCAGTCAAATACAATCCTTTTAATCCAACGGGTAAGAGCGGAGTAACACAAACTGACATTTAAATATCTCAACTGTGCATTATAATATTGCAGTTTATCTGCAATTCAGATTATGATGTCATAGTGGCCCGGTATTCCTGATCATTTTAACCTTGACTACACCTTTTTCTGCCATTCTGCATAATTTCTGTTGGTTTCAGTTACGACCCGCTTGTCACTCTGCAAAGATTATTATCGTGTTGGTTGAAGGCTTCTCTTTGCTGTCCTCGCTCCTGGCTTTCAGTGGAAGTCCCTTGGCTGCCTGACATTGGACATCCTGATTTCATCGCGTTCCTGGATTAACAAAGGAGGGGCTTGCTTTTCACATCTTATTCATTGTATGACATCACCGCATTGATCGATTGTTTTTCCTTATTTACAAACTCAAAGGCTTCCAGTTACTGGCCATAAATGGTGTGTGGCTCAGCAGGCTAAGCCTCTGTCTCTCTGATGGGAAGGTCGTGAGTTTGGGCCCAGCTTTGGCAGAATAATCACATGTCTGTGGGCTTTAACCCCCAATTTATGATCAGAATCATGAGATAATTAGCCTTAAATTAATGAATTTTAATTATTGTGGTGATGTCACACAATAAATACTCTGATTGAAGTGAAAAACAAGCCTCTCCCTTGTTGACCAAGGGACGCATTGAACTCGAGAAATCAGAATGTGTGCCTGACATCAACAGCAGGGACATCAACAACAAGATCATAGGGTGCCTCCTGATTTAGGTACAATATAAATAAATCTCTCTGTAGTAATGGGAAATATGAGCACCAGTGTCTTAGCACAATATCTGATTGTTTTACGGAGCTTTTAAGTCGCTGCCAGTGAGTCAAGACTCCGGTCCAACCAAAGATGCATTCTCACACTTATAGTACTGCAATGTATACGTAGCTCCTAATCACAGCACCTACTGACGGATTCATCTACACTGAATTTTATCACCGTAGAAAAATTCTGAATATATTTCAGAGCACATGCACAATCACACACTGCGAGCAATTGGCTTTGACACATTTTCGATGGTGGGAGAGCTTGTTACATGTAGAGAAAACATAAGCATCATTCGCTCAGCTAAAGGGCCAGGATTAAACGAACGTTCTGTGTGGAGATGAGACATATTCATGGGTTACCTGTGCAGGGGCCCCCGAGGAGTGATGGTCTCAGGCAGGTAGTCCACCAGCGGCGCCCAGCACCCCCCGTTTGTGGGCATGGGCAGCGGGTGTGGCTGGTTGGTCTCCAGCACGGTCATCAGCCAGCTGGCATAAGGGGGCAGCGGCTCGTCTGAGGAGGACGAGGTCACAGGGATACAAGACATCAGCGGCCGCCCAACACACGCCCGTTGACCAAACTGCCAAAGTCATTTAGAGGACAAGTACCAGGAACAAGTGCAGATGAGTGAGAAAATGGACAATGACTCATCGACAGTGAGATACTCGTACTCAGATAACTGCACTTTTTTAAAAAAGAAAAAGGTGCAGAAACATCTCTCATTGAAGCTGATGGCTGCCATTGTGAAACACTCAGACTGGAGCTGTCCCTATGTGTGCTCTGCCCCCTACAGGTCATCTGGAAACATAGCAGTGACTACCACCTGCCTTGTGACCTGTGTTGCTGGGGGAGGTGTGAGTTCTTTCAGTGAAAATCTGCATTAAAATTAGTCCTTCCTCAAAGACTCATACAGTAGGTCTTCAGCTGCAGTTCTCTCAGGCTCTGATGGTCTACAATAGGGGCTAGTCAATGGTTACTCACTCTTTTCCTCATCGTATGACCCCCCAGAGCTGTTGCTGTATCGGGACTCCAAGCGGTTATACACACGAATCTTATTGCTGAACCTGTGATCACACACACGCAGGAAGACACTGAGTTAAAGGTGTGCAGATGTGACATCATTATACCCATGCAATGGCACCTCGAAGAGTTTATAGATAAAAAGGCATTGGGCAAGTTTGACTTACTTGTCCTCATTTTCTCTGGTGACTTTCATTTCATCCACGTCAACAAAACTCTCCTGGCCAACCACTACCGTGTTATTGCTGGATGTAGTACCTAAATGCATGTTGATGATTAAAACCTGGTCTCCACAAGCCAGTATGACGGGAAAGGCTGTAACATATGGCCCCACGACCCTGCATGCTCCGTAAGGCTCACCGGACGCTGCAGCAGAGGACTTGTTGCTGGCCGCGAAGCGGTAGAAGGGCGGGTTGTCACAATGCAGCACCACGGGGTTGACTGGTTCCGTCTGCTGCAGCTCCAGCACCAACTCCTCCATGGTGAGGATGGTGTTGTTGCGACACAGGTAAACCACCACCTTCTTGATCTGCAGGCCAACGGCAACGACAAAGGTTTGTGCCGTGCGTGGATCTCGGACCGGCCCGCCGTGGTGATCTTTCCCCAACCGTAACCCCCAACGACTCCACCGCATTCTCATTTATGTGGCAGAAGCATCTGTCTAGAGTGGAAACCAACTGAGAAAGCAGGGGGAGTCTGGGGAGCGACTGGGGCTTAAGGTTCTTGCTCAGGGGCCCAATGGTGATATCACTCTGCCAACCCCAGGATCTGACCCGGTGACCCCCTGGTCACAGGCAGAGCACCCTGACGCGCTGAGCCGCACGCCGGCTGACTCACGTAGGGCAGCAGGGGGGTGTCGCTGCTCACGCCACACAGGCTGATCAGGAACTGCAGCACGGTACGCAGGTTGCTTCCCCACACGTCGTTGCTGACCAGTGCATTCCAGGCGTTCTCCATCTCGGGTCCCGGGATATCATCCCCGTACTGGGGGGGGGGCAAGTCATCATAAAATAATTCATGATCTCATAATGAGCAGAAAATAAATTATTTTTAATCAAGTTATACTGTCGTCGCCATAGGTTATACTCAGGTGAAAACTCCTCAAACACTCTGAGACAGATCAGTAAGAAGGGCTCGCACCTTGGCGGTCATGAACATCAGGTTGTTCAGCACCAGCGAAGTGGCCTGCAGGGACCCCCAGCCGCTGCCCCTGAGCCAGTGATGCGAGGGGCCCTCCTTGCCAGGCCGGCCGCTGGCCCCCCCGTCGGGGGAGCAGGGCCGGGAGCCTTGGGGCAGCAGGCCACTGTCCACCAGCTCGATGTTGTGCAGCCATGGCAGGAGGTAGGTGAGCATGATCTGGCGACCGTTGGGGTGGGTGGTGGGAAATCGCTGGCAGACCTCTGAGTTTGGGAGGGACAGAACCGCAGCAGGTAGCCATACAATGGCGTTAAAGTGTCGTTAGATGTCAAAAAAGCCCACAAAATAGGGTGCAATGATTAGAATGGGAGCTGGCTTGTAGGGTTAGAGATCACATCTGCCTCTGTGGCCAGGACAGCTAAAGCCATGCTTGATATATTGGTTATAACTTTCTACGAGCTTTGAGGAAAGTCAGAGTGCCCAGTCGCTGTGGTAACAAGCATGCGTGGGGCTGTGTTATTAGGGGGCATATGAGCATGTGACTGGTAGTTGACTACTGTGGAGCTCATAGACGAGATGGGACAGTGAAGGTTATCCTGTGCATCAAATCCTTTAGTCTTGAATGTAGTTTCAGTGTTAGTGTGATCTGCCCTTAGAGTTACAGAGGATGCAAGGCAGAATATGTCAGTGTGGAACCATGGGTGCTTACCTGAGAAAAGAGGCAAGGTGAGCTGGGGGTGCATTCTGGCCAGCTGGCTGGAGAGCTGGGACAGGGAGATGCTGTAGAGGGGGGCCAGAGGGCCTTGGGTACCATACAGGATGCTGCTGGACTTCTGGTCTTTGAGCCTCTTAGAGTATACTGACAGTTTAGCTTCCAGAATCTATACAGTAAAAAAAAAAAGCATCTTCCCTTTAGAATCAACTTTTACCAGTGTACCAGCGTATATGTGTCTTCAGAAGCGTGTATGTGTGCTTATACACATCTACCTGCATTAGCTGCATGGAAATCTCATAGATCTCCCTGTTGGTGTCCGACGCCTTGAAAAGCACCAGGTTTAGCAGGGTCACCAGATCACATGGGTAATTTCTGCAAAGAATAACAGCGTACAAGTCGGACCGCATGCCACACCGGCGAGCGCGTCAGCGCGTCAGCGCGCAGGCATTTAGTCGCTCACAATAGGTGCACGTGACTTCATGCTTCAGCAGCTTAATTAAAGGTGCTGGCAGAAAAGCACAACAATGAAGGGGATGTCTGACAATGGGAATCCAAGCCTCGTGTCTGTACATTAATCCTCATCTCTTTTTGGAAGCTTGGTCTGAAATGAATGTCGTTTGCTGGGACATCAGACAAAATGTGTGTAGAGCTGCTGCTTTTAACCCTCACAGACATTTTTTATGAAAAAAACTCAGATCTGATGTATTTTTAATGCTCAGACTTATTAGATGTTACTGGATGTGTAAGACAAAATTTATCAGTCACATATATCTGAAAATCAGAATCATAAAAAATATATATTAGATAAGAATGGAGGATCAAGCTGGCTAGACTCTTAAATGAAGAGCAAATTTCTGACATTCAGCCATCCATTTGTTGTTTTTGAGGTGCGACTGCCAATAACCTAAAGTCAGGTTTCCTCATCATATGTTACAATACTGGGAACCAAAATTCAATCCTCATGTAATCCAACAAAGAACCTCAAATTTCCAAAGTCCACTGAATCTTATACAAATGGTCTGCATTTATATAGCGCTTTTAACCAAAGCGCTTTACAATACATGCCTCACATTTACCCATTCATACCCACATTCACACACCGGTGGCGGAGGCTGCCATGCAAGGTGCCTACCAGCTCACCGGTTGCCGAACGGTTGCCGAACGGTAGCACTACCTCCTGCACCACCATCGCCCAAAATAAAATAACATTTTTTATACAAAAGTGTATCCTATGTAAAAGTGTATCCTGTGCAATGAGTGAGTGTTAGAGATATGCTCTTTAATTATGATTACGGTAACGAAAATCAAAGTATTTGTGTTGAGGAGACCCAAAGAGGACCATACCTGCTCCCACAAACCGTGGCAATGGCCTTGAAGCAGCCAGAGGCCAGATGGTAGGACCCCGTGAAGCAGCGGTCCACGGCCCAGTTGAAAAGGTTTGCTTGGTCTGGGTTGAGCTCTAACAGTAAGATAACCACTTCACAACCTAATTGGTGGACCTGCATCACATGACAGAACAACAAACAGACATCAGCTGGTGTCGTGCAAGTTACGGAGCTGATGGACAGTCCCTTCGTGTAGAGTTTACAGCACGCACAGCCTTCCCACTTCTCATAATTAACGGCGCTTTTTTACCTGGCAATCAGGATAGTTTTCCTGAGAGACACAAGAGAACTTATGGTGAATCAGCTCTCATGTAAACGACCTGCTCTTGAGGGGCATTAATCTAAACCAGAGAATTTCCAGGCTACATTTAGACAAGTATCACAATGGCATTGCAGCAGAAATTCCCAGAGTCTTAAGTCTAACACATCGACACCTCATGCAAGTCATCTTGACGCAAGTTCCTATCCCACTGTTGATAAAAACCCAGCTGCAGCAAGACGTGACACATAACACTTATTGGCCATATAAAGCTGGTTGTCAAATTCTTACACACTGAAATGTAAACATTTGCAAGACTGCAGCAGTGTCCAGAAGGATGGTTAGGGGTTAGACAGAAAAACACCCTTATGACAGGCGATTAGGCAGATTCTAAATAAGATCATTTACAGAGAATTGGGGTCCCAAGGGATCAAGACCAAAAACAAAGATTCTTCCTTTCGGGATGTAGTTTTGTTTCTTGTTCGGCGGCTCTGCCCACTTACCCGCAGGTCCTGGCAGGCCAAGATATTATCCAGCCACTTGTACAGGTAGCCATCAGGAGAGAGACCGACATTGTCGAACACAGGCCCGCAGCACAGGACAGCCGACATGGCCTGAGAACAAGATCGAAAGTGTCAGACTAGAGAAATAAACAGGCCTGGTTGGCTTTCTCCTGGGGCTGTCAAATGCTGCTTCCTGGGCTTCTCATTGATGATCAGATCATGACCAGGATTTGGCATTCAGATGTGTGTTGAAAGGCATGACATTATTCGGATGTGTGTTGAAGACGTGACACTATTCTCCCCTCCCCTGTGAACAAACATGCAGTGTTGGATAGATCACCCTGGGCCATTTTTTTTTACCGTGCCTTATGATTTTTGTCGCATTACAGCTGACTGAAATTACAGGCTTTCCACAAAAGGAATGACACCCACGCATAAGCCATTTGCAGAGCCGCCCTATTGTTGGGATCTGCGAAGGCGTCTCAAGCTACCAGCCGGCGATATGCCGATAGGGTTTCAAAGCCAGAGCGGCCAACAAGGTGAGTGACGTGATCGGGAGCCGCTGGAATTTTCCACCCACTCTCACCTTTTACAGCTGACAGCTCATTCGCGGTCAGTGACAAACAACGTTAAGGTCACGTCAAAGGTGCCCCCCACTTCCAACTGCGCTCAGCAAACCAATGCGCCTAGTCAGCACAATATCCTGTTTCTTGTTCTTCACATCCATTATGTTGCACCATTATATTATATTATACTGCACCGGTAGTCAATCGCAGAACTAGGAAGAACTTTATGGAACTCTATGGATCGCACTCAAGTATTCAGTGTGAGCGAGTAAATGCTTAGAGAAAGTGGATGTAGGGGTTGGGAATTACCTTCAGGGCGCTGTACTGGTATCGGGTTATCTGGTGGTTCCGGTCGCTGTAACGATCCAATGGGGTGAACATCACGCTGAAGGGCCCCGCCCATTGGCTAAAGAGGATGAAGAGGTGATGCCTCAGACTCTGCTGGGGGAACAGGAAGCGCCGGTGGTGGACTAACAAGGAGGCGAGGGGGGGGGGGGGGGGGGGAGGGAAAGAAGGAGAAGGGGGGGGGGGGGGGGGGGGGAATCACTTCTTGTTTTGAAATCCAATTGTATTAATGAAATTGGTTAGCAGTTTGATTTGGGCATAAACAT
>JAABNY020000035.1:15072873-15090636 GCA_015164015.2 Brevimyrus niger
GGGGGAGGGCCGAGCAGGGCGGGTGGGCGGAGGGGGGAGGGGGGGGAGGGGGGGGCGAACGGAGGAGGGAAGAAGGGGAGGTGGTTGGATGGGCAGTGAAGCAGAACAGCAGGTCAGAAAGTTATGCCACTTACATGTCCATTTTCAATCAACTGTTGACCCCTGGCAACCGAACCGTTCTAACAGAGATACTTCTTAGCCTGGCCTTTACTTAATAGCTTGTTAAGTCGTTGTTCATTTATTCAGAAAGAGAAGTCCAGAAATAGCACTCGCGTAGCTCAGGGTGAGCAATTATCTGCTCTTACTTTTCTTTTTTTTTCTTGCACTAAGGCTTCTCTGTCTCCTGGCTCAAAGTCTCCTGGGAGGCTGCCTAAGAGATCAAGAGCCCAGCGAATCGCTCCTGGCTTTGGCTGCAGTTAGACTTGGATCTTTGTAAGTACGAGTTACAGATCACTAAAAGTAGGAAAATTCTGCATGACTGCAATGCTTGGAGGGGTTATTTTTCTTCTTTTCTTGCTCTGGGAAGGTTAAGTAGGATTGTCTGGTAACATGAGCAGAGTAGCTTATTTCTTGGCCCATGATCCAGGGACCTTCCTCGTACGACACCACAGCTCAATGGAGCCGAAACCATTTCGCCCCTCAGCACTGTTAGCTTAAAGCTGCCAAAGCTAATGGATGTCTATAACAGCCAGGGCCATGATGCAGAAATGTTGCCTCAGTTACCGGGGACACACTGGATGAGGTTCGCCACCAAGGCACTGAAGTGAGCCCGGATGTCCTTCAGGACTTCCATGTCTTTGTCGTTCTCGGCCTCTAGCAGCATGCGGGTGAGATCGACATACTCCAGAAAGAGGGCCCCCAGGGCCAGGCTGTCTCGCTCCAGGGCCCCGTTGGTGCTGGGATAGGGAAAGAATGAGAAAGGTGTGTGAATGAGTGTCCTGCCGCTCAGAGGACGGGCACCGGGCCAGGGCAGAGTCCAGCGGGACGGCAGAGCGTGTGACTATGCATGGGATGCAGAAGGATGCTTTCGCCGCGGGGTCCAAGCCGGCGCCCACCTGTCGCTGATGACGCCAGCGTCGGCCAGCAGCTCAAAGATCCTCAGAAGCTGCAGCCGCAGCAGGTCCCGTCTCTCGCGGCGTTTCTTGTTCTGGAACCAGAGAAACAGGCGCCACACTTTAGGGCTTCCCCGAGTCTGCCAAGACCGTCAGAAGAGCGTGATGCAAATATGCTCCCCTCGGGGACGAACCGAGATCAGGGATCTTCTCTCGCAAGAACAAGACAAACTTCCACTGAAGCGAAGGGGCACCGTGATGTTTTCGTCACAAATGATCTTTTATCTACCGGACTCTATGTGTGTCATGCTGCCAGTGTTGCAGCAATGTCTGAATTACAAAATGCCCAGGCTGAAGGTTTCCTGCAAACTGTGATTGGGCAGACAGTGTGAATAAGAACAGGAGTGCCCTGCCGTCAAAACACATTCAGTTGCTCTGACTAATCCTTCTCATCTCCGCATTCCCTGGCCCTTCTGGGAAAGTCACGAATCAAAGCGCTCGCCTCTGTGAGCAGGCATAACATGGAGCTGACATGAGAAGCACACAGTCTCCCTTCAGCCGTGTCCTACACTGTAACACGAGATCGACTGCATGCAGCCTCACGGTCCTGCCCCGATGCTAAATATGGCTCCACGGATGAATGCCACCCCAGTTAATCATGAATCTCAAAACGAGGAAACACCACAATGCTTGGAGGAGGAAAAGGCTGATTTACCTCCGGTCTTCGCTCCAAAGCTTCCTTCATTAAGGGATGGAGTTCCTCTATAAGTTCCCTAGAGAGAGATAAAAAGAGAGACAGAATGACAGACAGAAAGATAGAGAGAGAGAGAGAGAGAGAGAGAGACAGACAGACAGACAGAGAAAGTGAGAGAGAGAAAGAGAGAGACAGAAGGAGGGAGATAGAGACAGAGGTGATGGAGAGAAACAAAACAGTATATATGCAGAAGAACTATAAAAACAATGATTTAGACAGAAATATGTAAACATATTTTATGAAATGCAACTGAAATGAATTTTGAGCATTTCATTATTAATAGAGAGGTCATTAAAAAGAAACAAGGCCACGTGAAAAGTACTGAAATGCTGCGTACCAAAATAATCACGGATCAAGCACTTATCGCTTTAGGTCTTAATCCAAGCAAATGGAATGGAAAATGAGTGGCAGATCTAATTAAGCACTGCAGGAGAACATCAGTGACCTTCACTCACATGTCAGCGTTCCTGGTGTGACGCTGGATTAATGTGATGTTTGTTCAGTATATATCTGAATGCGGTTACCTCAGATGTGACTGGAATGCAGGATGTCTTTTCCCCCCATAAGGTTCTTTTTCCCTGTGTGAAACCCTGCACTGGCAGCGTGTCATGTGACATATGGCCCCTGCCATCTCTGCCGCTTACAGTACCTGAACACCAGAGCGTTGGTGCGTCCCAAGCCCAGCACCAGTGACTCGGTGACCTCGATGCTCTCCGCCCTCATCAGCAGGACCAGCTGCTTCAGCAAGCAGGCCACGGAGGGCATGCCGATCACCTGTTTGACGGAGCCACACACACAGACGTACAGGGGTCCGCTTACTCAGTCCAGTCTGTATAAGCACGATGACCAAGACTAACAAGCTGAGTTGCAGTCAGAGCATTCCTGTGAAACTGCCAACTACCAGGCCGTACGTGTCAGAGGAAAGTAAAACTCATAGCATGGATCAAGAAGCTGATTTCATCATGTGACATAAAACAATTCCAGACGTGGAGAAGGATGAAAGGCACTGGGTTGGGGACAGACCTTGGTGTCACAGCTGACATTGCCGTCGGGTGTGATGGCCGTGATCTCAGGCATGGACGCCCGCAGGTGCCCTGGACTCATGATGCTGGGCTTGGCCACGCCCAGGCAGAGGATAAGATAGTTCCTCCACAAGGTCACCAGGTTGTCCCCTCCACTTGCTGAGCTTGTTTTCTTGGCATAAAGAGGGTTTCTGCAAAATTCGAGAAGCAGTAAGAAAGCAAAGCAATGACTCTGGCATTTATGCCCGTCTAACAGAGGCAATGGCGAAGGCCAACTTCTACAGCTTGAGTATAAGAATTAGGAGAAAATGAAGATACTGTGAAGAAAATGGCGAATGTCGGAAGCCAAAGACGGAACATCTGCTTCAGTTTCAGGTGCTCATTGAAAAACATGGAGGGGTGAGGGACTCACGTGGGGTCCACTTGGGGCATGAGCAGCTGCAGGCGGGTGAAGGCGTAGGGCCAGGCGTAGCTGAGCGCCGTGGGGCAGTGCTTGGGCAGGCCGTCCTGGCGCAGGAAGCTGTACAGACACAGCACCCAGGGGTCCTTCACCGACTGGGCGAAGATCCACACGTGCGAGGGGCTGCGCACGTCGTACGGGCTGTTCACCAGCACGGCGTTCCACTCCACCAGCCCCAGGAGGTCCACTTGGTGGCCCAGCATCAAGTTGGCCTTCAGAACATTCACACCCAGGAGTCACTCTTTGAGTCATAGTGACTCAGAGTTTCACATGTAAGGAACATAACAAAACAGCAGCACGTACAGAGTTTTTCCATGACCATTTATCCCAGTACAGTGCCATTGTGAGCCACAAGTCTGTCCCAGGAAGCACTGGGTTTGAGGCAGGGGACACCTCAGATAGGACATCTTATAATAACATCACTTAGAGCTCCCCCAAGGGGGATCAAATGTACATCAAAACACATGCAAAACATCCAGAATTTCACCCTGTCACTCAAATAATAAACTATATATGTCTCTTTAAAAAAAGGCTATTAAGTAGCAATCCTGTCATTAGTGACTCACACCGCGTCACTCCTGTGTTGCTCTGTCATACCAGCAAAGCGGTTTTATGTAACCATGATGCCTCAGACCACTGGGTGCAGCATTATGATGGGTGGAAACCCCCTCCCCCGCACCACTCGATCGATGCGAGATAGCGAGCTTCATTAATGGCATGAACAGGGGCCTCGTTAGCGCCCAGAAACAATGAACGACCCGACAGCCTGCCGGCCTCTGAGTTTCAGTGCAAATTACAACATTATGTAGCAAAATCGCTGCGAGGAGCAATATCTTGACATTTATGGGCACCCGTGATACAGAGATGAGCTATAAATCCTGCAGACCATCAATGTTCGCCTAACTCTTATTCTGTTCTCCTCCCTTGTGTTCTAATGACCGAAAGTAATGTCCCAGAGCACTGCTCACCGAGTCAGCCACGGTCACGTGGGCGAGGCTCTCCAAAGCCGCTAAGCTCAGCTGATCCAAGACCTCAACCATGGGCTTGTCGTCGTCCTTGATTACAAAAATAAGAGCAGACACACAGGTTATGGGATGTAGAATGCTCTGGCCCTTCCACCCGGACTCGCGGCCCCTAACTCACTTCCGCCTGTCCGATGGTTGCGAAGAGGCAGCGGATCTCCTTGAGGATGGTAACGGCCAGCTTCCGGGTGCCCGTCTGACAGGAGCACAGCAGCACAAGGGCCAGGCCTTCCACTGCATGCAGGACCAGACCACGGGGACCCTGACTGGAGGGGCCCGACTGCAGCAGCTGTAAGATACAGTGGCATCCTGGGATGTGACACACAGATCCCGCTACTGATAGCACCAACATCACAAACAGCAGTGAAACATGAAATGCATCACTTTTTATGCACAGAATGGTGAAGAAGTATATACAAGTTAATAAGAAGATCCTTGGCCACCAGAGTCCATTTCACATACTTTCTTGGAAAATGTATCCCTATACAGTCATTAAGTCACCAAGACTGTCAACCATGCATTAATTATTGAGCCATATGGAATCTCATCCTTCAGGTGAATTTTGGCAACCCACAGGTACAGAATAAGTACTTGGAACCTAGAGAAAAATAGTATTTCCCCCAACCTCAGAAGAGCGGGCCCTGGCCGCCTCGTGGGCCTTGCTGGGTGTCTGCAGTGCCAGCCTCCACTGCGTCAACAGCTGCAGAAGCAGCTTGAGGGATGAGTCCAGCAGGCCTTGGTGGGTATCCTGCACTTCCCGCAGCACAAAGCTGGTGAAGCCGAACAGAACATCCTCCCGCCAGTCCGGGAAGTCCAACAGCAGGCTTTGCAGGGTGTTCTGGGCAATTAGGCGCAGCTCGTCATCCATATGGATTGTCAGCCTGGGACAGGCACAGAAAAACACACTTGGGGTTTTAGTCTGTTTTTACGGCAAGCTGGTTCTGGTTTATTTGCACAATCCCGCATGAATCGGATTTCTGAGCCAACTGCAGCATGACAGCGCATATGCCCACCGAGCCAGCAGGTCGATGAGCTCCAGCTTGGACATGCCGTCGGGTAGGATACGAGGGATTGCAGCCACACACGTCCTGAAGAGATCGATCTTTGGCTTCCGTTCCCCTCTGACAAAGAGAAGAAGCCACAAGGTCACTTCTGGGCGATTTTTAGGAGTCCCAAGCGACCTTCATTACACCAAGAATTTTACAATGGCCAACACTACGGAGACCATTGCCAGTGACCATCCCATTCCATTGGAATGAAAGAACATGACTAAAATTTTAACTCAAAAACCCAGGCTGACAAGCCCATTTGCCTAAAATATTACCCGGTGCAAGTATCTTGACCATGGACCAAGAGGATGCACTGTACGGAAACCACTGGGCGAGAGTGAGACCTACGTGATCATGTCCTCCGGCTCCTTGTTCAACATCTGCACGTTGGTCAGCATCATGCACCTGCCTACCTCCTTGTCGAGGTGCCGCAGGATGCTGTCGATGGCCTTGCGCACCTGCGAGTAGTACATGGCCATGCCTGCGGAGTGCCAAACAGAGGCAGGCACCATGAGGGCGAGCCACAAGAGGATAGGGAGGATAGAGAAGGTAAAACCCTGCAGCGTTCGGACAGTCATTTACCGATGAGTTTGGCCTCTTCCTCGGTCAGGGTCTTACTCAGATAGGTCTTCTTAACCCTGAGTGTATTTCCCGAGGGCAGTGTCGCCCCGGTGTTCGGCATGGGAGGCTCTCCATCCTTCTGCTGCAAGTTGTCGGCAATGACCAGGAATGCTCTGAGGCCAATGTTCATCCTCTGGTGGGACAACAAATGGATGTTACTCAGACTACTGCTACGAACAAGATCCCTGCCTGTCACTGAAAGATTGCTTTTCTACTGTAACACATTCAGACTATGTCACTTTGTTTTTTTTTCCTGTGGAACAGACGGCAGCACTTTACCTAAAGCTGTGATCTATAATGCATTACAGCTACCTTCATAATGCATTATAAAGGTCGATATATGAATTAATAAAGCATCGCAGCATCTTTTATTGACTGGCGTAAGGCATTAAAGCTGGAGTAGCCAATCTTATCTGCAAAGGGCTGTGTATGCAGGTTTTTGAGATAACCTGTAGGTTGGCTGTTCAAACCCAGGTGTGAGGACTCTTTCAGCCAATCAGTCCTCTAATTAGTAATCAAATTAGGGAGTTGCAGCGAAAACCCGCATACACACCGGCCCTTTGCGGATAAGATTGGCTACCCCTGCATTAAAATGTTGATAATAATACTTCATAAGCTTCAATGAAGCTCTCATGTATAATGCACTATAGATGAATTCATAATGCATTATAATGGTCTGCATTACAGATGAGCACTTCATAAAGCATTCATAATTCATCATACACATCGCTATAAGGTATTATGCAGTTTTTTAATTATTTATAGCTATTCTTATAATGCTTTATGGATGCATTATAATGTGTTATGAATGTGTTCAAATATTTTTATAGACATGGCATTCATAGAAAGTGTTACCAATATTTTTTGTTATATGCTTAACACTAGTTTAAGATTTTAAGTAAATTTCCAAGGAAAACAAATCCTCTTGTCATTCAGTCAAACCTCGATAATTATATTCCAAAAATGTTGAAATATGCAATAAAGTGATATTTATTTACCTCTGGGTTAAGGTTGAAAGCTTTCATTGGTTTGCCGACACAAAGTAGGTCAAAGATGATCTCTTTCATGGCATAGTCAAGTCTTTCCTGTTTTGAGAGGGGAAAAAAAACTGTTATCTGCATATCAAATGACAAACTGTGGTAGTTGATACCTGTGCTTGTGTTACTGAGAACAATTGCTGAGTAGCTATTTTGAAACAGTGGTTAGGCATTGTGTATATGTTTGTCCATTAAGTATATGAGTTGTTTGTAAATACTGTACTATGAGTGTGCGTGTGAGAGAGAGAAAGAGATTTCCGGAAGAATAAACCATGTGTCAGGTATATGGCTGCTGGATGGGTGTTTTAGAAGCACCTGTGCAATAAACTGGATGATCTTGACGAAGATGTTGAGCGGCATGTCCCGGGGAACCACGCTACGGGACCCCTTGGGGAACAGGTTTGAGATGATGGTGTTGAGTCGGCTGTGGAACAGAGGGGACAGAGGTGATGATACGAGCCATAACATGAATCGGGTACGAGAGAAGCTCATCGTTCCCGATGAAAATGAGGGGAATGTCAGGAAAGAGAAGCTCCTTTTTAAAAAGATCGACTTGCAAATACGGTAGGAGGTGATGTCACTACATATCGGGTAGAATGACTTAAGACAAAGCAAACATAATCACAATGATACCAAGGCTCTTTTCCAGCTATTTCACACTGGCAACCTGGCCCACTGCCAGCTCCCAGTGGCTCAAAAGTCTTCTTCCAGCCCTATCTGTCTCATCTAGGTCCTTCCCTCCCTGCCCCCCACAATGCAGCTAGCAGGGGCAACTGTGTGTTTTCAGGAGGCCTCACTTCCATAGTGAGTCAATGAATCTCAGTCGTGAGATGAAGTGAAACTGGATATTAAATTCTGGAGATGAAGCCAGGAATTTGAACTTCTGCTTCTTTATTCGCATTTAACTCCATTTGTATTAAGGAGAAAAACATTCATGGACTAGTTGTTTTGAGACAGAAACATCTTTTGACCTGACTAACTTAGCAAGCTCGCCCTTGGCTAGGCCCCACAGTGGTCTCTGGGTGTGTGTGTTGAGGGGGGAGTGGTTGGGGTGTGTCATATTTTTGGAAGCCTCCTAGTGGCTGTAGAATGAACAACACAATCACCTGCAGTGACTCGGCAGATTTGGCGATTACCTCTGAGTGGCTGTGTTGCTCTCGCATTTGATCCGGATCATGTAAACCCAGAGGAGGCGGTACAGCGATTCCAGAGCCACTCGGGCCATTTTGGGATCCTTATTCTGCAACGCAAACTTCTCGTCATTAACCATATTGACACTGGCACTCTACCGTAATAACAACAAGTGAGGAACAAGATACCGTTTTTTTCCTTGAAAAAAAAAAATAAAATAGTTTGTAACCTGAGGTTAGAAAAAACATTGACAACTATGATCACTTATACTATTTGGCCTGATAATTACAAAGAAATCAAAAAGCATGTTTCCCAGAGTTTATCTGATAAAGAGATATGCAACAAATGCTCTACAGGTTATGTTATACTGTTACTGTATCTCTATTAATACTAACACTACTAAAAATCATTTTAACGTCTATAAGATTGCTCCCAGGAAGTATTCCACCCCCTACACAGCCCCACAAACCATGGCGACAACAAAGTCTGGCACCTCCGGTCCTACCCTCCAGCTGACTTATTCCCTGTACTATTAGTTTACATGGTTTTTCCCTCCCTTTAAACCGTCTCCTAGACACTCAGCTGATGTGATGTCATTCACCAGATTGCCATGGTAGCTTCTCTCCTCACACTAAGTGATGAGGCAGGCAGGAGGACAGGGCTTTGGGGGAGGGGGGGGGGCTCTTTGATTCAGGGATTCACTTGACAGACGTGCTCGTGTCTCGTCCAGGGGACAGAGTGAAACCAAGAGCATAAGTCTATCAAGGGCCAGCAGTTTGAAATCGATAGTGAGGACCGAACAGAGGGGAAAATATACTCCTGTACTTGCATCGGATAAACATCTCTGCCTCATGCCCTTTTGTTGCAAGACAAAGGCTCCGGACCATGATATCAGTCATCTGTCCCAAACCCCGTTATTCAATAATAACCAGAGTTATTACTGCCATTAATTATTCAGTAGTGGCCACTTAAGTTTGCGGGCAAATCAACTGCAGCTGCCACATGTGCTGAAACGCTCCTGTGTCCCTGCAGGGGCAGCACAGGGCTCACATGGCCTAACTTACCTTCAGGTTGGAGAGGCAGTTGTTGAGGAAGACGTGCCACCGACTGAGGAAGAGCTGCTTCTGGCTGACACATAGCAGGCAGGTCACCAGAGGGTACAGGGCCTGTGCGGGGGGGGTCGCAGGGTCAAAAGGGCTTGGAGACACTCAATGATGGCACCTGCAGCTTAAAATAATGGGTTTTCCAATAATACCCATTTAATTTCATTATAATATTATTGTAATATTATTCTATTATATATCTGTATGTATTTCAAGCAAGGGGCAGTAACGGTTAGGGCAGGTCGGTAACGTATACCTGGGGGTGTGACTGAAATGTCACGTCATGAGGAAATACTTCAATTTTATCACCAGATATTTCTACATTTTATCACTACATGTTATGATACTGATGTTATAGAAGATGATCACAATCTCTTCTGCTTTATCTATTTTTCATGGATAACGCTATCACTCTGTCACATGGCCAAATGCGCAGAGATGTTCTCAGTTCCAAAGCCACCGGGAACCTTCGGCACATGGTCAGCCTTGGGAACCTCGGCTCAGCCCTGACCGGCACCCGAGGAAAGCGACTCACCAGGGAGTGCTTCTTCCTGGTTGACAGGTCCAGAGTGATGTCATAGAGGGTCTCCACGAAGTTCCTCAGACAGGGTACATTCACCTCGTTTTTCACAGCCTGGAAGCAAACCGTCTTTTTCAGAAACAGTAAAGCTGCTGGGTCTGATGTTTCAGGGAATCTTACTGTGATTGGTTCAGACGGGCAGTCCGCCGATAATGACTCACCGCTGCCACGGGAACTAAAATCTCCACAAAGAGGCCGGCTAAGGAATGCTTGATGTCTTTGTCCTTTACTTCCAGGAAGTACTGAGCACACTCCTGCAGAGGAACAGCACAGAGACAGAGAAGCAGAGCAGTGTGTATTACAGTCAGACATCCTATCAGTCCCCATCTAGAGGCTGAATGATGACGACGAGGGGAAAAGGACAGAGAGTGCAGAACTATGGGACGGTCATGAACAGCTTGTACGTCTGCTGGCAAGTCTCTCGTCTCCCTGTCCTCAATAATATTTCATTTGAAAGTTATGGTGAGGGGTCTGCCCAATACAGAAAGCATATCTAATGCTTTTGAATATCACAAGCCCCTCTTAGGCCTGTTATTCCTAAAGACACATTACCTACTAAATTACTTTAACAAAAAAAAAAAAAAACACTATTACATTTGTGCCTAAGGTTCTTTTCACGTCGCCATACATATAATTACGTTCCCATAATGGGGCAGAAAACATTCAAATCTCTCCTTCGTCTAATACGGCAAAGATGAGGCTTGACTGAGTAATGCAGCTGACTCCATCAGGCCCCATGCTAAGGCAGACGCCTGCCTGTATTGTGAGGCTAGATCTTCAGGGCAGAGAGCCTCACCTGCATGAACTGGAAGGAGGCCTCGAAGTCCTCCACGGGATACATCTTGATGCGGAAGAACTTGACGCCCATGATGAGGCTGACGGTGCTCTGAACCACGGCGGGGCTCTGCTCCTTCTGCCGCAGCTCCTTCAGCTCTGCCATGAACTTCTTCTTCACGGCGGGGAACCTGCAGCGGCGGAAATGATTGACCAGTGCATGCACATGAGGGGGGGGGGGGGGTTCCGTGGGTCCATGCAGCAGAGCCAGCCACGGTCATCAAGCCACACCAGAAAACAAACAACCCATTTAGCACTCAGGGATGTTTCATGGTTGGCCACCGGCATAGCGAATGAGTGAGATGACCAGGCCTATGGCCACACGTATCCAAACACTTATACAACTGCAAACATAATAATGTAAAAATATCAAACTTCATAAATGCATTTTATGGTACATAATTCAAAGACTAATTCTAAAACTACAGTTATAAAAATAATAACTGTGTTCCCCCTGTTACAGGTCCTAGCTCACTTTATGAAGAATAAAACAGATACTGTTTTGGAATGTAGGCATGCTTTGCTGCTCTCTATTTTAAGGATTTGTACACTGCTGGAGTGATGTGGAGTACAGGCCCTTCCTGATAAACAGACACCAATTTCCATACCTAGTATGGGAAGCTCTACCCCCAGACAAGTGTCTTTTGGTTAACACTCTGTTGTGTCTCAGTTCCAGCCCCTACACACAGGTCTGTGCTGACACTCTTTGTCTGTTGTTTTATGCAAAGTCACTTTGAACAAAAGAGCCAGTCAAACAAATAGATACAGTTTTCTCCAATAGACGCTGTGGTGCTTTGCTGAAGGACTGTACCAGTATATTATTTCGAATAGGAGAGATGTGACCTTTCATGTTTCCTGACAGCAGCTGTCTCTGAAATCGGACAGGGCTTTGCTGAAAGCACCTTTCTCCTCCCTGTCCTCTCATCACAGATACTCGGCCTTTGGGGACCTATCCTTTGAACTGCTGTGGATTTCCGTCTCAACGGAGTGAATAAAACGGGCGAAAACCAGGGACAGCTCAAAAACGAGGCAATAAGCCCCAGCATGTCACTGAGCCTTTGTGGCTTAGGGCTCACAGGACTTGGTACAATGCATTATATGTAATATGTAATAACTTGACAAAAGATAACACATTTTCAACATGTGATGTTATTACATAATGTGTCATTACACACCGTGGAACAGCATCACATTATGTAATAACCTGACAAAATGTTTAATTTATAGACTACAATACAATTTTTTATTGCAGCATTACCCTATTATTATTATTATTATTTTTGTTATTATAAAGATCATTCAGTTTGTTACATTCTGTTGAGTCATTGCATAATGTGGCATTATTATATAATGCATTGTTACAGGGCTTGCCGTATAGGAAAAACATTTATGGAAAAACAAACTCTTTCCCTTGCGTCACCAGCGGACAGGAATCTGTGTAAGCTTCTATTTTATTACAGGACAGGAGAGAGTCATACTGAGATGCCAGTCTGTGATTCAAAACTGCAGTATTCACAGTCACGTATCCACTGTGTCAAATTGTACTTCACAGGTCACACATGAAAGCAATAATTAATTTTACATTAAATCAGAGCTTTACAACAACATTACGCGCCTGCTTGGTGACAAAGCAGCTCGATGTACACTCCTCCTGCTTAGACTCACCTAGACTGGGCTAAGACTCCTATGACTTCAGCGTAGAGGTCAGCCACAATGTGCATGTTGACCACACTGGGGCCATGGTATCTGTGAAAGAAAAACAAGTTAGTTTCCCTTCTAAAAGTCAGACTGAAAAGTTGCCAAAAACAGTGAAATCCTTACCCTTCTTTGTATTTAAAGTGCTTGAACGCCAGGGTAATAACCTCCAGAATCAAACTGTCCAGAACTGGATGAAGAGGGATCTGTTTATGAAGACAGGAGACAGATTCCTTGGAACTTGACAGAACTTTTTTATTTTTTTTTTTAAACACCATGCCAGGATGTTTACATTTCTAAAAACAATGACTGACAGGACAGAAAGCCAATTCCTGTCCAGGTTGACAGCTCAGAAGGTTACCTGCTTTAACACTTCAATAAGAACCAGGGAAAAGATGAAGTCAATGGCCAGATCCCTCCTTTCAAGTAGGAAATCCTTCTGCTGCTCATCACTACAAGAGAACGGCAGAATCAGAGGCGCTAACCCTGTCACAGCTCAAACTCTTAACTTTTTATTTCTACACACAGAAATATGTCATGAAAAACCTGCATTTATCCATCATGATATTTTATCATTTTATACATCATGAAGCTAGATTTGACACATCTTGATCTTCAAATGCCAATATTAATGGATTAATAAATTAGGTTAAAAACAGCTTTGCTGTGGTTGTGTGCCTGAGCAAATCACTCTTCATCCTCACTGAAACCTAAGTTTATTGTACACACAGGATCTAAACACAAGCAGCCTTGATGTTATTAATCAATGACACTGCTCACATGATTGAGATACGGAGGGCAACCAACTCCAGGCTGCATCTCATTGGGCTGGGGAGGTTAGGCTTTTTGTGTCATCACTTCCACCAGCACAATTATTGGATTGCAGTACTCTATGCCCCCCCCCCCAACCTTTTCTGCTGCATACACACGCAACAGTATTAATGTTGCTGCACCCTTATTGTACCAGGAGACATACAGTAACTTGGAGAGGCCAGGTATGGAAGTGAATCTGTTATGAGAATTAGAATTTTATATGCCACTGAAATTCTAACATTGAATATTTATGCATTGGAAATATCCATCGAAAATTTGATGGTCCGAATTCACATGCAAAAATACGAGGTTAAAAAATACAAAGACAACATTTCAATGCTGCTCAAATTCGACGGTTCGAATTCAAGTGCAAAAAATACGATGTTAAAAATACGAGTTATACATCCGGGACACCAAGGCTAAGCAATCGAATCTGTGGCTGCGATCGATTTGGCCTGTGTGCAGCTGACGTGACAAGAGCATCTGGCTGCGGCTGCAGGGCTGGAGTATAAACTGACTGCAGCCAAGTCGGACAACTTCTAGTCCTCATAGTGTGAGAGAACTGACTGCAAAACCAGTGGCAGCTATAACTGCTTTACGTGATTTGGGAGAAATAGCAGACAACGCCTCGGAACTGCCTGGGATACAAACGTCAGAACAGGTGTTCCAGGCAATTCGGTTTCCCTAGGTTTCCCCTGTCTATCAGGAAATAAATAATGTTTCCCCTAATATCAAAGCAAAAAGGTATGTGAAATGTCTGAAAATCACTCAGATACATTTTTACATGTGAATACAGTAGATCGTCACACATAATATAGTCTTATAAGCAATACTATAATGTTTTCATCAAGAAATATGTCTATCCAGCGAATTAAATAATTTCACTTACTATATTACTTATCTGTAAAACAAAAAAAACATCAAAAAGGTATGTGATGTTTTAAAATATGTTTCGTAAAAAGACATGAAAACAACAGCGAAACCGTGTACAAATCAGCGCACGACAGGGGAAAGACAGGAAAACCGAATTACCCAGAACACCTGTTTGCATTGCTGTTGTGCTGTAAGCGGCTGCATGAAGTCGATCGCAGCCACAGATTCGATTGCTTAGCCTTGGTGTCCCGGATGAATAAATCCTTTTTTTTGCAGGTTAATTCAAACCGTCGAATTTGAGCAGCATTGAAATGTTGTCTTTATATTTTTCAGCACTGAAATGTTGTCTTTGTAATTTTTAACCTTGTATTTTTGCATTTGAATTCGAACCATCGAATTTCCGATGCATATTTCCAAAGCATAAATATTCAATGTTAGAATTTCAGTGGCATATAAAATTCAAATTCTGATGACACAGATTTACTTCCATACCAGGACACTGGCCTACCAAGGTCATTAACTATGGTGACCTCTTTCTGAATGACAGGATGAGGTGGATGGATGTGCCCATGTCACAAAATACTTGGGGAGTACTATTAATGGAGGGGCCATCGTAAAGTGCAGGGCAGTGAGCAAAGAAGAATGAGGGCAGTATATCAGGAGGAGCCGCAAACTCTTACAGACTGCCTCGTCTGGCTTAGTGCCGTGCTGCACTACTGCCACTAAACAGGGGAGCAAACAGGGACGCGGGCAAGACCTCCAAATGACTCTAAATAAGGCGTGTTTGGTTGGGTATAACTGCGTCATTGTTTAAAAACATGTAGCGTCCCCAGCCTTGTGACCGATGCCCTCTGGGGTAAGTTCCAGGCTGACTCAGACAACCCAAAATGGGATAAGCAGTCATATAAATAAATAATAATAATTATAATAATAATAATAATTGTGAAAAGCAGAGCAGGCCTCACTTCTTGGACTTGGTGTTGGCGCGGGGCCTGTACTCATGCGACTCGTCCTCCATCCCGTTCTGCCGCCTGTACCAGTCGAACAGAGTGCGCAGCATGGAGGGCAGGCAGTACTCTGCCAGCGAGCTCATGGTGCTGATCAGCTGCAAGGCACAGGGGCGCCGGCGCCGCCGTTAATCAGCACATACACGGCCTAACAAACAAGCTAACAGATAACGTGAAAGCAAGAGATATTAAGATGATATTATCACCACATGACCCCGTACAGGATTTGTAGCTGGATGGATGGATGATTTATTATTCAGGTGATTAAGATTTTTATTCAAGAAAACATTTATTTATATTATGGTTAATATTTACAAGAGCTAGACGTCTTTGCCCTTAACCACTATTTTCCTCTAAATATTTGGCTTTTTAACTTAAATGCAATACAAAATAAAAGCAAATGCCTAAATTTACTCATGATGCTCTGAGATGAGGTCATAGATACTAACACTGCAGCCCCCTGGCATAAACTGAAGCCCAAGGAAGCAGACCTGATGCCCCCTATTGGGTCAGGCACCCATGACCATAACCCAGGGACCGCAGAGTATGCAGCTCAGCCAGGATGGACCTGGCTCTGTCCTCCTGAGGGGGGGCTTTATCACGAGGTTCCCTGGAGGTACCCCTCCCCTTTAAGGGAGGGCGAGGACAGGAAGGAAAGGTGGAGCTCAGTGACTTCAGCTCGCAACACACAGGAAAGGGGGGGGGCAGGCCGTCTGGTCTGGGTGACCGCAAGGGAGCAGGGGCTGGGGGTGGGTGGGGGCACTGCCACAGACACAGCGGCCCCTTCATTCGGCGCCGGGCTCGTGATGAATCCACGCTCTGTGCAGCCCATGAAAGGCTGCTAAGCCGGCTGACAAATGCCGCAGTGTGGCTCTCAAAGGGCAGGTTCATGGGCCCCCCGGCCAGTCCCACACCTACTGAGCACACCCCCCAAGTAAACAGCCACTGTGGCCCCAGGGGCCTTGCTGCATCTGTATGCTCTTCATTAACGCCAGGCGTGGCGCACATCAGCAAAGGAGGAGCAGCATGGGCGCACAGACCGGCCCTTTGGCCGTGCAGCTATCATCTACCAAATAAAGGGCACGCAGACCGGCCCTTTCCCTGTGTGGCCGACACCCTCCAAATTAAGGGCACGCAGACCGCTCCTTTCTGCATGCAGCCATCACCCTCCAAGGCCACCAGTCGAGAGAGAATCAGCGCACATTTAAGCCACATTTGCTGCACGCATCCCGACTACCTATTAATGACTGACCTGATTTAGGCTAAAAAAGGGATGAAAATTAAGCACAATTATAAATTTAAATGTAGGGCAGATTTGTGCAGGACAGTTACACTAACTGAACCGCCAGGGGTGCAAGGCGGGATTCAGGCAGACGGCGTCAGCATCAGCTCTGCCGCACGGGGGGCTTAGCCCCAACCCAAACCATCTGGGTGTGAGATGGGGGTATCGGTGGAACACAGAGGAGAGAGAGGAGGTAAAGGAATGTTCTTTTTGGGCCATCAAACCATCACAAGTTTGGTAATCCTTTACTTAAAGCACTCATATATAATGCATTATAGATACCTTCATAATGCATTACAAGGCGTTCATAAAGTATTATAAATATGGCCATAACTATCTAAAAAAGCATAACATTATAGAAATTTTATTATGCATTATGAATGCTCTATTAAGGTCTCATTTATATTGTACTATAAATACCTTCGTAATGCATTATAATGGCTTATACTGACCACTATAATGCATTTGGAAGGTATCTATAGTGTGTTATGATGACTGCTTTAAGCAAAGCAATACCAAAAGTTTTAATTTGAAAGAGACAAATCCAGCTGTTTTTTTGATTATTTGCCTGTCAACCTGTCTGTAATCTCTCTCGGAAACTTGCAGACTTTTTCCCGATCGGACCCGACTCCCCTCGCCGGCACAGACCTGATCAAACTGCGGATCCTCGCCCCGCTGCAGCGACTTCGTCAGCGGCTTCTCCTGCAGAGATAAACCTCCGTCAGCAGAGCAAGAGCAGGAGCTGATGTCAGACAGAAGCGATGCTCTGTTATCGGCTGCTGTCTTTAATCAGTGAGGACACGTCATGATGGAGTCCCATTAGAACACAGGACATCACAGCTCCGCCATTAGGGACGTCAGCACCTTAGTCATATTTTTTCTTAAGTGTTTCTTTGTCTGAGACTCCAGGTCAACAGCTCATGCTTTCTTCCGATTTTCCCGGATTCTGGCAAAGGATGTATTGCAGAGGATGATGGGAACATCAGAGGACCCAGCAAATCGTGCATGAAGACACGAATAAACAATAATTACACAATTGCCCATAACTGCCATAGAATCCTGTTTTAGTCACAGAGGATAAACATCTGCACTTACATTAAATAATTAGCTTTGACAATGCTAGAAGTTTGTTTTTAGTCACAATACACTTTGTTCAAATCTTATCAATGGAAGTGAAGTACAAACATTTCTGGAATGTACCATTTCCTTCCATGGACAGGGAGTCACAGTATTCGTCTTTCTGCAAAAGTGGACTGACCCAGGGCTTTTATCTGTAGCAATGCACCTGGGGCTCTTGATCTGCAAAACCACACACACACTGTTGCCCTGGACCGGGAAGGACGTTCAGCTCTGAGCGAGGTGGTACAGCAGTCCTGCTGACCCACACAATGGCCCGGACGGTACCTCTCACTGACCTCGCCTGTTTTG
>JAABNY020000035.1:15108302-15125804 GCA_015164015.2 Brevimyrus niger
GGGGGGGGGGGGGGGGGCGGGGGGGGGGGGCGCGCGGGGTGGTGGGGGTTCTCCTTTCTTGTCTTGCCTCGCCACCTCTGTCCCAGGGCAGTGAGATGGAGGAGAAGCGACGGGGAGCCGTCCGCAGCCGCGCTCGGCACGTTCTAGCCCCCGCCCAGGCACCCCGTCCGGGCGGTTTAGCGAGTCGCGGCGGCACGCATGAATGGGGCAGGTGTAAGATTACTGGGCGACCGCTCCTCCTTCAAGTGGAGGCGAGCAAATGGAGAGAGGAGCAGAACGAGAGCGAGAGAGCGAGCCAGAGGGAGGGAGGGACAGGGACCAATGAGGGAGGAGGGAGGGATTTTGGAGTTTAACAAGCAGCCCAGAAGTCATGGTGCAAGATCAACAAGACCTTCTGGCCTGGGAGGAATCCACAGTGGGCATTACGCAGACGGTCCGCTCCCCCTGCCGGCGCACAGGGCTTCAGCCTCCCCTTCGCCACCGCTGACCGGCTGGCTGGTGACCCCACCCTTCCTGGATCTCCCCCAGAGGGAGCTCATATTGCGCCTCCGTCCATCACGTACACGTACATCAAGCCTCACACCGAAGGCCAGCTGCTCTGTACCACGCCGGCTGGCAAAAGCCAGTTACACCTTCACCCTGAGGGCCGGGACACCACTGGGCCTGCAGTGCAGCATCCAGTCGCTTAGCTCATTCATACGCTACAGGCCCGAAGTTTGGGCCCATCCTCCCATTGTTTTAAAATAAACGATACACTGCTTTTTAAAATTTTTATTATTATTTATTATTATTAAAAAAAAAAAACAGAAACACTTGTTTGACTGGTTTTGAAGTGTAATGTAACAATTTACTGTGCATTGTAAATGCAATTTAATGAATGTAAGTGTAAAGTATGACTTTCATCGAAATATCCACCCTTTGCCTTAACCACAGCAGCACAGATTCACAGCATCCGTTCCAACAAATTTTGGAAATAACTTGTCCAAACCTTCCCAGCACCTTTTCAAGCATGTAAACAATTCTGTCTCATTTGCTAGACACTCATTTTGAAGTGCTGGTTTATCTTGTCCCACAGAGCACAAGACCTGCTCCCAGTGCTGAATACTGCAGTGTTTGTGTTGTTTAGCCTATTCTAGTCTGTTTTTCTTGTTAATACTTGTTAAGTATGCAGTCCAGCTACTCTCAGTCATTACTTGACTGTGTTAAGAGATACCGGCTCCCCTCTGTTCACATTAATCGCAGCCCTCAGACCATTACAGTCAAATTCCAATTTCTTTTGCACGCCACACCTAAGTGTTGATCTTCAGCCTTTGATGTCGCTTTCCTTGCCCCAGTTTCCGGTCGCTGTTGCTTCCTGTTGTTTCTCTGTAATCTCTAGGTCACTCATTGGTTAGAGACATTTAACATTCCGGCTATCTGGCGATGAGAGAACCCTTCTTTACTCAAAATTTTGATTTGAGCCCTTTGTTTAATTGTTACTCTTGCCTTTCTAACCATTACAAACAATAAAATAAATATTAATAAAAAATTCTGACTTATCAGTGATACAGTATAACAGAAGATTGAAATGAGGAGCAGACAGTGCATTAAACCTATCATTTAGTTAATAAAGAAACCATCAACAAACACCAAGAGAATTCCATAGAATTCCAACAGAAAGTGAATGTCAGTCTACTAAAGATAGACCTGATGTCTTCTACAAAACCTATAGTTTCAGCCTAAATAATATGCTACTACAAGCTATAAAATACCAAAAGCCAGTCAGTTACATCAGTTTTAAATTTTTCTGTTTTTTTCTAATAAAAGTTTTGAAGTCATGAATCGTTTATTTCTTTAAAAATCATAGAGTGGAGGTGCTTTTGACCAATACAGTTAATAAGAGACAAACACTACAGTACTGGGTGAACAGGCAACAGGACCTGGGGGGGCAGGGGGCGATGCGTCTCTGCACCACTGATCAGAAGGTCGCTGCTTCAAAATGTTGCTCATGGCAGAGTGATGTCACCTTTGGGCCCCTGAGCACAGCCCTCACCCCCCATCTGCTCACCCCCCACATCTGCTCACCCCCCACATCTGCTCACCCCCTCCCCCATCTGCACTGGCTGACAGTCAGCTGTACCTCACTCTTGATTAAAGGGTCTGAATAAACAAATGTAACACAACAGAAACAGTACAAAACCCAGGGTCCAACATCTCTGAAAAACTCCCCCGTTTAAAGCATACAAGAATCAGCTGGTTTGTTCTTTCTTAGTCTCAGTCAGCGACTTTGCAAGCAACAGATGCAGAAGTGAAGCTGGTCAGTTTGTACAAACAGGGCAAGCTGGCAACTCCCAGGAAAAAAAGCAACGTTGATCCTGCAAACAGGAAACGTTGTTTAAAATTTAATGAGGCCCTCAGATAGAAATCGAAACAGACAAGGCCCTGTTCAGAAGGTCACCCTTTTAGCCCAAAAGCATGAACAGTTACAAGCACTATGTTTCACTTTATCAGTCTAGTCTTCAGTATGGGGAATTTTATTATCATTAGCAAGCAGTCTTAAAAACTCATTAATCTTGCCAGAAGTATGCCTTCATTTTTACACTTTGAGGTTGCTCAAAACTGGAAGACAAAACACCATTAACCGTGCTTTGTATCCGCAACATCCCCTCCGGGCATTATTTTAACAATGACTTCACCTGCCAAAGAGTAAAACACAATATACATTGTTGTCCCTGCCAAAAAACACAACATTAGACTGCTTAATATACTTTTGTTTTATAAAAGAAGATCCCCCCATCATAATTATAACACATACAACACTTTTACGATCTTTTCAAAATAACAAATATTTTGAACGATTTTGAGTAACCACAACATTCAAAGTTTACAATGAGTTAGTGTGCCGTAATTGGCGGGATCTTAAACGTACTCGTAAGATAAATTAGGCTCTGTAGCGTAAGATCGCCCTCTAGTGCCGGAAAATACACTCGGCCGAAAAGGGAAACTTTAAAGCGATCGTTCAACTTTAGATATTACTGAAATTTTGTTCTCCGTTATCGGTATTGTAATTTAATCGCCCCGTCCCAATACCGTGTTAGGACACTCATATGAGAAATGTATTTAAGTAATTATATTGACTTCATAAATACAACTGTCTATACATAGAAAATCAATTTAGTCTAACTGGCTAAAATATCATTTATTCATGACACATACCAAACACATTTGTCAATCTGTACTGCATGTGCATAAAGCCTCTTTGCTCAGTTATTTCGATATTCAGTATGTGTTAGAGAATAATCTTTACTTAGATAAAAAAAAAATACTTTATATCCCATTGAAACTCCAGTGGGGGGCAGCATGGTGGTGCAGTGGTTAGTACTGTTGCCTCACACCTCTGGGACCCGGGTTCGAGTTACATGTGAGTGGAGTTTGCATGTTCTCCCTGTGCCGTCCTGGGGTTTCCTCCAGGTACTCCGGTTTCCCCCCACAGTCCAAAGACATGCTGAGGCTGATTGGAGTTGCTGAATTGCCCATAGGTGTGCATGTGTGAACTGGTGTGTGAGTGTGCCCTGCAATAGGCTGGCCCCCTGTCCAGGATTGTGCCCTGCCTCGTGCCCATTGCTTCCGGGATAGGCTCCGGACCCCCCGCGACCCAGTTGGATAAGCGGGTTGGAGAATGGATGGATGGATGGACGAAACTCCAGTTTGGAAAACAGTTTTGACTTTGTAATGAAGCAAGAATTAAGAGATGTGATCAAAACATCGAAGACTAACTATAAAAATATAGCCACCACCTATGTGTTACCCAAGTCCATTTGAAATCTACTTTTTTCATAAATACATTATGGTGTATGTGTATCTTTCCACAGAAAACTGTAATGACCGACATATCTTCATTTGTCACACTGAACGGTGCATCAATAAGGGGATATTTCTCATGCCCATTTGCAAGCCGCAGCCGCAAAGCTCAAGGAAAGCTGCCTACAGGAAGCAGTGCAATCCGGGAAGCTGTTGCCATGGTGAGAAGCATTCTGCTGTGGGTGGGTGCTGGGAGGTCTGGTGAATAATTGATATACATAATTGAAAAGGGCATTTAAACTCATAACTCATTACCAGGCACACAGCACTACCCCCCAACCAAATAAATAAAAAAAAAAACGTCTGAAAAATATCAAACGTATTGGAGCCAAAGAGACTTCAGCTGATAATAAGACTATTAAAACGATTCCGACCACAGCTACAGTATGTAATTACCAGGCTGTCTAAGCGCACTAGCTGTTACATAATCGAGAAAACACTAGTTTTTCCATTAGCTCTTTTAGTCTATACTCTTTGATCTCGATTGCTACATTTCTCCTCAATGGATATTTCTTATTCTGAGACGTGCTGCTTGAATTCAAAGTAATACAAATATATCTGAACCGTGCATTGCTGCGTATTTATGCTTACTGCATCTATCCGCGGAGATGAAATCTGCTGCTTCCGTGCCGGGCAGCTTTATCTTACTGTCCTTACAGTTCTGTTTCGTGGCCCAGATACCATCCTGCTGAGCATGTCCTCCTCAGCTTACTCCTGTTTGACCTGGCAGCCCGGATTTTGTTTCTCTGACTCGGCAGAAACATTTCAGGCCACCTGTATGTGACTCCACTTCGGGCAGCCCCCCCCCCCCCCGCCGTGACTGGTCACCGGCTCCCCCTGCAGACCTGTTTGTCTCCCTTTTGTGTCCCAGTGATCTTTTCACACTGGTGAGTGAGTGTATCTAACCCTAATATCATTTTTGCTACTTAGACCCTGTACCTATCTTGTATTCTATATTTCAGTGCATCCTTCGATAAATCTTACAATATGTTATTCATTAAATGTATCAAGATTACATGTAGGCAGCACATGCTATCAGAATTCAATGTTCAATGTCGCCTTCTCCCATTCCCGTAATTCTGATTGTCACTTTCTATCAGCTTTTACGTTATTTCACTCCTATCCCTTTTCAAACAATTTTTGTATTACAGTCAACATCATCATTTTCCTTGTACACAATATTTGCCGCATTAGTTACAGTGCAGGACCTATAGGCTCACAGTCAAATAAGCTTAGAATCGGTTGTTAGCTGAAAAGAAAATCTATGAGCAAACAAAATCTTGGAAAAGAACTTTGCTCTTTTCTACATTTTTTTCTATCTTAGTGTCAACGTGTAACTCTAAGGGGACCACTGTGACAAATCCCGGTAAAATAATACATGCACGTCCATGTGGCTAAGAGCAGCCATACTGTAAGTTCCTTATCCTTCCCCTCTGGAATTAACATGTGGCTGTACCGCCTAAAGACCTCAAACCCCTCCCTGCAAAAAGGGCCTGTGTCCCAGCGACGGACGTTTCCCCCCACAAAGCTGGACCGTTCAACTACAAATCAGAGTAGGATGAACATGCAAATGTTAGGAAGCCAAGAACGTAACTTCATATTTCCGTCGGCCGGCTCAGTGCTGCTTCGCTTACTGTAAACCTTGTCATGGTGCCATGCAGACACAGCAAATAGCCGTGCCGATAAAGAACGTGGGCCGGAAATCCCGGTACTTGTGGAAATGAATTTGTAACAAATAAATGTATGTGTTCAAGGGTATCTCATGCAGTTGTATGTTCTGCGCACAGTACTAGACAGTAAGTTAAACAAGAAAGTACAGAACTGAAAAATAAATTAGGCCTACAGTCACACCAGAGAAGGCATTTTCATTGGTTGGCTTCACTGCCTGAGTTACTCTAGTAGCAGAAATTTGGTTTTACATGACAGGAGAGTGGCAGTAAGTCCTGTTAAGTGGCATTTGGTATGTAAATAGCTTAACTGTTGTTAGTTGGCTTGATCAAAGCATGTAGAGTGAACAGCCAGGACCCTGACTTTGGTAAATAAAGAAGAAGAAAAAAAAACATTCAGACTGCACCACACAACTGCTTTATTTCTATATTTTATTATTATCAACTTAACAGATTTTGTCATCATTAAATATCAGAACCTTGTTTCTCTTTCTCCTTGACCCGTTTATGTTTTTGTGTATTGATTTAATGTATCTATTCAGCTGTGTTAATAAAAAGTAGAAATACACCAATATACAGTATATGAATGATTGAAGTTTACTAGGAAAATGAGTGGTCCCTTATTCCCAACATTGGTCATAGTTGTGAAATATTTAGAATAAAAAAAAAATCTTTAACCTCATTGTTCTACCCTAAAAGATTCAATGAGGCAGGTCACTGCACCCTGCTGTGCATTATATTACAGTTCAGTGTCTGCCTGATGTATCCTACGGTTGCCATCAATATTGCAACAACTCATTAAACATAAAGTATATATCCCTGTACCCATCCAGAGGACCACAGGCTCTGAAGACTTTTCTGTCGCTTCTGAGCTACATGCTTCCTAGACCATCACATCTGTGACTTTCCCACAATGGACTGCAAATAGTCCTGATAGTTAGCGTACCCGTCATATGACTCACCATCGTAAACATCCAAAACAATGATAAATGATGCTTCAGCTGCTTAGCCCGTCTAGTTACTATGGTCTGACAGTCAGACTACACTCAGGAATAACCTTCATGGTGGTTTTTTTTCCCTTCTTTTTTAATCACAGGATGTCCCCAGCAAGAACCATTACTCACTGTCTCAACCCTATAAAGAGGGCAGGTGAGCCAAATATCGGTGTCCCGTTGGGGGAATCCAAGATTCTACCTGAGAGGTCTGCCTGAAACTTATAATGCCTGAATAAATGACAAACACATTTGAAAAATTCATTTAAACATTTAAACAAATTCTCTACGACCTGGCAGCATCTTGTCAGTATGTTGGCACTTTGATACCAGGTAAATGGACACAAATCACACTAGCTTAGCAACACAATATGACCATTATTTAATGCTGCTGGGATGTAATCGCATTGGGTCCAGCATCCCGCTGAGTTTCAATAGAACCCTGCTGCATTTATACATTTATTGTTTCAGAATGAACTACAGGCCTTAGACCCCTGTACCTATCTTGTATTCTATATTTCAGTGCATCCTTTGATAAATCTTACGATATGTCATTCATTAAATGTGTCAATAAATCATGAAAGACAAATTCAATGATTTATTGACATTTAATTACTGATGTATTTATTGGACAATAGATTGACACATATAATTAAAGACGTGTCACAAAAATGCTCGGTGTGTCAAAGCTGTCCTATTTGGACAGTCCTGCCCACACTGGCTACTTGGGGTCTCATTCTTATTTCACACACATCCTTACGCCTCACGCGTCTCTCATGCTGCCAGCTTGACACAAAGGAGGGGTTGGGGTGGCTGGGGCAAAGCACTGACGCACACGCGATGTGCCTCCAGTTACCACAAGCCAATTATGTTGGCTGGCTTCTCATATCGATACTCTTTACAAGCCCTCATTGTCCGGCCTTTTCAGAAGACATTAGGGAATCAGTCATCAGCTTGGACTCGACAGTCAAACAACAAGTTTTGGGTGTTACGGGGGATCGGGTGACATGACAGGACAGCAGGGCTTGGCAGGGTAGACCACTGACAGATCCATTAGGTCCTAGATAAATGTAAATTTCTAATGTCAATAAAAGATGCAAATTCATTTACATGCAGGGTCAAATCATGGACATAATGGTGCTTAATTATATGACAGTCAAGTTAGCATAAATGACCAAGTACACAGTATATAAGGGTAAAATAAAAATTAGCATAAAATATAAGGCGTGACCATTTTTTAATGCTAATTAAAGTTTAAAAATTTCCTAAATGACTGCTGCTTTTGCTTCCTGTGAAACCAATTACACCAGTTATAAATAACCATGAACATACTGTGAGGCTTTGTGGTGGCCTAGAGAAAGCTGAATCAGAACGACTGATAACATCCATTTAACGTAACTAAAGGTGTTTGCACTGGTAGCCATGGTGAAAAGAGGCATGTAATACTACGCCTGAACAGAGGAGGCCCCATCGATTAGTCACTTTTACTAGACACTTCTACGGCTGACCATCACTCATCAGTTATGATGCAAACCCATGCACAGTTCCATGCTTAATACTGCCTAATAACTAAGACAGCAAGGAGTTACAGATACAGACGTTTCTATGACGTGTATCTTTTTCCTAATCAGTAAATATCATGTATGCTTTCCCAACAAAAGTTGACAAAATTTATAAAACAAAGGCGCGCCCATGTATTAAGCAGCCCTTCAGCGCAAAGCAGCGTCGGCATCAGTTACACAACTGAGGGCTGGTTGCCTTGCTGAACACATTCACACATTATGACAAGAACTCAGTCCACTAATGACCTTTCCCCAGTACTACTGGGCTTGTTTTACATTTTAATCAACTGGATGTCAAATAACGTAACAGTTCAGAAACAATATGGGCTGCCTGTTACTTATTCAACCAATGACATCGCTTGTCAATAAAAACTAAGTATGTAAAGCTAAAAATCATCCGACTGAAACGATGGTTGATTGAATAATACTAAAGTAGACGGGGGAACATTTCTGTATCAATTTGGAGCAGTGATGTGTGCACGCAAGCGTTTTAGCAGCGTGCTACTAAAACACATACAGTAATCCGACTAACCAAAAGTGTCAAGTGTACCTTTCACTTCAGCGCAATGAAAGTCTCTCGGAAATAAGACACCTTTAACTTTCCGGGACAAGGAAATAATGAGTCAAATTCAATGTGAATCTGCGCGTTGGTGCATTTTGCGCAATTTGTTAGTTGTAAATAGTGAATTTAAAAGAGTCTACACTAGTAATTTGTGACCCAGCAAAATTTATCGTAACCGCCCTTTTATATTAAGGATTTAAATGTACGACATATATGAGTAAAATTAAATCCTTAATGTAAAAAACTAGTGTTTAAAATAAGCACGGTTTGAATAATATATATTTATATATATATATATATATATCCCAGAAAAATTACTACCTAGATCATACACTAATGTGAGTGAATTGCAGAAAGCGTTTTTTCACCTTGCATTACTGAGTCGGCTCCTACTTGGAGTTTAATGGCACAGAGCCGCAAAAAGCTTTTTGTAAGTCCCACTGCAGAGAGACATTAAATATTCACACGAGTCTCAGGAGCAAATGAACTCGAGAAAAATGCACCAAAATGCATAGATAATTACAGTAACTGGGTCAGCGACGAGTAACCAAAAAAGTAACATATCTGTTTCAGTGACCACATCAGATAATAATAATAACAATAATAATAATAATTATTATAATCTATATAGCTGAATACTTTTTGCCAAAAAAAAGCCTTAAATGTATACCCACCTAGATTGAGAAAATAATTTCAAATATACAGATATATGTAAACAACAATCGCATATTGCAATAATTCGCTGACAGAACAACATACCGAGAGCATCTTTAAAAGACACCTATTTCCAAAAGGTTAAACACAAAAAACTGGCTGAGATTATCGTAATGTGTACGAAGTCGTAACGGCAGTCCTTGTTCAAACAGGAAACTACATAAGTTTAGTGCTGTATTACACTAGGGATTTTACTTATTAATAATTTATTGGCGTCTTACAGAGACGACGATAAGCACTGAAGCTATGTAATATTGGCTACCTTACGCGGCTTCAATAAGTTTTCTTCTAATGAACTTCATCTCAAACGGATAAAAAGTTTTAATAAAATTTTAAATAGCACGGCACATATACAATACAGGTGTACAACATACCCTTTGGATACGGCTGTGAGAGGATGTCAACTTATAAATGTTTTAGCAAAAGGCTGCATTAATTTTACAGGGTAATGTCGGTCGTTTAATGCACAGAGGATCGCATACAGTCGTACTTTGGTAGTGTATTGCCAGTTGCATAACATGTTATTTTAACGGCTAATACTCAGTTTATAATGCTTCTTTTTAAGTGAGCGAGCCAACCGCCCAGCTCACATAATGACGTCACTGAAAAACATTATGCGGGAAGTAGAAAGGCGACACGGCGCTTCATTGGCAAATTAATATTTAGCCCGAAAGTACGCCTACATGTTTTAAGAGGACAGCAATTAATCCGTTTGCTAGTACGTTGCCAGTTTCAGGCACAGGCAGTGAACCAAATGGTGGTTGTTAATACAAATAACAGTAAGCATATGGTTGTAGCTATAAGTGTAATAGAGAATCAGATCATTACCGCCTGTACTTATGGTGTGAGCTTCAGTCCTCTATCCCACGGCCAAACATCTCACCAAAGTCCAAGCGATCCTTCAGGGTCCCTGAGTGCACTTGCTCAAGCGGCTGCTTAGCGCTACAATAGTTTTCTCCATCAGGTGGGCGGGCTGACGCCGCGGGAACAAGACACCGCCCCCTAGCAACGGCACTGTTTCCGTCTGTGAGCGTGGTCAGATTTACATAAGGAGCGCGCCCACGGTGCGGGGCCAGTCATCATAAAAAGTAGGTACCAAGAAAGCCTGCGCTTAGCAGGTCGGCGCAATTAATGCATTACTGATTCTGAAAAGATTTTATAGGTTATCTGAAAATGTTACTACTTCCCCTATAATTTAAAGCAATACAATTGTATGTGTATACAATCCCACATCAATTTCAAAGAAAGAAAATAAAATGAGAGAGTGAAGACTGATTTTCCCAGCCTAAAATGTGCCTCAGTCAAAGTCATGACCATAGAGAGATTAGCAGCTTAATCATCTCCTTTGGCAATTTTTTTCCTTCACATTCATGCTGTGATGCATTTTGCATAAGGCTCATGAATCTGAGTATTGACAGAAGGTGGAAATTGTGTGGGTCCTGTTCTGACGTTGCTTGCATGCTAGATGTGTCAGGGTTGTTCCTGATAGCACTCAAAGATCTGGCAGAGTACACTCTGACACCAGGACTCAATGTTCACGTGTTCTGTATGCCAGACTGTGATATTTCTCATCTAAATTCTGAACACAAACATGGTGTTTATTCCTCGGGCATCAGTGTTCAGTATCCAGAATTCCACCTGAAAGGGCTCGAAGTCTGTCTAATTATACACGTTAAAATGTGAATCATAACTTTTTTTGTTAAACCCACAGACCAACCTACTCCATCTGAAAATGTACTCTGTGACTTCTCAGTGAAGGAAAATTAACCATTAGCCTCTATATTGAGCTTATGGGAAAAGAGGTTTTATCTGACAGTCAGACAAACTAGACTTTTAAGAGTCTCAGCATGCAATCAAGCAATTTCAGAAGTTAAAACATAAACAATCTCAACAGTCCAGTAATGGAAGGCATAGAGAAAAAAAATCACAAACAAGCTAATTAAATCCACTTTCCATAAGCATGGAGAGTCTGGAGCCTGTTCTAGCATGCAACAGAACACAGGGCAAGAAACACCCTAAACTGAATGCCAGTCCATCGCAAGGCAAACACTTAAACACAATAACATACTGGGGGTAGTCAGAGGCGCCAGTTCACCAAACCACATGTTTTTAGACGGGGGGAGAAAATGTACAAGAACACACTGCAGAGGGGTTGCAGTCTGGTGGGGCTACAATGTTACCCACTAAGCTACCATGGTTCCTCAACTCAGTATATTCTATTAAAAATGTAAAAAGGCAATTTACTGTTTAAAGAAAAACTCTATGCAAATAGCACTGACTTAGTGTAAACTAGGTTAACTGTGTGTGAATGGAACAGATGTAAGGAAGCCTAAGGAAGCAGCATGCAATAAAAACTCTGCACTGGGAGTTTAAGCTTAACAACCAGACAGAAGATAGAACGTTGTGGAGGAAAAGCCATGTATTTATATGCTCACCAAGAATTGGAGAACTCTTAAGAATAATAAATAATCAGGTTTGGGATTGAAGGTTTTGATGGTCTAATTTGGATAAAGGTTTTGATGGGTTTTCTGTTCATCATGACATTGAATGACAATGTTGCATATTGAGCAGGAAAAGGTGACTGCATGGATGGAGCGCACTACCCCTCTGCTGAACAGTATAGTGGTGAGTATCTCTGTGTGTACGCGGCAGAGCAGCGTTTGATTACCTCATGGGGGAGTTCTGTACTATTTATTTACCAGTGGTGGTATGTGGCTTAGTAGGTTAGGCCTCTCTGCTTTTGACCAGAGGGTCAGAGGTTCAGATCCCATTCTCGGCAGCATAGTCATGTTCCTGCTGGACCCTTGAGTCCGGGTCTAGATAAATGACTAACCCTGTGCTCAGACCCCAAGCTCTACACACAAACACACAGTTCTAGCCAACATAAAAAATGTATCAATTTCGTATGATTAGAATATTTTCATGGAGTGTCCAAAATAATTCAGCAAAAAATACATTTTTTCAACTTGTATGATTTCAGCAGGTAGTGATTTCACAGAAATAAAAATACAGACTCTGACCTGAACAGCATTACAGATACACTTCCTTAATATTTGCACTCCCTTGGTATCAGTGACATTTCTTTTAGCTGTCTGTGAGCTTTCTGCATTTGTCTGCAGGTAGTTTCTCTCACTTCTTCAGTCGTCATTCGCTCCAGCCCTTTAGTGTGCGGGATTCCTTTTACTAATGGACAGGTTTCATCTCTTTTAAAGATTTTTCTGATTGAGATCACTACTAATTGCTAGCCAGTTTAAAACAGTGCAGTATACTTTTTCAACCCTTCCTTTGTCCTTTTTGACATGTTCTTCAGATCATTGTCCTACAGGACAGCCCATGATTTTCGACCCAACCCTGGTTTCCTGATACTGGGGAGCACATTTTGCTCTAAAATTCCTCAATAATCTTCTGACTTCATGATTTCTTTAAAACGTTCAAGGCCTCCAGTACCAGTCACTGCAAAGCAGCCCCACAGCATCACTGTATAAATCCGCCAGCATATTTACCTGTAGGAAGGGTGCACATTTCCTTAAACTAATTGCTGAAAATCTGTACGTTGGATTGATCCGTTCGTGGAACATTTTCCCAGAAGGATTGTGGTTTGTCTTGGTAGGTTTTTCGTAAAGATCAGTGCCTTTAATGTTTGTCTTTCAGCAGTGCTGTCCTCCTTGACTTCATTCATAAAGCCGGCCTTGGTGTGGCGTGCGGCTTATGGCTATTGGTTAAAACCATCACTCTAGATTCCTGCAGGTCAGCCTTAAGCTCTGCTGAAGTTTTACGTGTTTTTTCCACAGTCTCTTTATGCACCACCATGTCTTGGTAGTCCCACCATGTCCTTGACAATTTTATGAACAGAAAGTGGTTCTGTTTGTCTCAAACGAGAGTAAGATGGGATATATGAAAAGAAGAATTCCAATGTTCCTGCACTTGCATAAATGGCGAATAAAGCATCATGTCATCCCATTAAAGACTTGATTTGAATGGCCCATTAATAGTACGGTGCAGACTCAACCAGTAATATCAACCATTATAATATATATTAGCACCTGTCTTCTTGCGGTCTGCTGCTTATAGGAACATCTATACAAAATCAGTGAAACATTTGTTCAACAAACACTAAACATTAATTATGAAGTGCCTGACTTCTGATAAGGGATAACCAAATTAAACTGCAATAGCTAGTTGATATGTAACTTTATTATTCATTCAAACGCAGTGTTGCCAATACTGTATAAAATTTGTCAATTTATCTATCCTGCTTCCCTAATCACCTCCAAACAGACAGGGACGTACTGCTACGGAGGGCAGTACTGGCTCCTCAGTTTTTTGGTGGTGGTTGTTAAAATCCTGCTTTCCCATCTCACAAGTTTCCTCCCACAAAAAAGACAGGCAATTAGGCTTGTATCTGGTATCTCCAATGGCCTGCAGTGTGTAGGCTAACTGGTATCTGAAATAACCTGCAGTGTGTAGGTTAACTGGTATCTCCAATGGCCTGCAGTGTGAAGGCTAATTGGTATCTGCAATGGCCTGCAGTGTGTAGGCTAACTGGTATCTGCAATGGCCTGCAGTGTGCCTGGAAAAGACTGGCACCCTGACCAGGGTAAACCCCCGCCTTGTGCCCTTTGCTGCCTGCCATCCAATATAAATACCCATCTCCTAACCAACAATGAGATCACAGGCAGTACAGGGCACATGGCTGGGGTACACCCTGCATGAGGGGCACACACACCATAAGCTAAAAAAATGGGTATTCATCATGCTGTGGGGACATTTGGTCCGTGCAAGGTAAGGTATACCTGGACCACACACACACACACACACACACACACAGATACCCTATGACAGTTACAGTAGGTATGGGAGACAGACAGAGCATCAACCCAACACAACACAGGGAGAAAAAGCAAACTACATACACCAGGCAGGCTTCAGTACAGTTCCTCAAACCACCAGGCCTCCCCATGCTACACACAGTGAGGTGGGCAACACGGCTATAAGCATGCAGACAAGAGGGTTTGTTACAGGAAAAACATACAAGGGGTAGCTGAGAAACTGCCTCTTTGCCCCAATCAATTGAAATTGCTCCCTTCTGATGTCCTAAATGTCCCTCTTTGATAACTGATGATTACGTAAGATCTATAAAGGGGAATACCCCTCCTTTAGCACAGTCACCACCCCCCAACCCAGCTGGTAAAATGTAGCAGTTGGCTATGCTCCCCCGTTCCATCACCTGCCCCTCGAAGTCTCTGTCACTGGCCAGGAGAGCCTGTCACAACCCCTGGTTGGGGGAATTATTGGCCGCCAGCCATGTCCCTTTGGCCCCTGACAATGAGGAAACCACGGTTACCATCAGCCAGCTCGGTGCTGATCGCCCCCTACTGGTGCATTGCAGATTCCCGGCAGGCTGCCATGTCTCATTATAATACATTGAATTATATATAGGACAAGTGAGTATAGAAGGTGGATGGATGAATGGGTCATCACAACAGCGTAGGGATTATGACACACAAACATCTATTAGTAAATAAACTGCAAAAACTGCAGGGGAAGGGATGCAGTGAACTGATGTTATGATTCCGGTTTCAGCTACAGGCTCCTTTAGCGAAAAGTGGCTCATATTTAACGGCATCAGGGTCACAGGTCTCAGTCTGCTTTATCTTTGTCTGTGCAGGGGCTCCATCCTCACTAAAGTAAAACATACTGCAGGTATCACCATCAGTCAAAGCTCATTTTCTGTATCTGCTGTATCTGTTGTATTTATGTCCAAAAAAATTCCCTGGTAGAGTTCTGTGCTACCTGGGAATGGCTATGGGCCTCATCCGTGACCCAGTCCAAGATAAGTGGTTGGAAGATGAGTGCATTACATATCCAAATGCATGGTTCCTGGACCTTTGGAAAATCAGTTTGTCAGTAATTTAATCCGCCTAGATCTGATTTGTGTCAGATGAGCTGGGTTTAAAAAGACAGGGGGCACTTCCAACGAGACGGACAAGATTTTAACGTGTATTTATCAGCTCTGCATTCTTGGCGGTGTCCTTTGTTGAAGACAATGCTGGGTGAGAACATTTCTAGTGAGGACAGGCATCATATGTATGAATATTTCGGTCTCTGGTAGCAGACTGATGCTGCTGAACCGTATATTACTGTTACCCGGTTTTGAGGCAACGTCCACACAGGAAGTCTGTGCTATGGCTGCTATGTATTGAACTGCATGCATGATCTGCTTGAAAGTCATGAAGCTGTACCACCTCTGCTGTGCCCTTCATACGTGTGAATTATGTTTTACAGATGCAGTGGTTATTTCGGCCAGGTCACTGTGCATTTTGATTCTAAAAATGAATAAACGTTTTTCGAAGTTTCTTGTGAAATCACCATACATCATCGTATTTGCAAGTAGGACTACAAAAAAAATAATAATAATAAAGACCAAAGTAGAGCACATAAGAAATATTTCCCATGTGTCACTTGCCTCAAATACAACACACACTGGGAAGGTTTTTTTTCACATTAGCTATCTGAATAATAACGTTTTAGGTTAAACACTGCCTATAAAACAAACATATTGCCTAATAATCAAGATTTAGTGCATCATGCAAATTTTTTTGGACCAGACCCTGTGACATGGTGGAAGTCAGAGAGGAAGTTAACACTTTCTGCCTATAATTTCAGTCCAGGCCAGTTGCCCAGTCAGTTGCATTAGAACACAGCCCTGTTTCCTTTTACACTGCATGACTGTGGCCAGAGAACTGACTCCGCCCATGACAGGCTATTTTTAGCATCATTGGGCTCTACTGGGGATCACCCTGGACAGGATTCCTATCTATCACAGGGCTCTTCAATTTTTCTTTGATACAATAAAATGCAAAATAAACCCAAAGCAGGATTTAAGCAGCCAAAACTTTATCCCAAACAAGTTTTAAAATATTACATAAATGGGTATGAAGTTCTGTGGTTAATATATGAATCCTGAAACATCATCAACAGGCAGGACAGAATGTTTGTTGCGTCTGTTTGTGGACCAGGAAGAGAGCAACTGTCATGCTCTGCTCCTGCCGAGCCTCCTGTGTGCCACGCCCCCCTTCCAACCTCGTGTAGAATCCCTGTGTTATCAGTTGTTTCTAGTTGTGTCTAATTAGTCCTGTTAATCCTGTGTAATTAAGTCCGCGTTAAAGTATGTTTCCCCAGTCTGGTCATTGATGTTGTTCCATGTAGATGAGTGTGTTTTTCCAAATTAAACCCTGTGTTCTCCCGATTCCTTGACTCTTGTGCATGCTTCCCTGCTGCATGCATTGTGACACAACCAAATACTCTCTGTTTTTCACTTCTTCCCCAGAGCTGGAGCCTTCATTAAGCCCCCCCCCTCCCCCCCAACACCCAAACCCCTATAGAACTCCCCACTAGCACTATGGTTTACTGAATACCTTAGACACAACAAGTGGTAGATGCTACTCCGTATTTCAGTCATAGCTGTAATTATTTTAACTCACTCATTCTACACATTATTGGAATGATTATTTATTCACTTCATTTATGTTTCCACCGTCTGTGCCTTTTTCATAATAATCTCTGCTACACAGAGTGTTCTCGTCCAGATTGCTGCTTTTCTGTATGACAGTTGTCATACAGAATTTCATTGTTTGGTTTTACCATGTCAGTGAATGTGTCTTATGTCTTATGTAAAATCCCAGATAATACCCACTGCCCTTGTATGTCATCCATCCATCCATTTTCTGTACCTACGTGTCCTATTCAGGGTCATGAGGTCTTATATGCTATTATATGCTAAATAAAGGAGAAAAAATATGTAAGTCTTTGTACAGCCGGTTATGAGAAAATAGGATGTGCATAAAATAAAATATTTATATTACAATTAAAAACACAACATTATAAGGCATTTTTCACCTAGTGTGGCACCGAGCAATGACCAGCCTATCATACAATTGGTCACTTTGCATTACTTTCAAATAATGTAAAATTTGCACAGCGGTTTGCAAATGCTGGCCTGATGTTGTGCATTAACACTGTGTTTTTTGTCCCAGGCAGTTAATTATTGCTCACTGGTTTGACAGATATTTGTAAGGGTTTGAGGTTGCTTTCAAATGTAAGCCTGTCATTCACACTGATGTCAGTCATGGCCCCTCTTTATCCTGGGTGCAGGGATAGGACCC
>JAABNY020000035.1:15128596-15139487 GCA_015164015.2 Brevimyrus niger
AGAGTGATATATAGCAGCCTAACCCAGTCCTTGGGGAACCATGGACAATCCCCGTTATTGCTTCCTCTCAGCTCCCAGCATACCTGTACCAGGTATTCTGTGCTCCTGATTGGCTGGAAGCTGGGAAGGAGCAAAAACGTGGACTGGGTTGGGAAATACAGCCATATAGGTTCAAATCCTGTAGCCAGCAGAGAGTCCCTTTCACTGTTAGGCCCTTAGCTACAGGGGTGCATTCTGGGTGACCCTGTGCTCTGACCCTCAAACACTTGCTCTCACCTGTATATAAGCATACTGAATGATGTTTTCTGGACTGTTCCATTTTGAATATAGATCCAATGAATTTACAGTACATGCAAAATGCAAGACTATACAAATTAGACTTTGATTAAAGTTAAATTTAGACAGGTCACAAATCTCAGGTTATAGTTCTGATGTTGATAAAATAATTGTTGAGAGTTTTCAATATGGGTCAAGGTACCATTAAACAGACTGCTTCTAGTCCATCATTAGAAGGATTAACACAGTTTTTTGAAACTAGGCTATCTTGTTCCGGAGTTATTAAAAAATCTGACATGTGAGAATGTGCCAATGGTGTCAAGGTCACCTCTGCACACAGACAAGCACAACTTTGCCCGTGGAATCAATGTCTTCAGGTCCTATTTGGTTTGAATTGTTTGTTACTGAATAACCTTTGTTGTTTTTTTAACTATATTACTTAAATTAAATTGGCAATGCACTGCACCTGATCTTGATTGATATTTTCCTTACACACCATTACAGAAACTTCAGTTTAAGAGGACATTGCTGCTCAGAGCTTTTTATTATATGCAAAAACTTAAGGTCACTAAGATAGACCACTTAAGGTTACTTAGATCACTTAAAATCCATTATAAAAAAGTCTAAGACAGGGATACACTCTGGACAGGAGCCAGTCCATTGCAGGACACATACTCACATTTTTGGGCAAATTAGAGACACCAATTAGCATAACTGCAAGCCCTTGCACAACTCAGGGAGAGCCTACAAACTAGACATTTACAGATCAGAGGCAAGACCCAGTCATCCTTCCCTGACAGGCAAAGAATTTTACTTACTCACTCAGCAAGCCACCCAGGCAATATCGCCATAATAATAATTTATCCTGTATGAAACACTTTTTTTACACCTCTCTCAACTTGCTTTTTGTAGAGCAAGCAGTCCACAAAGAACAGTCACCTGTTGGGGTGTCCAGGGAGCTGGGGATTAAGGGCCCTGCTCAAGTACCCAAGGCTGGACTTGAACCGGTGACCTTGCAATTACAGGCACAGCCAACTGAGCCACACACTCATCCATTCAACCATCCATCCACCCATCTTCTTCATCCACCTTTCCAGTTCAGGGTTGTGAGGTGGCTTGGAGCCTCTAGCACAAGGCTGCAGTAAACGCAGAATGGGATGCCAGTAGGCTGTAGCCACACAATCAAACCTTCTTTAGGTAATGCAATTTAAAATGAAAGGTCGCCATCTGCTGGTGAATACCCTGTAAATGATTTACTTGACTTCCAACCATTCAGCAGGGTAGCCAAAGAAGTCACACTTAAAAAAAAAACGTTTTTCTGTTTTATTTGAATCAGTTATTCACATTCAAATATGACCACGTAAGAAAAGGAGAACGTCATAAAATTCTCGGTCCAAGAAGCTCTCTTGTGCTCGGATGTCATTGAGGCTACAGCGAGGTCCCAGGCTTGACGATCAGAAAACAGGTCGCAGAGTTAGCCTTCATTTAGCAGTTCTAAGACATAGGTCCTTCACAGGTGACAGTAGTCTCAGATAGAACAGTATGGACACGTACTTCTCTGCCAGAAAGCCTCCCCGAATTCAGCCGAAGTATATGGCATCCTGCTGTAGCCCCAAGCAGAGCTGGTGTTTGTGTGTATTCCAGAGCACCGCAGGCAGACGACCAAGCCCTTTGCTCTCCCTGGCGGCCCCAGGCAGACCCTGCAGGCTTCGTGTCTCCACTGCGGGCCTGGAGAATTTGCAGCATCCCCCATCGCTGCTCACTTCACCCGTATTTTGTGTCTATACCCACAATGGATATTGGGGGTAAGCAGTGCTGCTGGCAGGAGGCCTTATGCGAGGCCTCCATGTAAATGACACAGCTGGACAGACTCTTACGCTCCTTTTTCATGCCTGACTGCCTCAGCCACTGGCACAGAAGCAGCTTCACCTGCTCTCGGAAGAAGCTGGTGGTCAGGGTGTAGAGGATGGGGTTCAAGGCGCTGTTGATGGGCAAAACGAAGATCACCAGCCAGGAAGTGATGGTACCTTAGCAGGGAAAGGGAGAGATAAAGGGCTTTTAAAAAGCTTTAAGCTTTATGAAAATTCAAACTTTATTGAGTGACACACTGTCTCCTAGCAACAGTGCTACGCTGCCAGAGGTAAAACACATCACCGGACCAGGAAGTATTAAATCATGTCATGGAAACAGGAAATAATAAATCATGTCAATTTCTTTATTTTTTTTTTGATGAAGGGAAGAGTGACTTTCTGTTCACACTAAAAGTGTCTGTTTCATCCAAAGTCAGTCGCTGTAAGATATTCAATTACATAAATAAATGAAGATTGATCCACGATTACGATATTTATTATTTGAGTACTGTTGAGGACTGAGTAAGTGACTCTTTATTTTGAAGGTGTAGTTGTTAGTACTGTACTGGAGAAGTTGATGGATATTTAGTACTGAAAAAATAATTCATGTAAATTCACATATTTCATTACAAATATGGCTTTACTTCATTTTTAGTTCATTTTAAAATAAGCTAAGAACATAAGAAATTTACAAACGAGAGAAGGCCATTTGGCCCATCAAGCTCGTTTGGGCAGAACTAATAGCTCAGAGTTATTAAAATCTTATCTAGCTCTGATTTAAAGGAACCCAGGGTTTTAGCTTCCGTCACACTAGCAGGAAGACAATTCTATACTCTAACTACACGCTGTGTAAAGAATTGCTTTCTCAAACTTGTTTTAAAATGTTCTCCTGCTAATTTCCACTTACGGCCAGGAGTTCTAGTATTTCAACTAATATTGAAATAGCCATTTGGCTGAACAGCATCCAGACCCGTTAGAATCTTATAGACCTGGATCATATAACCCCTTAGTCTCCTTTGCTCAAAGCTAAACAGATTCAGCTCCGCTAACCTCTCCTCATATGACATTCCTGAGACCAGGAATCATTCTTGTAGCCCTCCGTTGCACCTTTTCTAAGGCAGCAATGTCCTTCTTAAGGTACTGTATGGTGGCCAAACCTGCAAACAATATTCTAGGTGGGGTCTTACCAAGGAATTATATAAATGTGACATCACCTCCCTTGACTTAAACTCCACACACTTAGAGATATAACCCAACATTCTGTTGGCCTTTTTTATTGCTTCCCCACACTGGTGAGAGTGGGACATGGAACCATCAACATACACACTGAGATCTTTCTCACAATCAGCTACCTTAATTTCAGTGGAACCCATAAAATATCTGTTTTTTTTTTTAAATTTCTGCTCCCTGCATGGATTACCTTACATTTTTCTGTGTTAAATTTCATCTGCCAGGTATCAGCCCAGTCGCTTATTAAATCCAGATCCCATTGAAGCCTCTCTGCTGCTAGATCAGTATCAGCTACACCGCCCACCTTGGTGTCATCTACAAATCTAACGACTTTATTGTATGTATTTGTGTTAATATCATTAATGTAAATTAGGAACAATAGTGGTCCTAAAATTGAACCCTGCGGTACCCCACTATGAACACAGACCCACTGTGACATTGTGCCTCTAATAACTACTCGCTGCTTTCTATCAGTTAACTAGTTTTCAATCCAAGCTGCCACAGTTACTAAAATCCCTGCAGCTTTAAGCTTTAGTGAGAGCCGTTTGTGGGGGACAACATCAAAAGCCTTCTGGAAATCTAAGTAGATCACATCATAGGTCTTTTTGTGATCAATTTCATGTGTAGCTCCCTCAAAGAACTCATGTAGATTTGTTAAGCAGGATCTACCTCTCCTAAATCCAAGTTGGCTATCCTATATAATGTTATTTGCATCCAGATAATCTACCATTTTAACTTGAATTATAGCATCCATTATTTTTACAGTAATGCTAGCTAAACTGATTGGCGTTAAAGTTTATTGGATTACTTCTAGCTCCTTTTTTGAATATGGGTTTAATATTAGCATGCTTCTAATCTGAAGGTGCCACACCCACAGATAATGATTTCTGGAATATTAAAGTTAAAGGTTGGGTAATAATATCCCTCATCTCTTTTAAGAATATAGGTAAGATGCCATCAGGGCCCTGCGATTTATTTATTTTGAGTTTAGCTAGGCTTAGTACCACATTAGCCTCAGTTCTATATATATATTGGTCATAGATGACGCTGTATTTGTATTAATTTGTGGTAAGTTACTTGTGTTCTCTACTGTAAACACCCGTGAAAAATAATCATTAAACTCATTTACTATATCAATTTCATTATCAATTATAAGGCCCTTACCATCCTGCAAATTAGTGATTTCAGCTTTTAGAGCTCTTTTGGAGTTAAATTATTGGAAGAAACCTTTACTGTCATCCTTAGCCTTCAATGCAATTTTTCTTTCTACATCCCTCTTGGATAGTCTAATGTTATTTTTTAACTCTACCTGTAGACTTAGATACTCCTACTTAATTTTGAAATCATTAGTTAATTTCCAATTGTGCAACAGAGTCCTTTTCCTCCTCACTTTGTTCTTAATTTCCTTAGTAAACCACCTTAGTTGTCATTTCCTAGATTTAATTTTGCTGGAAACAGGTATAAAGTCCTTTTGCACTTGCAACAATGTGCTTTTAAAAATTCCCATGCCTCTTCAACTGTTTTGCTGTTTAACTCCGTCCAGTTTACAGTTTCTTATTTCCATCTCATACCATTAAAATTAGCCTTCCTAACATTGCATACTTTTAATTTCGACTTTGCCCTTTGAACACCTCGAATTTAACCATGTTATGATCACTACAGCACAATGGGTCTAAAACCTCTAATTTTCCAATCCTATCCTGGTTATTAGAGAAAACAAGATCAAGAAGGACTTCTCCCCTGGTAAGAGTATTAACAAACTGAGTAAAAGAACAATTCTGAACTAATTCCACCATCTCAAGTTCATTTACAAAAGAGCCAGAGACTGTGTCCCACTGTATCCCAGGTAAATTAAAATTACCCATAACCACCACATCATTTTTATTACTCATAATCCTTATATCATCATATAACATTCTGCTTTCCTCTACAGCTACATTAAGTGCTCTATAACAAACCCCAACTATTAGGCCATTTGAGTCTTTAGCATCAAGTTTTATTCATTTTTAGTTTTATCAGTGAGCTCCCTTGCCTGCAAGTTTTCTTTTACATATACTGCAACGCCACCTCCCTTCTTGCCTATCCGGTCTCTACGGAACAACGTATAACCATCCATATTATATTCATCACCATCATTGTCATTCATCCATGTTTCAGTTATTCCTATAATGTCGTAAGTGTCTGATGAAATTAAAGCCTCTAACTCATTAATTTTGTTTCTTATACTCCTAGCATTCAAATACAGACCACAAATGGTAGGCCATTTACAGTGTCTACTTTTAGTATTTATTTGGGCTTTCCGTCTCTCCCCACATAAATTTGTAACTAACCTCCTTGCCCCCCCAGTCCCTAGTTTAAACATTCCTCAACTACTCTACACATACACCTCCCCAATACACTGATTCCCCTATGGTTCAGATGCAACCCGTCCGGCTTGAACAAGTCCCACCTGTTCCAGAAGGTCTTCCAGGACCACATAAACCTGAACCCCTCTTTCCTACACCACCATTTTAGCCACACATTTAATCCCCTTATCTCAGTTAGTGAGTCAGGGCAAGAATTATCTCAGACATGCATAAGTAGCAGTTATTTTTTCAAAATATAAAGGGTTTTTTTTTCTTGAAAAGTTTTTGGATAATTATAGATAACTCAAGTGGCAAAATAAAATCCAATTTTTTTATGATGACACCTTATGAAACGTTTTGAAAATCTGTTTAAACTGGATGAAGAAAGGCTTTCGTGTATAAATCATCGGCAGCTTGAAAAAAAATAATGTTCTGACCCGCAGCAAAGCCTACCTGGGATTTCGACCTCCAGCAGCGACAGAATCTTGATGAGGAAGATTGGAATCCAGCAGAGGGCGTCAGAGAACACGATAAAAAAGAAGCGGTTCGCTACCGCCACGTCTCTGTGCAGTCGGCTACGGAGCACGGTGACGTTGATGCCGGTCCGGTATATAGAATAAAACATGCAGGAGTAGCAGAAGACGATGATGAGGAAGGCCACCAGATTGAGCCCTGTGTATAGGTGAGAAGAGGAGAAAGGATGACTGTCCTCAACCGGATTTAGCATAAGGGTTTTGATTTATAATTAAAAATAGGCAAATCCCGATTCTTTTCTGCCCTTACAGATCGCCTAACATACATAAATTACGAGTTTTACAGCGTTTAAGCTTTTTAGTTAGCCAAACTACTGCAAGGTCTCCGTTTGGCAACAGAATCCATTACATAGATATTTTGACCTATATAATCATTCTTTAGAGTGCAGCAGATTATGTCTTTCTGTTGGTTAAAACCTTAATGGGTTTGTGATGGACAATGACGTAACATAACACAAAGTTGAGAGATTGGGTGAAATCGTATTCTTCATGCTATTATCTGAGTTCCATTGTAATTACGACAGTGAATAAACCTATTCTGACAATCACGAATAACAAACCAATTAAACCTTTTTTTTTAATCCCTGACCTTCGTTCTCTTTCGTCACGCACCTCCTGTTCTGCTTCCCAAGAGCAGCAAAAGGTTCTTCAGCTGTTGCATTATTCACAAAGCAGCCAAGCAGAGGTTGTGATTATAATGACGCAGCCAAATGAGTCGGCATGCATGTTGTATTTCGGCAGCGGCTGATTAAACTTCCCTGTCTCTGGGGAAAGGGTGCGGAAACCTATCAACTCCAAAACCACAGAAGCTTGCTACGGAAGTCCTGTTTTTTCATACCAATACATCTAATACAAACTAAGCTCTTGATCAACATGTTACTTGACTGTATTGAAATTACTTTCTAGGGCTTTAGAAAATTAATATACCCTATGAATATAAAAAGTTTCATTGCATAATGATAATAATTTCAGCTGTGATTATCATATTATAAAAATGTCTTAAGAGTGGAACATACTTGAAAGACTTTGACTTAAAAAGTATTTTTTTCCACTTCTGCCTGTGAACTTCAAATGTGCAGCAAATGATGTAACTGAGGCTCACTCCTCCAGGGTTGTGGGTTCGATTCCTACCCCTTCGCTTTACACCCTTCTACATTCCCCCTGGTGTGCACTACAGTTTTCCCCCGTAGCCCAGACACATGCAGGAAGGTGAGCATTTGCCTTTCCATTGCCCGCAGTGTCTGAGTGCGTCACCTGCATTGCCCCTTAGCTCGCGCTCTCTGCTTCCTGGCACAGGCCCCAGCTTCACCCTGACCCGGTACTCCATAAACATTATGAAAAATTAATGAATAGATGGAAAATGAAGCAGAATTCAAGTTTACCGAGGTCCATTAAAATGAAGGCTGCAGGTCAATCAATCGCTCTCCTTTGGGATGGTTTGCTCCTAGAGGTCTAGTTGGTGAAAAGTAAGGGGGCTCACCCAGGAATATTCCCGTGGAGTAGCCCTTGGCGGTGGGTCTTTCCAGGAGGTCGGAGTACAGGGGGAAGCAGACGCCATTACGGCCGTAGTAATTTCCGAAAAGGTCTTCATCCAGCAATGGCACAGCGGCAATGAGCACGCCCAGCAGCCAGATGGAAACCAGCACGGCGACGGCCTGGCAGTGGCCGGGCCGCAGGTCGCTGAAGGGGAACACGACGGCCAGGAACTTCTCCAGGGTCAGGTAGGTGAGGAGCATGACGGAGACCTCGGACGAGAGCGTGGCCAGGAAGCCCATGGTGTGGCAGGCGGGGCTCTCCATCCACAGCTGGGCGTTGCGGTTGTACTCCCCCCGAAACTTGAGGTCGAACACCCCCAGGAAGAACAGGTACACCCCCATGAGGCAGTCAGCACCTGCCCATAAGTACATGTCAGAACATGAGGAGCTCCAGGGTTACTGATACACATCTGCCTGTACAGTAGGGAAGCTGTAGAGGAAATCATTAGAAGCACAAGGCTTCTTTACAGCAAGCTGCAATGTTTACTGTAACATTATAATAAAGTTTTGTTCTCCATTATCTGGACGTCTTAATCTCCGATTCATAAATGACTTTAATATTCGGATGTATTTTTGGCAGACATTTTTTCCCTTTCTGTCTCTCAGATCTTGCTGATGAATAAAGTATATATTTCAATGAATATTTATTAATTATTATGTCATATACTTTCATAGCTTTGGGAGAAAATCATTTTCCTTTTTATACTACTGAAATCCTAAAAGCCTTAAAGGTTGACTCAGTCTTTTTTCGGAGTAAAAATCCATTAAAAATTGACAAGCCTTCTGGATGTACTTAGAAAGTATAGTGCTTTCAGTTCCGAACATTTTAAGCCATGTACAATATTAAATTTGTCTATCAGTCAGCCAGCAGTGAATGGTATCACCAAAGCATTTACATATGAATTACTGTAATTTACATCTTATATGAAAACCAGGGGGTTTGCATATGCATCATGAACATTTACATATGCGCAAAAATAAGAGCCAGGAAATCATGTATTTGACAGATATAATTTGCTGCAGATTGATACAGCACAGGGTGCTTCAGTGGTACCGGTTGCCACTTTCAGCTGGGGTACAAGATCATTGATTGCAATGTGATCTTAACCCTGATGACTGCAAAGTCCGGTCTGATTGATGGAAAGCTGGCTGCAGCTTTTTCTGATGATATCCCAGCTTTCTTAGAATGCAGGGATCTGCCTTCCTGAGGCCAGGGCTGATGGCACCGCCCACCGGCGTCGGTAAATCGTTGCGTCAACAGCAAACCCTGCATCTCTGACTGGGGGCAATGGAGGTGCCATGAAGATTAATCGCCTGTGGGCTAAGAGGCAAATCGATAGGCTCTTGTGATTTGCCGTGGAGATTAATAAACCGTGAAAAGTTGTAAGTGACATTTCCAAAGGCATCGGAAATCACATTAGATTTCAGAGACAGTGATTGTTTTTGTTTTTATTTCTTTTTTGTCTTTTTCTAATGACCTGTCCTCACTGGGGGAAGACACAGGCATATCGTTTAGTATGTATCTTAAGTCTGCTGCCACTTCTCTATAGGTTTAAACTAACAAGACAGCTTGTCTGCTGGGGAAGGTTCCAGGTTTGCTTCATATGCGCAAACCACAGGAGACTGTCCAGTATCTACCCATTAATGTGCTGGTTATCACAGTCTTTCACAGAATAAAAGAAGGCTCATCCTGTACGCTTTTTCAGGACTTTCAAAGATCCATTCCAGAGTTTATTTCCTGTTTTGTTATCTTCCCTGCTTTACTTGATAATGCTTCTGGTTGACAGTTTCCCCATAATACACTTTTTTTTTCCCCACTGAATTTAATTTGAAGTCGTTATCAGGCTTTTTACATACAGATGCCTTGGGTGTCTTAAAAGGCTGTTTTAAAAAAAATGATATTACTAACAGAAATGCATTTAGCATGGTATAGTTAAAAGAGTCAGCGGGTATACACAACAATTACAGGCGAAACAAAGCTGGGAAAACTGGGACAGCTGGTGCTGTTGTGTTGCAGCGTCCGGACGGCAAAGCAACCTTGAATGCTGAAATAACATTCAGCTCTGCTCCATTGGCTATTCCTACACTGCTCATGCAGATATCCTGTGTATAAAAGAATACATTTGCAAAATCATTCTGGGGATTTGAGAATCAGCAGAAACGTGTATTTTATATGTAGTCATTGTGTTAATTGGGTAATTGCTCCACACCCAAAAATGAACTACCAGACGCTAAAGCCTTTAGCATACAAATTTAGCCCCAAATTGTGGGCCTCTGTGTTTGTGTGGTTTCTATATACAACCTGTCTACACTCTGGCACAATCCTATGGCCTATTATGATAGTACCATTGGTCCTTGACAGAGGTCAGTCCCTTTCTCCATGGAGAGAGAAGGTCTGCGCAGGGCAGGGACAGTGACAGTGACACTCACAGCACATGGAGAGAGAAGGTCTGCGCAGGGCAGGGACAGTGACAGTGACACTCACAGCACATGGAGAGGGAAGGTCTGCGCAGGGCAGGGTCAGTGACACTCACAGCACATGGAGAGAGAAGGTCTGCGCAGGGCAGGGTCAGTGACAGTGACACTCACAGCACATGGAGAGAGAAGGTCTGCGCAGGGCAGGGTCAGTGACACTCACAGCACATGGAGAGAGAAGGTCTGCGCAGGGCAGGGTCAGTGACACTTACAGCACATGGAGAGAGAAGGTCTGCGCAGAGCAGGGACTGTGACAGTGACACTCACAGCACATGCAGAGAGATGGTCTTCGTAGGGCAGGGACAGTGACAGTGACACTCATAGCACATGGAGAGGGAAGGTCTGCGCAGGGACAGTGACAGTGACACTCACAGCACATGGAGAGGGAAGGTCTGCGCAGGAACAGTGACAGTGACACTCACAGCACATGGAGAGAGAAGGTCTGCGCAGGGCAGGGACAGTGACAGTGACACTCACAGCACATGCAGAGAGATGGTCTGCGCAGGGCAGGGACAGTGACAGTGACACTCACAGCACATGGAGAGAGAAGGTCTGCACAGGGCAGGGACTGTGACACTCACAGCACATGCAGAGAGATGGTCTGCGCAGGAGCAGTGACAGTGACACTCACAGCACATGGAGAGAGA
>JAABNY020000035.1:15156515-15166708 GCA_015164015.2 Brevimyrus niger
TCATGGGGGGTGGGACAGCATGGTCTTCACTGAAGTTCATGCACAGACCTGCTTGAGGAAGGATCTGGGGTTTACAGATGCTGGGATGTAGACACCAACACTCAGCATGGAATAAGGAGGACCTTCAGAAGCTGTGGAGAACATGCACGCACACACACACACACACACACACACACACACATTAGTATTCAATACTTTGTAGGGACCATCCATTCATTTCTATGGGCAAAATGTAATTACACAACCCTACCCAGCCCTAAACTTAACCATAAATAACCAAGGGAAAAACAAGATTTTGGCCATTTTTAGTTTTTGATTGCATTCGCAGAATTTAATAAAATTGTGTTTCTAAAAAAATGGTCCCCACAATGTCAAAATAACAGGTTTTTATTACGTCGTGGGGACATTTGGTTCCCAGAAAGTAATATATGCATAACTCACACACATACACACACAGAGAAACACATAACAGGGCAGCTTCTCAGAGATTAAGGTGATGGTGGATTTATACTCACAGCCAACGTAGTTTACGAAGATCACTGAAGACCCCGGGTTCTAGCAAAGTGATCCTGTTCTGACTAAGACATCTATAAACAAGCACAGAGAGTCTTTCATTTCCCAGAGACAAAATTCAATGATGAATATTAGGGCAGATAAATATTAAAGACAGCTAAGGTCTACTTTAATTCTCTAACCTGAAAAACATTTATTAAATAGATAAGCCAAACTAATATGTTGACAGACGACAGGAATTCCGTGGCGGTGAGGAACAATGGTAGGTTAGACAGACCATGTATTGTTGCAACAATAATAATATTCCATTATTGGTAATACTTTCCTTGATGGGGTTCACATACTATATTATACTAAGTTAGTCCAGCTGCATTGCAATTATCATGTTCCTGAAAAACCTTGCGCTCACTAAAATCATGTACTAAAATATATTGGGAATGGGAAAAATAAGGTTAAGGGAATGAAACTCCAAAACTTACAAACTAACTTACTAACACCAAACAATATTAATAAAATAATTATAACAATGATACCAGTGGCCAATAATGGCATTAGAAATATTAATAATTATATATTAATAATTTTTATGAAAAACATCTCATCTGGGCATTACGAGTCTCATAAGAATTTCTTATTAACTAGTGTCACTAAAGGATCTGAGTCAACAGATTTTGAATTTTAGTCGTGCGTGCATTGCCGATACGAGTCAACCATGTTAAACTGTTAAAGTATTGCAGCACTGGGCAGAGCGAGGCATTGTGGCAGCGGAAAAAAGACGAGGTGAGATGATTTCATATAGAATTGCTCTTTTAATAACAGCCCTTAAAGAGACACACTCTGACCAAGATGGCAGGGAAACGTTGGAGGTCTCACAAAGGATTGTAAGGCACACGCATGGTGGGTAATTATACAACAACTAAAGACATGTCAGGACTTCACGTACAGGATAGGTAATCAGGGCACATGCAACAATTACAAGTCCCACGTATTTAGTGGCAGCCTCTGGTGTGTCTCCGACGAAGGGGGGAAGCTGTCAACACTCAAACTTACAAGCGCTGGCAAGGCAAAGACACTGGGAGGCTGTGGGACATTGGGCTGCGGCCGGGTGTCGACATTGTGGGTCCTGCTGGGTGCTGACCCTTCGCAGCAGTCGCTCCCAGCAGGCCATCTCCTCCCGTAACTCGAGGAGCTCCACCGCCAGCTGGGCCTCCAGGGCACGGCATGCCTCCTCATGGTCACGCAGCCTGGCCTCCGCGTTCCTGCCCCTCCGGGTCGCACTTCCTCCACCAGCACATCCTGCAGTTGCTGCTCCCACTCCTGTGGGCCAGCTGGGCCTCAAATCTGCGCCACACCTCCACGCCGAGCTGAGTCATCTCACTGCCCTGTAGGGCTGTCTCTGCTGCCTGGGCCGGATGCTATTCCTCCTGCTCCAAGCTGACCGGCTCACTGCACAGCCGCTCCAACTCGTACCGCTCCTGCTCCATGAACTCTCTCAGTTCCGTTGGTCTTGCTCCCGCTGCTCATTTAACTAACTGATAAGGTGGTCCCTCCTTCACTGCAATGTTCTCAGCTTGTCTGCTAGCATCTCTGGTGTGGGCCTCTGGGCAAAAGTGTGCCTGGTCCCCTCTCTTCCTGCAGCACCAGCAGATGAACTTCCCGTCAAAGTTTATGAACCCAGTGGTCGTGAATTGTCTTCTCCCCGGAATCTTCTTGGAATGCACACTTGCGCATGCGCGACTCAAATCCACGGTTGACTCAGATCCTGTGGTGACAAACACTTCAACAGCACATGCCTAACTAGGTAACTTGCCCATTGCCAAGAATCAGGAGTAGTGATGGCCAAAACTACACTTCATGAACCATGAACTGTATGTTCTGACCCCACTAGATGGTACTCTTGGTCTACTTTGGGGCACGCCTGGAGTCTTCTTTGAAGGGAGAGCACTGTTGAGTGAAATACTGCAGTAAGGAGTAATGAGGCATAGCCATCATGAGACCGGGAATGTGGAGGAATGCTGAAGGCACAATGCCTACAGACAGTTTACGAAAAGCAAATGCAAGTGAATTAAATGTTGCTGTTTGAATATGATAATTTGTCAAATATTTTTAGATTTTTACAATCTAAGCCATTGACCTGTGCAATGTGTGGATGTACAAAAAGTTAGATTCTTTTAGATTTGAAAACCGCTTTGGCCGATTCACTAAAAAGATCAGGTCCACAATTTCTTCACAAATGAGACATCGCTATCATTCACTTGGATAGCTGTTTTTGCAAGCAAGTAGTGTTTCTATATAGTGTTTCTACATTTGGCGTTATAGCTTGTGTACTGCTTTTCTCTCTGACTGAAAATTGTGCAAATACAAATGCCATTCTGCATTGTATCGGACTTCGGTATTGTACATCAATTGAGTTAGAACAGATTTGCAGTGTAATATCATGTGTTGTAATAGGAATGACTGTATTATGCTGTTACTTACGCTGTATACTTATGTACTCATCTCAGGGTAATTCATCATTAATGAATAGTGTCATGTTTTTCTCTACCAGTAACTATAGCTGTTAATTCTAGAAGGAAATATTGAAGGAACAAGTAGTGAAGAACATGTGAAATACTGATCATATTTGTTCATAAATTAATTTTGATGCAACTTTTCTCAATCAGTGCTTATATTTGGTCACAATTTGTACTTCAGTAGTGTTACTAAGTATTTATGCCCCATCAAGAAAAGTGTTACCAAATTATTTATCAATAACTCAATGATGTAGTTCAGAAATAACTTCTATTGAAAACTAAATAAAAAAAAAAAACTTAAACGGGACATATAAATAGTATCAGACAAAAAGCTTTACATTTAAGGCTTGTAGACATAAAAGTCAATATTTCAAAATATATGCTTTTCTTGTTTTCACCTTGAGAACTTTAATCTGATCTGCTTACTGCTTGAATATCTATTTACCCATCCATCCAGGGACATTTTTTCTTGCTTGGTGAAAGTGATGCTTGAATATTTAACATCGGGCTTAGTTTGCATTTCCATGGCAATGAATCAGCCCACAGTTACATCACTTAATGAACCACGAATGTCCCTGTTTACCCTACAGGATTTGATTAGAGATAGCTTATAGAGTTAGTTTATTGAGTTAGCTTATGGAGTCAGCTTATATGAATAGAGTTAGTTTAGTAGTCGAGGCGTGACAGTTGGAACAGAGCTGGAGTGAAAGCCTTTTGGCATGTCATGTAGCTGTTTGGATGTGTGTTCACTGTGTGTCTTTGAGTTACAGGGGATTTTAAAACTAGCTTTAAACAGATCCCATGTTATGTTTTTATTTTTTGTAGTTTATTTTTTGTCATACTTTACTAGGCTAAACCGAGCAGAACAGTGGTTCTCTCACAGCCATTTCCCATATTCTTTCTCGCTTAAGGAAGCTCAACTGAGGACTTTTGTGTTAACCATACTAGCGCATGCTATTGTTTTCTCTATTCCAGAACAAACTCTGTAAACACACTCACAGTTTTTGGAGCTTGTACAATCCTTTGAAAGCTCGACTGGACACGCTCCATATGTTATTCCTCTGAAGAAAACTGTTGGCAAAAACAGGTTATTGTAATTTTATGGATAATGGTTCACTTGGCCTAGTTACTACTGTGAATATCAAAAGGAGGCTAATAACCAACATCTATACAGTGTATTGGTTAAACTCCAAAAGGTAAATGTTCAGTTATTTTAAGTTTAATATATACTGGGGAGGTTTTGGGGTGCCAGGGGAGGCCAGTACACCCATGACAAAAGCCATGTCTCCCCCCGTGGCCCCCCTAAATACCTATGCTACTTGGGCATTATTATTACTACTATTAATATTATTTACATGAATATATGTGGGTTAAAATTATAAGTGCTGGGAATAGGCCAAACACACACATTCCCTTGACGGACCCTTAACGTGGTTGCGCCGGGTGGTGAAGTCGCTTCAGTTGGTAAAGAGCAAGGTTAACAACAGAAAAATATCCAAGCTTGTGGAAGCAAGAAATGAGGGCATTACAAATTTGTAGAAACTGTAAAACGTGACTGCAAATTGTCTTTTGTTACTTGATGCTGGCAATCTAGTGCAAGTAATACTGTACCTTGAGGACATTAGGGTCAAAGGCACCTGCCCTCCGCCAAGAGAACAACTGCCTCCACCCTGCCCCCCTCAGTTAAGATGGTATAGAACTGCCATTGATATATACATTTTTAAACATGTAGTGTGTTCAATTAATAACCAAGCATGTCACAAAGATAAAACAGTAGTTCTCCAAAAGCTGGGGAAAACATGAGTAGACCTGACAGTGTGGAATGTTCTCACTTGCAGACTAGCTGGATGTGAGCTGACAGGGAAGGGGGGGGGGTGGTTATTCCGTGAATGAGCCCTAGGAGTGAAGCTCGTACCGGATTCAGAAACACCATGACATCAGCCACCCACCAGCACTTCAAAATATGTACAATTCCTGGTAGCATTTCCATAAAAATCCAAGCATTTCCGCATTCAGTGTTGAGCGGAGACGTCAACTGACATCAGGGCCGCTTTTTAGGTTCTGTAGATGTCGGTGCAAGAATTTGTCATAGGGGCCTGGCTGCCCATTTTGTAGGCCGTTAAATTAGTGCAGAAACTCTACACATTACAACCTTGCGCGTGTGTCCTCTCTCAAGCTGAAAAGCCATCCTCTTTACTCGCTCGCGTTCGCTGGACCCTATCTACGCGCTTACGTCTGCACAGCACCCTCTCGCTCGACAGAATGAATTTTGACACTTTGGAGGTGGGAACAGTGGCTAATATCTCCGCTCCTTTGATTTGTTTTTAAAAATATTGACTACGATTGGCTATTTGCTCTGGTAGAAGATGAAGATAACTTGTCACAGACCGCGGTAAAGTTAGCCTCATATTCGATATTCAGTTTTATGGCTTTAATAACTTTTAACGTAAAGTGGGGCGTTTTTAATGACAGAATCGTGATGTCCAGTACATAGCCAACGATGCACACCGATTATTTTTCTTTTTATGTTCGGATGTATCCGTGTAATGTATAATGGGACAATGCATGAATTGGTTAGTAACTTTAAAACTAGATGAGACAGGCACATCTAGTGGAGTGTGCTTTGATCAGTGGACTACAGGGAACAATGCACACCCTTTGGATTTTCAGAATAACTTTCTCTCTAACAGTTATTAACACATTGTGTGCATATTGCTCCATTTCATGCATATTGACAGTTAATTGATAACACAAATTAATCCATAAATAAGTTGTAAAGTGTGACTTAGGCAGTGCACTGTGGGACAAAGCAAATGTGCCTTTACCATGTTCAATTACAAGTTATCTTCGTCTTCTATTCTATTCTTCTAATATTCAAAGCAAATAGCCAATCATAGTCAATATTAAAACAAAAAAAACAATCAACGGAGCAGAGATATTAGCCTCCAAAGTGTCAAAATTCATAGTGTCGAGCAAGCGAGTGCTGTGCAGACGCCAGATTATTGGGAGTAAGGGTTTTCTGCTCGCGACCGCGAGGCCGTGCGTGGTTTTCATGCACGCAAGTTTTGGCACTAATTATTTTTATTTTTTTTATTTTTTTTCCTTTTGGCACTAATTTAACGGCATAATTTTGGACCGTCCGAATCCCAAACAGGGACCCTGTTAAAAGCGGCCCTGACTGACATTTATTTTTCTAATAATTTCTTGCTGATAATGCCAAACTAAGAGAATTATGGGGTAAATAGTGATATCGCCATTAAATACAGATAGCAAAACTAATTAATAGAAAATCTGAATTATCACAAATGTTCACCCGCTCAACTACCCATCCTGGTTATGTTCTCAGAGAGCCTGAAGCCTGTTTGAGATTGCAAAGGATACTAGGTGCATCTAATCCATCAAATGATACATAAACGGACAGTAGAGGCAATTTGGATATACAAATCAACATAACACAATGGATGTTTATCAGTATGCCTACTTGACCATTCTTGCGTTCCCATGTACCCATTTGACGTCATCTTCTATTGTCGAAGTACAGTTCAAATACTCAGGAACAGAAGTACAGAGGATGGTAAAAATCCCTGGATAACATTCTTCCCCCATCTCATTATCGGTTGCATCTTTGCTAATGAGAACAGTCCCATTATTCATTCCAAGTTCTTTCCTGGGAACTAAATTAGCAAGATCACTCTTGCCAAGAACACACGTATAATCTTTGTGTTCTTGGGATTGAGATACACCCAGTGTCTTAGGACTGTGGGAGAAAATCCATTTGTCATGGGGAGAATATGAAAACCCTACTCTTGGGGAGGGGGGATTTGAAACCCCCACCCTGGAGGTGTAATTGTCCTAGCAAACCAATGTCTCAATAAAAATTCCTCTCCATGTTTTTGCAACAGCAGATACAGCAGCTGATCTCCCACTTTGATGCCCTTCATTTGACGGTGATACCTGCAGTATGTTTTACTTTAGTGAGGATGGAGCCCCTGCACAGACAAAGATAAAGCAGACTGAGACCTGTGACCCTGATGCCATTAAATATGAGCCACTTTTCGCTAAAGGAGCCTGTAGCTAAAACCGGAATCATAACATCAGTTCACTGCATCCCTTCCCCTGATTGCAGATTATTTACTAACAGATGTTTGTGTGCCATATTCCCTACCCATTTTCTATGTTATATTTAGACCCCAATCTATTGGTGCTGCAAATCACTTTTCCCGATGAACTAAATGATTATGGCTAAGACGCTCTGAGGCATCCACCTGCCTTAGGGCTCAGAGAGAGATTTCCATTACAATGACTCCTGGCAACAACTTTTTCAGCATTTCCTTTCAAAATACACTGAATACGGACAGGATGTTCCTTCATGTGCAGACGGCTTCTGTGCGGACTAGGCCAAAGACCATGAGGTACAAGGGGTGATACTCACAGTCTTTGCAGCTCTGAGTATCTGGAAAACTCATCTTCGGCAAGTTTCTCAATGATGTTACTCTTGAGGGACCTGTTTTGGTGAAGACAAGCACAAACTAACTGTATGCTTTCAAAATACACTTCAGATGTAAGGGCCCTGATCAAGACCACAGGGTCTTTTATTTTGAAAAATAATCAGAAAATTGTAATGGACTAGATTCTCTAAATTAGGCCACTCTTTGAATCAAATGTCACTTTACAATATTAAGTGAAAGAAAGATTTCAACAGCATTCCCTCCATATTCAAAGTTTTGCTAATTTCTGTATGGACCTAGAGTGATACTGTGCATTTCAAAACATTGAATATAAGGACAGACATTACCTTATCCTACCTGGATATTTAATGTCTGCATGGCATTGTTTAAATTTCAGGTTTTTGTTGTTTAAAGTTAGAAATGTAAATAAATCATATATAAAAAAAAATCACTTCATTGATGTGACAATACTAACCAGAAAAATAACAAAAAATAAATAGTAGAACAAATCATTGAAATAAAACCACACAAGCCCTGCAAAAATGTGTATACACACCTTAACTAGTACTTTGTGGAAGCAACTTATGCATTTATTATAACAAGTTTTTGTAAATAAATTTCTATCAACTTTGCAAACCTTGACTTTGCAGTTTTGGCCCAGCCTTCCTTACAAAAAGGTTCAAAGTCCTCAAATTGATCTTGAGGTCATTCCATGCATTTTGTATGGGATTGCCTGTACCACTCCTTGACTCTGATCTTCCTATTCTAAAGCCATTCCTTCCTTGACTTGGATATACACTCTGGCTCATTGTCATTCTGGAAGAAATTCATCTTCATCTTTAGCTTTCTGACAGCAGAATGGCTAAAATGTGTTGATATTAGGAGCCTCTAACCATCTTATCTATCTTGACTGGTGCCCTTGAGTCCCAGTGGATGAAAAGCAGCCCTGAAGAATGATCTTACCCCCTCCCCCCCAAAACTTCATAGTAAATGATCTCTGGATGATGGACTGTCTCTTGGAAGTAAGACTATGTCATTTGTATCATTTAATCAGTCATTTTCTCACATACATGGTCCAGAGTGCTAGAAGATATTTCTTGCAAATTTTAGATAGGCCTGAACGTTCCTTTTTCTGAGAAACATCACCCCATACCATAGTCTAAACATGCTCGAGATACAGGATATTGTGACATGCATGGAGTGAGGCAGGAATTCCTGCATCTCCTTTAATGTAGGCTGCCTGAAAACTTCCCTGCTTTCTCCTTTGTTCTGTCCTCATCTTTGGAGGGTCATCCTGATCTTAGCAATGTCCCTACGGAGCCACATTCGCTGCACTTATTGAAGATCACAGTGTTCCACGGTACATCTAGCGCCCCTGATATTCCTTGATACCTCTCTCCTGACTGGCAGCTTTCAGCAATAAGATACCATATGTGTTCTGTTACCTCCATGAACCATGGATATCTCAAGGAAATCTTACAGATATTGCTGACTTTTGTTTGGGGTCATTAAATCACTTTTTCTGATGGTGGGTGCATGCTGTAAATCATTGGTCATGATTTTGAATCTGATTCCTTTGAACGATGCGACAGCCCCATGATTAAAGGGCATGCACATGTTTGAAACTAGGGTGTTGTGGACTTTTTAAATTTCATCTTTTTGTCCTGTTAATTATCTATTTTTCTGATATATTTTGTTGGTTGCATTGACACACTGAAGGTGTTCAGTCTTCTCACATGATTTATCTTTCTTTCTGGCTTTGCATCATGAAAAGCTTTTGACTTTTGATATCCACTGTAAAATATACCAGTCTTGTAATAGACTAAGACAGTAAAATAAAGGCCAAGATATTATATGGACAGTGCAGAGGTTTAGGACATAGATCATTTTAATGTAGTGCAAATATTTGACTGTTGTAAACTAGTAAGTGTACATGGTACAGAGCATTAATAAAAAACTTTTGTTTCATTTTTCCGTCCCCTGATGACCACTATCAGATCTGAGCAGCCAGTCAACAGCTCACCTTAATTATACTTCCTGTTTGGGAAAAGGTTTACACAGATAGCTAGTGACAATGATCCTCTTGCAGTCTTGCTGCTCAAACAACACTTACACAATGCCAACAAAGAGAATTATCAGGGTGTAGAAGCTTTGCAGAATGGTTTTCCAAAAATTGGATCTATTTTGACAGATCAGAGATAAAAGTAACTGCAAAATTAAACAGACAAAAAATATAAATGTGAACTTGTGCCTAATGTTCTTAGAGTTATATGTTCTGGTAGTATTGATGTAATATCAATTTTAAAATACTTATTTTTTTAATATAATTGAAGCAATTAAGAAAGATACTCAGGAATAAAACAGATGTACAGGGAATGAGGGAGGAGGAATTATTAGACAGCGTGTTAATTGCTTGATTTACATTATATAATTGTTCATTAAGTTTTCTGTACAAGTACATCGGTACACTTCAGTTTGGGTTGATGGGGATGTGCTGGAGACCCCCACCATTGCATTCTAGTGTACTGCAGGGGACACACACACACACACACACACACACACACACGCACATGTAGGGTAAACATATCCTTATGGGGACCGCTCATTTATTTCAATGGGAGAAATGCTAATGCTAACTACAGTATGACAACCTTAACCTCTACCCTGCCCTAACCATAACCATAAGTAACCTAATGAAATACAAGAGTTTTTGCATTTT
>JAABNY020000035.1:15186397-15200197 GCA_015164015.2 Brevimyrus niger
CATTGATTTAAGTGCATATATAGATATATGTGTGTCTGGACCATTGTTGCTGAGGTACACCACATGGACAAAAGTATTGAGACGATCATTGAATTCAGGTGTTTTATTCAGACCCATTGCCACGTGTATAAAATCAAGTACCTAGTGATGCACTCAGATTAACAAACATTTGTGAAAAAATGGGTCATTCTGAGGAGTAAATTAAAGCATGGTAACTGTCACAGGATGCCACCTTTAGAATATGTCAGCACATGAAATTTATTCCCTGCTAGATGTTTCAATCAAGTTTAAATCATATTATTGCAAATTGGAAGCGTTTTGGAACTTCAGGAACTGTTGTGAAATTGATGTTTTGGATATTTTGATTTAATTTTGTGCGCGTTCATTTATTTGTTAATGTATTTACATGTTTTTGTTCTACATTATCCATAATCCCTTGTGGGTTTACTGACGTAACGGGATGGGGAAGTACACGAAAAGAGAAGTAAGAAAGATGGAGGTACTAACATCCTGTCGACATTTACTTTAGTCCAAGTTTATCTTTGAAACGAAGTAAAGAGATTTGAAAGGTCAGTTCTGTGTTTTAGCTTTGTGACTCAAAGAAAGTTTAACTATCAACAGTTGAGTGCTGAGGAGCATAGTATGTAAAAGGCGCCAACACTTTGTTGACTCAATCACTGCAGAGTTCCAAATTTGATCTGGCGTTAACCCCAGTGCAAAAACTGTGTGCTGGCAGCTTCATGGAATGGGCTTCCTAGGCAGAGCAGTTACATGCAAGCCTCACATTACCATAGGTGATGCCAAGCATAGGATGGAGGGGTGTAAAGCACACCACCACTGGGCTCTGGAGCAGTGGGAAATGTGTTTGTTGAGTGACAAATCAGTCTGATGGATGAGTCTGGGTTTAGTAGATGCCAGGAGAACGTTACCTGTCTCACTGCATTGTGTCAACTGTACAGTTTGATGGAGGAGGTGTAGTGGCACGGAGTTGCTTTTCAGAAGTTGGGCACTTTATTTCAGTGAAGGGAACTCCTAATGCTAACCCCCAGTGCACAAAGCAAGGTCCACAAGGATATGGTTAGGTGAGTTTTGTGTGGAAGAACTTGATTGGCCCACACAGATTCCTGAACCAGGCCTTCACATCCAACATCAGTGCCTGACCTCACAAATCTTTCTTCTGGGTAAATGTGCAAAAATTCCCAAAGACACTCTAATATCTTGTGGAAAGTCTTCCCAGAAGAGTAGCAGCTGTTATAGCTTCAACAGGGGGACCAACTCCATATTGATGCCTATGGATTTAGAATGGGCTGTCATTAACATTCCTGTAGCTGTAAAGGCCAGATATCCTAAGACTTTTGTCCATATAGCATATTCAAATTTGAGTGGCATGTTTAAATTCTTGATTTTTCTTGTAGTGATTTTCATGTTGTGAGTTGTGAATTAGCTTTAAGAACTTAATTGCAAATATTATAGTATTTATGCATATTGATGGAAAACGATGGTCTGATATCACTTCGTAAAATGGAGGTTGGCAATTTCAATTTGCAATAACATTTGTGGTAATGTATGAAATCATACCAATTGATGGTCTTGCGTTTTTATTGTCTATATCAAATTTCACAGGAAGTAATCTTATTTGTTAATCTATGAAATGTTTGGCCATGAAGAGACGCATATAAAAATATTATTACATAATAACAATTCAGCTATACTACCATTTGGCAGCATATTAAAAATTCATACTGTATGAGAAATTATAACCAGTATAGCGGATGAATGGGTACACCACCCAGTGTTATTCCGTAGATGGCAAAATGTATTTCTGCAAGGCAATATCACACGACTGTTAATACAAAGATATGCAAAGATGAGAAAACACACTAACTGGCGGAAGGTTGTATGACTGGAGCAGCAGCCACGCCTGTTTCTGCAGCCAGGTGCAGCATGAAGGGAAGGACTGATTCGACTTCTCCAATATGGCGGTCAAATCATTGTACTTGCAGTCGTATGATAGCAGGTCTAGTGAATATAATTCATTGTTTGAATCCCAGTCAAAATTTGCTTCAGTCCCCCTAGGTTGGCAAAATCTAGGTGTACTGTGGAAGGGGCTGATCTGTCATTTGGATCAGCAACACCTTTATTTCATAGTCTGACACATTAGAGACTGATAAAAATAAATCTACTTAGGCTGATGAATCACTTTGTTTCATCCTTATTTACTGGGTAAGATGCTTTAATTAAACATTTAATAGAAAAAAATGAACGAGGCATTGAAGTGATTCATGAGCATACTGTAGCTATTTGGTTTAGTTACAACAGCGGTATCAGCAGGTCTGCAAATATTTTCATGAGACATTAATTGAAGGTTTGTAAGCTATAATTACACCATTATACATATAGAAGTCCATTTTCTTGTGAATTTTTGCTCAGATTAATTTTCATCAACTTACATAGTTTCAAAGTGTCAAGTAAAATCATAAATTAGCTGATTACTGTATTTACTGATAAAGTCAGATAAACATTATGTCCCACACTAAAATGAAAAATAAAGATGAAGAAAAATGAATGTCTTTGAAATACAGAGGTAGTTTGTTGAGGGTAATGCTGATCACTATCTATAGCAGAAATTGGTTTAAATTGGTTGTGGTCCTTGGAAAACCAGGGTTTTTGAAGGCAGGAACGGGGAGGTATATCAAAGTACCACAGGAGCACAGAAGGATCAACCAGTCTGCATTGGCAGCAAGCGATATAGTACGATAAAACAATTGTGTTACAGGTACGCGTCTGTGGTTAGATAACCTGGAGTAATAAAATAGTTGCTTAGTAATAAAATTAAAAAGTGCTTTTAGTTTAGTAATGTCATGTCATTTAAAAAATTATGTATGTTATGTAGTCTGAGTCTATAGTGTGATTTTGTTGCCAAGTAAATTATGGGACACACTCACTAGATTTTCTACCAGCGTACCTATGCTATGATTCCTGGCTGTGCTATTGATGTCACACACTGTAATGATACAAACATATAGGCAAAAGTAATGAAACACAAAGGTTCAGCTGTCTAATTCACACAAGAACCTGGTTAAGCGATCAGTCATTGCAGATCACCCTAACCCTGACCAGGAGAAGCGGTTACAAGATGGACAGATATAAGATGATTGTTTGCACTCAGGTATTGTTACCATGAGACATTTAATTCCACTGTCTAGTAGGCAATAAAACCGACAGAGTGAATTTGAACACAATAATGAGAATTCAAAATGAAACATATTAAAAGTATGAAAATGACCAGAACAGTAAATAAAGTATGAAGGGAACTAAACTTCAAGAATTATGCAATGTTTATTTCAATTTGACATTTCATTTAAAAGTTCTTCATCACGCATGCTTCAAATTCCTTTATTTTGAGATTTAATGTCAGGTGGGTTTGTACTTTATCACAAACATCCAAAATGGCCAGTTAAAGCTGTGTTGTATGAAAAACCAGCAGAAAATGAGCAAAAGGCAAGTCTGTTATGCCAATTGGAAGCCCACAGAACACCTGGCAGTGCTGTAGCAAAAACACATGAGCTTAAAATGTAACTGCAATGTTACACAAAGTACACATCAAAGTCAGTGTAGAGAGATACATAACAGATTTTCCAATTGCTCATTTTTCAAACAAATCAGCAGACTGAGTTTATCAATTATTCCTTATACTGTCTATTATGTATTTTCTGCCCTTGAATTTGATGGGGAATTTTAATTGTTACATGTTAATGAACACCTTGCCTACACCTTGTCTTCACCGTGGATTTTATCCTCACCTTCAGACCCAAAAGAGGCAGCCTAAATGAAAAGATCTGGACATGGACATCTGAATAAAAGACAGTCGTCTGGTTGTAATTTAAAATTCCCCCTCAACTTTGCTCATCAAAATACATAAGTAGGTGACAAAAGTGACATTTACCTGGACAAAGGCATGAGAAAAACAAGCATACATTTTATAATTGTCAATTACTCATCAGACAATCTGATCCCATCTCTGCTGCTCTTGGATAGAAAACAGCTGTGTTCACATTTTGAAGACAGCGTTTCAATCACTCTTGCCTGGCATCAAAATTAATCAGACCAAAGAATGGGCAGGAACTGTGAAGTCTAATTTCACACTGACTGATTTGGCAAAGCATGGCTTACCTCACAAGACAGAAGGTTTTAAAATTTAAACTTGCAGCTCTTCAATTTGCAGCTTTGGATTCTGAATACATTTGACAATCTCTTGGGAACATGTACTCTTCTAAAACTAATTTGAAAAGGATTTGAATTGTGCATATCAATGTGCCGCATTAGTAGATTTTTAAAGAGATTTCCCCGGAAATATTGGCTTTCTTTTGATGTCCCAGAATTACACATAATTTCAGATTGTGGCACAGAACATCCCTGAGATGTAATTAAGAAATTCCAACAGGTTACCATTAGATAATGAAAAAAGCTTCAGTACTTTGAAACCAGTCTGAATCACCTTAGCAGCTACATCATAGCAGCATTATTACATTGACTTGTAAATGTGGGCAGCTTGTTCCATTCAGATAATCAGCAGTGTTTGAATCCAAAACCAAACTCCTATTCTTACCCCGCTACTCACGAAGCATTGGAGGACTTAAAGGGTATTTAAAAGCCCTCCTGTGTTAATAGCTTACAAACCATATACTCTGGTCGTGCTGTAGTCTCGGAACACTCAAACTCAAAATGCTTGTATCCAAAGCATTATACATTTGCTTTGGAGCCTACTTTAGATATAGACAGAATAGGCACTCTAAGGCCACCAAATTACCTGCATTGAGGAGGAAGTGAAATGACCAGTTTTGTTGGTAGGGGAGCAAAGCTTTGTTAACGATACCTAAGCTACAGTAGTGCAATTGGGGTTATGGGCTTGCTCAAGAGCTCAACTGTAAAATCACCCTACTGACATGGGATTTGAACTGGTGACCATCTAATTACAGCACAACATTTTCGCCTGCTTAGACTATCAGAAGTAAGGCAAATGGCGAAAAGAGAGAAATATTTCATAAAGTACTTGGCAAAGCAAAAGTTGGCAAAATTCATATAAAACTATTTCAGTGTCATGTCTCTGGACCACAGTATAGTGAGTATTGACTGATAAGAATTCTCAAACCTTTTCCACACATCTGTAACATCTGCAGTCATTGGTTTGATTCCTATACAGCTGCTGTAGGGGAGCACGACCTTAGACCAGTACTGGAGGCATGTTACTATAACAAACCCAGGCAGACTGGAGTGTTTGAATTTTTTAAATAAGTATGTTGAAATATGTCTTGGCATTTTACTAGGAAAAAAAATATAAGACGAGCTGAAGAAAGTATTTCATCTGATTTTCTCCACTAAAAGCATCGAGTGAGAAATATTATTGCATTTAAAAAAAAAAAAATCTTTTTACAGCATATTAAATAGCACAGGTTATACATGTGATTTGGAATTAAGCAACCTCACGATTTTTATTCAGTAGATAATTTTTCTGGTGTATGAGTTCCACAAATGAAGCTCAGGCTTTCTCTGGTCACATGAATTAAATGCAGCCATCCACACAATGGACCAGTGGGCCGGTGTGACTCTTCAGTCCTTGCAATCCTGCCGAGATTCTTTTTTAGGGAGACAAGGCAGAGGGAGAAGAGGGTGAGCACTTCTTTACCCCCAAAAAAATAAAAAATTGAATCTCTCCAAGTCATGATTGACGTGACATTAGAGGAAGCAAAAATGAAATATTCTGAACTGGAAGGAAAGAAAAAAAAAAAACTTTGGAAAAAAAAAAAAAGGAATTCAATTTTTTCTTTAGGGATTAAAAAAAATCCTCTGCCTTCACTGGCCAATTCTAAGTACATAGCAATTGTCCACCATACTTCATAACACAAGACTGCTAGATACAATGTATAAATAGAATATGTAAAACATTTATACATGCTTACTGTTGGAGAGGGAAGACGGCATTTTTAGGCATTTTAGCACAACAAATAAGGTAAACAATGACCGACCAGATTCAGTGCAGAGCAGAAAAAACAGACTTCTGCCTCATGCCCTTCACTCCTGCTCATATGCTCTCATATGCTAGAACAATATATCAGCAGCCATTGAAGTTCTTTAAATGATTCATTTAAATTCCACATAGTTTCGCATATGATCTCCTTATTTGCATTCACACAAGGTTTTTCCTGGGCCCGTGTGGATAACTTTTCTAGGGGAGCCAACTCCCCCCTCCATTTAGTTTTCACAATTTCTCATGTGCATGAACAAACAGGTCCGCTTCAAAACACACTTCCGCCTTTCAATCTGTCAGAGTCCACTCGTCTCGTATCTGATATGGAAATTTGGCTTGTTTGTGGTGCTTTAAAAACTAGCTAATTACACTCCAACAGAGCTGTATAACAACATAGCAGGTGTGATTAAGCTATTTTATATTGCAAGCTGGGTCTCTGCCATGGAATCTGGTAACTCTTCCAGAATTACAGAAAGTTATTAACCTTCCTTAAAAGTTGCTATGTTATTTCCCGGCTACTGGACTTAAAATTTCCCCACATGTACTGTAGCAGCCTCTCCTTTAATGTGATTTCCAGCTTGCAAATGTAAACTTTTCCGAAGCTTAGGCTGCTATGTAAAATGCCAACATCCCTTTTGGCGCATCAATGAAAACCAGCCAGATCATAAACAAATCAGTGCAGCTAAATGCAATCAAGATATTGGTCCACATTTCTTTTTTCATTGTTAACTACTGCAGGCTACTACAGTAACCTACAATTCAAGCCAAGATTAGCATGGATGATGCAGGAACTGCTGAAATACGTTTTCACATCAGACTTGCATTTCAAGCCAAACTTACACATTAATGATATTATATTACACTGATCGCTCCCAACATTAAAACCACCTGCCAAATACTGTGTAGGTTCCCCTCGTGCTACCAAAACAGCCATGACCCATTGAGGCATAGACTCCACAAGACCTTTGAAGGTGTCCTGTGGTATCTGACACCAAGACATCAACAGCAGATCCTTTAATTCACGCAAGCTGCAAGGTTGGGCTTCCATGGATCAGGCTTGTTTGTTCAGCACGTCCCACACATTCTTGATCAGATTGAAGAATATGAAGACTAACTCAACACTTTAAACTAATTTTCCACATTCTTCAAACCATTCTTGGAAGTTTTTGCAGTGTGGTAGGGAACATAATCCTTCTAACAAGAGGCCACTGGCATCAGGGAATTACCAATAACCTGAAGGGGCATACTCTTCTGCAACAATGTTTAGTAGGTGGTACCTAGATGCCAAGACCCAAGGTTTATTGGTTCTTTCCCAACATTTCCCAGAGCATCACATTGCCTCATCAGTTTGCGTTCTTCCCATAGTGCATCCTGGTGCCATCTCTTCCCCAGGTAAACAACACAATGATGTAAGATAATGCAACTCAGACCGAGACACTCTTGTATTTTCTTCACGTGCCCATTGTTCTAAAACATGTAACATGTGACTGTTCACTTGCCTAATATATAATGGCATCCTTGACAGGTACCATTTTAATAAGATACATAATGTTATTTGCTTCACCTGTCAGTGGTTTTAACTGCAGATAATGCAGTTATGACTGATCAATGCAAATCATACTTTAGTCATGCTCCAGATCAACTTTCTCTTATTGAATACTGAACTGGGGGATAAAGGTTTGTTTGTTTCACTCTGTGAGTTCAACAGCCCAAACAGTACTTTCTCATGCAAATAATAAACAAATAATTCAGTGCAAAAATTAACCTTGAGCAGCTCTTTAACTGCATAGCAATGTTGTACAGCTTTGACAAAGTCTTACATCCTTCCACAGCACAGCAGAAATACCTGAGTGTAAATTTTTATATGGAATATCACTTGGTTTTATTATAAATATTATTGCAAGAAAAGTTTTTAAACAAAAAACTAATAAAAATTGTGATCATTCATTAAACTGACTATAGCTGCTAAACACGAGCTCAAGTACATACCCATAAGAGTTGGAGAGGACAACATTTATTGAATATTTACACCAGTGAATTGTAACACTTTTGCTCAACTTCATAAACATTGTACACACAGTTTATTCACAGCCCTCCACACACACACACGCATACAGACTTAAAATTCATTATTCACACCCAGGTCAAGAGCACCAGGTTACCAGTCATCCAAGTCTCTATAGCTCCTCTCTACCGCCCTCTTGTGGCCGCTTTGAGTTTTTGTCCCTTTTATCACCCACCAGCCACTTGTGGAAGACTTCAACTGGGTCAATATTCCAGTGTTTGTGAAAAGAAATGGGAACTTGGTGAGCCAGGTAGTCTTTTGCATAATCTTCAGGGCGAGCCTAGGAGGAGGAAACGTGCTTGTTAAGTCTTCGTGAGAAGCTAGCTGGGTAAGATCTCAGCTTTGAGCCTAGAGATATTCTGAACCCTATTAGCCCGATTTATTCTGATAAAAGCAAATATAATACAGAGTCACATCTTGTCCGTTCACATATAAATGTGATATTATACAGTGCGTTTACACCAGACGGCACTATAAAAACGTTAATGGAATCTCCGGGTCACGCAATTTCCACATGTGAACTGAGGATCATCAGGGGGTTGTCCTAACGTGTAGCATTTCAGGCAGGGAATTTCTCCATATTATGTAGAATAGCGTCTGATGCTCATCTGGAAGGCCGCTACAGCAGCTCTGTTTTCACACGGTGAGAAGCATTTCTCTGGCGCATGCCTGGAGGTTCCCCCCCAGGCCGGGAGATGGTACCTACCTGATGGAAGAGGGGGCTGTGAGTGACTGGCAGCCCCAGGGCACTGAGGCACATGCCCAGCACCATGTCATCCGGGGCGTCATCACTGTAACACCTGCAGCCGCTTCCCTGCAGCTTGATCACAGCCTCTCTGCTGAACACCATCCTGGGACATTACAGTGGAACAGAGGTTAAGACGCTGCCTATGTTCAAAGCGTACAACTGCTGCTATTATCCATGGATGAGGAACCAAGAAACTCGGTCACCTCCCGTCAACAGCCTGGAGCAGCAGCTTGGGGCTTTCAGCACAAAATACAGCCCAGAGTCAAATACATAGCAAATCAGGTCTGATCGTTCCTTTCTGAAACTACACAAACTTTGTTACTGTGAACTAAATGAAGCGGGGGTGCATAGTTAACGACGTTATGCCAAACGAGCGGCCCTCTGATTTCCTTTACACGTCATCTCCTGTCGCTCTTCAGTTGCACTCTTTTGCCACACTTCACGGCACTTTTGCTTCGGAGTACTTATTCCGACCTCAGCTCAGGGACCCCAGGCAATTCAGAAGCGATAAGCAGCATTTTATTCGGGCTTCTCAGGCTTTGCTTAAGTTCTGTGATCCACAGCAAAAAGACAGAACAATAGCAGGAAATATGACAAGCTGAAATGTGAGGCCAAGAGCGAGTCTGGCTGCGGCGACTTTCTCCCTGTAAGGCGACAAGGCTGCGTGTCTGTAAAAATAACTCAGCCATGGTAGAGGCTTTAGATCCCCTGTGCCAAGCAGCCTAATACTTTTTCAGCAGTGTTTGAATTACGCTCTTATATCTGTGCAGTTGTTACGAGCTGACAGGGATGTAGAGGGAAAGACAGCTTGCTGTGAGCCCCCAGAGATAGGTGGGGTTTATCGTATCCATCTGCTCTCGCTGCTACTCACCCCCCGCCTCCGGTGATGTAGCTGTAGCCTCCCTGGCTCAGTCCGTAGCCGTACCTCTCCCCCAGGCACACGGCCTCGCTGGGCCGGTAACAGCTCAGAAGGGCCCGTAATCTAGGGAGGCTGTGGAGACCCGAGAAAAGCCTGGTTTACTGCCACATGCTACCCCAGTGCTGCCTCTGGTGGTCAGTGGTATGCAGGTTTCTGTCCAGCATTATAATCATCCATCCCTTCATCATTCAAAAACTAATCCTGGTCATGGTTCTGGATTTTTGTGAGAGGAAAACACCTAGTGTTTAATGTGTTAGTCATAAGGCAATAAATATATTAATTTCATTATTTAGCGCAATCTTATTATTTACATCTGAGATGATCATTTCAAGTTTGAAAGTTTTATTTGTCACACGCACAGTTATGCTCAGTATGGAAATGCGTTTCTTAGCATAAATGTGTCGGAGGGGGGGGTTAAAGATCCAACTAACAAGGTGAATCTACCTGATGAGCGTGTCGTCATCCACAATCAGCAGCCAGTCGGTCTGGGGCACATTGTCACTTAGAAACCTCTTCAGGATGGCAAAGGTTTTCCCACAATGACCTGCAATCAAGCATTACTTATAGTGATATCAAGTGCATCACACTGCTGACTGGCGATCATTAGGAATTAATGTAATCTTTTCTGAATGAGATAAATATAAAAACACATAGTCTTGAGTACATCTCATTTAAATAGCCTTACATTCACCTTCATGTAACTTAACAGAAATTTTTGCAGCACTGCACAGTGGCACATTTTAAAGCCATGCTTACTAAGTGTAGGCTTTCAGAGGATTTGGTAATTCTAAATCATCCTTGGTACAAGCATGTGTGGTGGGTCTCACTTGTACCCTGCCTAACTGGATCACCATACCTTTTATCGACTAAAAAGTTAGATTACAACAAACAAAGTGTGCACAAACTCAACATGTTCTAAAGAGCTGAATCTATAACTAAATTTACAAACAGTAGAATAGGAATCCATAGAAACTGCAGCAATTGCTAGCATTAAAAGCAGTGAATCGTTTCAAACAGATTACAAGAAATCAGTTACTGAAAAAAATCCAGTGAAATATGGCAAACAAGCAGTACTAGAAATCAAGCCCCAACATAACACACACCATAAACGCAAAATATCACATTTTTCTCCTTAAGGACATGGTGGCCTGTCATGCTTGAATTTTATAATGCAAACCTATGATTGTAGATACAAGCAGTGCAATGTTAAAGTAACCAACAAAAAAATACAGCAAGGTTTAGAACCACCACTGCCAGGGGAGAGAAAAAAAATAAAATTATTGGGAAATCCTGCATGCATGCGATTAAAATATGCGCACCATTGTTTGTAAACAGTATAGCTTGTTTAAGGTTGTTGCCTTCAGCAACAGCAAGCAGCATTCAAGTAAAAAGTGACGTGCAAAATCCTTACAGTAATTCCCTGTCATTGCACTATAGATGTAATATGCCTGCAAACTATTACTTTACCGAAAGCATTTTTATATTATGAAACCAATGCGGGTAAGCCTGCGTGTGGAGGCTGTAAGGGTTTCCCCCTGGTGTCTTTGGAGATCCCGTACCGTGGGATGCCTGAATGCATAGCCTATGAGGAATTAGCATCCCATCCTGCTTTGTGTCTTGGCTCAGGCCACCAGTATCTAACTGTTACCCTACACTGGAAAAGCGGTTATGGAACATGGAGTGATAAATACATGGTATCAATGACTCCAGAGATGCATCAAAAGCTATATGCAGGCTATGGAGTCTGCCCATAAGTAAGTTGCAAGATCAAGCAACAGCATGTTCTTCATATCTTTGGTGTACAGCATCATAAGGAAGGACATCAGTGAGGACAGATTCTCAGGAGAAAATGAGAAAAATCAATAGGGAGCATACTGTTTCTCACTGAAGGCGACAGCATCGGCAAAGGTGCCCTGGCTTTTGAAGTCATTTTACCAACAGCTAACAGCCTAATTGAGACATTCCTACCTTTGGGGAACAGAATGACACAATGCAACAAAGCCTTCAGAGGGAAAATGAGGCTTCACAGCACAATGGGAAGTGGAGCAGAGAATGCGTGGCCCTGAAAGGACAGACGAAGGAGGGGTGTGTGGGCGCGTCTGTGTGCACGGTGGACAGGATGGTGAGGAGGGACATAGTGCAGTGGCGGTCCAAGAAGAGCTAAGATGACATCATGACGGAAGATGTATGTAGCTTTGGATCTGGTAATTAAATGTAAATGTAACCAAAGCATGTCAACAGGACAAACAAAACACCAAAAAAATAAACTGTAAAGCAGAAGCCTAATTTGGGTCAGAAGATAGGACACCCACAGAAGATCGGTAGAATACGGCTGTTTTCTTTCGAGGTCATGTTAGCCTCACATATTTACAAGCAGCCAGCTGCTCTTGCTGGCTGTGTGCCGTTGCTGGAATCTGGTACCCAAATATAAAAAGCCAAAAAGCATTTTGGCCTTGGAGTAGGTTAAATTTATATTCTTAAGGATTCAAAGTCATTCCAAAGTCTCCCACACAGGTGTCCCCCGAATCATACTCCATCAGCAGCGGACGTTCTAAAAATAAACATTTCCTACCCTAGATGTGCACATTAATATTTACTAATGATAATTATCTTAACTGCCTGCATCCAATGGTGAAAGAAATAGGTATGTCTGGATTGGCAGTCTTGCGTTGGGCTGACTCAACTCCAACTTTTTGCTTTAAACTACTTTTAATTACAACACAAAGTAAGATGCCATTAAATTAATTTATTCTGCATCTAGTGTCTGATTATGGGAAGTCTAAACAGAGCTCATTTTAAGATTATTAAACCTCAGTTCACACACGGCAACTTAATTGCCATTCATAAACCTTGAAATGAGGCCAACAGTCATTTCAGATACTTATTTAAGACATGCTGACTTGCTATGTACAGGGTTCTTGCAGGTTTCAGTAAGTTAAATTTAAGACCTTATGACCTTTCAAGACCATTTTGAGTAATATTTAAGACGAACACGATGCATTACTAGAAACATTTGAATGATACCAGAAATTGTCATATTTTATGTCACTCATATCCTTAGCCCAACATCCACATATCATATGTTTACAAAATGCATTTTAATAAGTTCACATGTGTTTAAAGCATGTGGGAGTGGTATTTTAAGGCTTAAACTATTAAGAAAAAGTTTATGTATATGGTCTTTCTATATCGCAAATTTTCACCTATCACTGATATATGAATGTGCGATATAGAAAGACCATATACATAAATTGGAATTGCAATTCTGTGTTAATAATCATATATATCAGAACTGTAATACGTAATACACCTTACATATGTCATGAGGTACCAAACTGTGTTTAATAAAAGCTAGATGGGGGGAAAAAAAAGAAATGACATCAGGAATCAAATGTTATTTTTTTTTCAGATTAGATACCAGCCTAAAAAAACTAAACAAAAGAAACCAATAAAAACATTGCAATATAATTTAAAACCTCTATCTGTCTGATTTTTAGCTGTACGTTTACTGAATCTTGCCTTTCGGCGTAAAAGCAGCACAGACGCCATGAGATCGGGTGAACGAGGGTTTATTAGAAGGGAGACGAAATACAAGAACATCGAAGAAACGCAAGAAGGACGTCAATAACCGGACTGGCGAAAACAAACCTAAGGCACACTTAAATATATTAGACTAATGCAAAACAACTGGAAACAGCTGATAAACACTGGAAATCCACATGGGGTTAACGAGGGGGCGTGGCACACGGGAGGAGCGGACGAGCGGGGCAGGAAATACTGCACTTAAGATTTTTTTAGATTTTCTAAGCAATTTTTATTCAAATAAGTTTTTTCCTATCTCTATTTTGCTTTTTTGTTGTCTTGGTTTAACTTTTTAAAATCTTGTTTTTATAAAGCACATAAAAAACCCTGTGTTGGGTAACCAGATAATCCATGTCAGGGAGGACACTTTGAGCTACTTCGGGTTTGACAAACTACTTTCAAATTGAAAGGCTCCTGTTTTTGGCTAAATAGTTACTCTTCTTGTGCTTTGACAGGTT
>JAABNY020000035.1:15202747-15227371 GCA_015164015.2 Brevimyrus niger
TACTCCACAAGGCTAGCAGCTTCAGAGATACTTACCACTGCTGACCATGAGTACTCCACAAGGCTAGCAGCTTCAGAGATAGTCCGGCCATGATTAAGCCCTTGTCAAAGTCACTCACATCTTTATCCCCTGCCTATTTCTTCTACATTCAACATGTCTACTATGAGTACCAAATGTTAGCTTAACGTCTAATAAATACTAGACCCCGATACCCAGCTTCAATAAGGTAGTCAACATTGTATATTTCACATGGGGGGTGGTCATTCTAATTTGGTTCATCTGTGTATATATAGAAGAACAGAATCAAAATAAATATACAAGTATATGAACTGACTAGAGGATTATAAACTATAGAACAGTACTAATTAAGAACAATGAAACATCAAAGTGCTAGTGATTTGCAAAATGAGCAAAGAATGCAGTTATGACCTATCTGCAGTGATTCCCCTGCATTCTTGGTTTGACAACTGGGCACTTCCCAGATAGTCTACCGCTGGGAGCTGTGAGGGAGCAAGAACATGGATCGCCTGGGTGTCCCTGGGGACCAGGTTGACAAACAATGTCCTAGGGGGTCTGGGAATTGTGATTTACCGACCGTTGTAACATACCATCCAGTTCCCCACTCTGAAATAACTCCATGTTCCCCAGGTCAGCAGTGCTTTCCATGCAACACTGAAGAAGCATGTCAAACCTGTCACTCCAACAACATTCAGTGTCTTCAGCCTCTCAAGAGGGATTTTATCTGCCCCAGCAGTCTTTGCATCACTCTAATCCACTTGGAGATTCTGATAGTACCACATGGTGACAGGCCATGTCCATCAATTCAGCCATTTTCTAAAAAATTTATCAAATTGAATTAAAAAATTGAAATTGGATTTAGTGCTCTTTCACCATAACGGAATGACGCTACGAGAAATACATTTCACATATCAGGAGAGAAAAAGTATAATTGCTTAAATTGCCAAAAATGGAACAAACACATCCAAAAATAAACAGATCATTTAATAAACTGGTCATCTCTCTTTGGCCCTAGTAATGGCGGCATTGTATAAAAAACTAACTTAGATTTAACTCTGACTAAAAGGAGACAATTGCTTCTTGGAAGAAAAACGACATAGTGAAGAGCACAGACACCACATTGTCCACAAAGGTGTGCATGGTCAAATCCATAGTGTCTTCGGGAGTGATGTATGGATGTGAGAACTGGACTGGAAGTAAGGCTGAATGCAAAGGAATAGACTAAGTTGAATTCTAATGTTGGAGGAAACTGTTGAGAGTTCAGTGAATTTTATGGATAGGAAGAATAACAAACAAATCAATTGGGGAAAAAAACTGATTTCACCTTGGAAAGACTGATGATGAGATAGAAGCTGAAATTTTGGACATCATGAGAAGATATGAATTGCTGGAGTTGAATCTCGTGATGGGGAAGAATGAAGCCAAAATGAGAAGAGGAAGACAGGCTAAGAGGGATTGACAGCACTGCCTGCACGAGAAAGGCCGCAAGATCATGAAGAGTCAGACTCAACTTAATGACTAAACACAAAAAATAACCCATTGAAATTCTACTTGTGTCTCAATTACTTGCTATTGGCAGATTTTTCATTGTCATCTAGTAGCTTATTTCCTGTATAACCTGCACCAAGAGAAGCTTAATTAATGGAAAAATAAATATAAGCCTCGAGTGATGAGTCAACCTTACATGTGTTCAGAGAATTCAGATTTCAGTTTGCTATTCAGCATACAGGATGTTCAGTGGACCAATCTCTCAAAATTAGGGAAGAGCATAAATTAATGGGATAATTAGATAAGAACAGAACTCATTACTTTTTATCAGCAAATCTACTCCAAAACTGTTGTCAGTAAAATAAAAATTGATAATAAAGAAAAAGAAAGTCTTAACAGCAGGAGAAACAAAAGAAAGCAATCACACAATCAATATGAAAGGGGTGCCAAGCTGGCACCGTTTTCCAGGTCATTGATGTCCTTTTCATCAAAGAATTAAATCGATTTTATGCAAGCAGACCAGCTGAGTAGCAAAGGATACAAGCAGGCCTTAATCTCTTTGAAAGCTGCATGTCCTTATCACTTAAGACCACCAATGTACAGCTAGACACAGAAAAGCCTGGGCATCAGCACAACACGTACCTCTCTCTGTGTTGGGCACTCCGAGATCAATGGTGGGTATGGAGGGATCTGCGTGATCGCTGTAGTACTCCAGGAGTGCTGCCTCTTTTTCCCAGGTCTTCTTGACCACAGGGACTGTGGGACAATGAGAGAACAGTACTCAGGGGTGCGGAGAAATGGCTATAGAAAAGAAAAAAAAAACTGCCAGATAAGGTCTTTTTCAAATTATGCTGCAGTGTAACATATTGTAGATCATAAACATTATGAGGGTGAAGAAGTCTGTGTCTGCATGGAGCCAATGAAAAGGGCACATTGCGCTCCAATGTAGCACTGATGGGCAGCAAAGGGCATAAGTGCTAATCTCAGCTGAAAGCAGGAACTGTAAGTGTTGGGAAGAATCTCAGTAGAAATTAAAAGGCAGATATACCGATCTCAGTGTCATGGGGGGAGGTATTCACACTGTCATAAGCACACTACCATAAGAGACTCCCTCATCCTTTTCAGTGCCCTGAAATTCAAATAGTGCCACTAAAATATAAGGCAGATCTCACTGCTCATTTGCATACTGCTACACGGTGTGGCTTTAGAAAAGAGAGGCAACACGAGGCAAGAAATTAAGTCTTGGGGGGTGAAACCTATGACGGTGAATAATTGTGCACATTACGACAGGTCAATCCAGCTGATTTCCCGTTCTTCTTTGCCACAGTAAGGTAGGACTAAGACTGGGCAATGAATATGATAAATCAACTTATGATCAAGTAAAATTAAATTTAATATGAAAATGAGAAAGTTCAACAAACTGTCCATAAGAAATACTGATTTATAGCACATATTAGCCCATCACAAGACACAAAAGCAATTCCAACCAATCATATGGTAGTCTTTTAAGAATGGACAACATACTGCAAGGCTGACTGAGTTAGCTGTACATGCCATGGTATTATTTCACCCTCAGAGCAAACTTCAAGTGTTGGAGAAGAAAGTGACAGCTCAACATCTTTTAAAAAAGGAGATCATGTGAATAAACAAGATAGGAAGATTTAGGTGGTGTGGTGATACTTTGACAATTTTAAGTCCGACAAGCAACAGAGTATTATAAATTAAGCCAAAAACTTGAGCCAATTAAAGAAACTTTAATACTGCAAACCTGCTTCACCATCTGAAACGCTGCAGTCCAGTGGAACATACAAAACGCAAGTGCCTAGTCATACACACCAGCAATTTCGGTTTTCACTTTCAATCTGAGGAAGTACAGGATACCCCCCCGGGTACCCAATGATAAATTTGTCAAGCTGGGGGGCAGATCACATCCCATATTGGTTGAAAATGGGACACAGCCTTTTATTTTTTTTTATATAAGACAACTAGAACCAAAGGCAAGCACAAAAAACTAATGGATTCTTGGTAGTGATGGTAAAGCAAGAGCAAATGCTCATGTGGCAAAATGGAAAATAGAAAATTAGGAAAATAGTTTAATCTTTAAATATCACCCTCTTTATGTATGTATGGATGGGGTGGGACTATAGACGGTAAATTATAGACAAAACCAGTTCAGAAGCTACAACTGATCTGGCCGCATGGCTTTGGGAAGCAGAAAAATGGGAGACTGGTGCAGGCTGTTCCACCTCTTCCTATTCCCACATCAGAAGGCAATGATTGCAGCCATGAGGGGACAATATAAGGGGCAGGGAAACAAGGGAGGCGTCAGAAGAGAGACAGGTGCTTCATCACAGAGGGGCAGCTGTAATGTGAAAACTGCACGCTTTCATGCCTCCAGCAGATGGAATGACCGGGTGCGATATTGCCTGGAAATGCGAATTCGTTTTATGTACAGTATGGTTGGGATCATTTCGCCATTTTAAAAAGTGGCAAGTAAGTCAGTCAGGACATGAAGGCTTCATTAAGTCCCCATTGTTAGAAATGCAACCATGGAATGTTTTTGCTCCATTTTATCTCAGCGCCACTTCAGATTTCAAAAATCTTAATCTGATAACAGTTTGCTAAAGCACATTTCCGGAAACTGTTCCTCCTGCTTTCAAAACCGTAACCACCAATCCTAATTTTCAAAATTATATTCAAAAAACCTGTGACCAGTCTTGCAAAATCAAAAGAATTATAACCTTGCTCAAAACCAAACACTGCATTCAGATCACATACAAAACCAGTCAATACACAAACACTACTGAGCATTCATTACACACTACAGCAACAAACTGAGAACACAATCAGTCAAAAATGTTCCTGGCATGTACTGTAGAGAAACATGTTTACTGAGGATATGTTTTGCCTGAATTGCAAAATTGGAAACTGCACTGTACTGACTATAGTGAAAATCATTTGGCAAAAATGTTTGTATACAACTATGTGTAAAGCGATATGTAATGTTTGCAGTATTCAGCATTCCAAATCTATTTTTCAACAACTATTTTTCTATGGATTAATCTATTGACTATTTTACCAATGAGTCGATTATTGTGAATGATTCATTTTCCTCCAGAAAATCAAGCTAATTTTATTTTGACATAATTAACAAACTGAATGTTATTACAGAGCTTTAGATGATGGATGTCGGCTTTTCAGACATTATTTTTCAGTTCGATAAGCAAATTAGTAGTATGCCTAAAATATTAACGAGATGCGTATTGTGACACCCAAAGGTTAGTAATCTGTATAGATATGCTGTATCTCTATGCTTATTAAATTTGGTTAGCAGAGCACACCAAATGCGACTTTCAGTAAATCATGGAAGCAATGAGCCCTGAAGCTCAGCAACCACAACACGTTTAAAAAAAGGAGATATTGTGGATTAACAAGGTAGAAAGATGGTGATAGTGTGACACTTTATTTTGCTGACTAAAGTTCAACACTCTTTCTGTATATATATATTTATCTTTCTTTCATTTATAGCATTTTTGTTTCAATTTCATTTTACCATAACACTGCCCCCCCCCGACCAGCCCAATATGCACAAACATACACCAGCACCATCAATCCTTGCAGAATAACCCCAGATTTTAGCTTAAACATTTTTTCAAACATTTATTCAATGGAGATTCTAAAGTAGTAGGCAGACAACTTTATGGCTTTAATAATGAGTATAATTAGCAGTTATGAGGACAAAAGATATTAAATGCTTTCTGTACCAATAGGAATTAAATAAACATGAATAGACACCACATGCGGTGCTTTTGCTTATCCTAGCAGTTAATAGCTCCTGTGTGTTAATAGTGCTGGTGCCGGTTTAGTATGCCATCGAATATTGCAAAATGTCAAAATACCATTTTGTTTTGTGAAAATTTGAACTACTCCTGTAATTACACAGTGACATTAAAGGAAAAAAAAATGTTATGATGGATTGAAGCATGTTAGAAATCATAATAGTAATTTCATTGAAATAAAAAAATGTGTCGATTTAAAATATCAATGTCAAATTTTCAACGTTGACGTCATCGTATATGTCAACTAATGCTGGGAGCCCTAGACATTTGTCTGCACCAAAGGCAATGGGCCTCATTCACCAACCGTTCCTACAAACAAATTTGTTCTTAAACCCCACATACACATTTTTTTACGAAGATTCTGACCTATTTATAATCCGCATGGTTGCCGTTATTACAATGAAAATAATTTTTACACTTTAGAATTATTAAAATACAGTACTATAATTTTATAAACTGTAGAATGAACAAAACTGCCATAACGAATTATTTTGAACAAACTATCTGTGATGTCAGCGGACCAGAGGGGCGGAGCCCACCAGGTGTAGTCAAGCGTAATCACGCTTATAAGACGGACTGAAAACCTGAAGGAAACTGCGAAGTATTGAGCCAATGATATCGTTGAGCCATGCCAAGCAATTACTTGTCTTTTGTCATCCCTCACGGCCTGTTCTCGTTAACCTACCTTCGTTCCAGCTCCCTCTGTCTCGATCTCCTTTCCCCAGCCCGGTTCCCGTTCCTGAGACCATCGCCTCTTCCCGTCCTGTGTCCAGCCCATTGTCCTTCCCCGACCTTCCTACCTTATCTCCTCGTCTCGGACTGACCTCTCGGATCTCGACCTTCTTGCCTGGACACCGACCACGATCACGCATAACTCCTTTTGATACCTTTGCCTCGCCTTTTAGGCTTTGCAATAAAACCCCGTTTCCTTGCATTCCTGGATCCGTGTCTCTGTCACGAAACGCTACACTATCATTACTCAAATGTGCGTTCGAATTGTCTTGAGTGTGCGTAGATTCTGATCTTAGCCAAGAACAAATTCAGATAAGAAAACATTGGTGAAAATGTGCGTACGTGGGGTTTAAGAACAAATTTGTTCGTAAGAACGGTTGGAGAATGCGGCCCAATGTCTTCCCTTGCTAAGCAACAGAGGAAGAATCCTCTGCTAAGACCCATCCATACGCTGACATCAAAATTCACCTACAGCACTTGCATTCACATCCGGCATGTTTTCTAGTTATTCATTAGCTTATTTCACATTTAGAATTGTGAGTGAACGGTTTAAAATTTTTCATCAATGTTCCCCATGGTGCGCAAATGAAATCTATTTTGAGCTTTGAAAAAAGGGGTGACTCAGATCTGCAAATTGTCAAATTAAGAGAACACAGCTTTCAATTTTTACTAATGAGTTATCAATTTGATAAATGACAGTTTTGATAACTGCTGGTTTTGTTCCAAGAATAAAGTTTAGAGTTTTAGTAATTCAGAAAAACTAATTTATAAAAATAAGATTATGGGGCTAATTAATAAACAGGTTACAGGTGAATCCTGCCTGAAGGTTTACAGTCTCATATTGTTCCTATTCCATATGCTTCAAGGCTCTTTGCAGTCTTCTTGCAATCATTGTACTGTGTGAAGATATTTGTACTGTCAAGACTTCATCTGTGTAAGATCACAAATCCATCAAAGAGGACAATGACTGATGTATTAAACGTGGAAGTATATAGGTAGGAATGCAGAGAAACCGTAGACCCAGTCTGGTTCCATTTCCCACTATTGCTGGAAAAAAAAAATGATGAAACAATGATGGGGAAAAAAAAATTGTATCACAAATATTTCATAAATTTAATCCCACCAAGAGGACCAGATGATGGGGTGGAAGTAAACTAGCACAAAGATGCCACATGACAAATGAACAGCTTGCTGACATGAAAGACCTCACCAAGCTTAAAAATCACAGACCAAAATCTCTCCTACATGAGTTTCATCACAGTCTTTGAAGTGTGAAGGTGCAGTAATATTCTGAAACCCTCTGAAAAACACAGGCTGGGGGTATTGAGAAACCAAGCAAGCCATGGTGGCACCAAGAGGTGCCCTGTAGCTAAAAAAAAGCTACATTTGCTATTTCTGGAAAAGGTGCCAACAGTTGGCCTATGCTACTGTAAACGGGAAAAGGTGATAACATATAAATAGTGCTTAAATGACTGCAGAATAATCCCATCCAGTAGAGATACTATTAAAGGTAGATAACATAGAGACGTAGAAAACTGATCTTCAGGCCAAAGGAAAAAAAAAAAAAGAATCCACGAGGGGGAAGAAAAGAATAAAAAAATCACTAAATTAACCCATGATTGAATATTCTGCTGGTGAAACTGTCAACTATGCAAAGCATGTCAGTATAAATGCATCTGCTCCCTAAATAAATATTGTGCTACTTATTCTTTTTTAATTTTGTTTTTAAAGAAACTGGGTAAGCAGCTACAGTATCAAGACTAGACTCACCTCTCTCCGCATGGAACTTCTTACACGTTTTCACGGCAACAAAGATGTCCTCCTTCTTCACTGGCTCCCCCTTTTAATGACGAAGATGAAATAACTGCCTAGTTACTAAAAAAGTCTAGCTGTGTCACTGTACTGTTCATTTTCTAAAACAGTAGCAGACAGAGGCCAACACGCTCATTCAGTGAGGCGATGGCGGGGGGAGAGGGGGTAAAATCTTCTGACTCTTTGGAAGAAAAAAAAAAAGCCTTTTAAGGCAAATTAGTGTGCCGTGTGCTAAGAAATGGGGCCTGCATTTATCACTCTGTTACGCGTTACGCTCTGGATTTCTTGCTACGGACCAGGACGCAGTGTACCCAGTGGGGTGCTAATTAAACCCCTTGCTTAAGAGCAAACAGACAGCGGATGGCTGCACAAGCCCCACCGGAGAGCATGAATGAGTGACAGCCTGCCTGTGGAAGGCCCTTCACCTCCATTTGCAAAGTGAGGAACAACTTAAGAGTGCATCTTAATTTAGTTCACAGAAGAGGCCGGCGATCAAAAAGCTTTTCTTCTGTTTGCTCAATGTTTCAGAGATGACTTGATGGCATAGCCACAGGGAGGAGAAGCACATTGCCAGCCCAGTTACTTATAGCTGGGGGCTAAGAGAAGAGGCCTGTTTGCAGCCCACCAGCCCCTCCAGGAAACCTGGCTGACAAGGGGGGGGGCCCACTAGTGGTTACGCAGGCGCCCCTGAACATGGCTGAGCATGAGAGGACCACTGGGGTGCCTCCCTGATCTGACCACTGCCTGGATGCCCCTAACTAGCGTTTCAACACCTAATTAAACACCTTCTTCTCGCTACGCCTCCCAAGATGCACGTTTTCTTCAATTGCTTTTCTTTCTTTTCGTTAATAAAGCCCCGCCCCACTTAGTGTCTGAGTAGCCCTGCCGTACTGCATAGGTGACATGTGCATGTTGGATGCCAACATTGGCGTTTCTGAACTCGGTAAGCAGAGAACAACACGGAGAGGTCAAAGATTTAGGGGCTAAATGCACAGGAGAGTCAGAGCAGGAGGGAGCCCCGCGATGAGAGACGTACACACAGGGGAAGCTGACTGTCGAGGGTCGTGGCACAGCGCCAGGCGTCAGGGTGCTCCACCGGATCAGTGCAGAACTCCGCAATCGCAGTCAGAGCAGGTCCATTCCCATTTTCCCAGATGTAAAGTGCAATCTGAAAGAGGGAAAGTAATTTATAAACCAACACAAGCGGAGAAAAACCTTAGCGATAATTTCATACTTTTTATGAAAGTCAAAAGAAATGTTTAAAGCTACTTATCTGGGTGGAAAGTGCACATTTGCTCAGAAAAAAAACAGTAACAATAAAACACATGTAAATTTAGAGTAACACAAAAAATTTCTTCTATTCTTCAAAAAGTTACTGATATCTAGTTGGCTACAGGCTTGGAAGGATAGGACACATACTTTGGGAGCATCAGGTTAAAAAATGCCCAGTATTTGAAAGGCTGGTACATGCAGGCTCTCCCGCCACTTTGGTGACTGAAACAGCCTGCTGCACTTAGAAGGCTCTGGCCTTGCATGAGGCACCACAATAAATCAGCCGGTCTAGCAGGGGGCTCAGCAATTACAAGGTCAATTTAGAAAAGCCCATCTCCGAAAATGGACCTTCATGGAAACAAATGCCTTTGTAAACACAAGCAAGCATGCTAATGAATCATCAGCGAATGACAAAGCAGGACACTAATGTAATAAAATGGGATTTTTTCCAACTGGCACAATGTGTTGCGACAGCGAACCCCAAGCCATTCTCTGCATACCTCTCAACTATTCCCACTAATCTAATGAATGTTTTTCAATTTCAAATAAAAAATGACTAATTCTTGGGACGTCGTTAGCAAAAATCTGAAGTACCAATGTGGCGAAATCATAACAACCCCATATCATCATATTTTCATTTGGATATCAAACAAAAATCTAGTCATCTTACCTCGTGTTTTAAGTCAATAGTAAAGTCAGACTTAAGTGGGTCGTTCTTAAGCTTTTCTGCAAGCCTAGAACATAAAAGCACCGGCTTAGAGCAGTTTCTTTTGGTAAAATAAATGGCACATAAAACTGAACTTTGTAGACATAAGGCAAAGCAAAGCAAGGCCCCAACCGGTTGACGAGGGGGGCACTCAAGGCCCAGGCCGCACCGAAGTCGGGGTATTTGAAGGCGGAGGGGTTGTCGGCGAAGGCGTAGTGGTGGATGATGGTGGACTCCTCGTCCTGCAGGGGCTTCCCCAGGAACCACTCCTGAGGAACGAGACCTGAAAACATCAGCTATGAGACCAGCAGAGTCACGCCTCCACCAGCTGTCGGTCTGTCAGCATCTGTCGGTCTGTCAGCAGCTGTCGGTCTGTCAGCATCTGTCGGTCTGTCAGCATCTGTCGGTCTGTCACATCTGCTATCGCATCAGACCTTTGCCTGGATTTTCACTTTTCAATTTTCACTCGCACAGCACAGAACACTGGCTTCAATAAATAAAGACTTAAATGACTTTATTAGAATAAACTACATTTTCTTTGATCACCTGCTGAGTTCAACAGAAATATATTTTCAGCTGTACTTTATGATTAAAAACACATTCTATAATAATATCAGTTTATACTACCTTAACGTTTATTTACACGTCTTTTTCATATATCGATATTTGTATAAACTACACCATAGTATTCTTTTCAAACTGCTTTGTAAACTACGTTAAACTGAGATAAATTTAGGGAAAACAAACCATTCTATTCTGTTCACTGGAAATAGCTGAAGTAATTACATATTCATACAGCAACAGGGTGTCAACTGCAATGAATTGTTTGTTCCCCCTACAAAGATTTAATTTCATCAGTGGAATTTGCCATCATTTGTCATCTACCTTCCTCTGTCCTTCACTGGCAGGTGTCTGGAGCACCCAGAGCTTATTCCACACCACAGAGGTGCTAACAAACACATCCATGAGCCCTGCTATGCCCTTACCTAAACATTCTTTGCAGTATGCCAAACCAGAGCAGGGCATAAAAGCAATGCCCAATGCAGAAAACATTTGAAATACATGGAACTTCATATACATTTATGAAAGATTATTCCCATTAAAAACTTTACTGCACTGTGTACCGCTGAAGCTTGTGGTGCTCTTGTAGTGTATGTTTTAGCACTGCAGTAAATTACTTATCACATTATTTTTATATTCATATTGTAACTGTATAGGGCCAACAGGTAATAACTAAATATCTTTTCATCCTGTTCTCCCAAAGGTCAATCAGATTCAGTGTGGATGACTTTGCAGAGTATGGCAAATTCAGATTAAAAACTGTGGGAGAATACAGATAGATAGCTGCAGTTTGAAAAGTTCTACTCTGAAATGTATTCAGAGTAGTCCATTATATTTAAGGAGGTGTCATTAAAGCCTGTTTCTGACATCACTATCACTTATCAGGTGCTTCTATTTAAATTGAACTAAATTTTAACACATTAACAGTGGAATATTCAGATGTGTAACAGAGCTTGGATTATATGTATACCGCAAATTACAGATTTATATATGTATGTATTCGGAATTCTGGAGACTCTCCCCAAGTGCAATTTACAGGCTATGTGAAAAGCATAAGAATTATTATTAATGTTGTTATTGTTATTATGACACTTACTGATCCCCATGGGGAAATTCTCTTTCCCATCTTACTCTCCATGGCACTCGCTGAGAGCAAGTTTGGCAGTGATGGGCAGCCACCTGCAGCAGCGCCCATGGAACGGGGGGTTAAGGGCCTTGCTCAAGGGCCCACAGACCTGTAACTATTCTGCCTGGCAGCCTGATGATCCAAGTTAAATATCCACTGTCTTTACCTGTGCAGTGGGGGGTGGTACAGTAACAACAGTCGACCACAAATGACAGATGGTCTACTGATAATACAACAACCAATCATGTTTATTCCAGTAGCCTCGGTGATGCACACCCATTTTAGTAGGCTGAGGCGCAAAATGAACAAATTTTTTTACAAAAACATCTGCAAAAAGGCAGCCAAGGGAGTAGAGAAGATATTCCAGGAGACACCTGGCAAACTCACTTTGTTGGCGGTGTACTTTCCAAGGATCTGAAGCAGCTTGTCCAGCTTCACGTTAGTCTCTTCCTCGAGGAACACGATCCAGGAGGAGTTTCTTCCATAGGATGCAGAAAAGCTGGGAAATTGTGGGGTGTCATGAGTGAAAGACACTATTGACACGCTGTATAAAATTTGTGATTAATCCAACCATCTAGCATACTGCAGTCCAAAAAAAGAGAAATTACTGAAATAGATGGTTCCAAAGTGCACAATGTTACTGGTTGTAACATGGGGAAAACTGCCAGCCCACCACTACAGGTTATATACAGGTACATGGTACAATGTTTAATTGTAAAATTTTTAACAATGCTTTTTCATTGTTTCTTTGTCCTTTGAGGGGTACAAACAGCATGATTTTCAATGCTCTGCCATTCCTTTATATATTGATTTTTTTCATTGCTCTATTGTCTCTTGAGAATTAGGCTAAAACTTCTGAATCCTGTTCATTCGAGAGAGCACAGTACTGCAGAGTACTGTATAATTAAGGTACAGTGCACTTTATTACAGCATTTGATATTGGTAATGTTTTGCGTGCAAATTTCTCTTTACCATATGTATATAAACAAAAATCACATTATACATGGGGTCCAGGGAAGGTTCACTATTACATGCAGTTTTGGCCATCCCAGGCAGATATGTGGAAAAAACAGGGGGGCTACTGTATTATGGACGAATACAGAAATTAGAATTGCAAATATTTATTTCGAACCATGTGCAACAACTGCAGTAAGAATGTTCACATCTTCAGTCACACCCAATCCAAGGAACAATCGCATGCAATAAAGCAGAGACAGACAAAAGACTTGCAGTGGTACAATGAAGATAAACATTAAGGATTAGTTGTTGCTTAACAAAACAGAATTACTATGTAATTTCATTGACAAAACCGAAGCCAGATTGCGGGTTGAAACCATCGCATCAGTAGAGAGCCTTAGGTAGGGGAATGCAACTTTACGAAGATTCATTTTTGCTTCATGGAAGTCAGCAGCAGTTTGAGAAAAAGGCCGGCGTGCTTACAAAGGCAGCAGTGGAAGGATGCTCCAGTCGCCCTCATTATCTGACAGGCTGTGCAGCAGCAGCACAGTAGGTACGCTCTGTGGGAGATAAAGTGTCTCTGAGACGCAGCATGCATCTTTGAAAGATCACAATGGTTTGACCTGAGATATAAAAGTAAATTAAAAAATAAAATACTTCTAAGAGATTCTTGGTAAGCTCATAGAAAACCGCTTTAAATTCTGATTGAACAGTAGGTGGTGTGAAAAGATTATGAATACTAGAGCATTTTTGTCCCTCTGTGGATGTCTCAAAGTTATAATTGTTCTCAAAATTAAGATGTGGTGAATGGTAAATTCTCTGGGCAGATTAAAGCAAGATTAAACTGCTAGAAAGCTATTATGAAAATTACTTTTAGTTTCTAAATCATGCAATTTGTTTCTTTCATCATACGGTTTTCTAGATTTTTTTTTTTTTTTTTTTTAGTATTGCACAGAAAAATGAATACTGTCGTCATAGAAACACTCTCCACAGTGCTAGGGCCTGCAGTAATAGAGGACGACACCGGCCCATATTGGAGAGGGAATGGAGTTTCTCAGATGAATACACTTTTTGATAGAATTTTATTAAGGTGGCAAAAAAACAGCAGAATTTACTTTGTGAGAGATTCACATATACGTCACAACAAAAGCACTACAGTGAATTTTAGATACAATAAGCCTTTAAGTACTCCAGCAACTAGCTAGCAGTCAAACTCTATGCATCTTTCAGTGTTTTTCTGTCATAAAAAAGCTCAAAAAGTATCTTCAGACAGCCTGAGCACCATACTAGCTCCTCCCTTGGAATATTCAGCCTTGTTTTGGTCTGGCAGTAAATAGATCTACAAATTTTAACTAATTCCTGACACAGGCAGCATTTCACCTGTCGGCTGCCAGTGAGAATGAGGAGTCAGAGTAAAGCTGCAGTGAATTCTCCTGGAGTGGCTCTTTGCTGAAATTTCCCATCGTCACTCCCGAAGGGCCTGCGGGAGGGTACTGATATGAGACTCTGTATTCGGCATGTAGAAAACATACCGGAGGGGACGTCCTGCCACTGCACTTTGGATTGAAATTTGGGACACGCAGGCCCTTCCGGCTCACGGGCTCCCAGACTGGGGCTAAATCATCAAAAGCTGCTACTGAGGCACCAGCAGCTTCAACCACCTACACAGACCAGCGGTATCATCAGCAAGCAGAGAAGACATGGCTGTCAGGCTGCCTAGCTAATCCGGAGGCAAGACGTAATTTAAACCAAAAAAATTATTTGTAATTGATAATGTGTTATAATGCATTCATAAAACATTATACACATAAATATGAATTAAATTATAGCAATGTGTATTATGCATTACAGTTTATGAAACTCATCTATAATGCATAACATATACCTTTATATTGCATTATAATGGTTGGTATAAACATCAAGGATGTTTTGCACTATATTATGTAAGGTACCTATAGTCCATTATAGATGAGTTTCATAAAGCTGTCACAATGCATAAAACACAACTATAATGTGTTATAATTTTTGATAAATATTTATAGCCATGTTTATAATGATTTAGAAAAGGATTGTATTCGTTATGAATGTGTTTGTAAATTAAATTACTAAAAACATGGCCTTAGGTAAAGTGTTACAGAAAAATTCACTCTCCCACTTCTCTGGAATTATAGTAAAGCATCTGTATAGCATAGTAACATTAGTAAAATCACAAAGCTTTGACAACAGGAATCTTTTCCTTCTGCCAACTAACTCATCAGTTTTGCTATATTTCTGCTTCCCTGTTCTCGGCATATAACATCTGCTATAATCTGTCCACTGACATTATGCCAACAGATGAGATTTACGAGAAAAAAAAAAAACGAAACAAAAATATACATTGACATTGTAAACGAGGGGTGGCCAATCTTATCCACAAAGGACCGGTATATATGTAGGTTTTTGGGATAACCTGTAAGTCAGCTGTTCAGACCCAGGTGTGAGGACTCTTTCAGCCAATCAGTCCTCTAATTAGTAATTAAATTAGGGAGTTGCAGCGAACACCCGCATACACAGCGGCCCCTTTGCGGATAAGATTGGCTACCCCAGTTGTAAACCATGCGACAAAATCACTTCTTAAAGCCCAATTAAAATACGTAAAAATGAACGCGGGAGAAAAGAATGACAGGAACACAACTGACATACTCAAATCCTTTCATGTAATAAAACCCCCACAGGACAATCTTTAAAAATAAAATGCATGAGTCATTCAGCTGCTTTCTGGTTGCCAGCACACGTTTGAAAGGTGCTCCTGTTCCACACCTGAGGTACTTGTCATCCCCATCCCAGCCTCTGCTTAAAGCCTCAGGGCAGGTTTTCTGGTATCACTGCCATTCTCGCTGCTCAGTACTCATATTTATCATTCAGTCTTTTCATTATTTCTTCAGCGTTTCAAGCAGGACAATAAAAGGTAGTTTTAAATGTCGATCTGTTTGTCGGCGTGTAATTCCCAACGTGCCAAAAGAGGGCACAGGCCTGGCTTACGTAGCACTGTGCGGCACGTTGCTTTAGGTATGGTACACTGTGCGACGACGGAAGCTGAGCAGAGTCATCATCCACATGGAGTAATGGACTAATGCAGGTCTGAAATATCTCGACGCAGCTCCTACAGCAACAACGAATCTTGTTTACATTACATGGTTTGTTGCAACCTCAAACATTAACATAAAAACGCAACAAATTTGTCAACACGGGCAGATGAAAAATATGGCTCTGAAGATGAATCGGTCTCCCGCATCTCAGGGCCACCCCCGGAATTTGATTCAAGTTGAAAATCATAAAATGTTTTACGTTTTGCGGCTTAGCTTGTTTTTTTTGTTTTTTTTTTTTTAAACGGGCTGCGTCCCATGTTGCCACCAGCAACGCTCAAAGAGGACAATGAAACAGACATGCCACAAACAGCTGAATGGGTCGGCAGCATGCCCAAGCCTTGAACATAATTCAGAGCAAATTCGACATTCACTCTGATTCCAAGCTCCATTGTTCTTCTTAATTGCACTTCAATATGCCGAAAATATTTTGATTTTGCTATTTCCTAAACATCTGTGGGATTCACCCTGATAATTTACAGTCGGTCTGCTTTCAAATGAAACAATTGTGTAAAAGCCAAAAGGAAATGCAAAAATAAATTGGGCTTTGTGGTGTCTTCAAGTGGCCTTTCATATTAAAAGTTTCACGCTCAGCAAAAGAATGGAACACAAATTGGCAAGTGATGCCGCTAATCCGGCATTGTGTAGAGAATATCAGCCTTGTTTTGCAATTTACCTACCATGCGCGTTCAAAGCCATGTGAATATTTCCCAAAACAATTCAGACACCCCTTTCCCGGGCCCGTATGTGAGTATCCATGTATTTATCCACTCAAACACTCGCTTGCAGCAAACAGGGCTGCTAACAGGCATCACTTCCTCTCCGCCACGATGAGGAGGAAGCGTAAAGGTACAGGAAGCTTGTTTTGTCACACTGTCAGTTTGGATGTTTCTACTCGTGTTCCAGACTTGGCCGTCCATAACACCTCCTCGCTCCTCACCCTCCCAGAGGGTGTCCTCATCGTATCCGGTGCTTTTTCTGTACGTACTACAGCTCACACACTGTAGGGTAAAATTAAAAATCTATGCTTCTCTGCTTGCCATCCAGTTGGCGACCCGCAAGTGACCCCTCAGGTCCCTGAGAGACGACCACCTCGTTCCCCCTACGAGTGTAATGGTGGCTTAGCAGCTGTTGTCCTATATGCAGAGCTCAGAGACAGCTTACCTGCTGCTCACTAGTGATGCTGTACCGAGCCGGATGGGACACACAGGGAGTTACTTATTTTCAGCTTATTTTTACCTGCTATACCCTCAGGACCTACCGGCTTCTTACGATGAGTCACAGAAAACTGACTCACCCACGATACACCATACTGTAACTATCATCAGTGTAAAAAAAAAAAAAATTAAAAATACGAAACCACTACATTACATCCGGGGTTATGGAAAAGGAGCAGGTCAGTCCCAGAGCTGATCATCTCCAAGCTCAACACGGCACCGCCACCCTCAATCACACACCTCACTGCAGAGGTATTTCCGGAATGAAGGCAGGAATTACACATCTATGAGAGTGACCTGGCAGTTCCTCAGCACACAATCCTCAAGTCCAAGCCTTTATGTGCTGTTTTTAAGGAGCTACAATTATTATGCCAACGAGTCATTTATGTTCTTCTTCACTGAAGAAGTTTGGCAAACACATAAAAAAGCAGGTCTCACAGGCCCAGTTTACCCCAAACTCATTGGAAACACCAAATGCTTAAATTGGCATTGTGAAAAGTGCTCAAATGTTCCTGAATCTATAAAGGGAGGAAGATGGACACGTGTCATCATTCTTTTTAATACATTTTCAAGGAGACATAAACGCAAGCCAACACTGAAGGGCTTATCATAAAATCCTGGGATTATAACACTTCCGCTGTTGACAAACGCACATGCTGGCCTGTGAGTCCCCAATACAGGGGCAAAAACAGCATATCACACTGCTAAAACTGGAAAATATGCTGCAAACCTAATGCATGTTAACATCTGTCCCAACATGACTGACCTTGACCCCAAACCCAACAATGTGCAATGGGGATCACCTACAGAGAGGCACCCCCACCCCCAGCTGAAAGACTTAAGCACTGCATACCAGGCTCCTCGCTCAACATCCATCTGCATGACTCACTCCTCTCTGCCAGGTGACACCGTTGATATGGTTATCAGCAACTCTTCACGTTTTGCGCAAGTCATGGGTGTTTATTTTTAAATTAAAAAAAAAAACAAAACACTTTCACTCCCTCAGCTGACTGAACAAAAACTCAGAACACTCACATTTAAATAACTTTAAGGGAAAATGGTTCAGACCCCAAACAGAAGGAAATTACAGTGTCATGTATTGCAAACGCAAGAATTCTAAGAACAATTTGGATATAGATGTTGATAAGGGAACACATGTAAGAATTCCAGTTTCATTAGCTAGTCATTATAATTACAGGACTGCAAGAGCTGTTGTAACTTTGGTGTTTCATCAATTTATGGTAAATGAATAAAGTATATGTAAAATTAAATGCAAACTTTCAGCATGAATAAAACTGTCAGCCATGCAATGCAATGGCAGTAATGTTACGCTGGAAACTGCAATATTCTGTAAATATAGATTTCCACTAAATATTATATATAGATACAAATATAGGCCAAAAAACTGCACCCTGTTTGGTCACATGCAATGTTAAAAAAATATTTAATCTTCCTAAACAAGAATAGCTTGGATACAGTTAGTTCAATAGTGGCATCTAGTGGTGATGTATGTAAATAGCATCATTTAAAGTGATTAAATGACAATCATTTATTTTTAAACCACTTAGTACTGTTCACAGTATTAAAAAGAAAAATGCCAGCCTGTCTTCTCTGCAACTCTTTGGTGACTTTGATTACACACAGACACAAGATTTGGACAAATATTTTGGTACTTTTTCTCAATAGCAATTAGACCAATTCAAAGTAAAAAAACATGGTCAGTGCTGGTTGGAACAGCCTTCAGACAAAATAAATGCAGTTTTATGAAGAGTAATACTGTTTAATGGCCTTTGTGCGCTCAGCATTCGTGCTGCATCACACTCAAAAAAACCTGCTACAGAATCAAAAAAATCTTGTTGGAAATAAACAGGAAACATCTTTCTGATGTTTTGAGACATTACAGCACAGATTGATGATGGAACCAGCTGTTCAGACCAGACACTGATAACTATGGACAGGTGCTACTGTCTGGTTCTTGTGGCTGTTCTTACGATGAGAAAAGGCAAGCTAAGCCTGGGATAAGTCCTTAGGCAGTGCTGAAATGTGGGAGATTGTGTCACAAGCTGTTTCTGTGCGGCATTTTGGAAAATCTGCTATAGATCATTGCAGTTACTTGCTCTGGCACCTGGGGCGGCTCGCATTAATAAATGGTCCTGATACTTTGGAGAAATTCACCGAGCATGTGGTCTGAACGCTGATGAGACCCGCAGGGGACAGCATACCTGTCTGATGTTCTCTGCCTGCTGAATGAGACTGGCCTTGCGTTTGTGAGCCCGCTCCACGTGGAATGAGTTCCGCTGGCTCAGAATGACAAACACCACTTCCTGTGAGCCTGAAACACAGGACGGAGGAGCACGTTATCAACCTGAATTACTGGAAGGACGAGCACAATTTAGGTCTGACACACGAAGGCATCACACTTCAGATCAGAATCCGGTGTCTGACAAGAAGCCCAAGGCAGAGTGAAAGTATGCATCTGACCTCGATAGAAGCCTCAACAAACAGAACAGAGAAACAATTCAATAGGAAAGGGGATGGGGGAGGGGGGCAATTCCTTAAAAGGGTTTTTTGAAAAGCACAGAAGAGTTAAGGTGCACGATTTTTTAATCACCTCTGCCAGTGCGCTGGTTTCACCACTATCCACTAGGAGGTGTAAATGTCAAAAGTGTGCACCAGGAGAGTGCATATGACTGGCAGCTCGGCACAACGGCTCCATAATTATTTCAACACCAGGACTGTGCCTGAGGCCCCTCGTCTTCTTACTGCAGGGTTAACCCTCATTACTGTCAGCCCAGGGGGCCTGCTGGCCAAGGACTGCCCTACCCAGGGAGAGGGACTAATTTACACTTTATGCTGCAGTCTAATAGGCAGTAGGGGGCATAGCAGTTAAGAGGCATTTCCATGCTCAGGCCCCTGTATTGAACCGTAGAATCATGAACCACAAAAAATAGACTTCATACAGTTTGTAGAACTGCTTTCATGCTGCTGTTATTGCTCCAAGAGCTGATGGATGAATTCCAGGATAGCATCTCCACAGTTAACCACATAAAACAGCGTAACGAAGCACACAAAACTTAGGGACGATTAACACTTGGCGTGACATCTCCATGATATGCGACAGATCATGTCATGGTTAGAAACTGAAGGAGATTTCCAAAGCATATAGCCATTTGGAATGGTCCATCACACTGCTCGAGGTAATTAAACCCTCTCATTAAAACCTCATAAGCTCGATTTGCTTTCCAGCAGTCCTGCAGAGTTTTTAGACAGGGAGAGGCAATAAATGGGAATGCTGAAGTTCAAAACGCAGCAAGAGTGACCAAATGAGGAAAAAGAAGCACGTGCGAGTTCACTTCTCTCACAAAGGACGTAAACAATAAAGTAAACAATCAGCAGCCGCTCCTGCATAGTGACAGACTGCTTATGCTGCATGTCATTTTTAAAAATAAGCTGAATTTGGAACTGAAAAACCATACAGTGGTACCTCGGTTCTCGAACTTAATCCATTCTGGACTCTGGATCGAATCCTAAGAAGTTTGAGGTCTGATCGGATTTTTCCCATAAGAAATAATGGAAAACCAATCAATTGGTTCCTGGCCCCCAAAATCACACCTAAATGTTTTTTTTTCTTTTAGCATTTTTCGCAAAATGAACAGGATAAAACATTTAGAAACATTAAAAAAAAAAAACATTTTCTTAGTGGCTTCCAAAACAATAAAGATCTTATTCCAACATTTTTTCCTGTCCTGCCCCGATCGTCCACTCCTTCCGTGTGCCACACCCCCTCGTTAACCTCGTGTGGGGTCCCCATGCGATCAGCTGTTTCTGGTTGTTGTCATTAGTCCTCTGTATTAGACCATGTTTCAGTTTGCTTCCCCAGTCCGGTCTTTGGGTGCCTTCGACTTGCTTACAGCGCTAGCTTAAAAGTAACGCATTCTGATCCTGATGCAATGCATTACGTTTAGATGCATTGCGACTTTTCACCCGGCTACACAAACTGGAACCGCCTCCATGATGACACACCTTTGCCCTTATTGGCTGAAGAGTTTAGTTACACGCAAGACGTTTGTATCCCAAGCAGAGCATGTGAGCGGAGCGGTGAGAATTTGCGCTCCTCGCTTACGAGGCTGTTGACTCCGCCCGCTCCTCCGCTCCAATTCGCACTAAGCCGCTCCGCTCAACACCGCTCCTCGCTCCACTAAAATTTCCTCCCGGTCCAGTCAAATCGCTCCACGCTCGCTCCAATTTAAAAGAGGGACAAATAATCTGCATGTCTAACAAATGTCACCTTAAACCGACCCTTATATCATAAAGAAATATGAGCAACGGCAACATTGTCACTCAGAAAATATTTATTTTTAAGCATCTTATAGACATCAACGGACAGGTGTGGAATGGCATTCCACACAAAACAGACTTAAAAATAAAGGAATCAATGGGCTTAATAACCTAAATATACAGGCATGTTTTAAATTCCTCAATTTTTTTCTGTTGATGCTGCGGCTGCATCTCTATAAAATAAAATTTCACTGACAACGTTATGTAAAAAAAATCAAATTAGACCTACTTTGAATGACAAAAAGAATTCATTTGATCACTAATATTTACTTTATAGGCTTTTATACTTTACTTTACAGACTTGATATGCTACAACCATATAAAACTTGCTCGCGTTTTGCTCTGGCTTCCACCTGTTCGCGTAGCACACTCTCATGTTACTGCGAAAAGTGATTGCAAAGTGAATCTTTACTCATTGAAACAGTTTTAGATCGAGTTCTAGGTCAAACTGGTTTGTTCGACTTTCAAGAAATTCGAGTTCTAGTGAGTTCGAGAACCGAGGTACCAGGTATTTAATAAAATGCTATAAACATGGAATAGCGAGTCAACACAGCCAACAAAGAGGAGAGGCACAAGAGCCAGGAAGCATCACTGGCAGTCAGTCCTACCTGCTCTGCTGTTTCTGAGCCTGCACATGTCCCACAGGCAGGTGCATTCATAGCCAGGAACTAATGTCCATCACCTCCACCCCCCCCAAGCTGCCATGTCACCCCAAATGAGGAGGGGAAAGCGGAACACATGGGCGGACCGGCGTGCCGAGCAGGCCCAGTGACTGGCTCTAGTTACGCATGCGATCCTCACTCAGTGCTGGATTACGGAAGACAGTTACAAATATAGAATGAAAAGGAAGCCTCATTAAAATCAAGCCCACCAGCCAGACCCCCGGATTAATGGGCTCCCATTAATCATCGACAGCAAAAGGTGCTGGTGGCAATGAGGTTTCGTCCGGTGTGGTGCGCCCCCCCTTGATGACTGTCTTGCCGGAGTTTTGCAGCCAGTACCTGCCCCCCCCCCCAGCCTCGGTGGGCAAAACAAGCAATCGATAAATCAATTGGGGAACACAGCAGCGATTAGGGATGGTGCGTTCACAGCCAGATACGCCCCGGGCATTTCTCAATGACAAACAGAAGAGGATTTCATCGCACTTCCCGCGAGGACCCTTGGCCACGAATTTAAATCACAGCAGATTTTTTTAATTTTTTTTGAGAGCAAGATATGGGGGGGGCGGGGGGGGGGAGAGAGGGAGAAAGAGAGCGAGAGAGAATGAGCACCCTGATGCTGGACACTCTGCTTGTAGGATGATTTATTGTGTCAGAATGCCCACTGGTTATATAGCTGGTGTCTGTCATGTTAGTCATGTTATCAGTATGTTCTGGACACTGCATTCCATAGGGGCTGGACTCTAGAATTCCACAGATCTACTGGTTGACTGAGGTATAAGGAAATACTGGTCCAAGCTCACTGCAGGTCTTACCAAATAAACTCCTTCCACATCCAGCCGCTTACTACTAAAAATTTACCTACCGGTATCTATATTAAGGCATTTTAATGAAACCATGGACTAACCTATCAGTTTCAAAATCAAAATCATTATAAAATCAATTGATGTACAGGTATATCAACAGTGGCATCCAAGATCTGTGTACACCCTTCATCTAAGCACCTTTGAAAGAGAGCCAAACACTCATACAGGCAATAATCAAAGCAGCTGTCACTCACAGCATGAGCTTCTGTTATATTAAACATGGGGTCACACCTGCCAGCAAAAGCACAAATTAATCTGTGATACGTCTCTCCAGGGGGAGCTGAGAGAAAAACAAAGAGTCCCGGAGGCGTAGCAGCTGCTTAACCAATAGCATTTTTTCCTCTTAAAATCTATTATTTAACAAATGTACATGGGTGGCTTCCTATAGTGGTATTAAAGCCAGAATGTCACAGGATAGAAACTGACAACCTGGTAGGTCTGTTCTGCCGACGTTTGCTCACCACTGCCACACGCACTGCCCTCGTCACTCCTAAGGGCGTCCGCCTGACCAAAACATCACTATCAGCTGCTCTCCCTGCTTTACATCTCCTTCTAATTGCCGCATTATTCATTTGCCCAGCAGATGTTTTGATCATAAGCAATTTTATGCAGGTTACAATTTCACGCTCCAGTCTACATCTAAAGCGTCTCCATGGTAAGATATTTACCAAAGCGATCCTGGTTAAATACCTCATGTGACAATATAATTGCAGATGACACCAACAGTCGGGCACTGGAAGATGTAGCCCACAGTGAATAGGGGAAAGAAAAAAAAAAAGACACCAGAACCCAAGAGTTTTCCAACTTTTGAATATACATTAAAAATGTCCTTGGGGAAATTTCATTAGTTTATAGTGATATCACTTTTAATTTTGAAAAAGCTATCCTATAGCCCTGAATGCACAAAGGACTGTCACCGCACCAGGTCTGATAACCTTGCAGGCATTGACAGCATCCTCTATGAAATACTTTTGCTAAAAAATCCACATGCAAGTGAAGGGCAGATGCATTGTGAGCTGATGTTACCATCCAGAGACTCACACATACTCCATACAGACAGAGAAGCTCTTATGATGTAAATAAAGATCATTAGAACATTCGTCCAAACAGCACAGCAATATCACCACCCCTGCTAGACCTTAGTAAGGAAACACTCTACAGCGTCCAACCTGGCTAAGTTCTGCGGCTCCCGTTTGGTACCCACACCCACTACTAGTGACGATTTAACACTGCAGGAGATAGGACTCTGAGCTGAGTTGGGTCATATGAAGGAGACCTTCACGGGGGCAGCGGAGGGCTTTACGGTGAGCAACCGGCCAAGACTGAGGGAGGATGTCGACAAGCCATTTCCGTAAGCAAGCCGGTCCAGTTCTGCTGTCCTAAATACTGATCACAATCCACCGAGCTACGGCATTATCCTCAGTACATGAAACCATCTAAAATGGACTTGGCAGTACCAGAGCAGCTGTTACCCCCCATGTAAGTGAGAGGCATATACTTCCCAGAGCTTATACACATGTGAGGCTCTGAGTCATGCCCGCATGAATCGATACTACCGTCCGCCAATGAGCTGTGACGCCCGGCGGGGAGATTCCATCGCAAAAGCGGATTAGACGCGCTGCGGTGCGATTGGTATTCACGGCGCGCTGCCCGCGGTAAGACGAGCCGGCGTGCCGCAGCTGCGGTTCAGCTCCCCAGGCCAAACATACCCTCATATTAATAAACCCGGCTAATTGCACGGGCGACTGCTCCATGCTTCTGTGACTTCTGCGTATTCTAACTTCTGAGCTGGAAGCTGGAAAGGTCAGTGAGGATGCTTCCCAACCTCTTCAGGAAGCATAGGGAGAAGGTCTCCCTTCGGAGAAATACGAACCCACCCAGAGTCTCCTTTAGAGATGGAGACTTGAA
>JAABNY020000035.1:15233189-15248555 GCA_015164015.2 Brevimyrus niger
ATCAATGTTGGGGTAACCCATCAATGTTGGGGTAACCCAAAACGAGGATTTTTCCAGTCAATGAACACAACCACTGATTACACTGCTTCGGCACTCTAAGTGCTGCTTAAATTACCACCAGTGTGTATGGATTATATGCAAATGAGCAAATGGCTAATTTTGTCACCTGCAGTTCACACCACAGACAATAGATGAGAATGGAGACCCATTAAGACACAGGATAAGGTGCAGTGTCAGCATGCATGTTTCCTACCAAGGCCATCGATTGTGTCCCCAGTGAGACATTGTGCGCTGTGACATGCATCGAACTTCGATAAATGGGGGAGGGGATGCATCTCTCCACGGCCACATTGAGGTGATGTGGAGTGGCCCATCTCTCAACACGAACCAGAAACGACCAAAATACGACCTGCAGAGAAGCCGACCACATAGACTGATCTGCAAGTAGTGGCCAAAAAATAAATACTTGCAGGGAAATTTGCTAAAATTTTATGCTTAAATGCAGGTCAAAAACAAGACATTACCCCCAATTAACTGGATAATAATTACTTGCATTTCCAGTCACTAAATAAGCATCCAGCTAAAAATGAATAGATAAATAAAAAATCCATCCATCCAACTTTGCAAGAGCAGTGATGGTGACGAGTTGAATGGGCCTGTCCAGACTGTCCATCTTCCCCAGCTATGAACTTGTGGTCCTCCCAGGGAATTCACAAGCCAAGTGTGAGACAAAAATCCCTCCAGAGTGTCCTGCATCTGCCAAAAGACAGTTGCCAAAAAACTGTTCCAGGCAGCTAATAAGAATAGTGTTAATACTGAACAGCTGCTGGGCAGTGCGGTGACATCACACCTCTTGGGATGCGGATGGGCTATGAAAGTTCTACTCCTGTGGGGTCCTCTGGATTCCTCGAATGGTCCAAACATACAACTAAGGTGAACTGGTACCTCAGCTCTGAGAGCAGAAACTGTAGGGTCCCTTACATAATACATTAGACACTCAAAGTTAAATTCATTATAGAACAAACTCAAGTGAGTTAAGAACAGTTGTGAGAACGAGACTGAGAAAGAAGCACTTTTCAAAATAAATAAATAACAAACAAGAGTGGTTCATCTGAGTGTGGGGGAGGGGGGCAGCGGCAGGTGGAGTGGGCACCTAAGCATCCGCTGGGAGTGGTGACGAGACGTGGGATAAAGGGCAGCACAGCACATGACTTCTCTAAACAAACCTCGGCAGCTCATGTCTTTGTAGCCTGGGCGAACACACAACACCAGGCATGAATGCAGATCCGGTGCCTTTTGAAGGTGCCGCCGGACAGATCGGAGACAGCCAGAACCCAAATTCATAGACATATGCGTCTTACTCTACAATACAACATTCTTCACATCTAGCCATCAAAGCCATCTTGGAACAAGTTGTGTAGTTATGCAGAACCACACTGGGCAAAAGCAAAGCCCATGCAGTCTGTCTATTTATAATTTAAGAGCCAAAGGAGTGTGAGGGACAGCTGCAAGACATCCAGAAAAGCTATACCCACTGAAAGCAGAACATCCCTGCACATCTGCCAAATCAAGGCCATTCCATCCATTCCCAGCAGTCTCTGTAATTAATGAGCGCATTTGGGGAAATGAAGGGACACCAACCTATCATAGATATACATTCACACACTAAGGACAAATGACCGAATCAGACTGATGGCACATCTATCGAGTGAGGGAGGACTCCTACTCCAGTGGGCAATAGACCCTACCCACACTGCAGTGGGCCGCAGCAGAAATCGAGGGCAGCGATGGTAAACCACCACACTGTCCTCCAACAACTTGGCCTTTGAAAAAAAATTAATAAATAAAAACCTAGCTGGAGGCTAATGTGGCTATTTTGGAAGGTACTACACAAATGAGCATCTGGTGATTTTGGAACTTGCTACACTGCTTTTGTGAAAAAGCTCAAGGATCTTACGGAGTCTGCATATATTCTCAATCTGACCGTCAACTGTGCGCACAGACAAAGCCCAGACCAAGCAGGATGCCAACAGACAGGTGGCGTTAGCAAGCAGTACCTGACGAAAAATAGATCACCAGCTCCAAAGGGCTCCAGCTTTCCCAGGAGGCTGAAACAGATGTGGCAGCGAATAAAACATGAACTTCGCAGACATAAACATGACCAGTGTGCTCCTGGAAGTTTAAGGAATGCCGCAGAGAATGTACAGTTCGACAGGGAAGATCTAGCGTTTCTTTGACAAAAGTAGCAAAGCGGCCTTGTCTGCTTCCCTATTCCCTGTTGTTTCAGGCTGGAGGGCTGCAGTTTAGCTGAGAACCAGGGTATGTGTCCTCACACCGCCACAGCTCCCAAACCCAGTTTCCGTCGCCTCCTACTGGGCAGCCTGCTGACAGCACTCACTAGTTGCTCTGGGCCTTCAGGGGCTTGTCATGTGAAGCGTGGCTAATATCCCAATCCCCAAATTGACTCTGCTAATACAGGGCCCATGTCTCGCATGCCTGGATGGTGAAATTTCAATCTTATCAAAAAAGTTTGGGGGGGGAGGGGGGACATGTGGTCATAGGTATTTCCCATATAATTGAATTTGGTTTTATCGAATATACACAACTGTGCCACATTATTTGATACAGCTGGAATTACCATTGAGAACTGACCACTCTGCAGGCTGATTTTTATTGAAAATATTCCTAATCCTCATAAAATGGAAATTTCCTCAACTCCCATTATCTTAGCTGGTTGGTAATAGCGGGCGGGTGACCAGTCACAGAAGTGCCTCTCACAATGCTCAACAGCGAACAGGAGAGGTGGAGGGCGGCAGGAGAGGTGGAGGAAGGCAGGTTGAGGTGGAGGAGGGCAGCTCGAAACAAGAAAAAGGGCTGTGAAGAAAAGGTTTTCTGAAGAGCCCGGCTACAGACACTTTGTCCCAATTTCTCTTCTAATGACATTTCGGTTCATGGCCTTCCTGCAGCTATGAGAAAACCATTTTAATGCTGATATCATTACCAGGTAGATTTTAGAGAAAATGGTCAGTTGTGCAAGAACCGCCACATAGCTGAACACAGCCCTTACTACCTACAGCACCAACATACAGCAGCCACCTGGGGCCTTTGTGTTTGCCCTGCATTACTGTGGGCTCTCAGTTTTGCAGCCATGCCAAGCACAAGACACAGCAGCTCGTTAGAGGTAATTAACCTCAAAGCAGAAAAAAAGGCATTTCGGCATTGAAAATGGCTTCCCATTGGCAGAAGCAGTGCCCAGTTCCCCTGTGGTCGCATTCTCTCTCTGCCAGTGGGACAAGCAGCATTTTCTCACTGCATTCTGGCCAAATACGTCACGCAGCCTTTTCTCTGTCTCCTGCCAATTGATGTGAAAAGCATCAGGTCTGACTAGACCGCCTATGAAGGCTTCCTCATTTACGCAGGCCTGTTTGCGGTCAGCAGCTGAACGTGAATCACGGCGTACAGATTTATTAACGAGAAGGAGGGCTCCCCCGAAGGACACCGGCTAAGCTGCTGCTTTTAGAAAACCATTAATGTGGCAGAACGACCGCAGAAGCGCTCTTCACACGTCTCAGTTGCCAGAGGGCTCGGCTTGCAAAGGTTGGGAAGGTCGAGCATTAATCTCATCCCGCGGAGGCTGATGAAAACGCTTCTCGGGCCTGGAACACGAGGGGGGAGGGAAGAAGAGGTTCTGTCGAGGCCGAGCACTTTGAAGTGGAAACATTATGCTCGAGTGTATTAGACGTGACTAAGATGTGCCGTTTCCCCTGTATCACCTGAAAATAATAAAGCATATAACTGTGAAAATTCCTGACAGTTTGCTAATAGCTAATGAGAACAATACATTGTAAATTAACAGTGACAGTATTCACAGAAGATCTCGGATTGTATTTTAATAACAGGCAGACACAAAAACAAAACCACAGACGACGACAACCATGTTCAAGGCAGTGAGCTAAAGAATCCCTCTAATCTGCACACTGCACACAAACTGTAATTCACATTGCTGCGGAGATTAATCTCAAATCATGGGAGCAAGCAAATACCAACTTTCTGTCCCTCTGGTAACAAGCTTACTGATAAGGAGTGATGGAGTTTCTCACCTGAGAGCTACCTTCCTGCAGGGCTCCAGTGCTGAAGCTGAGAGGCACTGCAAGAGAATCAGACACAGCAAGTGAGTGGAATCAGTGCCGGGCTCAATCATGGCACCTGAAAATTCATTAATTACAATAAAAGGAACTGATAGTTCACCTCTGAATAAGCGAACCCGGGGGAAGAGAGCATTTCCATAATGTCTCTACATCAGCTGCAGAAAGTGCCCCGCAGTATGTGCTTGGTATGTATATTTATGCCCATTAAGCAGATACTTTTATCCAATGTGGGGTCAGCCAGGCCCTGGAGCAATTGGGGCTCGTGCTCAAGGGCCCAATGGAGAAATCCCTCTATCAAGCACAGGATCTGAACCAGAAACCTTCCGTTTACTAGCCCACTACCCTACTGAGCCACATGTCATATGTAAGTTGTCATGGTCATATATTAAAATACAATCAGGATTTAATGAAGAATTACAGTTTCTATCTCCAAATCAGCACCTGACTGTTAACACCCACACAGCAGTCTGAAAGCAGAGAAAGCGCCCTTGATGCGGATTAATGACAGAGCAGCTGTAATAAAACACCGGGGGTGAGGAGCTGTCTCGGATCTCCATGGGGCAGCTCCTGGACTGTTCCGAGCTAAATGAAATGTCACTGGCTGCCGTCATTGTTAAACTGCAAGCGACGGAGATCTGGAATCCCGACCTGCTCCTCTTTTCAATCAGAGGGCTGAGACTGAATCTGGAGGACTGCCACAACCCCCCACCCACCCCCCCCCCCGAACCCAAAACAGTTTGCAATTATGGCATGGTGAGACCCAGTCTGATTCAGCTGGCATTGATTTCCGGGGACATGGGAGGGGGAGGTGGGGCCCCCATGGGGAAATTCGGAGTCGATAAGCTGCAACCCAGCAGTGACTTCACTCAAATCGTGAGCTGCAGATTGTTTTCTTATTGACACTCACTCCACAACTGCAAAGCAACAAGGCCAAACAATGGGGCTGACAAGATTCCGCATTTTCGTTTCACTAAATGGCCACCCACTACTATTGCACTGTACATTTACTATTTACATATTTTTTTATTCCTTTAAACTCCTTTACAAGTTAGCTTGAGTTGATATGCAGGAGTCCCCCTCTAAAGACGTCAGATTTACAGACAACTCATACTTTAGAACAGACTGCAATAAAGCCCAGAGTATATAAAATTAAGTTCAATACAGTGATTTATAATAATGAACACCCACACCACTTGATGTGATGCTCATGAAAATATTGCACAGCTCAGTAGTCTGTCGGCAGTACAGCAGAGGGTAGTTACTTTTATTATTATTGTATTATGAGGTTTTAATACATTTCAAAGTATTTAGGATTTTATGCCTGGAAAAGTAAAGTATATACTGTATGCCACAACAAACATCTGACTAACCGATGTTAAATAAAAACCAGGTGTACCTGTCCCAACTTACCTACCTAAAGACAGACTGCCTGTACGATACAGTGCGGTGTATGTGTATGTGAGCACTTTGCACAGTCCCATGTAGTGCAGCCCACAGCCCAAAGATCCATCCATCTATAAACTGCCCATAGTGTGCAGGTATGTTTTCTGCAGCGGACTGGCATCCTATCTGTTGGCCGCTCTGCGAGTCTGAGCAGGATAAGACCTAATTATATAGATGGCAGCACTTCAGTGTCAAAAAGTGACAAAAGAATTTGAACTGAAAATTTGGACTGAAAAGAATTTGTGTCTGTAGACACAAAAACACTCTTTCCACCCATTAAAGTGAATTTAAAAGTACAGCCTTATATAGATCAGAGTTTTATTTCTTGAGATCCAGTCTTGGTCTCATAACCGCTTGACCTGATCTCGGCCTCGACTTGAGCGCATTTTGTCTTAACTCTCGAAACACTACAAAACATTATCTGAATCGATATGCAAATTTAATTGTTTCTCCTCACAAAGCGGAAATTAATTTTCCTGGGTTGCCCTCTTGAAGTGACATTACTTTGAAAAATCTCCCAGCTGCCCTGGCGGTATAATGCTATTGGACAGCTTCGGAGGGCGCAGAGGCTGCTGCAAAGAGATATCGAGCACGCGGGCCCTTTAAAAATTAACATGAGACACCGGGAAGATCGCGATCGTCCATCTGTTTGTTCATAGGTCTCTCACACTCAGTTGGATCACAACTCAATCACCTTGAGTTACAGTTCCCATCTGGCTGTATGTGTTGTCCTGTGCTGGTTTGTCTGAGAGTTAGTCTTGAGTGGGTATGTCTTCATCTGGGATCACTCCCAATCAGGGCCATAGTCAGATACGAGGTCATCAAGGTCCAAACTTTGGTAGTATTGATTAAGAACTAAAACTAAAATTTGAAGCTAAATATTCACCTGAATAAAAATAAAAAAATCAGTTGAAAATGTCGAGTTGAGAATGCCAAGTGCATTCTTAATTCAGTCTGAATGTGTTATTAATAGTGTCTGCTCTCTCTGTCTGTGTGTGTGTCAGTGTGCTTTTGTGAGAGAGAGCATTCAGTATCAACCTGATAGAGGATACGGGACTCAGGAACCAAATGATCACACTTCGCTGAAAGCAGCGCAAATACATGTGGAGTCGTGTGATCACGTAGCTTTGTAAGGGAGGGTACGCAAGCAGCTTATCATTCGGTAAGACAAAGCAGTGATCCTCTGTTAAAAACATTACAAAACTGAGACCTGCTATAGCATCTACAGTAAAGATAATTGCATTAAACGTTAAATACAGTATAAGCTTTGTTAAAGGTTGGGTTCCTTTCAGGATATGCTTAATGGGCTAGATTAGGCTAACAAACATTTCACATAATGCCATTAATAAAAAAATAAACAGCTTATGAAGGTAACAGTATTGGTGTCCACAGAAACATACAGACAAACATATGATATAGACTTAAATTCAGTAAGGCACATTCATATAATAGCGCCACATAACTTGCTGTACACAAGGCACCTCTCTCACTCACCCATCCATAACTGCCCATTATACTGGACTGTTTTGAACATTGTTGGTAGTGTTTTAGTGTTGATTGTTAGAGTTATAATTTACTATTACTGTCAGGCGGTGGAGAAGGGCTTTGCGCAAGCGATTTCATTATTTGTGTGCGATTTTTCATACATCTCAGCGTTACCCCTAAGTTTACTTTTTTTTTTTTGTTTTTTTTTTTGGGGGGGGGGGGCATTCGGACACTGACAGGATTCATGGTGTTTATGTATTTCTTTTAATGACAGCAGTCGGTATAACAACCGAACTACATATCAGAACATTTCTTTTTATGACATTTATCCACAAAGTATGCAGCTTTTGTCACTGCAGGAGAGTGAGTGTTGCCATCACCACCATCCTGGGAGCGTTTAAAGAATGCAGATATTTTTGTCCGCTTTTCAGGTGGTTGACGCAATATATTTCCCGACGCGCACTCTCTGTCCGCTGGTGGGAACGTGCTCACCGGTGTGTGCGCCCGCATCAAGGCCATGCGCGATACAGAGAGCAGGGGAGAAATGTAAATGTACAAATAAAAATGACATGTTGTTGTATAAATAAAAATAAGGCCATTTAGTTTATTTAATAAAAGGACAATGTATAGACCTGTTCTATAGGAAAGGTAACCTTACATGACTTCTGTTGTGATCTGGCACTATATAGAAAATAAAATTAAATAAAATTAACTTGATCTTCAAGAGGGGGCGGGGTGCCCCCCTAATATAATGGTAGGGGAAACACTGCATCTGCATTGCTGTTTAACATATGTGACCATAAAAGTTTTTCAGTAATTGGAATTACATAAATGAAAATAGAGCCCCAAACTGGGTGAACTGTAACAAAACAAAATCTAAATTCTCATTGTGAATGTTCAAGTCTTGGTCCTTTTTTGGTCCTTAACTTGTCTTGGTCTGGATGAGTCTTGATCTCGAAAAAGAATTTGTTTTGAACTAGGGCTGTCAAAATTAACGCGTTAATGCAGATTAATCCATCATTATGATTAATTTGATTACAATTTTTAACGTGATTAACCCATCTGCAGCGCAGAATGACTCAAAATCCCTGAAATGTCTGTCAACCCATTTTGGGCAGTTTTGGTGCGTTCCATTTGCCCTGGGAACTCGTATTCCGAGTCGTATGGAGCGTTCGATTATTTCTTTCCTACTCTAGCGTTTTGAAGCTGGAAGTGATGACATGCTAGAATTGGATTTCATGATTAGCCGGATTATTTGTCAGATTTATGGAAGTTTGGGCTAATTGTAAGTGAACGAAGATAAAGACCATTTAAACTGAGATACCTTAAATCCGACAAGTAGTCTGGCTAAGCGAAAAATCTTGCTTTTTGATATGGTATTGCAGTTCTGTGGCAGATGGAATGCATCCAACTCGTGTTCAAGATGTTCAATAAACATATTCAGTGCATATATATTCCCCTTTTTCTTGAGCCTGTTTGCTTATGCAAAATGAAATGTGATTAATATAGATTAAAAATAAACGCTATTTAATTATGATTAATCAAAATTGATCAACAGCAACCCTGTGATTAATCCGATTAAAAATTTTAATCATTTGACAGCACTATTTTGAACACATCACTGACAAAGATGTTTCTTAAAAAATAATTTTCAGAATATTCAGAACATAAGATTACACCCTGTATAACAGTCACTTGACCTCCTTTTTAGACTGATGTAATATTCATAACAACAAGGAACATGCCACTGGGAAAACAAACAACCCAGAAGATTAAATAGTCTGGAGGAAAATCCTTTGGTACTGTATGTCACCAGAAGTGGTCACTGACTGGGCAGCAAAACTTTATACATTGTAAAGGGAAGTTTAATTGGAAGCACAGTCAGAGACTAACTCGTATGGATCCGTTTCCACCTGGGTTGATATTTATACTCTTTTAAGTACAGATGCCACAATGTTCAACAAAGGAAATGCATAATAAACTGCCAAATAAGTCAAATCAAATGTTAATGGCAGTAAATGGTATGGTAGTTAAGATGTGAGCTGGAGCTTAGCACTTTACACCCCAGAAATGGATCTTCTGTGGATTAAACCTAAAAGTCCAACTGGCCAAACTGGCAAAAGGTGAAGCAACTGGTATAATCACACAGAGCTTGGTAGAGCCCAAAAACTAATGTCTAAAACCTAAGACTAATGTCTAAAACCTAACCTAAAACTACTGTACATAACCTCAACAGAAAAGCAGCAATGATGTTCCTCTAGTTGGCAGCTATAAAATCTTCGACCTTTAGGAGGAGTACTGACAACAATGTCTTCGGTCTTCCAAATTTACATGCCATTATTGGAGAGTAGCAACAAAGACAGACATGATAAATTGCTTCTCTAGTAACCAACTGCTAATTACGGAAAGAGAATAGGTCTAGCCCATCAATTTAAGGTTCATGGATTCTAAATTAGTCAAAACATGTTGTGCGGTTGGATATTAATATTGTTACATTTCGTCAAGTTCATACTGACTCAAGGAGAGCATACGAAAGAGGACATTCAGGAGGAATGCCATTTTCTGCCTCAATCTTCAGGCATCCCAGTAATATGGTTATGATGACTGAATCAATTCATCACTTTTCTGGAAGGGATGGGCCAATCCACATTTGCTTAGTTCCAATCCATTCCAATACAAGTGCCGATACCGATATAACAGCTCTTTTTACTTAAATTTTACACACAACACTGTATATTACCAAAATCTTTAAACCAATAAATACAAATAAATTGTATGCTAAAAATCCTTAACATAACATGCTAAACATAACATACTATTCCACCTCATCTGTACATCTTGTTTTAAGCACTTTTGAGGCATTTGCCATTCAATTTGAATATTTTTTACTGTGCTGGCAGCCCCTTGTCTACCACAAGCTGTACTGAGCACGCCAAACAGTGCAAGTTAGCAACTCATCCATTACTTTTTTCATATTTCTCGCATTTTTGCACACGTGCGCTTTGTTTAATGGGATTTTCCACATCACAACACTTTGTTTTTACAAAGATTGCAAATCACTGTGCTACTTCTGGATCGTCACCCTCTGATGTTCTTGAGCTCATCCTGCAAATGGTAGGCACATGACGGCAAGCGGAAGTCACTGTGCTCACACCCATTGAGTGGCAAACAGAGTGGCAGTAGCTTATATGCTACTAAACACACATTAAAAACGGGAAAGAGCTGTCATCCGATTAATCGTAGAAATTGACTTAACAACAAATACTGTAGGACCTATCTTTTTACAGAGTGCCGAAAACAAAGTATAAGACACTATTCGGTCAAGTATGGCAAGTAAGGAAGATTTTAGCCATTATGCTTCAAGTTCAAGCATGGTTCAATCAAAAACCCAGTTTTCACTGAAGTCCATGGCATTTTTAAAATCTTAAATTACAACTGAAGTTAATCAAAACTCTAAATGTCCTGCTTTTTTAATGTCTAACTTTTACATCACTTTTAGATTCTTGTCTGGATACCTCAGCACTTCTACAAAATAAAAGCAAACATCATAAGCGCTTAATTATTGCACTTCGAAATGGTGTCTTCACGATTGTTACCACTGTCACCACAGCTACCACCAACATAATCCAACACCATTGTTCCCCAAAAAGGTGAAAGCTTTCATCTGGATCCCCTTCCAAGTCCAGCCAACATAGATCTCAGCTTCTCTGAAGCACACATGCATCCTTGTTCTGAAAAAGGACCATTAAGAGGCCCACATTGGTATTTATCCTAATTTTGTCTTTTGGAATATAAATAATGTAAGAAATGTGGCTATAAAATACATAGCTAGGTGACATCTTTAAAGATGTGCTCTACATAATTGGGAGTGAGGAGTAGACACACACACACACACTGGCAAAACTTAAATGAGTAGTCTGAAGATACATGAAGCTTTAACAGAGGAAATACAGTCACGATCCAGGAAGGAACCCAGGACATGTATCCCACCTTTTTTTGGGGGGTGGGGGGGGGGGGAAGCAAATTAGGGAGAAAGGCAGCGTGGAGGCCATACTGTCAGGATGGAATAAAAATGCAACACAAGGTTCAGGAACTGGCTGTCAAATAAAAAATATCCAAGTTCATTCTGTATTGTCATCTGTTGCAAAATTAGCCATTACTTCAATGCGAAGAAACCATTCAGCAAAATCTGCTACTTAATCCCTCATGACAAAGCAAGCAGGGATGACGGCACATAATTGGGTAATAAAGGTCTGTTTAAATATTAACACTATTCTTTTGTCTACATCAAATTCAGGTACATGGGAAGATCCTTCCTTTTTATTGATGGAAATCATTCTGAACATTTGAGATTTGAGAATAACATTGACAGTGTTAGCAATTAATACAGACATAACTAATTTCCATTCAGTATGAAAAAACTGTGGAAATTTCCAGCTTTCTGTTCATAATATGTAGAATTCTTTTAAGAATGGGGACCCTCTATTGCAAGGCCATGATAATGATGAGAAAAATTGTACAAATAATCTAAAGGGAAATGTATCGCTCATAAATACAATCCTATAATACACCCTTGCCCAGGTAGTGCCAGAGACAGAACACAAGCTGGTGGGAGGGCGGGCACTCGGGAGTCGGTAGCAATGGTAAAAGTCATTGATTTGGAGGGGGGCAGTGTTGGGTAGGTCACTCTGTAGCCATGACTCTGAGAAAGGCCAAATTTATTTGTTTTAAGACAAATGCAGTTAAAAAAAACTGAATTAAAATGAAGTAGATGGTGTCCTGGGGGGGAAGGGGGGGGTCTATCCTTAGGGGGAGGCCTCGGACCCTGAAATGCCGCCCGCCTCGATCACAGAGCCGTGTGTCCAAAGTTTTTGTGCTTTTGTAGTACTTATTCCTATATGTAAAAAATATGCTCATACAAGGAAAAAAAATCTCAATGCTCCACCCTAGGACAAAATAAAGGCATAGCGCTTCTTAAATTACCCAAAAGATGTGTTATGAAACACTGTCACACAGTTTGACCAGCAAGTATATTTCCTATGGAAATACATTTAAAGCCAAAAATTACTGCACAATTCCAGAAAGAAGATTACAGCATGCAGCACCTAGTAACTCTAAAGCACACCACTAAATTAAGCTGACATTTTCAGTTCAGGAAGCACTTTGGGTAGTAAATGCCACGTTATAAACTCCGGATGAGGCCGACAGCAGTCAGCTGAAGACAGGAAAGCTGCTGTTCCTGGGCTATGGAGGCAGAGCTGCAGAGCACTGTGGGTGGACCTGGATTATCATGGTCTATATGTGGAGCTTCTTTGAAAGCACAGCGCAATACCTGTATAGCCAGGCTCCAGCTTCAGAGCCCCAGTACTGACACAGGGTACTGCTAAGAACTTATCTGACACATGCTGCCTGCTGTACCTCTCACACATTATTCTACACACTCTAAACACACTTGAAACCACTGCAGATCCCAGTGCAGTTTAAATAACTGAGGTACACATAAATTAATTATAAATAAAACAAATCTTAAACATGCACATAAAAACTACTACTATGTCTTTTTACAAAAGTGTTTTAAATAAATGAATGTCAACACAGACACGGTGAGGTTGTTTTTGGACCCCACTTGGTGAAAAATGCAAACAAGGATTTCATTAAACAAACATGACAGTGCTATGATTTTTATTTTTTTTTTATTGTACAGATATTCTTAAGGAAGTGCACCTTCCGGCATTACATAATTGGAAATATAGTGAGCACAGTGTACAGCTTCTGATATGGATAGTGGAGATGCTTAGACCTCTCAGGGCCTGGACTGCATTCAGATTTTCATCTTGAGAGAATCAGACATTTATTCACTGTCACACACACACACTACAGCTGAGACATGCATGTCACAGACTTACAATCACAGACTCGCTCTCCCCAGCTTTTTCTTTAAGCCAAGTACGCAAATGACAGACAACAATGCACAGCATAATACAATAATGAAGACATCTGAAGAGCAAACAACCTCTGCACTGTAGCTGCCACCAAGCTGCTTATCCATCTAGCGGGAGGAAATCCATGCAAACAAATTTCATGAAAGTGAATGCAGCCACATGAATAATAAATTATATACTTAGGTATGCATACAGAAAAAGCATTGATGCACAATTATTTAAAAAAAGATACAAAACACCCACAGGTTAAGAACAATTCTTTGAAATTCTTTGAGTCGGCCTTCACAGACCACAAGTAGGTGGATATAGTCAAGGTTGTACAGGCCTCTGTGCTGTATAATTTGTAACTTCAGCAAGAAAATGCACACGAATTAGGGTGCAGTGTCCCCCCTCCACCTATATTAAATGTCTTCTCTTTCAACTTTCAATAAACTTTCACTTAAACCTTCCAGGGAAACTCGAGTGATGCAGTTGTTCAGTTCTAGGATGGAATGCTGCCTTTAACTTTCTGGACAGAGGCTGTATTTGACCTGCCCACCAGTGGTTGGTAGGACCACAGAGAGCCATTATGCAGGAGCATCATAGAAACACATTTCTGGCGACTCCATAAGGCGGAAGACATTCACCAATCATCATAGCAAACAGCAAATTAATTTAAGCACGAAAATAATCCTAAGCATTTTATTCCTACCTCCTTGACAGGGCTGGGATGAGTAGATCCTTCTCATATCAAAATAGCACCCGCAAAAAAAAAAAAAACTATTGCACAAACTAACATTCAGTTCAAGGCACATAGAGGACACCATGTGAAATATGGAAAACGTCTTGACACCGCAGCACTAAAACAGCTCTGCAAAGAGTCTGATCTAAATTCATCCCTTTTACAAAATGTGAACACTAAAGATTCCAATAAACAGACTTGCATGACCCTGTATGAGTGCTCATTGTAATACTCTGGCCAGTACCAAGAGAATCACTAAAGCGGTGGACATTCCTGCTCTGATGTTTCATGTGCCAGATAAGATGAGCAGACTTGCCCAGAGAATGTGATTCTAGAACATCTGCAGGCAGACCTTGCAAACAGGCATCCTACAGATTCCATATTTCATGGGCTGTCAATGTCTTAATGGCTCAAAAACACCTTGCCAAATATTTTTTTCACTGCAGTAAAACTGATAGTTAATCATAAAAACTCAAACCCCTGTTCATTCTTATTTTCACAGGAACAATCTTTTCCAGTTAAAAAAAAAAAACAGCAACCTCTTTTGAGGTTATATTCAGGGGAAGTAACAGAAGCAGAACGGGAGAAAAAAAAATCATTTTCAGTACAAATCCAAGTTCAATGCACAGTTAACAGGTCTCACAGATGCATCAGTGGACGACAGTGAAACCTGTTACATTGAGATATGCCCTTTGGGGAGAATATCTATTTTGTTAACACATGCCCATTAAATAATATTTTCATAATTTGTGTCACGATCACTTCTGTCTGAATGAGCAGATACCCTGGAAAGAAATGTTCAGATGAAAGGTGGAGAGGGTGTAATTTTTGAGTAACCCTCCCCAAGACATTTGTGCCAGCAGCCTTATTTTACACATCACTCTCTTTTCTGGAGTGCCCCCCTCCCCCATTGCAGTTTAAGCCCTACATTTAACTCCAGCTCCTGGCAGGGAACATGCAGCACTCATCCCTGGTATTTATCAATATCAGGGGAGGGCAGACAGACCACTGCAGAGGACACATCCTACCTTTTCATTGAATGTAAAGTAGATGAGATGTGCCCTATTCTTCCGGTTAAAAATGAGGCATCGAGAGGGCCCTGACAGGTTAAAATATACAAAATTCAGAGCAAAAAGGGAGTGGGGAGGGCTTATAAACACCACATTCAGGTAGTGTGAAATAGGTCAGTGCCAAAAGTAATTAAATACAAAACCCTGCATGGAGACAGCCACAATAATTTTAATTCTCTCTGCATTACAAAGCATTGGATTTTGTGTTAGGTTATAAGCGAGATCTGGTCTGTGATAAGGATTTCTAAACATACTCTGCAAGAAGAGCATTCAGTCCTCCAAGGTCTCATTAAGGAACACCATATTAATGCTTCATGTCTTATCTCCAAACTCACGTCTCCATCTACTTTTGCGTTTTGGGTTGTTTGGTTACATATCTAGGTCTGGCATTGCAAACGTTTGAGGAAAACATCAATTAGGCCTAATGAAAAATAAACCGGTCTTGAAACAAATGGGCTGCAAAAAACTGTATAGGTTGTGGGTGATTTTATTCCTTTTTAAAATAGCACCAGGGACAGAATTAGCTACCTTTTAAATTTAAACGCGATTAAACCAAT
>JAABNY020000035.1:15280560-15296441 GCA_015164015.2 Brevimyrus niger
TCTTATTTTTAGGATGCTTTTCCAGTTTACTAATTACTAAATGTAACACTATTGTCTCCCACAGAATCCCTTTTGGATTCTTCTAATCAGTGATTCCATGGATACAAGGCAAAGATGACAATTCTAGGGGCTATTTCCATTGCAATTACCCGCTTCTCACCCACCCAAATGTTTTGAAATGTAAAATATTATTGGACAGCATAACACTCGCTAAAAGTGAGTGAGTTTGTTCTCATTCATCAATAGAATAATCAGATAATGACTTGTGTCTGTGAATGCTTCACCTTGATACTGACTCATAGAAGACTGGCTGGTACATTTACCTCAGTGTTTCTCCAACCATTTTCATTAATATTATGTTGACGCAGCCCTGGACAGAGAAACAAAAATCAGATCAAATAAGTGAAGCCAAATTTAGCCATATTATTGAGGCAGAAGAGATCAGATGAATGGTAGTTACCTGAGCATCCCCAAACAGGATCACACACTCATCGGGGCCTTTGTAGCTGTGGGAGGTGGGAGAATCATTATGTTACTGTGATGGATTTCCAGACTGTGGCCACCAACATGAGTGTGAGTGTGCATGTTGGGACTGTGATTACATGCTGTTGAATGCTGCTCACCAGTAGTCCAACTTTAAAGGTATGGTCTCCAGAGCACCGATTTGGCAGTAAGGGTCCAGGGACGAAAACTCATAGAACTGGATCTCCCGATCCCTGGGGGAACAGGAAACACTGAGTTGCTGCCATTCAGACAAATGGACCCTACACTCCCAGAAAAAAGGCTAAATAGTTGTACCATTGCTTGTCGCTTAGGCTGTACCCTCATGGTCTGTCAATTGTACCCTTAGGTGTTGCTAATTGTATCTTTTAAAGGTACAAAAATGGACTCTGGGGAACATTTTTGTACCATTGATGGTACATTAATAATGTTTTTACCTTTGGTATGTCCTTTTCTGTACCTTAAAATTAACAAGGGTACAGCCCCAGTGACAAGCAAAGGTACACATATTTAGCAAAACAATTAAAGTGTGAGAGTGTACAGTACATTTTTTTAATCCGTTTTCTATACCCAGTGCAGGTTTTTAGTAAGCTTATCCCGAAAAACATGTTGAAACATGTTCAAATACAGCCTGGACAGGGTGCTAGGTCCATCACATGGCATTAATGGGAATTTAAAGATAGCAATCTGACCAACCCAGACGTTTTTACACTGTAGGACGTCATCCACTATGTGAACATGCAACCTCCAAACACATACGAATGGGACTAATATAAAACTGAGTTGTTGTCACTTCATTAGTAATTGTTTTTGAGACAACTTCATTTTCCATAGATGAAATTATCCCAAACACCTTCCATATACCAACTTCAGTTCTTCATTTTAAGTCATGCTTTACTGCTGCTTTGTCAGCACCATGGTTAACTATCATTCCATTCAGTCTGTTAGTCTATCTCCATGGTTACCCCGTTCCAATGATCAGCTTGTTGAACTGCGGCATCGTGATAAAATCAGTTGCCCATTTTGGCTTTCGATTCACTGCTCTTTCTTGCTGGGTAAAAGAAAAGAAATTTGGAAATTACAAATTACATGCTATTAACTGGTCAGAGGATGTTTGTGTTGTGTGTAAACCGTTCAAAACCCACCAAAAGCTTTGCTATGAATTAAAATAGAATAACTTCAAAAGAGATTAATATTTTCACACATTTGTACACATCGAAAAGATACAGACTATATGGCACATAAATCAAAAAACACTTACAAACACCATCTTGCGTTTCTTCAGCTGAAGATCAGGGCTCCAGTAGAAGGCTGTCCCATCCTCCCGGATGGTGACCACAGTGCCGTTAGGGCTGTGGCAGATCCTTACGATTGGCTCCCCGTGGCACATGGCCACAGTGGAGGCAGGAAGAACAAATGCCACCTGCTTGCTACGAGAAATGGACTCTTCCTTCTCCTTGTATTCCAGCTGCATGTAGGTGCAGAAATCATCCTGCAGGGAGTCAGGCACAGGGCTTCAGTAGGTACGAATCAGATCACATCATTAAGCACATACTCATACATATTGATTAATATCTGTTAAGACCTGGTAATTATAAATATTGGTCACATGAAAAAATCATTTTAAGATCCAAGTTAGGGATCAATCTTACCCATCGTATCCTGCCATTTCCCAAGTAGTCGATCTTCTTGAAGAGCTCCTGGATTAGCTCATGCTTCTGTAGTATTCAAAAGATATAAAAAATTGTGAGAAATTTACTAGAAGATTGGATTCGAAACACAAAATTGTTCTTAGGTTTAGACACCTGACATTCATACAACAAAGGTTTTTTATCCAATTAACTGCTTGTAGACATCGTGATATATAGCCACCTCACCCTACAAAGAGGGCTGTGATACATTATCAGCTCCATGATAAATATCTTACAACTTCATGTAATATTTATGATAAGCGTCTTACAACTTTATGTAATCCACAGCATTTCTTAACCATCAAACTGAAATTCATCATGTCCAATGATTTCTTGCCACCTTTTTCATATTCCTGCAAGAAACAATATTTTTTATGTCACAAATACTCAAATGATGAGGATTGAAAAATTATAATACTTTTTTTTTTTTTTTTTTTTGCTTTTTTGCATGTTCAGCCTCTTTTACATGAATAACTCACCTCAAATGCATATTTCAGGCTCATTAGATTTTCAAGTGTTACCTTCTCCTCAATCTATTAAAATGACAACACATTCAGTATTTATTTCTAACATGTCACACATGATGAACTACAGCTATTAAAAAAGTTTAAACACTTAAAACTAAACATAATATCTCACACATAACTATGGCTCAAGCATTCTTGCCATCAGAACACAACTCCCCCTTGTGTTCATCTATTTAACTAAAAGTAACAAAATATCAGCATCTAAGCAATTTAACCCAAAGACAGCGTTTTAAAGATAATTAAACTATAGATTTCAGTCAAAATGCTAAAGCGTGTGGATTCTAACTACACAATGGATGTTTACTCCAAAATACATAAAACAACTAGAACAATGACCGGCTCATTCAAACTCCCACTTACCAAGCAATTTAGCAAATCTGAATGCTAGAAAAAAAGTTTAACAGTTAAGATAGGAAACCATACAGTTAAGCATTTTAGTATTTTGGTCCATTAAATTTGGAAGGAATAATGGGAAAACAAAAATTATCAAAAATGCATAGAGATACATCTAATTGTGGTATGTCAAAGGGGAGTTAATATGCTCTCTCTATTGTTCACATTTCAGGAAGATGCATGTTTGAAGTATCATCAGTGTCACACTTTGGTTTTCTACCTGTTCCCTAGCAACCCATGTATTCCAACCCTATGACAACTCTTTGATCAAACATTAATAAATCGCAGGTAACACAGCCAACGTCCTTTAGAAAGCAGCACTGAGGGATGTATGAGTCACCTCTGTTTACAAAACAAGCCAATAAGTGACTTCATAGATGTGTTTTGAGGAGTGAAAGGTATTAACATTTCTGTGAAGAGTATGGTGCATCTATGAATTTATTTGAAATTGAACTGGTATCTGACCACAGTCTTGGTGTATTGTGACTTTTGGTGTCTTTTATAATTATTCCCCAGTGGAACATTCCAGCAAAGACTTCTGGAGAAACAGAGGTTTGAGATTTGCTTGGGTAGTTTTTTACTATATTATAAATAATTAGCATCGTCTTCACTTTCCATTTTAATTCATAGCAAAGCTTTTGATAGGTTTTGAATGGTTTACACACAATACAAACATCCTCTATTAAGTACTTAAGTATCAGGCAATTGGCTGTGTAAACTTGTAGCTTGTAACATAAGCTGAAACTCCAGTGACATCTTCAGGCTGCAGAAATTCAAGATGTGCCCTCAACAGAGTTCATATTCCACATCAGAATAATAATAAATAAATAAAAATTCAAGCCACACTGACATCTACCCAGGCAATTAGCAATAATTAACAGCCTTCTATAACAATTAAAAAAAACTTAAACAATGGCATTAAGAACATGATTATTTGACTAATAAGAATCCTGTGTATCATTACCATAGGAAGAGCTGAAAAAACTGAAAAAACTCATTAAGACCACACACTGTAAACAAAAGGAACAATAAACTGAAATAACTGCTTTTTGAAATTGTCTGTTTTACAATATCAATATAGTTTCAAACAATAAAAATAAGGTTTAACTTTTATTTGTCACACAAAATAAAAGAGACATACAGATATAGAAGAAATATTATCATTATTGACATATTCAGATTCAGAAATATGAAAATAGTGTGAAACTCACCTTAAGCTTGTAGAAGCTCCGCATGGATTCAGTAATATGGAGGTGCCGTTCGGCCAAGGAGGACATGTCGCCCAGGGGAAGAGAGTGCCGCCGCTGGCCCTGCCTTAGAATCTCTCGCTGCAGCCACTCAGGGTGTTCTCTCCTGTCTTTGGAGTCATCACGCTTCAGAATGGATCTGCCGTCCAGGGTTAATCTGTCACTCTGCTGGGTATCACGGGCTCTGGGTCCAAGCTCAGCTAGGACACTGAAAAGGGAAAAACATCTCATACATTCATTGAAGATTGATTTATAGTTTTTTTTTTGTTTTTTAATCTGAAGAAAACATTTTATAAAACATTGATCAAATATGCTCTCTGTCACTGCAAAAAAAAAGCTAGTTTCCATCCAATAATTTTCTGTTCATTATCTAACCAGCAGTTGTGGTGAGTCTGGAGCCTGTCAATTATTATGGCAACACACCACCCCAATTGTAAAGCTCATAATGCAGATGCATGTAATATGTACCCCAATGGATTTCACTCAGGAACCTGAAATGTGCTATACAATTCCAATTGAGACCATTTACTTTTCAGTCAAATTTTTCTTCATCTGATTGACTGATATGCCAGGGTTTTTATCCTCAAATACCAGCTAGAATGGCTGGTCTCCCAAAATGCTGGCCGGGCATGAGATCTGTACTCATTCTTCATGGTGCCCTTATGCATGTGTCAGGATTCTTTGGGTGAAATAATGACACAATAAAAGGCAGAGAAAATACCCGACAAGAATCTTGGGAAAGCCCACACAAAAATGTAACCATGGCAATAAATCAGCTTCTGTTAATCAATATTCAAGCTTACTGTGAGGGCTAATTCTTAATTTACAGTCCTCCACGGCACTCTATTGCCCTAACAACAGTAAACAAACTCCACAAAACCAATATTCCTTGACGTACAGACAAAACCATGAGGCCTGAAACATTCTGATTACCAGGATGCTCAACCACGCACCAATGGTTGGTTAAACCTTAACTTAGCTTAACTTAAAAAATATTTCTTTGGTCATTCCCCAAATTCGCCTACCAGATTGTAAGCATCTATTTCAGTATAAGATATATGGGGGCAGATTAAGTAAAGATCCCAACATGAAAGCACAATACCTGGGGATACGCAGAGTCTCCAGCTTCCCCAACGCAGATGTAGCGCGAACCTTCTTCCCTAAAGGCATTTCCAGTCACAATGTAATAACTCTCCCATCAGGAATGCTGCTGCCTTGCTTGTTTGGCCGTTGTCATTAGACGCCAGCTGCCTGTTGCTGGCTTACTTCCTTTGTAGTCCGTCCTACATTTCACAGATGCTTTCAGCCGACTCAGTTCAGCCAGGTCTCATATTACCTGCTACTCTACTGTTACACATCAGGTGGAATGTCAAGAGAATGGAATAGAATAAATAATAAAATTGAGCTATTTTATTCATCTCTATAGGAAAAATGGGCAGTTTTGTACAGTATGTCCCATCTTGGTCTCCACAAACGAATGTATATGGCAGTAACAGCAAGTTTTAGAATCAGAGCACAGGGTCAGCCAGTGTCCAGCACCTCTGGCCCAGTTAGGGTTAATGGGCTTGCTCAAAGGTGATGAGATTGTCCTGCCAGTCATGGGATTTGAACCCATGACCTTCAGGGAAACAAGCACAGAGCCTTAACCCAGTGTTTCCTAACCCAATCCTAGGGGAACCCCGAACAGTCCACGTTTTTGCTCTCTCCCAGCTCCCAGGCAATCAGGAACACCGAATACCTGGTACAGGTGCGCTGAGTGGAAGCAAAAACATTGATTGTCCAGGGTTTCCCGAGGACTGGGTTGGGAAAGACTGCCCTAACCTAAATGGAGGTGCACCATTCCTGGAGGCACTGCAATACCATGTCAATGCATAGAGCAGACAGGGCAAGCCTCCCCTCTTCCAAATCCTTATTCTAAAGTTCTGTGTAATATGTAATACCCTTTACTGAGGATGCATCAGATATTCAACTGATAAGAACAGATACTATACTTGACATTAGCTAAAAGCCTGAGAAGTAGAGCAGAATCAGGGATTGTGTCTTTTACACTGGCAGTTGCTGACCAAATACCCTCCTCACAAACCAACAGAAATTAACAAGGTTCTTAGCCTCATTTTTTGTCTATGAGCAATCTGTCATAACCTTTAGGCATTAAAAACCTAGGTTTGTGCTGTTAGTGAGGAAGAACAGATATTATTTAACTGGTTCATTGATAACTGATCAGCCTGTGGGCCTTCATTCATTTAAAAGTTGTTGGTGGTCTGAAGCCAATAAGCTACTGTGGATTAGTATAACCACTCAAATAAATACAGCAGAGTTTCATTACTTTGGAGGGGCAGAATTTATTTTTCAATTTGTTGTAGTAGTGTTTCCAAAATGCCAGGTTTAAACACACAATCATGCACAAGCAGGCATATCTGATATATTTTTAAAAAATCATTCTGGATTATGCTACAGCATCAACTGGACTTTGGTTCCCTAAACAGATCCTGTTTACTGAGGTCCAGGCCACCCGTATAACCTTTCAAGCCTACATGGGCCCTGAGGAAGCACAAGAGGTGTCTTTGGCATTTTCACTGGACGGTCAGAAGCATCCCTTTGCAGAATGGCCTGCGAAATCTTCCTGTCTGCAAAAAGGCAGGCGCTAGTCAGGGTCAACTTTAATCTCTGAGTGCATGACGAGGTGTACAGGGCTGTTAGGCAGTAAAATATGAGAGCAATGTGGCTTTAGCTTGGTTTTACCTTCCTCTGGAACATGATTAGAGAATTTCTGCAGCTCCTTGGGCTCCAGAGAGTTCAGTACAGCATAAATGTCCTCTGTTTTTCCCCCAAAGTGCACGTTGTAGGTGGTGAGTTGTTTACTGTTCTCTTGATTGCGAATATGAGCCAGAACCACAGTAGGCACTTTAGAAAAAACATCAAAAATTATTCTTCAAAACAATTAATGTGATATTGAACTGAAGTAGAATGCATTATAAAAGATATGCTAATTCTGAGTCATAAATTAACTGCACGTAATGCTTAACAACAACAATGAGGGTGTTACACATATTCAAAAGTATAAATTGTACATTGAGACTGAAAAAATAATGTCTTTTTCTTTAGGTGAAGTAGACTTTAACAAAATATATATAAAAAGATGCCCATGATTGACATCACTGCCTTTTATGTAGATATGAAAACCACTGGTTAAATTGGCAGTTTGTTCAAACTAACAATCCCAATGACTGATGTGAATTACACATAAAATGGCAGCCATTTTTGCAGCACTTACTGTAACCATGTATCACAGGCCTAGCATCCAGGCTTACCAATGCCTTTTGAGCACACTTTCTGAAGTGGGTTACACCCATAGCGGGAGGTGTTGTTTTTAAGCACAGGCATCTCTTGTGGCTGCCGGAAACTGTCCCTCATTTCCGTGTGAAGACAGTAAGGAACGTCTCGTCTCCGGCTATTAGAACCTGAAACTGCATATTTCATCTGAAACCCTGAAACAGCACAACATGTCTGAACTCAGTTCTAGAAGACTGAGATGGGGATGTTTGATCGACCTGCGCTTTAATAGGCTTTATTCATCCTAACATGGCAAATCAGGATGAAGCAGGCAGGGAGACTGTGAACCCAGTGAACAGGAATATCACTCACATTACCTAAAGGTATACCCAAATAGTCCGCCTGGTAAGTGGAACGATATTGGGCCGATAAGGCATTTCTGATTTCCTGTTCAGATAGCGGATTCCTCCATGGAGACCTGTCATCTGCTGAGCTCTGCACAAATCCCCTTGGCAGCCTCCACACCATGAAATCCTAGGAAACACCAAATCTCAAGTGAGTCACACTATTCCAGGCCTGAGATAAAAATGTCACATGCCAGAATGAAGACTTTGCCTGTCTTCCTGTTTATTGTAAACATAGCAAATCTACCTGGTTCATTTTATTTATTTATTTTTGTAGGAGCTTCCATAAAGTCTTCTAAACTCCCACAGCATGTAGCCAGGGGATTTCTTACTGGAAATAAAATATGCAATATATCACTTTGGTACTTCTCCCCGATACTGTATTAAATTTAGAGTAAACACAAAATGCAATTCCCACCTCTAAAAGCCTCAAACAGACTTACCAGAGCCTATTATAGGGATCTAATTTACCTATTCATTTCAGCTTGATTACTACAGTACCAAACATCAAAAGCAGCCAAAGGGAGCATGGCTTTCTCATGTGCCCCTCTCGTTTTAGGTAATAACCCCGTGCATTAAATTTAAACACACATTTACGTCTAGAGTAAATTTACATCACTTTGATATCTCATTGTGAAAGGTGTCAAGAGAACATATTTTAACAATGCATTTGCTGGGTAGCTGAACAGTTTATATAGGGATGCTAACACTTCAAGATATTTAATCATATTTGGTTTTACGTTGCTTGTAATAGTATAATGTTGAATCCATCTTATGCATATGTAGGTTGTCTGCCTCGTGTCAGTATTTTATACTGCCAATATCTCCAAGTCGGTACAAATGTTTCTCTTTCTGTCTTCCACTCAAAGCCACCTGGCTTAGAGCAAACAAATTAACTGGACCCAGACTCCCAGCCCACTACAGCATCTAAAGTCAGGTTGACTTGTTGGCATTTTCCAGTGTACTAACACGTATTTGCCAGTTGGTATTTCCCATCTTTGCAAAGCTGCTAGCATTGTGGAAGACCCCTCTCACCCTGGGACTTTATCCCTCTCCTGTCTGCTAGAAGATAGAGCAGCATCCCCTGTTCTGCACCATCTTGTTTTTCACTTTATTCACTTACTGCCTGTGTGTCGCATCTTGGTCCTGAGGGGGGATGTTATTTCATGCCACTGTACAATGTTTTGCAAAAAAAAAAAAACTTGCCTGGAAAATATGGTCTACTCAATAAATTGTATCTAGTTAATAAGTCTACTTATTATGCATACTTGATTGGGATGTGGGTTGTTTCTTCTGCTACCAGAAGTAGTTCCAGGAAGCATACGGGTAGGCTTAGATGCTGATTTCCAGCAGAAGTCTTCACTGTATGCAGTGGAACCAGTGAGGGCAGTTGCCCAGTGTGGGCCTCTGTGAATCGTTGATGTCATGGGGCTGTAAAATATGGCAATAAAATAATAAAATGCATTTTAAAACTTAAAATCGCAATAGATCAACAACACAAGTGTTCACATTTAATGACGTAAATGGTAATTGAATTTAGACAATCCTGTAACTTCTCACCGTAAAGCAATTATTGGTGTATTGGGTCTGTAGACAAACTCACGTCTCTGAGTCGTTTCATAAGGGTCCCAGCTTTCCTCATTATCTACATATATAAAATAACATGTAAGCATTGATTTTATTTCGCCTATGAGTTTCTTTATAAGTATAATTCAATGCATGAATTGTAACAATTGTCAATATTTGGACACTTACCAAAAGCAGCCATAATTAGTATCTGAAACGTCTTAATCTGTCAGATTTTCAAAGGCTTCCAATATTTTGTTACTAAGTTTTACTGGTATAACCGTTAAAGATATCACATTGTTTCTAATCTATTTTTCCAGTTAAGACTTGAACCATCGTTAACAACTGAGTTCAACTTCTGACTTCTGGGTGATTTCGTTTATGCGGGAGAAAAAAAGTGACAAGAGTTCAAATAGAAACAAAGACATATTAATGATACCGTCTTAAGGTACGACCTGTGTTGCACAATGCATCATGTGCGGTGGGATCTTCTTTTGTTGTCTGTGTTTGCTACTGTATGAGGAAAACATCTGAAGAGACAAAGAAGGCAACCCGTTGTTGACGGCAAAAACGCAACAGTTGCCAGGAGTTCCACGTTTAAGTCGTCCTATTTGTTGGACTTGCTGGGGGCGGGTGCTGTTGAAAAAATTGCATTCAATACTTTTATTTGCATTTAAATTAATGAATTAATAGAAATACATTCGGCACAGTATATTAGAAATATGTTGGATTTTAGGCCACTTAAAATTTATAAATTGTTTTACATGACTGAAACTTCTAAAATATTGATGAGTAGGGGGTTTTATATTTTAGCGAAAAGATGAACGGCAACAGAGTTATACTAAAACTAGAAAATTAAACTTTAACTTGTCAGTATCTCAACATTTTAAACTTTCAACAGTTCAAACAATTACAAGAAAAGAGAAACCTTCAAAACAAATGCATAGTCTAAGTGTTTAATGTCTTGCCACAGAATGCGCGTGCGTATCTCTGACAGTTTCTGAAGTGAAAAAAACGGATTTTTTGAAAAATATAAAATATAAAAAAAAATCGAGACGGCACCAAAAAATTAAGGCGGGCGGCCATGTAAAATAATTTACTAATTTGAAGTGGTCTTAATCGACATGCATTAATATGGTGTAGACCAAATACAAAATAAGATTAAGAATGAAAAGAAAATTATTTTAAATCGATTGATAACTGATGTATAGAATAACATGATAGGCATGTATTGTAAAAAAACAAATTCGGATTTTTTTTTTTAATTATCCAATAGGCCTTTACTTTAACTGACAAGGTGAAAAAATGAGCAGGATAAAAATTCAACTTGATAAATAAATAAGTAAATAAATAGATGGATAAATAAATAAAGGACATACACGATTGATTTGAAAAGCCTGGGAATCTTCTGTCCAGTTATTTAATGCCGAGTGTTGCGCTCATTTATGCCAGATCATATTTTAAAAAGATTTCCATTTGCAACTAATATTCCACGAGGTGGCGCTATTTATTTATTGTGATGCTACACTTACCGTTTCCATTAGGCATGGGCATCGCCGCCATTAAGTCTGAGGGGGACGTATCTCCCTCACATTTCATAATTATTTGTTTGGACCCTCCAACATTTAACATAAAATATTAGTTTTATGCCAGTGCCCTTCCCCCCCACATTCAAAATGTTTCTGATGCATCTGCCATTAGGCATACTGCCTCTGTAGTTAGACATCTCATTTTTGTCAAAGGATCGATTCTAGGATCATCTGATATATTTTTCACTATGATATACGGAGTGTGTGTGTGTGTGGGGGGGTGTTATCCATGAAAAAAATTTGATGACCTTGACAGCAGGAAAATATTTGAAAATACGGGACATATCACTACATAGTCTTAGAAAAAATATTTTACATTAGGATCGAGACAAAAAATAGGCAGGCTGAACCCCCCCAAATAGGTTATATTAAGCATCTATATGTTCATGTAGTAAACAGATCCCTGAATGTGAAGAAAAAAGCACAATGTAGGTAATTTAGAACAATAAGGTTCTTCAGAGAAACATAACTCTGTCATGCAAAAAAAAAGCTAAGGTAAATAAAATTCTGCTGTTTGTGAAGCACTTCAAAGGCAAGTGATGAAATGAGAGGCAATACAACAGTAGCACCACTATTCGGAGTGGTACTTAAAAATAACTCTGAAAAGGCATGAAACCTACACCGATCAGTCATAACATTAAAACCAGCTGCCTGATACAGTACAGGCTCCCCTTTTGCTACCAAAGCAGGTCTGACCCATTGAGGCATGTGTAGCTGCACTGATCTAATAAAAGGCACAGTTCCTACTGATGTTTTGAAGACTTATTTATTCGTTTCAATCTCCAACAACACTGTGAAAACTACATTGAACAAGCAAAATAAAAATACAAAGTATTAGCATGAGTCTTCCATTCACACGCAAGTGTACATACATCAGTAAATGTAACACAGTGTTTACACAGTGCATAATATTACCATGTGCGCCCCATAACCATGTGCAGACTATTACTCTGCCGTGACATCCATGCTATTCATCCCAAGATGCTTTAGACCAGGGGTAGTCAATCTTATCTTCTAAGGGCCGGTGTGTATGCAGGTTTTTGTTATAACCTGTAAGTCAGCTGTTCAAACCCAGGTGTGAGGACTCTTTCCGCCAATCAGTCCTATAATTAGTGATCTAATTGGGGAGTTGCAGCGAAAACCCGCAAACCCGCCCTTTGCGGATAAGATTGGCTACTCTTGCTTTAGACCACTTCCTTGCCAGACTCAAGTCATGTGACCATGCATGTCATGCAACAAATTAAGCGCAGCTCAGCAACTTTACATGAACAATTTATACACACACTTTTTTAGCATCAGCAATCAAGAGATTTTTATACATTTTAACTATGAACTTAATCTCAATTTTATTACTAAATCAATTTTCAATAAACAATGTGCTTAGGACAGTTTCAGCATGGATTCCACAAGACTTTTGAAGGTGTCCTGTGGTATCTGGCACCAAGACATTACCAGCAGACCCTTTAAGTCCTGTATTTAGTGAGATGGGACCTCCAAGGTTTAGACTTTGTTTCTCCAGCAAATGCCACAGATGCTTGATCTGAATGAAATCTGAGGAATATGGAGGCCAAACCAACACCTTGAACTCCTGGATAATTTTTCCAGTTTGGCAGGGCACATTACGCTGCTGAAAAAGGCCTCTGTCGTTGTAACACCGACATGAATGCCAGAACTGAAGTTTTCTCAACAGAATATTGCCCAGAGCATCACACTGCATCAAACCCCCTGGCTTGCCTTCTTTCCATAGTGCATCCTCATGTCATTTCTTTCCCAGGTCAACGATGCACACACATTGGGGCATCCACATGATGTAACAGAAAACATGACTCATCAGACCAGGCCGCCTTCTTCCACTGCTCCATGGTCCAGTTCTGATGCTCATGTTCTGTGGACGGGGGGCAGCATGGGCGCGCTGACTGGTCTGTAGCTATGCAGCCTCATACACAGCAAGCTGAGATGCACTCTAGGTTCTGACACCTTTCTATCATACCCAACATGAACTTTTTCAGCAATTTCTGCTACAGTAGCTCTCCCATGGAATCAGAGCAGATGGGTTAGCCTTCTCTCTCCACATGCATCAGTAAGCCTTGGCCACCCAAGACCCCATTGCCGGTTCCCCGTTTTACCTTTCTTGAACCACTTTTGGTAAGTACCGGCCCACTGCATACTGGGAACAGTCCACAAGACCTGTTGTTTTAGGGATGCTCTGACTCAATTGTCTAGCCATCACAATTTGGCCCTTGTTGAAGTCACTCAGATCCTTAAGCTTGCCCAATTTTCCTGTTTTTAACACATCAACTCTGAGAACTGAATGTTCAATTGTCTAATATACAATGGCACCCTTGACAGGTGCAATTGAAATGAGATAATCAGTGTCATTCTCTTCACTTGCTAGTGGTTTTAATGTTATGATTTATCAGTGTATAACACCGTAAAGCAAAAATTCCATATATCTTTTATATTGTTGATTTAAATAATTACACATCACCTTACCCCCCATGGGGCAGCGATTAAATTTTTTTTTTAAATTTTAATCAGAATGTCACAGTTGTTACACCATATCAGTGTCACCAGTGACTAATGCTATTATCCTGAATAAGAAAAATCAAAAGGCTAATTAATATGGAGATTCGCTCTTTGTTAATATTTTGTTTCTTAATTATGCTATAAAATACAATAAAATAAAATTACTTGTTCTGTCACTTTATTATATTGAAATATATTTGTATGCCTGGGTTCCATATGCGTGTAGTTTGCATGTTTTCCCCGTCATCATTGGGTTTCCTTTTGGGTACTCCGGTTTCCCCTCACAGTCCAAAAACAAGCTGAGGCTAACTGAAGTTACCAAATTGCCTGTAGGTGTGCCCTGTGAGGGGTTGGTGGCCCATCCTGGGTTATTCCCTGCCTTGTGCCTATAGCCTCTGGGATAGACTCTGGACCCCCACAACCCTGACAAAACAATTTCAAAAAATGGATGGATATATTTTTAATTAAACACCTAATTTTGCGTGTATGATAACAGACAAAATCAACAGTGTCACGTATGAAGGCGCGCGGAGCTAGAAAACGGCACAGGATACCAAAAGTCGGGGCAAACACGGGGTTTAATAGAGGCAGCAACAAATACACGGGATGACATTACAATGACCAGACTGAGGGAAACAAACGGAAACGCGGACGAAATACAGTGGACTAATGACAACAATCAGGAACAGCTGGTAAACACGGGGAATCTATACAGGGTTAACGAGGGGGCGTGGCACACTGAAGGAGCGGACGATCGGGTTATGACGAACAGGTACTTTTTAACAGCTCAATTCCCACTCCACACTCCCCAGCAAAAGACACACCAGGAACTTGCATCATTTTCTGATATAACAGTGTAATAAAGGAACTTAAAATTGAGATAGAAGTTCTAGCACAGCATACAAAATAAGTGGGTTGAAATTTACTCAAAAAAGACAAATAATCTTTAAAAATTAAATATAAAATTGACAAGGGGTTGATTCTCTCATTCACTTACATCAAAAAAACTTTTTTTCCACTTATTCTTCCATCGACTTAAATCTGAGGTTTATGCACAAACAGACTAGATATGCACTTTGGATGGAGGAGCAACAAAGTATGGGTGTGTCACATATAAATGGCTGTTACGTTAATTCTGCCCTGACTTAAGTGCTTGTGAATTGTAACATATCTTTCTAAATGTATAATAAATGTAAAAAGTTTCATTTTGTTGCATGTTCAGCTTCCTGAACACTGCAATATTCAATGTTGTGTTGACTTACTAAAGCCCTCCAGAGCGCCTACAGTGAAAAATGCAATTAGAAGCATTTATGTCAGTGATAGAACGCACTGAAGAGGCATCAGTTAACTTAATAAGATTAGAGAGATCAATTCGGACAATTAATGCGCTATTTCATCTGTGCTAGTATTACATGCACATACCATGTATGTAAGTTATTATATTTAATTTACGATACTCAAATATTTTGCTAATATGGGAAAGTAATGTTAGGCTAGCTGTTTGTGAGTTAAATTTAGTTGAAATTGAATAGCCAGCTCATACTTTCTTCAGAATATTTATGTTATTTAGATCGGTTGCTGATTTTAATGTGCAGGTATGATAATGGATTTTTTTAATTACGATAAATATGTTTCTAACTGGATCAGATGTAACCAGACTGTAATATTTTTGCACAGGGTCAATTAAACATGAAAATAAAGGGCGAGATATCAGACTTCTTTATAAAGAAGCACAAACAGCCAGATCAGGTTCAAACAGACCCTACCCTTTGCACTGGATCCCACAGCAGCTCCATACCTGAGACTAGTCAAAGTCAGTGTGGTCAGACTTCAGGTCCACTAGCAGGTCAGAGCATGTACTGTACCAGGCAATCACATGTTTTAACCAATGTTAGAATTTAAGCAGTTTCAGGAAAGTTCAACTAAAAAAATCAAACCCTGTCATTACTTATTAACTCACAACAAAGTGAGTAGATGATGAGTAAATTATTATATTTTTTATTTTTATACGGTGAGCCAGAGCTGACAGAAGATATCATCAAGCCCCTTCCAGCTGCATCAAGCACCAGATTTGCTGCTCCAAAACAACCCAGTGGTAGGCCAGACCTATATTTTAAACTACACATTTTAGTTAGCTGCTGTCAGTTAGCTGATTTGTTCCCTT
>JAABNY020000035.1:15311182-15323673 GCA_015164015.2 Brevimyrus niger
CATTTGTCATTAGAATCTCGAGAAACACACAAAACTACGTCGTTACATATTTATTTTCCGTTTCTTTTTTATATACTAGAAAGGGAAGCAAGTGAAACAAATAACAGAGTAGCGGGAAGAAGCGGTAATTATTTGTGTGTGTCTGAAAAAAATGACCTCGGTATTTGAAAAATCCTGGCTACGGCCCTGTTAGGGGTTAATTAAATTTCTGTGACATTATTTCACAATATGAACAAGAAAAGTACATGAATGTTGATTACACCACCCTGACACTTACAAATACAGTGGTACCTCGGTTCCCGAACTCGAATTTCTTGAAAGTCGAACAAACCAGTTTGACCTAGAACCCAATCTGAATATCAGAAGTCGAACCGTGAACGCTGATCTAATATAAATTGTACGTCCCATGAAATTAGTCATACTACAATGCGATTCTTACGTGAATGCCTTCTTCACAGACTGGACGATTAACCAAATAAAGCAGCGCAACATTACAGTAACTAACAATAAATAAACCAACATGTGTACTATTAGAGCATTTATGTCATTTATTTAAACTTTATTTTACCAGGTAAATTAACTGAAAACCAGTTCTCACTGCTTTAAGTGATATTCGGGAGAAAAAGCAGATTACGCATTAGAATTGTCAGGAGAGGCAATCCGTGGCAGGGGGGCAGATTAGGGCACAACACCTGTTAATTGCCATTGTTAGCAATATCAGTTGATAACAAATTACGCGCGGTGCTTTACGTATAAAACTCCGTAGCAACACGTCCACAGATAAGTTGGACGGTATACTGTGTGCGACCGATTTAATGAGCCACACATGAAAGTAAGTGCTTCAACATTATAAAACTACAACTTTCCCTTTTGTTGATAAATGGCGCCGCCATCTTGGATTATGAACTCGGGATCTTCTGTGCTGCTCCAAGATCTCCGAGAAACGGGAGCGCGCATATAGTCACTTTTGGCTCCAAATTCGGAACTGACTCGGAATACGAGCCAAGCCAAAAAAGATGCTTCTAAGTGAGATAGCAGACCACGCCATTGTAAAGAGTTTTAGAAACTTGTAAAAACTTTCAGCATGTTAATGAATCCCGGCTTTTCCACAGTACAGTATGGGCACTATGTCTTTTGCAATACACATCCCGACAGCGTTTGTTATCGCCTTCCACCTATGGTTGTCAACCGTCCCGAATTGTCCGGGACATCCCACAATATGGGCGATTTTGATTCATCCCTTCACTGATGGGAATGATTCCTATCATATGGCACACAGTTCGAAAACGTGTCAGGGACAGTTGCTTGCTTAACTTTGGATGTTGTGCTGGTGCTGTGTGTATTTTCATTTCGCTGGGAGCTGCACTTCTCTCACTCCGCTATGTGCCTCTGCTTTAGGTGCAGGAATAAATTTGTCGTGCTGCTTCCTTTGGTTGCAACAGTTTTAAACAGACATTGCAAGGAGGACTTGTTTGGTCTGTGTCCGACAGCGCAAAACCGAACCATTGCCATATTGTTTGTGAATCCGCTACAGTGTTTGGGTGCGCCGCGCTAATTTACCCGTGAAGAACGGTGCGTCGCATTAGTTCCGCGTGTAAAATAAGTAATAAAATCGATTTTCATAGACGGATCGTCCTGAACTGTAAATTGCAATTAATCCATAAAATCGATTTATCGCCAACCTCTAGTTGACAGAGACATTTCAGGGATTTTAAATCATTCTGCGCTGCAGATGGGTTAATTGCGTTAAAATTTTAATCAGGTTAATCATGATGATGGATTAATCCGCGTTAACCCGTTAATTTTGACAGCCCTAATAAATGTACAACTACACGCCAATTCACACTATTTCCAGGTATGCGCGTTGCGGCACAAAGCGTGCTGTTATAACTCCCTAATCAGTCCTGCTGATCAGCCCTCCAGCGTTACCCTATGTATACGTTTACAAAATTCACAGCTGCCAATAGATGCTGGTCTCAGGTGTGTTTCATCCAACATGAAGCAGAAACCTGGCACTGTTTTGGGATAGATCATCAACTTTATTGCGCCATAAAACACCGTTAGCATCTTTCCCGTATGTTAAAAACGTTCCACTAGAAAACGCCATTCTTGAGTTATTTCTTTATAAGTAATCAATTTTTTGATACGCCGCATTACCAAAGGTTTGTACAACGGCGAATAAGAAATACTAAAATACAAAACTCAATCAATAACATTTGAAAGACAACCAATAAATCCATAAAACGAACAAAAATAATTGGATCAGAAATACAACATATAACACATAAAATCAACTGGCATAAACAGTAACTGTATTTACATGTAAGGGGGTTGGAAACAATTTCGATAAGCCATCATTGCTCTGTAAACTGATGAATAACCAATAAACTTAATTACTCTTTAATAATGAAGCGTTTCCCTGAATAGCGGAATCCACAAGGATTAAATATGGGAGCCACCCTTGGAGACCTCAAAAAGAATCTAACGAGACAATGGAGAAATATGCAATACAATGTCAGTACTGCTGTTTGCCAAATGATTAATTAACGATTTATTCAATGATAAACATGGAAAAGACCGAGTCAAAAGACAAACGCGCATATAAACCTGTTACCAGTCAAAACTGTCACCGATAAAAAAAAAAACAAAAACAACGTCAACAAATTCGTTAGTGATAGAGAAAATGCAGTGCTGAACATGGCAAGCAGATGCTTGAGAGACGACTAACTGTAGAAACTAAAACAAAACTCGGTGGGCTCCACCTCCCCCAACTCCCAGCGCTCTCACCATACAGCAGTCTGCACTGTGACAAACACGGCTACATGCTTCAACCATCCAGCATGAAGCATGAGGCCCATGTCAGATGTTTCTTTGTTCTGTTTTATATAAACGCGCCACTGAAAACTTTGCTGACGTTTCTCAAGTAATAGCCAATCGAAGCGCACCTCTTATTAGGACAATGAAAAGTCAGCAACGAATCAGAATAAGCATGGACTTGGCGGTAGCCAATGGGAGCGGAGACTGGCTGAGACTGCGAGAGTAATGTTAGAGGCTGGAGACTGAGGGTACTGCGTATTGCTATTGCTCACATACAGCCATTGCACTGCATTAAGATAGAGCGGCAACCTTGGGTAAGTGTCTAGCTAGCATATAAGCGAACCTGTAGCAAGCGACTCGTTAAAAATAATACCAAAAAAAGAAGATGCTTGACAAGGGTAAAATTGTTAGAAATATTTCGGTACCGATTTACCCCTTTTGTCTCATTGTGTACTCAGTTAAAACAAGATACGTTAGCCACTTAGCTGTGATATGTAGTCATCGTTATTTCGCTGTCTGGGTGACGTTTGCAAAGCTGGGGCTCACATTGATGTTTCGTATTTTCGCTCGTACTGAACGAGAGGCATCTGTAGTGATATTCCTAATATAGACTTTTCTGTTAAACTGTTGTAATCCTTTTTTACATATCCATAATGGAATAAAATGCATAGCCACTAGTGTGCAATTTGCATTTCCTAATAAGGCAATATTTTAATTACATTCGGATACTAGCTTTTCTAAGTTGTGAAATAATGTGTATCTCAAACCAGCGAGGTCTTGCCCGTTAGCGGTGTGGCTATCGCTAACTGGCTTGAGACCGAAGACCCCGAGATCCCGTGCTGGGGACCGAGACCAAGAAGAAACGGCGCCTTTAATGGGTCGAAACGCAAAGATTAAATTTCGTGCTTAGAATTGTATAGATTTGTGGTTCATATTTTTATTTAAAAAAATATAATTACTTATCAGTTTGTAATTTTAACTGAAGACATGCCTCTCACTTAAGCCTCTGTAATATGGCTGACTACATTATCGCACAGATAGGAACTGAGGCAGAGCCAGTGCGCAGGCAGTGGGAACCGCGCATGGAGCGCAGTTAAGCCTGAACTTTTTAAAACCGCTTTTTGCCCCGAACCGGCCGGAAAACTTGACAATTTCGCCGCGGAAAAAGAAAGTAGCAGCGATTCTGTGTCCAGACGCTCGGTCCGCACGGCTCAGTGTGCGCGATTTGCCTGTGTAATCTTGGTATAAAAAGAGGTGGGTCACCCCCCATTCCGCCTTCCCTTGCTTGGTAATGGCTGAGCAGCGACACAAAGGAAAGGAGCCATATTCCCTGCGCTGGCTAAAGCGCGTTAGCATGTAGCCGAGGGTGACAAGCGGCCATTCCGCGCTTACGGAAGGCGAGCTAGCAGGCTTGCTAACTGCACAGAGCCCGTACGGTGCGAATCACATCACCATATACACCCGGAGCGGCGCGTCGGCATCATTGGAGTGGAGTTAACGGCAAAGGATGTGCCGCTTGTAAAAATATGTGACCGGTATTAAATGGAGGAGACATTTGAAGGGGACTTTCTCTCATAAGGAAGCCATTTTTACAAAATGGAAGAAGAAATACGCTGCTGACCTCCTTTTCTCTCAGCTAAAATAACGCCATGTTGACTGGATAGTGATGTACTACCTTTAGGAATTATCCAACAAATGCCCCAAAATGTGCTACTTTGGTGGAAATATCTTTTAAATAATTTGAACACAATACAAGTATAATTTGTACACGTTTTACACATCAGTGTAACATATTAAATATTTAAACTATGAATTTATTAATGCTATTTTTAATTATGGGTTATAAACAGGGAGTTTTTATCAGTTTTCTTCGCCCACATATACAATTTGAACGTCTTTTGTTTGCAAAATTTGCGGGCTAATTTGCTTTACCTAAGTAGCTAGATGGAAGACATCCTTCACTATACTGTCATCTTTGGCACTTTTGAGTAAGTTAGCGGCCCACGTAAATTTTGGGTTGGGACGTATAAAATCCCCTTGATTCTCTAGGGGGAGTGTTTTCACTGCGTTATTTCACCGATCAGTCTCGCCGGAACTTTTACCAGGTTGATAATCGGGCGTGTGGTAAAATAAATAAGGGGCTGGTTTTAATCGAGGCTTAAGCGGATGAAGACTGGAGATCACTCTCGGGTACGAGAGTCGAGTGCATGACCCAGTGTCGAGTTGATGGTTGAATTTGACGTTTTCTATATAATAAAATACACTGTAGCAGCATTTTTTCATACTTGGCTGTACCAGTACTATAGCATACCAATTTTAAAGTGTTGCTAATGTAATGTCACTATTGCAGAAGCCAATTTGTCCCCGTGAACGAGAAGTAGTCATTGCAATACGTTTAAATTAAAATGTAATTTGTACATAAATCCTGACGTGACATACTACTGACTTGAGTTACTTGGAAGTATGTGTCATGTAATTTCTGTTGCTGGTGTCTAGTGGCACTTGTTCACGACTCTAATATTATGCATAGATGACTATTTGCAATAACAATAGAACCACACTGAAAGTAATATGTGAGGCATACCATGAAGAGTGAGGTTATTTTGAATAATTTAACAAATTTGTGCAAGTCAGAAAACTGAGCATGAAAAGGGTAATTATTTTTCAAATTTCTAGCAGCATGTGCTCAAGCTTAAGACGTAATGGGTGATGAGGTGACATAAAGAGGAGAATGGATCATGGGAAATAACTTGAGTCCATACAGTAGTTTATAAGCATGTTTGACTTGAGCCAAGGTGGAATTGTAGTGAGCGCTGAGAGCTGGAAAGCACTAAGCATGTGGAGAAAGCAAAGTGGTCTGGCTCCAGGGGAGGGAATATGAGGTTCCAGGGATTTTCTGACCCTGAAGCACTCCCTGATTGGTTGGACAGCATTAGGGTTTCAAACATCACACCATAGAAGTTGCATCTCCTGTTTTGGGGGATATAGAAGTGAAGGGGCAATAAGATTTAATTGACATGTAGTCAGGTATATTTGATAAATACCAGACATGCTTGAACTTGTAGCTCTACATAGCGTTATTTTAATTAATAGAAGTAGGTTAATGGTATGATGTTAAGGGAAAACAGTTTTGTTGGTCTTAATACTTATGCTGCAGTTTTTTTTCCATTTAAAACAGACACACGTGACTAAGATGGGTAAAGATCCGAAGAAACCAAGAGGAAAGATGTCCTCCTACGCATACTTTGTGCAGACTTGTCGGGAGGAGCACAAGAAGAAGCACCCAGATGCCAGTGTCAACTTCTCTGAGTTCTCCAAGAAATGCTCTGAGCGATGGAAGGTATGAGTCTTGTGTTGTGTGATACGAGGTAAAACTGTCATTAGACAGGAGCTTCCTGAGCTCATTTTCATATTTACCACAGTATACCATAAGAGAGTTGAAGTTGGTCACAATGTTTATCATGAAGTTATGGGTGCATGAATGATTTCAATTTGAACTTTGATCGGTGTGTTTAGGGTAATGTTATTCAGTGACTGAAGTAACTTAATTGTTGTTTTAGACAATGTCTGCTAAGGAAAAGGGGAAATTTGAAGATTTGGCTAAACAAGACAAGGTCCGTTACGAGAGAGAAATGAAGAACTATATCCCTCCAAAGGGTGAGAAGAAGAAGAGAACAAAAGACCCCAATGCACCCAAGAGACCCCCGTATGTGCATCTTGCTTTATGGTTAAGAATTTAAAAGTGCTTCTTCATCCTTGTAGCATGTACTCACACAGGAAAGCAGTCAAATGAAGGAGTGTCTGTTCTTTCAGATCTGCGTTCTTCATATTTTGTGCTGACCATCGCCCAAAGATTAAAAGCGAGAGTCCCGGTCTGTCCATTGGAGATGTAGCGAAGAAACTGGGTGAGATGTGGAATAGCACCTCTGCAGAGGACAAACAGCCATATGAGAAGAAGGCAGCCAAACTGAAGGAGAAGTATGACAAGGTAAGTTTGTGATGGCAATACACCACAGCAGTGCACTTCTGCATACCACTGACCCACGTCCCACCGCAAGCAGTCTTCTAATGGTGAAAAATAGGTTTTCTGTAGCGTGTCTAACAAGTTAGTGGTTTTCATTGGAAGTGACATCTAGGAAACTTATCTATGATGGGAGTGTGCCTGATTAATTCAATTTTACATTAAACATTATTAGAAATTAATAGCATTATATTGGACATCTTGTGCCCAGTAATTTTATAAGTCCCATTGTAGCTTACTAGGAAGACGGCACACTCCTCCCCATATGTGGTGCTGCTGGGGGTTGGGTGTAAAAAGTTAATGCATGTGCAATGCAGAGTCTACATTTTATTATTGTTTCCAGGATATTGCGGCCTACCGTGCTAAGGGCAAACCAGATTCTGGAAAGAAAGCCCCAGGTATGGCAATGAAAGCCAAGAAAAGGGATGATGATGATGATGACGAAGAGGATGAGGATGAAGACGAAGATGAGGACGATGAGGATGAAGACGATGAATAAATTTGTTACTCAGAGCCTAGGTTCTTGTTTAATATCATTTATCCCCTATGTACACTTTTGTCTCAATACAAAAATAAAGAAGGAAATGTTAGGCTGTGTATAAAATGTTTTTAAGCTGTACAGTTTTTGTTCCTCTTTTTTTCTCTTTTTTGTAAAGTTAACACTAAAAAAGTGTCTTAGCCTTACATTTTTTTTGTGATAGTTCCCTAGCTACTTCCCTTGCCTTGCCCAGTTAAAGGGGTTGTCAAACAACATGCAGGTAGTGGGCTTCCTGTTCCTGATGCATAGCACAAGATCTTGTTTTATGTGGGGTAGCTGTTTGTTTGCAAATGTTTTTTTTTTTACTTTTATTGTTTTGTTTTTTTCCTTTGTTGTAATATTAAGTCCTTGCTGTAATTTGAATACCACTCTGTTTTTGCGACAATAAAAAATGCAGCTGTTTTTTGTTGACATTCTGAATGCTTCTAAAGTAAAACTTTTTTTAAGAAACAACAAATTGTACAAATGATTTCTGTGGGGTACTGTGGGCTGGAAGAGAAGATGCATCACTCAGTATTCCAATATATTAGTCCTTTAAGCCAAAAATGCATATTGGCCTTGTAATAAAATGTATTTAATGGCTGTTAGGTTGATGTGTTTTGTCTATGGGGAAACATGCAGTGATGTATACTGACGTAGGTCTGTGATTCAGTAAATTCCAAGTGTGATTAATAACTCTGGAGGTGAAAGGTGGGTGTAACCTTGCTCTGGATGCAGTCAACCCTCACTTGACATTCTGCCAGAATTGTATAAAAAAAAAAAACTGAATATTATTCGGATAATGTAATGCTGCAGTTCGTTTTTCAGAATTTGTTTAGTAGTCCTGAATGCTAAGTGATATATGTACTTTGTCATTATCTACATGTAACTATTTAGGTGATATTTGCGCTACTATGTGTGGTGTTGACAGTGTGGACCGGGCCGCAACCTTTCTGGACGCGCTTCTGGTGATGCTGTACGGTATAGCTCGTTATCTTTTGGCTAAATAGTGCAATGGCTAAAAAGCACTTTTGCTTGAGCCAGTGATTAAGCCATTTTGACTTGTACCCAACACAAACTAACAGTATATCCTATATGTAAAAAAATAAAATTGTCATATTAGCTTGTAGTGCACCGTTTTTATTCATTTCTGCGTGTGACTGTGCAAATGCACTTGATTCGTCACGAGATTTTGGTTTTTGCATTCTGCAATAAGTCAGAGGCAGTTTCACGTTTTAGACGATTCCCGATTCGAGGTTAGCATCCGTGAATGGTCAGGGCTTATGGTGCCATGAAAATCGCGTACTGCTATACACGGAAATAAAAGTTAAATATTGCGCCACTTAGCAGTGTACAGTCATAGGTATGCATTGTTACGTTATACCACGGAAATACTTTTGAGGTAAAATTTCTAACGTAGGTTATATTCCTGTAACAGATAAACATACATTCATATGTAATGTCATATAAATGACATTCTTAATAATGACCAGAAATTACTTTAATAAAAGGCTAATAATGGAGTAAAAAGGCATAACCTGCTTACAAATTCGAACCAAAAACAGGCTATATTCTGGCTGTCGTTCAAACGGAAGTATGGCATAGTAAAAAAAATATTCTGGAATATTCCCAGAATGTAATTTATGTTTATGTAAAAGTAATACTGTAGGTCATTAGTATTGATCATTTAGAACCATTTGCATTATTGTATGTTATTAAAAACGACAACAGATAAACAGATGAATGTGAAGCCGAATCACAACGTCACGATGTTGCGTCTGCAAATCAACCACATTCAGTAAATAAGGCAGAAGTCGCCACCAAGCGGTGAATAAACGTCATAGCAAACATGAACGTTAAACTATTATAGTACAGTACACGGTCTTTCAAATAATGTTCATATGCCCATCCATGTTTAACAACTGCTTGTCTAGGTGTATGTGACAAAATATACAGATGGGGGCTTGTAACCTCCCCAATAATTACAATACTTTTGTTTTACAATAATTACAACCCTCTGGACCCCCTTAAATGGGTGAAGACACCCCGCCTCCCCCCCCCCCCCCCCCCCCTCCCGCCCGCGAACGCTAAGTGGAGTGTAGCTTACAAAGTCTAAACTACTAATTTATGGCTGACTCACAATGGTTTCTGAATTATTAATTTGATTGAACTTTATTAAATGTGCATATTAAAATGTTCCTTATATGGATAACATTTGTACATGGTATGTTTATGTATCACCTGAGGCATGACCATTTAAACTTTGTGAAAACTGATTCTCTGCAAGGGTCCAGATAATAATTATACAAATAATGAATGGTATTACAGTACTGACATAAATATTTTAATATTTTAATAATGAGGCACTTCACTACATTCCCTAAAATATGGCAATAATTAAAATATGTCATAAAACCATGCCTTATAATAATGGACTCTATACTTTTGGGCAATTGTCTTTAACGATATTCATCTGTGTATATTTTCTTGTCGGCTAATGGATGAAGGCCATTGACTGAATGTAAAACTACATGGCTTTGCAGTATATCTGTAGTTATCTATAAGCAACAGCATCAGTGCATCAGACATAATAACCATTCAGAGCACATGTCAACATAATAAAGAGGTCTGATCTACATGAATAAGTATGGAAAAGTACCAAAGGCTTTCAAACACAAACACCCGGACCCCACAATAAAAGTAAGGAGTAAATGCAAACAACTTCTGTCTGACAGTTTATAAACAAAATACTTTCTGTTATAAGATTCTGTCCAGAGCAGGGAGCTACACTATATTGCCAAAAGTATTGACATACCTCTCCAAATAATTTAATTCAGGTGTTCCAGTCGCTTCCACGGCCACGTGTATAAAATGGATGGAATGGAAAGAATAGGTCGGTCTCAGGAGCTCAGTGAACTCAAGCGTGGTACCGTGATTGGATGCCATCTGTACAATAAGTCCAATCATGAAATTTCTTTGCTACTAAATATTCTATGGTCAAGTGGTATTATAACAAAGAGGAAGCAACTGGGAACAACAGCAACTCAATCATGAAGTGGTAGAACACGTAAAATCACAGAGCTGGGCCATCACATGCTGACGCGCACAGCGTGCACAAGTTGCCAACTGTCTACATTAGCTACAGTCATTTAAACTTTGTCTGGCCTTCAGATTAGCTTAAGAACAGTGTGTAGAGAACTTCATGGAATGGCTTTCCATGGTCAAGCAGCTGCATCCAAGCCTCACATCACCAAGTGCAATGTAAAGTGTCGAATGCAGTGGTGTAAAGCACGAGTGACAAATCACGCTTCTCTGTCTATCAATCCAATGGATGAGTCTGGGTTTGGTGGTTGCCAGGAGAAAAGTACTTGCCTGACTGCATTTTAAAGTGTAAAATTTGGTGGAGGGGGGGATTATGGTATGGGGTTGAATTTCAAGGGTTGGGCTTGGCCCGTTAGTTCCAGTGAAAGGAACTCTTAATGTTGCAGCATTCAAAGCCATTTTGGACAATTTCATGCTCCCAGCTTTGTGGGAACAGTTTGGGGACGCCCCCTTCCTGTTCCAACATGACTGTGTAACACTGCACAAAGCAAGATCAATATGGATGAGCTTGTCTGGTGTGGAGTAACTTGACTGGCCTGCATAGAGCCCTGACCTCAACCTCATAGAACACCTTTGGCATGAATTAGAGCGGACAGTGTCCGCCGGACACTGTGAGCCAGGCCTTCTCATCCAACATTAGTGTCTGACCTCACAAATGCTATCCTGGTAAAATGGTAAAAAAAATCCCCCAAAACACACTCCTAAAACTTGTGGACAGCCTTCCCAGAAGCATTGAATCTGTTATAACTGCAAAGGGTGGGCCAACACAATATTAAAGCCTATGTATTAAGAATGGGATGACATTAATGTTAATGTATGTGTAAAGGTAGGTGTCTCAATACTTTTGGCAATATAGTGTATATCCTATTAAAATTATTTAAGTTCCCTGAGCACAGAAGAATGGGAATGAACATCAGTAAAATCTTAGAATATTTTTAACTTCAAGGTACCCTGAGGCATTCTTATAGAGAGGTATAACACAAGTGGTGGGAACAAATACATCCTTCTGTTAAAATTTCTGCAAGGTATCACAGTTACAAATAATAATAAAAATAAACTGTACTCTGTACATCACAATGCCATAGATACATTTTCAAACAATGTCTAGGAATGTCTAGTTATTACAATCACTGGTAACCACAGTAACTTACTTTGAGTTTTGTCCCATGGAACATAAAAAGGCTACATGACCGAAATATCTGTGTGGTTGGAGACTGGGGGAAGGGAATGAGTTAGGGGTGTGGATATGCCCAAGGTCAGCTGAACAGTGGGGGTTCATAGCTGAGCAAAGCTGAGGTAACAAAAGTCCTCTATAAATGCTTGTTCTTTGAAGTCTTCTGGGGCCCAAAACTGGAAAGAGGTGCAGTAGCAAGCAGGCTGGCTGGAATGGAGGGTCACCACCAAAAGCACAATCTCCCTTTTTTTGTTTCCAGTGTCTGATAACTGGTTATGCTTTTATTTTGTTGTGTGTGCTGGTGATTCCTTGAGGGGGAGCTATTGAGCAGTTGTACCTGACAAATTCAGCCAACTGCTATGAGCTCCAGTAGCTGAAGAAAATGCTGTTAAGCCTTCATCCCTTCATCTGCCTTCTCTGTAGTAAGAATCACATGGAATCACATGGAATGTCCCATGCACACAGTTATAACAGTACTGCGACTAATGTTGATTTTAGGATGGTATAAAGGCTAAAAACATGCACATCAAGGCCCTGTGTACTAAAAGTATATAAAGTGAAATATGTGAAGTCATGCAGCTATCATGTCAAATTAGTCTTTCAACAAGGGCTGGGAAAAGTTGATGCTTAATGCTTAGGGTTCATTTTGAGGTTAATAATGCACCATTATTTCTTTTATTGCCTTAAATTCTGTATTTTGATATCCAAATGGGAGAAAGTTTTTGATAGAGACATACACTCACCTAAAGGATTATTAGGAACACCATACTAATATGCTGTTTCACCCCCTTTCGCCTTCAGAACTGCCTTAATTCTACGTGGCATTGATTCAACAAGGTGCTGAAAGCATTCTTTAGAAA
>JAABNY020000035.1:15323815-15344506 GCA_015164015.2 Brevimyrus niger
ATTCAGTTTGGAGTTCAGGAGATTGTCTTGACCAGGACCACACCCCTAAATGCATTGAAGCAACTGCCATGTGGTTGGTTGATTAGATAATTGCAATAATGAGAAATTGAACAGGTGTTCCTAATAATGCTTTAGGTGAGTGTATAATATTCCTTTCCTGGTTATAAATTATGGAAAAGCGATGATTTGAATGTTTCCCAGAATTCAGAGCTGAAAGCAAAACATTCAGTTAGCATCTCACTGAAAAGCTGACATCACCTGAATTTTATAGGTATACTTACTGAAATCTGTTGCTCTAATATAATGATTTTTGTAAACATTTTCCCCAAATAAGTAGCCAAAAATCTTGTTCATAAAACATTTTTTAAATTTTCAACTTGGTTGTATTGTATATATAAAATGTGGTACCAGACATGTCAGTCTCACAATGGATGAGTAAAGCAAAGTCAAAGTGCAGGGAAACACAGAATAGTTTTACTGACTAAATGGCACTCACTCTCATAAGAACATAAGGAATTTACAAACGAGAGGCCATTTAGCCCATCAAGCTCGTTTGGGCAACAACTCTCACAACTCTTATGTGAGATGGTTTTCCACCATCCTCCTCATTCCCAGCTGCCCAGGAACTCAAGCATGGCCCTGTACTGGGGGCTGGTATGGAGCTATGCAGTCACAATGCAGCATGACAGTCCTGCGCCAGTCTGGCATCCACACCCTGTAAACCACACCTCCAGCGGCTGTCTTGCTTGGGGGACCACCCCGTCCTCCTGATGAGGCAGGACACCTAGACAGAGCTTGGCCTGATTCTGTCTGACCGTGGCCGTATCCTGATGCTGCCTGGCCAGCTTGTGCACAGTATGCACAGTATACCTGAGGCAGGCAGTCTAGCCCCAGTGCCATGGGCTGCTCTGGCTCAGGGAGCCGAACACCAGCTCCACCGGGATCTGCTGCTCACAGCCAGACATGAGGATGGCGGGGGAGCAGCCAGTGCTCTCCTGCACTGCTACACGACAAGCCCACAGTACCAGGGGAGCGGTGACATGCACATTTTTATTGATCTCCTCTTCTATGGTTCTCTTCGCAATGCAGGCCTGGCTCCGGGGTGGGTGAAGTGCTGTACCCAGGACTCCTCTGCCTGCTCCACAGGTTCAGTCAGCATGGCTGGCTTTAGTAGACACATATGCTGCACCTCTGGGTAGCCACAGTGCTCGGTTTCTAGGGGTCTCCTTGGGTTTGCTGCACTCCATTGGTAGCAGTTTCCCAGGAGCTCTTTGTTCTTTACTGAGCTCTTCTATCTACATCCAGGTCTGACACCAGTGAGGCACAGGTACCAGACATGTTGATCGCACAATGGATGAATGAATGTCTCAGAGTCCATGAATTATGATTAAGGGGAAGTCTGACTTATTTCAACAAATCTGGCTCATTTAAGTGGGAGTTCCGTTCCATCAACATGTCTTGAACGAATCCCCGCTGAGTTACCACGGTAACTCACGCAAGTGAACAATCCCGCTCCGGACCAGGTTACCTGTCTCACTTAGTTAAGTGTCTCAAAGAACATCTGATGTGTGGGAACAGATTCATTGAAGACATGTTTATGGTACTGAACTCCTAAATAAATGAGCCAGACTTGTCAAAATAAGTCAGACTTTCCCTATATAACCGCCCCCCCCTCCCCAGGTCCCAGAGGTGTGAGGCAACAGTGCTAACCACTGCGCCACCCCTTAAATGCACCCAAAAAATAAAAGCATATTTATTTTGATTTACAGACCATTTTCTCATACAGTTTCACATCCTTTACTAGTTTAGATTTATGCTTAAAAATATCTGCATGTGTCCAGCATCGTGTTTTATACTCATTCCAGGACATGCGCCAGCCCCATTACCTCTTTGCTCTCATATACCCTTTGTGCTCTGGCACCTTCTGATTTGCAAATGAAGCACTGCTTATAGACGTTGTTTCTCATTTATTTTCCCCAGAGTTTTTCCCTTGAGACCTTTTTAATAGTCCTCTTGGAGGATGGAGGAGTTGTATCATGTGAGACTCGCTTTCTTTACAAACACAGTGTTTCCTTTGGTTCCGTGTGTAAAAGGAAGACACTGTCAGGAGCGTCTTAACAGGTTATGAATGAGACCTTCAGACTGGTGATCCTCAAAGCACTTTAGGAAGACATGGCCTCTGGAAGCCCCATTTAAGGTTTCAATGAGACGATGTACGAAACAAAACTGAAGATTTGCTTCCTCCTCCGCTGATAATCTAAGGCAGGGGAGGGCAATTTTGAAGCTGGAGGGCATGTTGGTTTTCATTCCTGCTGAGGACTTAATTATGTTTGATTAACTGTCAGCTGAATGCATTTGCACATTTAAAGTTCCGCTGAACTCGTAGACCTGTTTCCATTTTCCCCCCCTTTTTTCATTACTGACATCTCCGTTCTGTGCTGGCTTACTTGGCCTAGTACTTACAGTATGACCCTGTCCTGCCTGTCCCTCTGTCCGCTGGTGCTACGCTTCACGGCTCAGTAAGACCAAGGTCATGATGGGCACAGCTTTGAGCCGCTGCTCCACCAGCTCCTCTCTCTTTTGACAGAATCTAATGAAGCAGAAACTGGCCCCTCCTCCCCCCACAAGCATCAGCCCAGCAACGCTGCTCTCCTTCGATCCCTGTTACCAAGCCAAACATTTGACTCCCATTTGGTCAGACCTAAAACACAGCAGTAGGAGCAGCTGAGCTTCAGACAGTGCAAAATAGGGATATGCAGATCAATATTAAAAATATTAAAAATGATAGTGTGTGGTGATCATCAAGTATAAATCTAGGTAGTATAGATGGGATAGTTTACATTAGGGTGTTTTATGTTTAGTTTCACACCTGTACTATTTTGCCTGGATAAATAGCCCCTTGGTCCAATTTGTCTGTGCATGGTTGACCTCAGTGATGGGACTTGGGTGTGGACCAACACAACCACCCTGAGGTCCTTGAGAGGAGGTGGTTACGGTCCAGTCACAAACACATTCTGAAGCAATTTGTTTGAGGTGCAAATGCGGTCTGACCTTGATCCAACCCAACTACTAAGTGTACTTAGCAAGTTTGAGCCAACTGGCTTCTTTCTATACAGTGGTACCTCGGTTCTCAAACTTAATCCATTCCGGACTCTGGATCGAATCCTAAAGAGTTCGAGTTCTGATCGAATTTTTCTCATAAGAAACCAATTAATTGGTTCCTGGGCCCCACAAAATTACACCTAGATACACCTCTTTTTTTAGCATTTAAACACATCTTGTTTTAAAACACATCCTGTTCATTGTGTGTATAAATGCAAAATAAAAACATATTTATGTGTATTTTTAGGGGCTGCAAACCAATTAATTTGTTGAAGTGTAATTAATCTGATTAAAAATTTTAATCGTTTGACAGCACTAATATATATATATATATATATGTGTGTGTGTGTGTGTTTATATTACATTCATTGTATCATTATATTAATATTATAAAACTCACAAAATACATAAAACTGACAAAAGTACCAATATAACATTTATTTATTGGACATCTCAGAGTCATGTTATTGAATAGAAATAACAAACTCGATTGATTCTTTAAAAAATGCTGTCCTTTTTGAAGTATGTAGCTTCCACGCCAGAACACCCAGTAGCATGCCTTAGATAGTCTGCCACGGCACAGGATACATCATAGTCGGTGGCACTGTGGTCCCACTGTTTGACAGCAGCTGCAATGACAAAGAAAACACTTAATTATTTCATCTGATAACACGTACACCAAAACAGACAGATGGTAAATGACTAGCAAATTAGTGGGACAGAGTAGGGTAGGGTGAGAGAATAGACATGATCGAATTAGTGACATGGTGGAAAGGCTACTCTGATTTGGCGCAGAATTCAGAACCATTTATTCTTCTTTTAAATCCTACAAATTTTTTGGCACATATGTACATTTTAAAAGCAGGGCCCCAAACAAAACACCACCTACTTATAATAATTACGTACCTCATTCAATAGGTCACTCTCGGAGTATCTGTCCTCATCACTAAGGTCAGAGAGACTTGCCTGCCTTTTCCCACTACTCCTGTCCACTTGTGACTGTTCTGACTTTGAATTCTTGAATGACCAATCACAGTCATGCTTGTCAACCTGTGTGTGAGTGAGCAAGCACTATGAGAGTCATGAAGCTGCAGAAGCACATTCTAATATTCCCGGTTTATACTTGATACATATGGCACAGACATGGTGAATGTGTAAGAGTTGATCAGTCAAAGTGAGGAATTACAAAAAAAAAGTACTATTCCCTAAGATAAGACCATAAAACATGCAGATGACCACTAGCTTCTGGAGAGAAGTTGTATAGTGTACCTCGCACTGTAGCTGCTTATTAATATAAAATTGGTTATATTCAATAACATACAGGTTTGGGTGAAGTGTACACAACATAACACTCATTATGATGATTCTGGTGCTCGGTGGGAAGATGCTACCTTTGCAATAATTCAGAAATTTCGTGAAATTTCTTCCCTGCTACATTACATATTCCATGGTCAGCTGTAAGTAGCATTATTGCTAAGTGAAAATGTTTAGGAACAAAACTAAAGTAGCAGAGTGGGGTCGCCAAGTGCTATAATGCATAGTGCGTAAAAGTCGCTAGCACTTTGACTCCATAACTGCAGAGGTCCAAACTCCCCCTGACAATAATCCCAGCACAGAAACTCTGCATCAGGAGCTTCATGGAATGGGCTTCCATGGCTGAGCAGCTGCATGTATGCCTCACATCACCAAGCACAATGCCAAGTGTCGGATGGAGTGATGTAAAGCACGCCGCCACTGGACTCCGGAGTAGTGGAAATGTGTTCTGTGGAGTGACAAATGACACTTCTATGTCTGGCAGTCGAATGGATGAGTTTGGGTTTGACAGTTGCTAGAAGAACATCACCAGCCTGACTGCATTGTGCTAGTTCTAAAAGTTTGTGGAGAAGGGATAATGGTATGGATCTATTTTTCATGGGTTAGGCTAGGCCCCTTAGTTCCAGTGAAGAGAATTCTTAATGCTTCAGCATACCAAGACATTTTGGACTATTCTATGCTTCCATCTTTGTGGGAATAGTTTGGGGAACAGTTTGGGGAAAGTCCTTTTCAGTTCCAGCATGACCTTGCCCCAGTTCACAAAGAAAGGTCCATAAAGATATGGCTGGGTGAGTTTGGTGTGGAAGAACTTGACTGGCCCACACAGAGTCCTGACCTCAACCCCATCAACCACTTTTGGGATGAACTGGAATGGAGATTGTGAGCCAAACTTCACATCCAACATCAGTGTCTGACCCCACAAAAGCTCTTCTGGATGAATGGACAAAAAATCTCACAGATACAGTTCCCAGAAGAGTGGCAGCTGTTATGGCCATGAAGGAAGGGGGGGGCAACTCCATGTCATAATACTGTAAGTTCCTGTACATGTAATGACCAGGTGTCCATATATTTTTTCCATATAGTGTGTATATGTGTGTATGTATGTATGTATGTATGTACGAATGAATGCGTAAAAAACAGTTTTACAACTCTGAAGTGAACACAGTATGAACAGATTACATCAAACATAAATCAACTATCAAAGAAAAATAAGGGTGTGGCTAGCAGACATTTGTAGGTAAAAATAACTGCATTCAAATTCAAAATTTTAAAGATGAATATGTTTGTGAATCTCTTAGAGTATGATGCAATTCTTCCCACTATGAATATTTCTCAATATCAAGTATTTAGCTTATGAACATAAAGCTGTTTAGGTCTCTTTTCACATAAATGTATCAAATGAGTTAAAAAATTACATTTCTGCTTTTCAAAGTAGAATAATGCAAGCTAATGAATACAGAGCAGCCTAGAAGCACATTAAAGTTATGTGCGTGGGGAGAGTTTAAAAGCAGTACTCGTCACCTGTAAAGGAGAGGTAGGATTAGGATTAGTAAACTCACAATTAAAGGATGTGCTAAATCATCCTGATATATCAACAAGTAAAATTGACCTCTTCTCAAATAAACCCTGATTTCCACACAACATAATGAAAAAATAAGAACGGTACTTTCTGTCTCAAGTATTCCAATAGTATTTTACAGCTGTCTTCCAAGTATTCAAACCAGAAAATACAGTTCAGTACAGTGAACTGTTATCCAAACCTTGGGATCTCTGATTCCACAGAATACTAAATATTGTGTTTTTTGTGGTGTAAATACAGGTTAATATGTTCTTTCAGAAACCAAGGAACAAAGCTTCTTTTTATAAAGAGACGTCATGCTGCTTAAATAGGGTTTGTTTGGCTCATGAATGAAACTGCATGTTTATTAGGCTAAAGAAGGGACACTCTTTTTCAGAGAAATTCACTGCAGAGACCATTTGGGATTCTTGGAAACTGTTGATTCAAGCCAGGCTGATACTTTGTGCTTTTTATTCGTCTGAATTCCTTCCTTTTGAAAGGCTCTGAAGGTTCTTTAGTTGGTAACCTCTCACTGTCATTCTCCTCAGCACCTCTGAGTGAATGTAATTTGTAGTCCAGTGAATGAGAATTGCTTTGCAGAAACATATTTAAGTAGACAACTCTGCATTAACTGTTTATCTCAAGGTTTATCTTTTTTGCCCTAAAAAGAGTTTGGGTGCAGAAGGATTTTTTTAAATTAAAGATGACTAAGAAAGCACATCTTACATCTAAAATGAGGTAAATCTTAAGCAACTAAACGTTTCAAAGAAACATCCACGTGATTTAAAAATGCTATAACATTTCTGGACAAACAAATGTTACAGTTATTTCTATCGCGCAATTAAATGCAGCAGTAACTAAATCCAGCAAGAGTACGTGTATAAAAACATGGCGATGTATATTGCCTTTTACAGTGGGATAATCAGTTTGTTGGCAGACTTTTAAAAGCCATATATAATACTATATCAGTTTATTTAACGGGGATTATTGCAAGAAATTAAAATTCAGTTAATATACTATTGTTGTTCTTTTGTTGTGAATTATTTTTGTAAACTATTCATTATTATTATTATTATTATTATTATTATTATTATTATTATTATTATTACTACTACTACTACTACTACTACTACTATAGTAAAATCTCACTGTCAGATTAGGCTGCCCCCGCCCTAAACCAAACCAACTGAAATTAAACCCACCCCCAGCCCCGGTAACTGAGTTAGCATCAGTGAATTGGATGTTTTGCAAGGCAGATTCACTAAAAGCAATCTTTGTAAGTGTCAGGTATATATAATACCCCCAAAAAGAAACTTTCGGTAGCGCTTTATACAAATTTCAATAATTGTAGACCAAACGTCTAAGAGGTCTGAAAGAATGTACGCAGAATACGTACTGTAAGGATTAAGTGCACTGATCGTCATGGTGGTAAGTACTAACTGTTTAAATCTGCGGAAATAAATTACTGGAATTTTTTTAAATCAAATTCCAATACTTTTATTTCCAGAACGACTAATGACCGGTGTTTACCAGGTTCTTGTTTAATATTATGATGAAAAATATGATCATGTTGTTTTAAAGCTGCAGTAACTATACGTTTAAGGATGTTTCTGTGGTTTCATTGAAATGTTATTATGTGCCCAGAGGCTCGTTGTTATAGTACAAATCTGCTGCTATAGTAGAAACAGACTAATTCCATTTAAATTAAACTGGAAAACCCGAGTTTAAATCTATTTGAACACAGATTTAGCTACAGAAAAACTGCCTGTTTGTCGCGATAACTTTCCATTCGAAAGGAGGTATTCATGAGGTCCCCTGATTTTATTTAAAAAAAAAGAAATAACCAAATATATTAACTTCAAATAACTGAGGTGTCTTGGTGAAGGATGAAGACTATCTTTCTGGGAACTTTTCAGTGTGATCGAAGGACAAGTTGTCATTGTAATGCCCAACAACAGGGAGTCCCCAGGGAGGAGAATAATACAACATAGTGACGATTAATGGAGAGGCAGTGAAAGAGATCTTGGGGAAGCTAGCTCAGTTAGAAAGATAAGTGTCTCAAATGACAGTATAGTGTCGCTGTATTAAGAAGGGTAAGACATAGTGGCCTTTTTCTGCTTGGTGACGAGTATAAGTGCTTGAAACGAGTCATCTTGGTTGTGGTAGACTGAATGACTGATATATGTTTACAAAGGTTTGTATTCTTGTCATTTTAAATATTTGTTTATGATTGGTTTTTATTTCTATGTTTATTTTGCTCTGGGACAGGGGTGCAAGAATAAGCTTTCACTCACATTACTTGAACTGTTGCTATAAGAGTCTCTGCGTGTATTTTGATGTATTACATATTCATCCGTAGTTCTGTCAGTGCGCTCCAGTCTAGGATCAACAACTTGAAGGTTTTTTTGCACTGAAATTGCTGCCCCTTTGCTCATCTCCACAGGTTTTGAACATCCTTGTTGCCTGTGTTGCTGTTCTGGATATGATTGATGGCCACTATTTTAAGGATTGGAATTATAGCTTTAGTGAGCAAAACTCACTTGCAATGGATCCTCAGCACCAAAACGCCCCTGCAGACAAGTTGGGTGCAAGTGGCTTTGGTGTATACCGCAGGATTAAGCGCTCAGCCCTGCTAGCTTTCTCTAAATCTGTGTACTCTTTTGAAGTAAGAGAGGATACAGCCCCAGGTGAGTACAGTAGCCATAAGAAAGCTCTTATTTCGCTCCCTCTTATAGTATGTCCTCAATTTTTTAACATAATTTTAGTTTCATAGCTGACACTTTGGTCCAAAGCGATTTACAGCTACCTATTTATATTCATTCTCTTAGCTGGATATTTTTGCTGGAGTAATTCTAGGTAAGTACCTGTAGGGGCACATCAGCAGAACACCTCCCGAGAACTGACCTGGAATTCAAGTGATAAGCCTGTGTTCTTTACTCTATCCTCCTGAGACCCAAGGAAAAAAAGTGTTCTTCAATTTTAGGTAATTTGTCTATAAAAAATACAGGAAATAAAACATCTTACAATTTAGATTTTTTCTATCCTCTTTAGTACACATCAGGAATACATATGTTTCCTAACATCAGTGAAAAGATGGACATAAATATGAATGGGTGGGGTCTCAGGAGGATATGACTGCCTGGTATTATAACATTTTGTGTAAATGTGAGGGCTGTTGTGCTGGTCTAATTCACCTTTGACAGTAGCAGTACACATTTACATTTACATTTACAGCATTTGGCAGACGCCCTTAGCCAGAGCAACTCACATAAGTGCTTTACGACTCTACATTGAATTTTCCCTATACTAGCTCAATAAAACCAAGGCTATGAATACCATCAATCTAATACTCTGTTAGGAAAGTACAGGGTTTTTTTTTTTTTTTACACAGTAGAGTCTCATCTCCAATGCATGACTTTTGCAAATTGAAAATTTTTATCTGCAGGTATGTTCTAATATCTCAAATTAAAATGCAGTCCTTTGGACAGTACATTTGTTGTGTGTATGTGTGTGTATGTGTTACACATATCATTTGCATAAATACCGTGATATTAACACAATCACAAGTAGATTTGGATAGAAATTATATAAATGATCTCCTCTGAAAATGTAATTCTTGCTTTTAACAGGAGCAGTGGTGGGGAGGATTGAAAGGGGTCAGCCATTGGCGTACGCCGTGCTGGTGGATGATGACGGGGGTGGCCTGTTTCTGCTGAATCCCGTCTCCGGCGAGTTTACGTTGACCCGTGCCTTGGACTATGAGTCCGAGCAGCACTACATCCTCTCAGTGGGATCGCGCAGCCGTGCTGCTCAGGCAGCCAGGCTCAGGGTGTATTTCAACATTATCGATGTCAACGACAACCCACCCATCTTCAGTTCGGACAGCTACTCAGCTGCCGTGGCGGAGGATACCTCTGTGGGCTCCTGTTTCCTCATCCTTAATGCCACAGACGCAGATAGCGGTCAGTATGAACAGTAGCAACTTGAAGGTAAAAAAGAGGTTAATGTCACGTGGCAAGCATAGTTGTGCTTAATTGCCAAGTGAAATATCTGTTGTGTGACTATGCAAAGATTTATTTGCCTTTGATAAAAGCCCAAGATGAACGACGGTGTCAACTAACAGTATCTTCCTTGTTACTGTTGCTAAGTGTGTTTGTCTGTCTATGAGCCAATTCCTTGTGACAATCTTCGACTAACATACGACAAAACACAATTTCAGTTAATTTCAGCAGCAGATGACACAAAGTCGTTCTCAGTGCTTGACGTTTACTTACATGGCAGCCCAGTATTGCTGCCAAATACTACCTTCCAGTTAAAAGCACAACCCCCCCCCCCCCAAAAAAAAGCATCTTTTAAAGCTGAAGTTATTATACTTAAACCAGAGCTCCCTGTATTCCAAAATGCATGTTCTATATCATTAATGACCTGTAAATGAAAAGAATCACATATATTCCAGGAGAAATTTCTGAATATGTTCATCATTATTAAATATTGGCATTATCTGTCTTCAACAATACTACACAATATGTGCATAAATAGGCAGTAAAAATTGAAATATACATTATAGTAAAAAAAAAAGGGAACAGCGTTCACGACTTTTCGATATTATTGTAAAAGCTTAATTTTATGATGCATGTTAAAAAGCATTAAAAAATTAAGACTAAATTCTTTGTGCTCTCTTGATACAGTATGCTACATATGTTGATTTGTCTTTGTAATGTTCTGTTTACCAGGTGTGAATGCAGAACTGAACTGGACAGTGGCTGCAGGAAATGAACATGGCAGATTTGCAGTGAGTCACAGTGGTGCTCTTTGTCTGCAGAAAGAGCTTGACAGGGAGACAATGTCTTTATATATTCTGACAGTCCAGGTGAATGACTGCGGCCAGCCTTTGAGCTCCCGTCTTACAGGCACTGCACGTGTTACTATACTTGTCAAGGATGTGAATGACAATGCGCCATCCTTCAAGTCCACTGACACGATTCATATCCCAGAAGATACTCCACTCCAGACAGAAATCATGGTTGTTCAAACGGTGGATCTGGACTCTGGATTAAATGGTCAAGTATTATACGAGCTGCAAAATTGGTCTGGAAGCAGATTCAGAATTAACTCCACAACTGGCGCAGTTTTTCTGGAAGAACCACTAGATAGGGAATTAGTTAATGTTTTTAAGGTTCGTCTAACGGCACGAGATGGAGGAATTCCCCAGTTGTCCACTTCAATGAACCTAACAGTTTTTGTTGATGATGTGAATGACAATGATCCAGCTTTCTCCAGGAGCTTCTACAATGTGACAGTAAGTGAAGATCTACCAAGAGGGACTAGTCTACTTCAGGTCCATGCTTATGACGCTGATGCAGGGCCCAATGGACTTCTACAGTATCATCTATCTCAGGACTCACCATTCCTGTTGGAAGCAGTGGGTGGGGTTTTATCTCTGAAGGACAAGCTGGACCGTGAAAGGTTTCCTACACACATACTTACTGTTTTTGCTGTAGACCAGGGAGTTGCTAAGAGGTCTGCTACAGCCATTGTCCAGATTACCGTCACTGACATCAATGACTGTGTTCCTCTCATATCTCCACCATCAATGACACTCCATGTATTAGAGAATGAGGACTCCCCTCAAGTTATTTATCAGGTAACAGGGAACCTTATCGAAATAAAATAGCTTCCTTTATACAATTTTCCTTGTATAAAATTAGAATAGACAAATAACTAAGCTATTCTTTTGTATTGAATTTTCAAGGTATCAGCTGTTGATGAAGATCTGGGTATGAACACCCTGCTGTTGTTTTTCATTGATATGGGTAATGAGGAAGACCTCTTCTCACTCTCTCCCAATGGAACACTTCAAATGCTTCAAAGTTTGGATAGAGAGCAGAGAAGCCAGTACACATTACATATAATCGCTGTTGACTCAGGTAATGTTTTCATGTTTCATAGAAATGAATCACTATCTTATACAAAACTAGTCAGCTAATTTGTTTGTTTCTGACTTGACTTGCTTTTGACTTCCTTCTATCTCCATTGTACAGTTATTGTGAAACATTATTTACTGAACAATTCCTGAAAAGATGGAGTTATAGCAACTGTTGATTAAAGTCAATTTCCTAAGCGTACCTACAAATAAATGTGGTCCTCAAACTGAATTTAAAAAAGCTTTTGTTGGCTTTAACAGTGTTTCATTTCTCTGATAGATGTTCTGTGTTTTTTACATCTATATTTCAAATTATTACAATCCAGCTCCTGTATCACTATTTTATTTGAAGTTGCATGCCACTCTAACTAAATGTATTACACTTCATAATTTATTTTGCTTTCTGTTAAAATGTTGTATGAGTGACGACAATTAATTAGCAATAATAAAAGATCAAAATATACAATCTGAGAGTGGATTCAAAAGGTTAACATTATACATAATACAGCTAAATAGTGTTTTTTTTAATAAGTACAACTGTTTTTGTGTCCCAAGCTAAAATCTGTATGATGTGATCTTTTACAAGAAAACATACATTCAGAATTCTTAGTATATAGCAATAAAAATATTCTATTTATATTTAAGTATACACACTAAGTTGTGTAACCATTGTCAGTAGGATGTTGGATTGCAAAAGTGATGGCTCTGTCATATGTATAGCTTTTTCTGAATACATCCACTTTGAGCAGACCAGCTGGATAAGCAGCAGAACTCAAATTCAAGAACATTTAAATATTAGGTAAAAGCAACTTCAAATGTTTTGATACAATACATTATTTTAATTATTTTCACCAGTGGAGCTTTTTGTTGACTATGCTGCGATTTCGTGTCTTAATGTGGTCTGGAATATTAGCATCCAGTAGCCAGTTATTCCTGCTCAACTGGAGGACTGACTGGAAATGTGTGTTTATTTTGAAATCACCTAGTCTATCATTATTACATGCAGACAGAAAACTCTCAAGTTTTGGTCATGGTCATTTTTAGCCAAATTTTTGTTTTTTCATAGCATACGAATTAAATAGTTGTGGAAATGAAGCAAACTGTTTTACATTGTTAATTATTTGATTCTTTTTTTCAACTCTTCCATTGTAGTATATTGTACTGACTGAAATAAGAATATATGGAATGTGGAAAAGGACAAATGTGGTGTCGCCAAAGAACTTCCCTCTTTAATTCTTCACCCAAACCACAAATATCCAATATTACTTCTGTCGCATCCCAAATGTGCGATAAAACATTCTCAGCATATACTGCAACTGCAGGCCAGAGAATCAACTCTGTCAGGAGAACAACAGTGAACAACTGGCAGTTAGTCGTGAATTATACATCATGAGTGGTGTCTGCCTCAAATATCTGTTTCAACAAACTAAAATGATAAGTTACTGAGATATAGCCCAGTGAACTTGCTGACATGGAGTACCTTGATGAGGGCCATGATTTGTCCCCAGATTGTACAGCACTATCAGTGTTGACAGTAAAGAGTGTACTTATCCAGGTGCCGAGTCAAGACAGGCTAACCAAACCATGAAATGACCAATAACAGCACAAAAAAATTAAAACTTAGAGTTTGGGTATAATTACCTTTATTATCAGTAGGATCGTCTTACAGATAAACCATGTTGTCAGTAGCAAAATAATTTGTGAGGTAACAGTAGTTAGCATTATACTCAAAGCCAAAGTAGTTCCAGATTGATGCAATGGGCTTCCTTATGCCTATATTTCAGACTTTAATTTTCTCTGTATGACAGCATATACAGTATTTAATTCCATTCATTTTATTATAATATTACCAAATTTAGTGGAGTGTATAAAGGGATTCGAATGTAATCAGTGATTTGGTAATGTATTTGAGGGAGTACATTAGTGCTAGAAGATTATACGCAACTTAAGCAATAAGCAGACTCACTCCGTGTGACAGCGTTACTGCAGGCAGATGATGGGTGATTCTTGAAGCCTTATTTGAGGCGAGAAGTTAAGCTTTGAAGCCTGTGGTGTGATATATTATTGTGTGATGTCAATCACAAACCTGTTTAAACCAGTTCCTGTTGGTTAATTATTGGTTACTGAAACTATTGGTTTCAGTTGGACTGGCTGACAGCGCACGGTAATACCACTGATCATAGATTTTTAGCTCCATTTCATACATTTCTGCCTCTTTCCCATGGGAACTCAGATCAGACTTTATAAAAAAGAAATCAATAGCTTTTATACTCAGCTGCTATCATCAGACAGCACCAAGATGCCTTGGTTTCCTCTCCAAAATAGATATGAGCTTACTATTATTATTTATTAATAGCATTTCTTGTCTCTTCTGTATTTCTATTTATGTAATTACTGAACCTGACTTTCTGGATCATCACTGAATTGTTTGTCATTGTACCATCTGAAATGCATCACTGAACATTGTACTGACTGCCGTTGCTGGAGATTTCAAACCAGTGGGTTGCCCGTTTTCTCATGCAAATCGCATACTTAACATATGCATTAAACTGACAACATCAGCAGTCTGGAAAACAAATGTTATTAACTGCAATATGATAAATGTGTACAATGCATGTATTAATCTATGATTTCATTCTTCAGGCATGCCACCATTAACAGGAACTGGCACCATACAGATTATAGTGGATGACGTCAATGATAACCCACCAATATTTGTCGAAAACTTAATTACTGTTGTTGTGAAAGAAGACATTCCTACCGGAAGTACATTCTCAATGATACATGCCTCTGACCTAGATGATGGTATCAATGGTGAAATAAGGTAGTGAAACAGGGACACAAAAACTGCTACACACACACATATACACAGGTAGCTATATCTATACATAGCTATATATATTTGAGTGTATTGATTTTTATAACCCTGCTAAACTAATCATTGAATAATTTCTAACCTACATGAAATGCATGAATTTATTTTTCCAATAATGATATGTTTCAGGTACTTTATAGAAAACGAGAATGTTCCTTTCACTATTGATGATTTGGGACATATGATCACCACAGCTGCCTTAGACAGAGAGGCCGTGAATAGCTACAGGCTTACTGTGGTAGGCAGGGACATGCATCCTACCCATCCCCTAAACAACTCAGTCACGGTGTCTGTGAAAGTGAGCGATGTCAATGATCAGTGGCCCAAGTTTCTCAATGGTCCGTATGTGGCTAATATTCCCACCACATTGGTCAGAGGTAAGATTGAAAAATGTACTAAAGAAGACCACTGATTTAAATGTTTTTTTGTTAGGCAGTAGTTGTTCCCTACTCCAGTGATTCCCAACCCAGATCACAAGGATCCCCAAGCAATCCACATTTTTGCTCCCTCCCAGTTTCTTGCCAGTCAAGAATTACAAATTCCTGGCATGGGTGCGTTGGGAGCTGATAGAGAACAAAAATATGTATTGGCTGGGGGTCCTCAAGGACCAGGGTGGGAAACACTGTTCTATTCTTACACCACTTTATTTTTCAGTGTATATTTACATGTTTATTTTTATTTTAACAGGTTCAATTGTTTGTGCTGTAAGTGCAATGGATGAAGATACTGGAGTAAATGCACAGCTCACCTTTTCCTTATTTGGCCGACATGCAGATTGGTTCTCCATCAATCCATTTACAGGGACAGTCTTTACTTCTGATGAACTTAAGGTAGAAGATGACATCACAATTGGTGTAAGAGTCGAAGATGGGGGTAACGATCCAAAGTATGAAAGCACAACTGTTACGATCCGGTTCCAGAATGTGTTGGAATTTCCATTTTTGATAGTGGATTCCTTTGAATACTGGGTATCGGAAGATGATCCATTGGACATGCTTATCACCATAGTTACAGCGGAAACAACCAGAAAAGGTCCAATCTCATACTATCTGGCCTCTGGAAACTTTGAGTTGATGTTCCGACTAGACCAAGAAACCGGGGAGCTGACAATAGGAGCCCCTTTGGATTATGAATCTTATAAGGAATTCCAACTTTGTATTGAAGCTAGAGATGCAGGCTTTCCTCCTTTTTCCACTTATGTTGAGGTTTTCATACATGTTACAGATGTGAATGACAACTCTCCAGTTTTTACCAAGAGTGTGTACATGTGTGAAGTGTTTGAGAATCTACCAGCAAGCGTGGTCTGTGAAGTCTTGGCTATCGATGCAGATTTAGGAGTTTACGGGGAGGTGGAATACAGCATTGTTATCGGGAACGTGGATGGAGAGTTCACGATTAATGCAAACACTGGCATTATACAAACATTAAGGAGCTTAGACAGAGAAAAAAATTCGGGTTATAAATTAACAATTCAAGCAATAGACAAGGACAATACTCTGAACACAGGCACTGCACTAGTGTATGTAACTGTTCTGGATAAAAATGATCATGCTCCTCGGTTTTTACAGATCTTTCATACTGAGGTTTCTGAAGATGCACCAATTGGATCCACTGTCATTCAGATAACCTCCACAGATGAGGACATTGGTGAAAATGCTGCTATTTCCTATACAATTGTCAACAACCAGTCATCAAGTTTGAGGTTTCCTTTTGCTATTGAGAAAACCAGTGGGAGCCTAGTAATTGTACAGACTTTAGACAGAGAGATTCAGAGTCGCTACATAATTAAAGTTGTTGCTAATGATTCAGCTTGGAGCATTGGTACAGATGTCACTGTAGATATATCAGACGTCAATGACAACGGTCCTGTATTTTCACAGTCCCAATATGCTGTAACTATCACAGAAACCACAAACCAAGGAATATTTGTAATGCAGGTCAAAGCCTCAGATGCTGACATTGGACAAAATGGGCAAATTTTGTACTATATTGAGCCTTCAAATTATTTTTTTGGAATAAATGCATCCACCGGAGACATTGCAACCAAGCAGCCAGTCTTGCTCAACAACCTAGAATCTCAGAGCCTTAGCTTTACAGTAGTGGCACTAGACTGTGGTGAAGATCCGTATCAAAGTAACACAACTGTCATTGTGACCATTGTGCCTTACAATTACTTTGCACCAAATTTTCTGCCTTTTAACCCTGTGCTACATATCCCTTATAATTTGGATGTGGGAACTACAGTGATCCAACTGTCAGCTGTGGATATGGATTATCAGTCAATGGCCACAGCTGTAGAGTATACAGCTATTGGTGGAAATGCATCTGTTTTCTTTGAAGTGGATATTTATAGTGGACAGGTACATCTGAAGGATTTTCTGAGGCAAAGCCTGAATACCATATTAACTCTCATTGTTCTGGCAATAGACAAAGGTATGCCCCCTCTTTTATCTGAAACAAATGTTAATTTTGTCATTACTGAGAAGAACCACTTTTCTCCACGTTTTCCTGAACCTTTAGTCTTGTTTTTGGCCCCAGAGGATGTGCCTGTAGGCTTCGTCATTGGAAGGGTACATGCTGAAGACAAAGATGATGGAATCAATGGGCTTCTGTCTTATGCTTTTAAAAGTGGGAATGACAATGAGTTGTTTTCCATTGGACAAACTTCTGGTCTGATTACACTTATTAAAGGGTTGGACTATGAAATAAAGAAAGTTCATCTCCTTTGTGTCGTTGCCAAGGATGGAGGCTGGATATCAAAAACAGGAGAACTTAATGTTACAGTCGTTGTCGAGGACACAAACGACAACCCTCCAGTTTTCTCTACTACGGAATACAGAGTACTGGTGCCAGAAAATGCACCGCTAGGAACAACAGTCATACAGGTAAAAGCTAGCGATAGGGATTCTGGAACAAATGCAGAAATAACCTACTCACTGTTGACAGGAGATCAAGATTTATTTTCTGTGGATTCGAAAAATGGGACCATTACCACTCGTGATATGTTTGATTTTGAAGTGCATCAAGCTTTCGAGCTGTCAGTGAAGGCCTCCAACATTGGAACTTTAGCCCATTTCAGTGTGGTGCATGTCTATATCCAAATCACAGGGCTTAATGAATTTGTTCCAAAATTTAGAAAAAGCCAGTATAACTTTACCGTTTCTGAAAGTATGCCTGCAGGTACTCGGCTTGGCAAAGTGTCAGCCACAGACTACGATCTGGGGCCTGATGGAGAAGTATTTTATTTGCTAATCGGCCCAAGCAAAAGGGCTATGTTCAATATCGACAAACATAGTGGAGAAATATTTATTGCAGGTGATTTAAGAAAATATAGTCATACTCCAGTGGTTTTACAAATTTTGGCAAAGAATAGGGGTAGTATTAATGGGACTGACATTGACGAAACCCTTGTCTGGGTCAATGTCTTGGATGCAAATGATCCTCCTAAATTTCACTTTGCGCAGTACATTGCAGAAATTAGTGAAGACTGCGCTCTAGGGGCCTTTGTCACCCAAGTACAAGCTGAAGACCAGGACTCTAAAATAGAGTGGCGCCATTTTTTTTACAGGATTGAGCGTGGGAACACAAACAGATCCTTCACTATTCATCCTGTCACTGGAGACATCACTGTAAATGCCTTCTTGGACAGGGAAAGGTGGCCTGTTTACAACCTGACTGTTACGGCTATTGACAGTGCATCCCCACCAGCCACAGGAAGCACAAATGTTCTTGTGATGGTGCAGGATGTTAATGACAATGCTCCAATGTTGTATTCCTCTGAAGTTTCTGTGCTAGAGAATCAGCCATATGGAACTGTTGTTACAATTTTAAATGCCTCTGATGCTGATATTTCCCCAAACCAAGGGCCGTTTACATACCAACTTGTGAAACCTGTCCTAGGAAGTGGTTTCTCACTGACACTTGATGGAATATTGTCCACCACACAGTCAATGGATTTTGAACGTAACCCAAAGTATTCACTCCTTGTGGTGGTCCAAGATGCTGGTGATCCCCCCTTATCATCTACAGCAACAGTTCAGATCAGAGTTTTAGATGAGAATGACAACCCGTCTGCTCCAAGGAACATATACATTGAGGTCAAGTATTATGGCAAGTCTTTCCCGGGAGGACTCATTGGTAATGTCCAACCAAATGATCCAGATGAGATGGATGTGTTCAACTGCAGCATCAAAACTGGACCTACACACATGTTTAGCTTTCCTTTGGGTAACTGTGACTTGTGGTCATCACCATATGAGGGAGAGGCCACCTATAATATTAGTGTTGAAGCGAATGACTACATTCACCCCTCAGTTAATAGCAGCATCTATGTGAATTATAAAGGGTTCATTGATGCTTCAGTGAACAACTGTGTGTTTTTTTATGTTTCTTCTCCATCTTTCAATGATTTCTTGTCTTTTGAGTATCTGAAATTTACAAAAGCTTTAGATGGTGTCTTTAACCTCCAGGCTTCTAAAAGCCATGTGTTTGGGGTTAAGGATTTAGGAGAATCTGTTATTCTTTTGGCTGCATTTAAAAGCTACAACGGACAGTATCTCAGTGGGGAAGTGGCAAGTAGCCTCTCTGCTGCTCAGAAGAAAGTACTGGAAGCTCGGAGTCATGTGAAAATCTCTCATATTACCAGCAACCCTTGCCTCACTAGTCCCTGTCAAAATGGGGCCACCTGTAGCAGAAGTATTTACATCAGCCAAGACTTTGCAGTTTTGGAGAGCCCAGCAGTCATTCTGGTTTCCCCAAGGCAGGTGGAAATATTTAACTGCTCTTGTTTGACTGGTTTTACTGGCAAAAGGTGTGAAACAGACATTGATGAGTGCAACAAAGATCCATGTAAACATGGGGCCACCTGCATCAATTACCCTGGTGGTTTTTCCTGCCAGTGCATGAGGGGTTTTACAGGCAAGCACTGTTCCAGTGATATTGACGAATGCCAGAGCATCCCCTGCCACAATGGGGGAACCTGCTTAAACATAGCAGGGACATTTCACTGCTCCTGCCAGTTTGGATTTGAAGGTGATTATTACCCATACATAAGTCGTGCCTGGTTGACAATCTAGTAGCATTGCAGTCACTGATTGATATTGCTTACATCGTAAAGGACTATATTTCTGTCAAAGTGACCTACACTGGTCAACAGGTTGTGGAAAATGGATGGATGGAGTATTGCATTGAATAATTTCAAGCTTTTATTTTTAAGTGAAATTGACTGTTCTTTTGTTACCTATTCAGGGGACCTCTGTGAGCATGTTATCGACCATTGCGTGTCATCCCCTTGCCTCCAGGGAAGTTGCATTAATGTTCCCATAGGATACACTTGTGACTGTCCATTTGGTAAGAAAGTACACTGTTTACCAGTACATATCCTTGTATGGACCTACTTGCAGTTATATCATATGTCATATTCTTTCATTGTCATGAAATGTGGTCCCTTTAAGTTATAAAACAACCCAAAAGAATGCTATGTCTAAAAATCCCAGGATATCTGCTATTTAATGAAAAGGTAAACAAGTATTGCTAATGAAGCGACCAGTGAGGGTATGTTTATTTTCTTGCGCAAATTTGGTTATTTAGCATTATTCCATTCATGTTTTTTTCAGGTACAGGTGGAGAACACTGTGAGGAACAGAGCTATGGCTTTGAGGAGCTGTCATTCATGGAATTTCCCCCTCTGGATCCCAGAAATAATGTGATCTTCTTTGAGTTGGCAACTGTGCGGGAAAATTCTCTGCTTTTGCACAACCATGGTGACAGTTCAAGTTCTGAGTTTTTGGCTCTGGAGCTCATTGGTGGGGAAGTTCAGCTTTCCTATGACCTCGGTGATGGAGTGGTGAGGCTGAAAACACAGAAGAGGTTGACGGATGGGCTGTTTCACAGCATCACTGTCAGGAGGACAGGAAAGGT
>JAABNY020000035.1:15345546-15359697 GCA_015164015.2 Brevimyrus niger
GCTGATTACAGTGTGTAAGGAGCATGCGCTGATTACAGTGTGTAAGGAACATGAGCTGATTACAGTGTGTAAGGAGCATGCGCTGATTACAGTGTGTAAGGCGCACGAGCTGATTACAGCATGTAAGGAGCCTGCGCTGATTACAGTGTGTATGGAGCATGCGCTGACTACAGTGTGTAAGGAGCATGCTGATTACAGTGTGTAAGGATCACGCGCTGATTACAGTGTGTAAGGAGCCTGCGCTGATTACAGTGTGTAAGGATCACGCGCTGATTACAGTGTGTAAGGAGCATGCTGATTACAGTGTGTAAGGAGCATGAGCTGATTACAGTGTGTAAGGAGCCTACGATGATTACAGTGTGTAAGGATCACGCGCTGATTACAGTGTGTAAGGATCACGCGCTGATTACAGTGTGTTGCCGCACCCATCACATGACAAACCAACTCAGGTGTGAGAACCTGAGTACAGCCATGTGGCAGGTGATACTTCAGCACCACACCAGTCCAAATGGACCAGTGTGAATCTTGTCCAGTGGCTGAAGTGCCAATCCTGCCACCAACCCCCAAGTCTTTCCCTGTAAGTTGGAGGACCTGCTTATAGGGCTGGATGTGGATTAACATCATACCTAGTATGAAGCAATTTCAGGTTAAGAGCCTTGCTCAAGAGCCCAATGGAGTATAATTACTCTGGGCATACATGGGATTTAAACCAGCAACCTTCCAGTTGCTGGCACAGATCCCTAGCCATAGAGCCACCACTCCATCCCATGAAAAAAACTCCTATTTATTTTTCTCACAGTCTGCCTCTCTCCAAGTGGACAGCTGCCCTGATGATAAGCCCATTGGATACTGCTTTTCCCAAACTGAGGGAGTTGGCAGTAAAAGGTATATATTTTTTGTATGTTATCTGTTAAGTATTTTGTTGAGACAGCATTTACAAAGGTCAAAGGATTTATGAAACACAAGGAATGATTTGCTCTACATTAGAAAGTTAGGTTTACATTTACTGTACCTTATGCCTTTTTATAGTAATGCATTTGTAGAAAATTCATGGCACCTTCATAATGCATTCATAGAACGTTCATAAGCAGCATATAACTATACCATAACATCCTAACATACCATAATAGCTGTAATATATATATTAATATCAAACATTGTATGATATTAACATGCATTATAATTGTGTGATCGTGTTTGATATTATGTATGTATTTAAAAACTCAAGATATGATACGATCTTAATGTACACTTACATGCTGCTTATTAATGTTCTGTGAATGTTATGAACATGCACATAATGATCTATGCACGCATGATGAATGCATTATTGAGGTGTAGTTTATATAAAGTGTTACCAAAAGTCAATTTAGGAAATGTCAAACAACTCTAACAACATAACAGTCTTGTGATTTGCTAGTGAAAATACTGCAGAATTATGTATTTGAAGGCAGAAATATTATAGACTCAGTTCATAATACAGGTTGTCAGGATTGTTTAGAGCAGTCATGAGATACCAGCGGGAGGTTGTGAGGATGGTTTCCAGAGTATGTTAACAAAAATGAAGAAAAAAATACATCGTAACCATAACCTCAACTGGTGGACTGAGATAAATCTACTTCCCCTGGTCAGAGAAATCTACCTAGAGCAGGGGTGGCCAATCTTATCTGCAAAGGGCCGGTGTGTATGCGGGTTTTCGCTGCAACTCCCTATTTATATTACTAATTAGAGGACTGATTGGCTGAAGAGTCCTCTCACCCTGGTTTGAACAGCTGACTTACAGATTATCCCAAAAACCTACATACACACCGGCCCTTTGTGGATAAGATTGGCCATCCCTGACCTAGAGGAACCCAACCTGCAAAATGGGGTCAAGGGCTGAAAAGTTTGGGAACCCATGGTTCAGGAAACAGATGATTCATTGAGCCGAAACAATCCAATGAAATTAAACTAGCACAAACTGCTCTAAATACCATTTTCAAGTACATACTGTTACCTAGAGTCTCTGTACATACAGGACCCTTGATGTCGGTTCAATCAACATGACATTTGGTGGGATCAAGTCCATCGAGGCCATTTTGTTGCATCCTGCTCAAATCAGGACTCATGACTTTGTTGGATGTGTGAGGAATGCCAAGGTCAATGGCAAGCTCTTGGACTCCTCAGAAGCCCTGGCATCTTACAATGTGCTGGAGGGGTAAGGAGTGGTATTTACATAAATAAAATTATATTATGAGCTGATGATCTACATAGACATTCATGCAACACATGTATACTTGTCTTTTTGCATTTTTTCAAGCAAAGAATAAATATATACATGTTTCATGCTATATTTCAGCTGCCCTCGTGCTACAACTGCTCCCTGTCACGTTGGTGTCTGCCTAAATGGGGGGGTGTGCCAGGACCACTGGAGCCACCATCACTGCCAGTGTCGTGAACTCTTCACTGGGGTCAACTGTGCCACAGGTCATCTCTTTATTTCTGTTTAGATTTTTGAGTAGAGGAGGTCGTTTTTGTAGAAAAACTTTACATGTGTGTTAGACAAGCATATCCATAGGAGATGAGAAACTTTTATCCAGTAGCTGAAGACCGCTAAAAAGGGAAAATCAAGGATATTCACTCAGCCTGATTAAAAGTATCTCTGTTTGACTCTTTTCCTGATTAGCACTAACAGAGGACAATGCAGTGAGACTCAATGGGCAGTCCTACATTGAATATGTTATTAAGGAGAGCCACAAGAGAGAGCAGCATCTTACAAACCTGAAGAAGGGAGGAGATACAATTGCTGCAGTAGCAGTCCATATGTCTCGGATGGAGGTCAAATTCATAACTACTGAGCATGAAGGAGTCTTATTCGCCTACTGGGGAAGACAAGGTGGTGCGATACTTGGGGTAAGTGCAGGAGATGGGCACAGTCTCATTTAAAGTCAAATCAAGTCAAAAAATGCCCTGTCTTACATGTTTTGTAATATTTCTGCATTAACACAGTACACGATTCAAATTATAATACTAATAATGCTATAATGGTATTTGAAAGTTATTGGAACCTTGCCAATTTCTTACTAACTAATAATAACAATTTAATATCTTTTCAATGCAAATACTGTATATCTATATGTCCATTCATCCTTCTTCCATTTGCTTGCAATATGAAGTTAGGATATGAAATGTTAACCGATAATACTTTCATAACAAACTGTGTTTCTGAACTGGACAGATACAGGAAGGGAAGCTTGTCTACCGCTCGAGTGGCAATGTGTCCAGTCACCTGACAGAGACCTTTGTGAAGGCTGAGCTGCACCAGGCTCGTTGGCATGTTCTTCACCTTGACAAAGATGGACCCACCACCATACTCTATGTGGACAGGGTGCCTGTCATGAACACCACTGGCCCCATTCATGATGTGGACAGAATCATCCTAGGCCGAGGCATTCAGCCACACACAGAAAATGAACTAGGTCAGTAGATATATTCAGATCAGTGTTTGTAAATTTAAGCTTATCATTGCTGTCCAATGAAAGCCACATATGTCCACAATTGACAATGAATTTTTACTATACAGTACATGGGATACGCCCATTCTCCTCTGTCAACTGATGACATTTGACATCTGATTGACCGATGAAATGTTTTATGAAGTCGTCTATTTAACTAGTATCTCAATTGAATGTCAGAAGTGTCTATTAAAACCAAATATCTCCCACCCCTTGTTTGGAAGAGTATGAAGGGCTGAACAATTCTAAGTAAAATATTGCAATTTTTTCACTCAGAACCTACAGTACCAGTTTTCATATTCTTCAGCAATACGTTTTGCTCTTTATTATTATTATCATCATCATTATTGTTATTGTTGTTGTCACGCTATGAGGATGGATCCCCCTCATTCGTTCACATTCACTGGAGTAATTACAGCTGTCCAATAACTGAGGGCTATTTTCTTGACTGCTTGATTTCCCTCCTGTGTGGTTAGATGTGAGTATATCTGCTGATCCCCAGCAGTTTCAGATAAAATGTTTTCTTGCTCCTGAAAAACTGCATTTTTGGATACACTTGTTTTTCATTAGACCGTACTATTATATAACATTAGCACAATGCAATTAGACAATTATGATGACCAAGGCTCAGATAGAGTGAAACCCGGAGCCTTAGTACTCTGTCTAGAAGGGTGCTTCTTCCTGACAAACAGAGCAGAGTAAGAGGCTCTATTATCCGGTGGATTCATCATTGAAAAGGAATTTTTATTGTGGGACTGACTGAATAAGTGGTTACAGAAAGTCGAGGCACAATTCAAAAATTTCCGTACAACTTCAGAAAATACCTTTTCTTTCTATAACTAAATATACAAATAAATGATCAAACTCTTTGAATGAGATACATGAATTACTGGTGCCATGGGTCCAACTTCTATAAGCAGTGTATGGAATCTGTCATAGGAAGCACAGGGCACCAGACCGGGCACAGTCAGGATTCCAGTCCATCACAGGGTACATCAATTAATTCCACTAAAAAAATCAGCTTGATTTGTAAATTCAATTTTGAAAAAAAAAACTATAGAGTGAAATTGAATTTAACTAATCATTTCAATTTTCTGTCATTCAGCTGGATTCTCAGGATGTGTCGAGTATTTCAAATTCAACGGGCATGTTCTGCCATTTGATGGGTTCAGTGAGATGGTGCATTTCCGGGCCAGTCCAATGCTGTCCCACACAGGATGCTTATTTCAGGATGCATGTAGTGGTCCAAATTGCTGGGAAGATAATTCATCCATTGCATCTTGCTCATCTAAGGCCTGCCAAAATGGAGGCACCTGCAACAATACTGACCTGAGCAACACGTCATGCATCTGCATGCCTAACTTCGAAGGGAAACACTGTGAGTTGTGCTCATCTTCAAAACACAACCCCCCTCTTTGCTCTGAGGCTCACCATGGGGCACCCCTGTGGATTATTGGGGCCATTCTTCCAACATCCCTTGTTCTTATCAGCTTGGCGCTGCTTGTTCTCCTCAGACAGCTTGGATCAAAGTCTCATACTCAGAGTATGATACCTGACAAGACTTGTAGGCACCCTGAATGGGGTGAGCAGGGCATGGACAACAAGGCCTTTCATGGAGAGAGTGTTAATGTACTCCAGCAGACCAAGTGCATCAAAGCAGGAAATCATCCTGACATTATCAGGGATGAGTTGCAGGATAACCAGACATTAGACCATGTTGCCCAGAGTGGCAGAGAAACCAGACCTGTCTTGTTGCAGTCAGACCCCAGAAACAGTGAGATTGAGTACTATGAAGTAGATAGCTTTTGTAGCATTTTTCAGTCTGAAACATACACTGGGGTAGCGGAACCAATCCACAAGAATAGAGGGTGGCCCCTGCAAACAACTGTGCAGCAAGAGTTTGTAGACAGGCAGAGGCATTCAGTTGGACCAGATCCTTCAAAGTCTGACTGGGGAGGAGAGCGACCCCACCAGGGAGATGTAATCTGCAACTGCATTGGGAGAGGACACTTACATCAATCACATTACAAACTCAAATCAAGTAAAAAGTGCACCCAACATTCCTTGAGGAGAATCCAGACCCCTACTGTAGAGGCACTCCCCATGGGGCTCTCCGTGGATGAGCTGAGAAGGCTGACTGCAAAACTGGACAAGCAGCCAACTGCTGGTGTAGGGCATCCAGAATGTTCTCAGCCTAAGCCAGAGGACAGCTCCTCTGAAAGTGATTCCCACGGTGGCTTCACTTGCTCAGTGCATGAGAGCGAGAGGGAGCTGCCCTTCATCAGCCTGGAAGAACAGGAACATATCAGTGAAAACACCTACTCTCCTCTAAAGAGTGGGGCTCCACTTGCAGAGGTCAAGGGGGATGTGGATGATCACTCTAATGAAACTGTACAGCACTGGGAACGCCTGCTGAATCTTGGTCTGCACTTTGACACCTATGCCCACGTATTTGAGGACATTGCAGCACTGACAATGGACCATAAAAATGATTCTGATGTGCAAAGTGATGGGGAAGAAATCATATAATGGATAAAGGATATTCCCTGTTTGCCCGAGCATTGCATGGAACTGACATTAGTATATATTTGGACAAAAGGGTATAATCTATGCAAGCCTTAAAGTGTGATCAATGTATTTTTTGTCTAAATTCTTTTCCCAGGCACAGCCTATGCTTTTGTAGTGGTATTTTTTGCTCCCCAATGATTCATAAAATGCAGCCACTTCATTTTTCACATCATTCTTGTCTTCTCTAAAAAGGTTTCTAAAGAAGTGTTCTTAATTAAAATTATCATGTGGAATGTGTATTTCTGTGTAGTGATGTCTATAATATCCCCTTCTATTCACTGTTAACTGGCATTGGCCAATACATTTGCTCCTAGTGTTAGTTTGGTACAACTCGTTCCTTCTCCAGCCAATGCAGGTATAGATTTAGCTGGACACAAAGGGTAGATGTCTTTGTAGATGTGTAGAGACTGTTAATTATCACCACTATTAATTCCCTTACGTCTGAAATGCAATCATCAATAAGCACTACACAGAATTAACTGTGTTTTCTTGTCAGATCTAAGGGATTGAAAGGGGTTTTATGTGGATACACAAGGAACTAAAAAACGACAGACCATGAAAAGTCTAACCAGAATTCAGGAAACAACAGCAGGGGGGGTAACCAGGTCCTCAGGTCCTTGTGACACATATGTAACAATTATGGACGTCAAAGGGATCATACTTTTTCCCCTCTTTAAGGTCTGAGAGTTTCTGAGAAAATTCACAGATCCTAAAAAGATTTCACACCCCTGAAAGAGTACAAACATCTTCTGATTATCCACAAAACACCTGAGTACTTAATTTACATGACATATGAACAAGTACTTACCTGCCATTGTTTTTCCTATGATCTTCAGCTCTTGCATAGCTTAAGAGTCAATGATGCAACGATCTGAATTCCTACAGTTTGCAGAGCAAATGCACTCAGCTTAATACATGGAGCCTGTTTAAAGTAATAAGTGCTTGTTGATTTGTAGGAGATCCCCTAAGTTGAATGTGCGTGTTTCTGATTTATTTGGGCTGTTTTCTTCATATACATAGATAGCGGTTTTCCAGTGAATTTCATGACACATTACATGTTTAGCTAAGTTCCTGCCAGCAAGGTTTAAAACCTCTGTAATACACATCAGCAAATGTAGCCCTCAAGCTTAAATATATTCAAGCTTATCAGCTGGTTTGCTGAACTTGCAGTTCCAACCTTTGACGTGCATCCTTGTACTTCATATTGCGAATGGGCCAAAACGAAATTGCTGTTTGTAGCTATACTTTGGTGCATTTATTGTGATGCTTACATTAAGAAGAGGAGGAACAGAGTGTAGCTTCAGCAAGCCACGGCAGAGACAGGGGACTTTTAAATTGGTTTTAGTTTCTAAAGAAATACAAATTCAAAAGTGCACTATTAATTCTTGACAGAAAGTGGTGGTCAGGTATTAGTGGTCAGTGAGCTTATAGAGAATGGTCTACATGCTGGAGATGATGTGGCCAATGATCATAATGAAGCAGTTCAAGGGTGAGTCTGTGTAGCAGTTAATGACTGAGCCTAAAATAAAAATAGATCAGATGCTGTCAAAAATGGTCCCGCATTTTCAGGCAGGATATCTCTTGTCTTCTTGAAAAGTATTTTCTCCTACGAGTCTGTCATTCAAAATAACAAGCTATATAATTCCAAGCAGATGAAAGAAATGAAGGAATGTGTCAAAAAACAGAACTTCATATAGAAAGACATTTTACGATTGGAAGAATTCTTTTTGTAGACCACAGCATCATAAAGGTATTACATCCCACAGTCCTGATGTACAGCTATGAAGTGTCTCCATGAAGATATAAAAAGAAGCAAAGCATTTTGTCAATAAAAGTGGTTAGGTCAGTGTAGTACCATCCTAGGTAGAAAATGACTATTAGATTTTTTCTTTACTTTTTAATATTTTAGATAACAAAGGATATTTGTGTTCAGTCATGGCTTCTGGAGTATTCATATGAGATATGGCAATAAGATTATGAAGTATCGTTTTAAATCAGATGTCTACTAGCACAGAAGGAAAATGATTGGCTCAGAGAGATTGTGGATCAGGGTCACAGAAATACAGGAGATGGGACCAATGAATGAAATGTCTTGATCCCACTCCTCTAGTTGAATGGACCCAGCTCCTCTACAATATGATTTTTATCTCTCTGAACCAATCATTTTTTGCTCTACCTTCAGTCCGTTTTGTGTAAGTAATTTTCCCACAAGCTTAAATGAACTGTTATATGAAGTGATGATAGCTGGATTGTAGGATCAGCTAGAGCATCTTCCAAAATATTCTAGAATGATCTAGGCAAGGGAGTCATATATCAACATATGCTGCCAAATGAGGCAGAAAAAAATTGTGGGCATGCAATCTGCATTTCAATATATTAAATTAACTGTTCAAGGCAAATAAATGAGGATTTTACCAAAGCAGTAGCCATAGTTTTCTCCTGTGCTATAGACCAAAAGGGTTTACTCGTGAAGTGAACCAGCCTACTTTAAACTTATGTAAAGCGAAATCCAGTAATTATTGGTACACCCTGTCAGGCATGATAAATTTGCTAATTTATTTACTAATCTTCTGGAAATTCAGTGATGTGGTGGACCTTGTTTGTGACAAGTAAGAAAGAACGTGCCCATAGTCAGAATTAGTAGTTAAAATATTTGAATAAATTATATAAAGATTTTCTCTGATTTATGGCATTTTGATGCATTTCATTCAAATGTTCTCTTTTCTTGTTTGAATCATTCTGATGACATAACATATGCAGACTTTTAATTAATATGCTTCATGTTAAATCATCTCTGAATTGCCCAAATTACACTGCACCACCAAATACCTATCCCTAACCCTTATCACACCAAAAGGACGGAAGAAAATTTGAATGTGGAATCTTAACTATGGACCATTTTTAACAGAGATCATCGTTTTTAATACAAAACGTATCTGAACAAGTTGCATGTGAAGGTGTTTTGTAGGACAATACTCAAAAGTATCAAACTCACAATCATACCAGCAGATGTCAGCATGGTGCCCAGTTGCACACATAGGGCACTTAGTAATCCCTGTTGAGTTTTTTTGTGAGATTTTCTTAGTAGGGACAGAAAACAGATCCACCTGACATGGGACTTGAGGAGGAAATGAGACAAATGCAGAACCTGGGGACCACTGGACTAGGGAAGTTTGAGTTCTAATGAGTTCGAAAACTGAGGTACCACTGTCTTCGTATATTTGTTGCAGTTCTTGCTGTTATGGAAAATGTTTGTCATAGAGTAAATGAGGAATACATACAACATAAACACAGAGACATAAAAAATATAGTGTAGGTCTAAATGACATTTTAAGATACGGATCTTAGGACATACATAAAGAAGTTCAGTCAGTCACCTAATTGGTTGGGAAAGATTGCGCAAATTAGCATATAATGAAACATGCAATAAATTAATAAGTGTAGTTTCAGAGTTTGTAAGTTATCCCAGTGTAATTTGATTTCTGCCTGCAGGAAATTGTTGTTTTATTATGTGCATTCAAGGTCAATAGTACTGTTAAATCCAATCGATACAGTATTTATAGTAACAATAGGATGAGAAGCAGATTCCTCTTCACTCAATAAGGCAACTGTTACACTCCCCACTTAAAGACCTCAATACCTTGTGGAAAAATGTCACTGAGCGGAGTGAAAGATATCCTTAACCATGAAAGCCAATATAGATATAGTAATCAAAAGACTTACGGACATGCAAGGAATTTGTCAGGTCAATTGACGACTCAGAGACAGTGGTCACACTGCAGCACTGGGAACAAATCATACTTTAGTCATGCTTAACTAGTGAGGATTTGATGCATGTATTAATACAAGATATATCATGAATTCCTGTCACTCAACATGAACTAATGATGAAGTCACTGTGGATTTATATCTCACTAGTTCATTAGTTATGGAATGTTAATTCACAGCAGCTGCTACCTGCATTAATTGATATGCTGCCACACTGACTGGATTCCAATATTCTTCTGTTCATGATGAGCAAAAGAACTGATTCCTTTCATTTATTCATGCATTAATCATCATTAGTTATGCATTACTTAAGTATATGATTTGTTCCCTTGTAAAGTGTTACCCCATTTTATTTTAATCAATCAAGGCAGGATGAAGTGTGGCGGGAGCAGCCAAATGATGTAGCAACAGGTTCAACAAGAAGGATACAGAACCTGGCTGAGTACTATGGTGGTCCTGAATACATTGTTGTGGATGGTCACCAGGAAGACCAGTAATACCAGTAGCAAGAGTTAAGCTCTTAGGTTGAGCACATAAGGAAGTGAATTACAGAAGGAAGGCTAGAAGGGAGTAAAGTCCCAGGAAGCTGGAACATGACATTTTCTGTAGATGGAGAAAGAATCAACCCATTCAAAACCTGAGGAGAAAAAGTGCAATAGATTTTGTAATTAACCAATGACAGTAATGATGTTTAAGCAGCTCCATTAGGTCTTAGAGAAAGCAGATGTAAACCACAACCTGGGAAGGCAAGTCTGATACAGTAATGGTATGGGCCAACCTGTGGAGGCACCACAGTTAAGTTTCCACATATGATTATATTTTACCCTCCCAAACCCTGAAAACCTGTCCCAGTAGTATGGCGTTAAAGAGAAGGTCTCTTAGTGTGATGCTCAAAGAAGCAGACTGCATCATATTTTCTCAGGATTGAGGACGTTGGCTCAAGGTCAATGCAGGCAGTGCCATGAACAAACCCTGTGCAAGCTGGTGGGGGTCAGGATAAAGGTACACAAAGACTACCATCTCCCACAAGTACAGCAATATACTTGTGCATTTAACTAGGAGACCGTTTTCTAAACATCTTTTGTACACAAAACCAGAAAGTGTAATTTAGATAATTGGTGCAGATAGAAATTGCCAAAAAAATTAAAATGGTAATAAATAAAACAAATACAGGTGCTGAACATTGAGCTACAGTAAAGAGTCAAAATCCAAACTGAAAAATGATTGATTACTTTAGAAGGTATTAAGAAACAAAAGCATTCTATTTATTAATTGTATAGGGTAAGTCAATTAGAGCAAAACTGTAGCATGCAAAAATTCCTTCAATATAAATCAGACACTTGACCTTCTCACCTAATCATTCCGTATTTGAATTACTTATCCAGGTGAGGGAAGCAGTGATTGTCACATTTTAGGCAGCTATTTTTGTAAGCAGCACTGTATGCTTTGCAGTTTAAATGCAAACCATGAAATCACATATATTCACACTTGATGTGAAGGTAGCCTTACTTTGGTAATGGATATACTTCAAAGAGAAATTTGAAAGTTGCCTATATGAAACAAGACAACAGAAACAACACAGGTCTTTGGCTCAACTGAAATGTATGGAAGGGCTTTGCACTGATTATTAGACTTGCATCAGAAGGATTCAGGTTCCTTTTAGGAGCCGTGGATTGAATTATTCCATCTCATCTGCTTAACCTATCTAGGTTTAGCTGAGAACTGCAGCATAACAGAGCTGTTGGCAGCAAATTATAGGTACAGGGTTTTTAGCAATTAGCTGGCTGCGTAATTTTTAAATTTATTTTTTGGTATTAAAATATTAATGCAATATTAAGTGACTCTTTCAGTTGTGATAGTTCAATCAGAAAGTAAGATTCTCAGGTAAAAGTACTCTAGTAGAGTGGCTATATGACTGGCCATAAGGCATTGACCATTCAGTGTGAATGGTAACTGGAAGGGCACAGGTCTCCATGACCCTACACTGGATAAGAGTTTAAGGAAAGCACCTGAATGCTGAGAAAAATTAACACTTTTGACCTTAACCACTGTAATCTAAGCAGGTGGAAAAGGTTGGAATAACTAAACATGTCAAAGAATATATGTGTAAATCTACAATAACAGTGTATCATTAACATCCGCTTATACTGGCGAGTCTGCAAAACTCTCAGAAGCTTCAGAAAAACAACAAGACCTGACAGTATCATCATGCTTTGAAATGGACCCCTTCTGTCATGTCAAAGACCTATCTCCTTCTCTAATTTATCATCTGATCAAGCATTCAGTATCTGGCAGCTAAGAAACTGGATCAGTCAAGAGATGTTGCAGGTGTCAGCATTTCATCATTCTTCCTCATATTACATATGCTCTCAACCTATTTTGACTTAGCGTACTGATATTTTAAATACAAGATACACAAAGGATCCCACTGATTTAGGCAGGCCTTAAGCCTATCCTTTGAGGCCTATCTTGAAATCAATAGGTGCAAGGCAGGGAATAAACTTGGATGTGGCACTAACCCTTTGCAGGTTACTCACACCATTAACACACACCTGCAGATGACTTGCTAATCCATTTCACATTAGCATGTTTTTTTGGACTGTGGGGGGTAACAAGAGGAAACAGTCACATGGGAGAAAATGCAGACTCCAGGCATATAGAACTGATAAGTTATACTCTGAAAAAAACTCATCAGAACTATCCAACAGCGTCTAATTGACAGTCAGTGATTGAGTTTGGATGGTAACAAATAATGCACAGTTGAATTAAAGGAAGACTAACAACAAAAATACTGTGTTTGGCTTCTGCAAAACAATACTCCAGTTTGAGGAAGATACTTGATTTTTGTGACTTACCAAGAAACTGGGGCAATCGGAACAACAGCATTGTTTTCCACAGACAGCCCTGTCATCTGCTCTGCCCATCTAATCCATAATCCCTGCACACCCACCAACCTGTACAAGTTTTAGAACTACACAATGAATCAACTTGAAAGGTGAAAGCCAATAAATGTGTTTTTCCTGAATGCTGTGACTCCTAATTATAATATTTAATTCACACCTGATGGTCTTTCAATAGACAGTAATACAAGAGAAGAACAGAGAAACTTACTAGAGCCATTCTTGATACCCAATGAAGGGGACATGCTAGCCAAATCAAAAACTCAGTATCAATAGAACTAGACCAGTAGCTGCTGTCAATAAAGAGAGAAACTTTGATTTCATAAAGGGCTGTCCTCTCCTTTATTAAAATTACACTTAAACACGCCACAGTAATAGTTATTCACATGTATGTGGATAATAATGTGGTGATTATTTCAGCCAGTGAAATGAACCAGAGTGGTTTAAATTACCCACATAAATTATAAAATAAAAACATGGCCATGCTCAAAGCCAAGCAAGGTCAATCACCTTGTACTTGTAAGGGTAAAAGAAACATTACTGTTTTGTGGTTTTATATTTAAAACCACGTTTAAGTTTGAGCATTAAAATTAATTCCCTTCGCTTTCATTTTGTTAAGGCACGGTAGGCTATTTGCACAAGAAAACTAGAATAGCCGTGGACTTTCAGGTTAACCCGAACTTTTCAGTTCCAAACAGGGGTGTGGATTTACATGCACAAATGAAATTTTTGAACTACATTTCCCCTTTAAGGTTTCCCCTGTTACCTACCGCCATCTTTGTTTAGGAGAGGGTGACAGAGTAGGTGGAAAGCGGAATCTTAAAATAAATTATGAAATATTGCTTAACGGATTGACAGATAGATGTGTGGACCACCAAAGGTAATTGCACGGATATTTGTTGTGAAAGACTTCTTTCAGGAAGTAGAAATTTCAATGCATATTTTCTGATCATTGTTTTTCTTTTTCCATATGTCGTAAGCGTATTTTTAAAGGTTTTTCTTTTTTTTTCTTTTTTCATGTTCGGGGCGGGAGGAGGGCATCCAGTATCTTGCAAAATTCCGATTAATGTGCAATCGGCACTTTACCGGTTATGAGCAAAAAGTTGAATAATTTGAAACAGAAGTTTTAGTCTTTTTCTTTGGACTTCCCTAGTCAGCAGATCATTGAAGCTGTAATTGCAACCATATACTTTTTAAAGACACAATTTATGAAAGTGCATCATTTGGGTATTCAGCGGCACGCAGTAAACAGGGATTTCACACGGCAAAAAGGAAGAAACTGGCAGTTATCTACGGAAAAGGTCACTCACCAAAGAACAACGCAGAAATATGACAACTACCAGTCCGGCAGATACGGTAAGAATGTTTGAGGGCAATGTGCAAGGCACATATGTGTTTGTGTGTGTGTGTGTGTGTGTGTG
>JAABNY020000035.1:15401165-15416525 GCA_015164015.2 Brevimyrus niger
TTAGATGTTTTTATGGCCTAATAGGCCTTGTATATGTATCCCCACAATTGTTAGTTAAGGCCTTATAGGTTAGTCCCCACAGTGTTCTACAGGAGCTATATTGCAGAAATATAGAATGGACTTAAGCCCATGGTGAGAGGAATGGAAGTTCAATCTCCTTCAGCTGAGAGGGCTCTCGATTCTAAGATGTTATCACCCACAAGGCTTTGGCAAAAGTTTTGGCAGAATAGAACTATACCACCTCTTAGAAGCTAGCAGTGTAGGATATGGTGCATTTTCTTACTGTAGGTATGAAAATGTTAAGAACAAAGTCTGCTGTTGCTTTGTTATGGCTAAGGCTTGGGTTGCTCCATTACAGATTATAAGCATTCCTTGTTTGGAACTTTCAGCCATTGTGATCACTGCTACGCTGAGTGTTCTGCTGAAAACTGCATTCACAGGTCATTCTAGCCTACATTAATAATGAAGCCCAAATGTTTTATGTATTTGTAGCCTGTCATATCCAGATGATTAGAGAAAAGACCAAGTCCTGTCGGAGGCGTTATGTGCTACTACTGAAAGCCCAGCAGATCACATCTCTGGGGGGGGGTTATGTATCAGATATCCGTTTAACAAACTGGAGAATGAGTCGTAAAATTTTATGGAAGCAGGAAGCACACTCAGAACTTAACCTTGCCACTGGTTTGCTAGTTGGGGTCCCAGAGGTGATTTGCAACCTTATTCATCAAGGTTTTCATCATGGATGACGCTTATTAAGGTTGCAGCACAAATTAGGAGACTGGGGTTGGAGCAAAAGTGTTATACTGATATTGTGACTGTAAAAGAACAAAGGAGCTGCAGAAGCAGTAATAATAAAAGCACTCAAGAGATGAAAGTCTTCAATGTTTGACCCAATGGGCACTATATATCCTCCTGAGACCCCACCCATTTATTTATGTCCATTGTAGTGGACATTTTATTTTTGCATTTATCTTTTCACTGATGTTAGGAAATGTTAGGCATTTCTTCCTGTTGTTCCCCCGTATGTGTTTATTCTTGCTCGCAGTATTACTGGTGTCCGTTTAAGGATTGCACAGTATGCTAAAAACTGAACTTTGCTGTCCACCTCATGACCTCTTATACACTCAAGTGCCACAATATTTTATTTATTTGACCTGTGACATATTAATACTTCATTAATAAATCTGACCAGCACATCTTTAGTTTTTCACAGAATAAAAAAACTACGTAACCTTATTCCACTAATAAGCTGTCAAGTTGTTTCACTGACAGCACCCACATTAGTAGACTAAACTATATTGAATATGGATTGAATTTTCTGAGAATTGGTTTGAATGTGATTGCCCCTTCCATGTTCACTGATGTTATGGTGCCAGATTCTGAGTCCAGGTTTTCTGTGGTGCCGTGCTGAAACCATTTTTCAAGGCAACCAGCAGCATCTCCTCCCTCCTGTTTATTCCAACCGCTGACCCTGAAACCCTATTGGTTATTTGAGCTAACAAAGCATGCTAGGTTTCAATGGTTGGGCTGCTCTTCTGCCCAAGGCTTGGGAACCATCACCATGGCAACAAGTGATCAACTAGACCTGGGTATCTCACTTGTTCAGAAGTATATACAAAGCTTACCTAATAAACTGATGGGGAGTAAATAGTTAATAAGATAATAAACAAATAAAAATAACAAAAATACTAATTTTCCCATATACATACCACTATACATTATTACACATTGTAGCTTAATTATCGCCAACTGCTGTCCCAATCTGACCAAAATATCCTTGATTACTTGGGTTCTGATGCAGTTTATCAGATTGTTTATCATGAGGGCTGTATAGCATGGTCATCACAATATGGAAATCTGCTATGAACGTCAGATTTATAGTGTTTACAATTTAAACAAAGCTGGGAAATTTTTTTATATAAAACAGTAAAAAGGTTGTCTTTAGAATAAATAGACAAGACATATACACAACTTCCTTATTACCTAATTTATTAGAAAATATTGAATCATTTAGAAATAACATTTATGTTGGCTTTCTGTATGTCAACACGCTGTTTCTTTAACCATTTGATTAAACTGTCCTTTACCTCTTTAGCCCTTAGGCTGTATATGAGCGGATTGACCATGGGAGGGAGGAGGTTGTAAAACATGATAATGGTGATGCGTAGAACTGTGCTGAACACCAAACCCGCATAGGTGGCCAGGTTAACAAAACACCGTGGAACATAGTGGAAGGTGATTATGATGAGCTGAGTGCTGCAGGTGGAGAGGGCTTTGAGGCGACCTTGGGTGCTGGGGATTTGAAGGACCACCACAACTATGCCGAGGTAAGACAGCATGATAAAAGTAAGAGGCATGAGTAACGTAACCAATGAAAAAAATAATGCGGGGGAAATGTAAGGGGTCTTGTCAGTACAGGCCAATGAAATTATTGAAGTATAATCACAGTAACAGTGAACAATAAAATTATCTGCACAGTAAGGCAGAGGAAATGCCGTATTTACCATCGCCAGGGAGCCACCAATGGCAAATGCCCACGAAAAGACGCTGAGTGTAAAAATAGTTGAGTTTGTAATTATTGTAGAGTATCTAAGAGGGTGATAAATTGCCACATATCTATCTATAGCCATTATTAGTAGGACAAAGGTGTTTACGGCTCCAAAATAATGAACAAAATACATCTGTACAAAGCAAGTAGTAAATGAAATGGTTCCTGCCTGGAACCAGTACCTGGCGATGATCTTCGGTAAGATGGTGGTGCTGAACAACACATCAGACACAACCAGGTTCAATATTACAAAATACATTGGTTTTTGAAGATTCTGGTCTGTTATAAACAAAAGAAGAAATATTGCATTTCCAAATAAGATAGATATATATACCAAGAATAAGACTGCAGAGACAAGGCCATAATAACTGGGGTCAAGTCCAGGGAATCCCATTAAAAAAAAGTAGTTTATAGAGGTTTGGTTTCCAATCAACATGTTGAACTGGAGTTCTTTAGGAGATGGTTATCTGGAAAACAAAGTAATTTTCTGTAAACTTTTTAAAGTTTAAAGCTTTTAAAGCTGTAAAGGTTTTGTACACAGTATTACAAATTTCAAAACAATTAAAAAATACAATTTAGAGTATTTTATCTTGATCACACTATAACATTGTCAAAGTTTAAGGTGCCTCTGTAAAATCCAAATTAGCAAATGTGTCAGTGTCTTTTTATGAAAATCAGATAACCATTCCAGAGATAATTCTAAAGATATTATGGTTATTATTTCAGCCTATTTAATCAGTGCAATCAAAAAGTCTGCTAGATTTTATCAATTGGATTTTCATTGCTAATTATTTATTGTTCATTATTATTCATTACCATACAACACCACCTTTACTTACAGTTCCGGGTAGCAGGTTAACTTGAAGAACAGCTTGGTCATAATTTAAATTAAGTGAATCTGTAAAAATCATAGATGAAGAGGATGAAATTAAACTTGAGTGAATGAACAAATGCTCTGTAGGCTGGGTTTAAATTAATATAACCCAAGTTGCATGCAAAGACACACATCTGTATTATTACTTTATATGCAAATTTTCCATTTGTCAGTTTTCAAATTCAGTCTATTATTTAATTTATTCCATTTCATATTCAAGCATAAGAAAAATCATAAAAAATGTTTAGTAATATCAAATATCAAAGGCACTGCTGAGTGTTTTGTTAGCTAACAATCTAACAATCCAGGTCTAACAATCCATCTGGGGCAGTAACCATTTTGTAAGCATTCTGTTTCTTAGTTGAAACAGACGGGATAACATAAAAATCTAGAAGCTCATTCTGCAGTTTGCAAACTCCCCTTACCTTAGTACCAGGGATGAACACTGAAGTGCTGTCATTTACTGTATTACAAACATCCATCTATATATACATGCAGTGTTATTTCCCCTGTTAACTGAATGATCCACTTTGATAAACCTCTGTGATTACATGATCCTTGGGGGAGTAATTAAAAATCTCAATGCTTGTTTGTTGCTTTAGATAAGTAGTAATTAAAGATTTATCAATCAATGTAATTGATGGATGGCATTATTATCATTATTTTTACTTTTGTTCTGTCCAGCAGCTTTAGCAAGCAGAATTATGGTCTGAATTCACTGCTGTGCCAAACAGGTTTGCTTTATCATAACGGGGCCCGGTAAATTGTATAGGCCCTGATTTTAAGCAATTTATTTTTATTTAATTTTTAGCACATGTAAAATATTGCAGTGGCTGAGCTGACCAAACAGGAAGGACAGATTAGGATGGGGAACAAAAAGAAATAAAAGAACAAAAAAATTAAAAAGAAGTAAGTGAGAAACATAAGTTAAGAATGATATAAGTAAAGTAGAAAACACAATCTCCAATTACAGCATCTGTAAGGGAGAGAAAAGGAAAAAAAGGCAAAAGATCAACAGAAGTGCAGAAATGGATAAATTCATGAACAAAAACAAACATAAAGAAAGAAACTCAGCTACAGAAACATACAAAATTGTTGTGTGTGCTTGGAGCGGTGCGTGCAAGTGTATGTACATGTGTGCTCAGTATGGTAGGCCAGATGTGCCGGCTTGTGTGCATGTGTTTTCAACATGGAATGTACTAAATAGCGAGGGTAGGAGGCCGCAACTACATGCCACAAGAGCCAGAAGCCAGTGGAGACAGGCCCAGGAGTCCGAGGGCATCCGCAGCCCCCATAGAACACGGAAGAGCCAAGGCCCCACGTCCCAACGTCAACCGTGCCCCCACTACTGCCGGGGGAGGAGGAAGGTTCCAGATGCAGCCCCTGCAGCCAAAAAGGCATGAGCCCCAGAAAACTAGAGGCAACGAGCAGCGGAGTCGGCCACTCCCGTATGAGCCAAGGCCAGGGCCCCTAGGACCCAGACGGCCGGGGCTAACCAGCCCCTGGTAGAGAGCCCCGCCCACGCCGGAGATGCCTGACAAACTCATCTCCCCCCTCTCTTGGTATTGTTCTAGCTACATGACATCATATTTCAACTTTGTTCTAGTTAGTCTGTTAGTAAAGGTTCTTTCTCCCCCCCCCCGGACTTCATCCTGCAAGCAGTTCTACTTTCTGGTGGGCTAAAGATAACTACAGAACGCCTACGTCTTTTGCCTACATCCACCACCTGCCTAGGTCAGGTCACTCTGCCCTGCCAGGGTACTGGCCAATTACTGTTTTGATCAGTTTCGGTCTTATGCATATTCTTCCACAATTGTTAGTCACAATCTTATGGTTACATTCTCCCAATTGTTCATTGCGGACTTCTCCCATGATTATGAGGTAGTTACTGTCTTCTAGATTTATCCCAGATTGTTAGGTGATTATGGCCTTGTAAATGTATTCCCACAATTGTTAGTTAAGGCCTTATAGGTTTGTTCCCACAATTTCCCTCCACAAGGAGATCCCCCTGATTATATGGATTAATAATATGTAATATAGGGTATATAGTTTTTAGTAATATCATGCATGATTATGCAGGCCTAAAGTATATGAAGTACTAATATCATGCATAACTATGAAGCTACAAACTATGCTGTTTAACCTATATTTCCTAGTAATGCTGAAGCTATAAAATTTTGCATTCCCCCTTTTGATCTCCCCTAGGAGATCACCCTACTGGTGGGGGAGATGCAACTCAAAATCATCAAAAGGACATTTGTCTATGTGAGGCCCAGCTGGCAGGAGAGGCATCATCCAGGCATAAGCGTCATCTTGCTTCTCTATCACAGCAGTGATGAGACCGACTGACAGAGCACGCAGGCAAGGAATACAACAACATCCACAAGTCACTAAAATTGCAGCAAAAGTAGCCAACAATAATAAAAGCGAGCTCATGAGACATTTCCACTGTCCAAATGCCGAGGTCAGCCAAGAATCCCATATGGTATGGATCCCGGAGTGGTCGTGCATTGTTTTAGAGAGGGTCTGGAGACCCTCAAGTGCCCTAGTCACCGATCCATCTGGTGTGGTGTTATTAAGTATGTACGTGCAGCACACTTCCCCAAACATAGCACACACTCCCCCCCTTTCGCCTAGTAACATATCCAGCGCAAGCCACATCCCTAGTGAGGTTGGACAGGCGCAAGATATTATAATGTACATGGTTGATGCGTTTTGGTGTTTTTTGTTTAACGATGATCATCTATTCCCCACTATATCTGGCTCCTAGCTACTGGGCAATAATATCCCCCTTGTTCCTTTAAGCCACACAGATTCACTGAGACAGATGATTGAGAAAACTGAGAGATACAGTCAATGCTGGGATATTATGTCAGTTGAAATTGCTTTGTTTCACATTAGTTTGTTTTTGCCCAAGGTCGTCCTATTTCTAGAGTAAGACTCATTATTGTGGTCCTTTTTATTCCCAGTTGTGCATTTGAACATAATTGTATCCTTTTGACCACAACCATCAGTTACTTACATAATAGCATATATATATATATTAGCCTTTTTCCAAAGTTACATACAGTTTTTGAGAAACAGACATACTCTGAACCAAAGGTGGTGGTGGTGGTGTGTGTGTGTGTGTGTGGGGGGGTCAAAAGCCTTGCTTTTAAACAAGGAAATCATTTTGCCTAAACTGGGAAGTGAACCGATGACCTTCTGATCCCAAGCCCAGAGGCCTAACCTGTTGATCCACATACCGCTTTTATGGTGGTAGCCCCTTATAATTACATATCTAGAATCGTGCTTTGTCTAGGTTTAACTGGGTAAAGAATGCATCTATTCAGTGAGAGGTTAACAGAGGTTTAACAGAGGTAAAGAATGCATCTATTCAGCTCAGTTAAAAATAAAAAAATGACCCAACCACTCATTGTGGAGAATATGTACTTTACTGAATCACTACATGTTGGGGGTTCAGTTAGTGTGGGGGAATCCTGAAAAACTGTAGGGTCTCTGAATAACATACATCATACAGCATGTGTTGTCAGCCTTAAGAGCCACAATAGAAGTAAAACTATCAAATGTGTAAGCTAATGGATATGGGCGTCACCGCTTACATGGTGAAACTGGATGGACCTGAGAGACAGAAAGATGTTTATCAAAAACTCTGCCTAGTGCAGCCTCTGGTGCCTTCACCAGCAGAGTGCATCCAGTGCTGTGGGTGGCAGCAGCGTGCTTTGTAACATTCAGTCTGCCAAAAAAGAGCTATATAAAGTGTAGGGTTTGCCTTGATATAAGCAGAAGGATAGTCTTATTTTCCATTGATAAAAAGAAACTGTGTAGCGTTGCCATTTTGTTTGTTGAATGGACGTAACACATGCCATGATTAAACTTTCCTTTATTATTTGTTTTGTTTTCTTGCCTTCTTAATATTTACCATTTTGAGGCTATATTTCCTGTTATTTTGCTACTGTACAGTGATTTAGAGGGTAGCACTTCTCCCTCATGCTTCCACGGTTGTGAGTTTGGAAACACGCTCATGCGCTGTGTGTTGAATTTGCATGTTTTCCTCATGTCACACGGGATTATGGTTTTCTGCATATAGCCTAACTAGCATCTCTAAGTTGCCTATATTGTTTTATTGAGTGTGTGTGTGTGTGTGTGTGTGGATTAGGTTTATATTACTTTGTGGGGACCAAATGTCCCCACAATGTAGTAAAAACTGGATTTTTTTGACGTTATGGCCCCTAAAAAGATCCATGAATGCAATCAAAAAAGTAAAAATGTCTAAAGTCTTGTATTTTGTTTGGTTACTTATGGTTAAGGTTAGGGCTGGGCAGGGGTTAAAGTCATCATGGTTTGATTAGAGTTTTCCCCACAGAAATAAATGAAGAGTCCCCACAAAGATATAATTACTAACCTGTGTGTGTGTGTGGGATCTAGCCCCTCCCTCCCCCTCAACTAGAATAAGTGGTTAGATACTGGAAGGATGTATTTTGGATACATCCCTGCATGAGGTTTTTCAGAAGAAATCACTACCTACTTTGAACTGAATTAAAGAATAATTTGTAGGTTACAACACTTTCAAAAAATGCATAGTGCAAAAAAAAGAATACAATTCATTTATATATGAAATGTATAACTTTAAAGTCATAAATTATTGGGAAAAGCTTATTATCTTTAACATGTTTACAAGTTTAGTGCTAAATTTATTGCTGTACTAGCAGGGAATTGTTTGCCGAAACTATGCTGTTTCTGACTTGTTAAATTAAAATGTTCATTTTGCCTAATAAAAGGCAATTATTCCTCATGGGATACAAAGAGCCACTAATATTTATGTTTACAAATGGAAAATACAAACAAATTAAAGGATGTGGTACCTAAGATTATGAGGCAAGGTATGGTGTACATGGATAAAGGACAGGATAATAGAATTAACTTAAAGACATGAGTCAACAGCACGAGACAACAAGGCCCCTGTAAGAAAAGCTAAATGAAGATGTATAACAGTAGAAACTCTGAAACCACAGGCAACCAGCAGCTTTTCCATACTCCTGTTTATTCCAACTGTTAACCCTGAAACCCTATTGTTTTTTTAAGCTAAAATGAGCCTGTTGGCTGGGCTGCTCATCTGCTTGGGGCTAAAGAGTCTTCACCATGGCAACAAGATATCAACCAAACCTGGGCCTCTCTCGTTTTCACAAGCATATACAAAGTTTACAAAATAAAAGTCATAGGGAGTATATAGTTATTTGGATATTAAAAAAGAAAAATACTACTTTTTCATATATACCACATACACCATTACACTTTGTTACACATTGTAGCTTAATTAGTTAATTATCGCTTGCTGCAGTCCCAATATAACCGAAATATCCATGATTATTTTGGTTCTGAAGCAGTATATCAGAGGGTTCATCATGGGGGGAAAGAGGCTGTACAGCATGATCATCAGAACAAGGAAATCTGTGTTGATCTTCAGGTTTATACTGTTTGTGAGGTAAACAAAGCAGTTAAATTTAATTTTAAATAGTGTGTTTCCCGTTTATTGACAAATACACAACTTTACATATATAACATTATCGCCTAGTTAATTTGAAAATTGTTGACTTATTTATAAATAATAGATATGTTGACATTCTGTATGTCAACATGCTGTTTCTTAAACCTTTTAATTAAACTATCCTTCACCTCTTTAGCCCTTAGGCTGTATATGAGCGGATTGACCATGGGAGGGAGGAGGCTGTAGAACATTATAATGGTGATGCGTAGATCTGTGCTGAACACCAAACCCACATCGCTGGCCAGGTACACAAAACACCGTGGAACATAGTAGAGGGTGATTATAATGAGCTGAGCGCTGCAGGTGGAGAGGGTTTTGAGGCGACCTTGGGTGCTGGTGATTTGAAGGACCACCACAACTATACAGAGGTAAGACAGCATGATAAAGGCAAGAGGGACCAGTAACACGACCAAAGCAAAAATTAATGAAGGAAAAAAGTATAATATCCTCTCCGTACAGGCCAGTGAAATTATTGAAATATAATCACAGTAACACTGAACAATAACATTAAATGCACAGTAAGACAGAGGAAATGCCCTAATTACATTCATTAGGGGGCCACCAATGGCAATCACCCAAGCAATGACGCTGAGTGTAAAAATAGTTGAGTTTGTAATTATTGTAGAGTATCTAAGAGGGTGACAAATTGCCACGTATCTGTCGATAGCCATCATTAGTAATACATAGGAGTTCACAGATCCAAAATAATGCACAAAATACATCTGTACAAAGCAAGCAGTGAATGAAATGGTTCCTGCCTGGAACCAGTACCTGGCAATGATCTTCGGTAAGGTGGTGGTACTGAACAACACGTCAGACACAACCAGGTTCAATATGATGAAGTACATGGGCTTGTGAAGCTTCCGGTCTGTTATAAACAGAAGAAGGAATATCGCATTTCCAAATAAAGTAAATATATATACCAAGAATAAGACTGCAGAGACAAGGCCATAATAACTGGGGTCAAGTCCAGGGAATCCCAAAATAAGAAACTCTTTTATAGAGGTTTGGTTTCCAACCGACATGTTCAACTGAAATTCTTTTTGAGATGAGAGTCTAGGAAGCAAAAAGATTTGACATAAAGTTAGTCTTTGTACACTGAAGCACAAATTATTACATAGTTTAATACACAATTTAATTTATCCTGAACACACTTCGATATACACCTTTGTGCAATTTAATTGAAACAAGTTATTATACAGACATGCATGCAGCAGCCAGGGACCTGCTGGTTTGCACAGCCAACAGGGCAGAGAGTGTGCTGAGTGTGTGGACAGAGGAGAAACTGTGTCCAGGGACTGGCAGGCCTGCTCGGCTGGGGGTAGATCTGGGTATATGGACAGAGGGAGGCACTGTGCCCACAGACTGGCAGGCCTACTTGGGTGAGGTTAGAGGTGGATGGATGGACAGAGGAGGCACTCTGCCCAGAGACTGACAGGTCTGCTGGAGTGGGGTTAGAGCATAATCCAAAAACAGGCCAAATTCCTCCTAGGCATGAATGGTATTTGTGCCCTGTGATGGATTGTTATTCCATCAACGGGTTATTCTCATACAATCCACCCAGTCCTAAATCCAGACCCAAGGTGATAATTGACTGTGATTTCTGTCTTATCTGTGGTCAGTCTGTCTGCATATTGATGTGACAATTTGTTTTAATTAATATGCACAAAGGTATAGGTAAAATTGAAAATTCTCTAGTAAAATTCCAAGTAGCCAACACCTCATTCCGTGTCATATTTTTTGTATCTATGCTGAGACCCCCAAATATAACATTTTTGTGCCTCTACCTTACACTGTTGAAAATTCCTATCTTCTTTTTTTAATTGCTATCGTTGGATTTAGCAAATTCCCTGTTGACATGAATGGTCTGTGTGCCAGATGTTCAATTTCTCCAGCAGACAGTACTGTCTTTTCCACATCCATTCATTATTAAATCATTTATATGCTTCATCTGCATATTATATAAGCATGCAGTTTGTTTGCATTGATGATTAATAATTATTTTGGGGACAGGATCTCTATCTTGTGCATGCTCACACATTTACAAGTCATTTATTAAGGGAAAAATGCATATATAAAGTCTTTGGATGCTTGCTTAATTTGGTAAAATTGTATTTGTATTAAAACAAAAATCATTACGTTATTCATTTACAAAAATGATATTTGTCCTGCACGGTACGTGCATACACCAGGTTTGATAAATTGTGATTTTTTTTGTGCAGTTGTTGTTCAATAAAAGTTACAGAGTTTTATAAATGAGCCCTCTGGACACTATCAATATAAGCAACCAGGCACAATTGTCTTGTTCTCACTCATTTTTTGAGAAGATATCAACTGTTAAATTTTTGCAGCAAACAACACTGTCTTTTACACATCCATCCATCCATTAATAAATCTTTCAGAATTACTTATCTAAAACAGCAAATAAGTAAGGAGAATTTTTATTACTCTGCTTGTGTAAATTCTGCTTGTATATATCGAGTGGTGCTCAAGTTAGCCGATGTTTTGATGCTTTTTATAATAATGAGTAGGTCATTTCACAGATAATTGTAAAAATTAGTAGTTTATCATTTCAGCCTATTTAATCAGTGCAAATAAAAACTATTTATTCTATTAGTAATATTATTATTGCTAATCATTCATTGTTCAAAATCTATACCCTTCTACACCTCCTATATTTACAGTGCTGAAGTGGATCTATAAAACTGATAGAAATCACAAAGAGGAATTAAAACTTCAGAGTGAATGAACAATGCTCTGTAGGCTGGCTTTAAATGAGTATATTCTAGAATTGTCATAACCGGCGCGACCAGTCCTCGGGTGTGCCACGCCCACCTCATTACCCGCGTGTGAATTCCCATTGTATCAGCTGTCTTGCATTTGTTCTGATGCCTTGTCCTGTGTTAAGTCCGCATTCAAGTCTGTTTCCCCAGGTCTGTCATTAGCGCTATCTGTGAGTAAAGTCTGTACTCATTAATAAACAGTTTGCACGCACCTACGGCTCACATTGCCTGCTTGCCTGCTCGTTCCGAACTCAATCATAAATAGTATACTGGTACAATATGCATGCAAAGATAAAAAATTTGCATATGTCAGTATTGAACTGAATGTGATTCAGTAAAAGTGAAATTGAAATAAAACATATTTAAAAATCAGAATTACAAGTATTTTAGCCTATTGTTTTATTTATTCTTTTTCATGTCCAAAAAAATCTATTTAAAATCTATTGTAACATAACTTTAATCCAACCCATGTTTTGACCCATAGAAATGGAGATTTGTTTAAAGGCACTGCTAAGCGTTTTGTCAACTCAGGTCTAATATTCAGTTCTGAGATAGTAACCATTTTGTTTATCAGCTGAAACACAAGTGAGAACATTAAAATCCAGAGGCTCATTCCACAGGTTGCAAACTCCCCTTACCTTAGTACCAGGGATGAACACTGAAGTGCTGTCATTTCCTGTATTACAAGCACCCACCCATATATACATGCAGTATTATTTCCCCTGGTAAATGAATGGTCTACTCAGATAAACCTCTGTTTAATTAATCCCTGGTGGAATAATTAAAATATTCCATGTTTTGCTAACTTAGATAAGTCATTTTGATTGGTTTATTAATGGATGGATGGATTGGATATCAGAAGACTTATTTTTTTGGTGCAGAAAATGAATGGTGCATATTTAATCAAAAAAATTAATAAAAACAACAACTTCACTTACTGCGCCACTGGTTATGTCTTATATCGTCTCATTTATCAAACTTTGTGTGAATTTCATTGTGAAAGAATGCATAAAGACAATGACAAAAAAACTGCATATGCACATAAAATTTAGGATTTAAGTGACATACACACATAAGTATGCATTTTTCCCCTTCATGAACTGATACTCACTTTTAAATGTATGTACGAGCACAAGTCTGACATCTTCCCCAGTTGCCACCCACACATAATTACAAATGGCCAATGCAAACAAACTGCATGCTCATAAAATATCATAAAAATCAAGCTTTTCTGGTTGCGAAGTCCAACAATAGCAATTCTCTTTTTTTTTTTTAATTCAATGAGGGATTTTCAACAGTGTGATACAGGCATGTTGAATGTTATATTTGGGGGTCTCAGCACAGGTATAACAAATACGAAGGAATATGGGAATGGAAACACATCAGTGCTGCAGTGAATACTGTCAGCTCTGCAAAACTCTCCTAAAAAAAGTGGTTGGACATGAAGATAAAAAGAAAGTACTTGCTATAAACAAGGCCAGTGTGCCAGCAACTATCAAAGGTAAACCCATATCTTCACTCTCAAACTTCAACATGCATATGGTGTCTATTATAGTGGATGTTGTATTATGCAGTGTTGTACCAGAAGGGCTAGGAGTATGTGAAACTCAAAATGAATGATATACAATTTGACCCAGAAGATCAAACTTTTCTGCATCACAGATGACTTGCGCATTAATAGAATGAGATGGCACTGCACTCATTTCATTGTCATTATCTACTATTATCTGAAATAATGTTACGCATTTGACAAATAAAATAAACTTTGATCTGATTTGAGGTGTCATCACAATGACAGTCAGTCGATAGGAAAACTGAATATCACTGCAAGTTTCTATATTTGCCTGTTCGCCCACAATGTAGGGAAACAAAGTTGTGTTCAGAATAATACCAGTGTGTCTAAAAAAGTGAATAAAGCTGAAAATTCTTATAATAGTTTTCATTTCCATAGAAGCCAATGCATTGGGAGCACTACAATTCTACTCCAAATCAAAAAAAAAGAGAAATTCATCACATTTGTGTTATTCTTATACAGTAAAGAGAAAGGAATATTAGGTTGTTGAAAAAAATGTGTCCGCATTCTTTACAAACTCAAAGATTCGCCGTATGAACTGAAAAATGTTTTAAGATTTTGCTTTCCTTTGAATCATTGAACTAATATAAAACTGCTGCACATCTGTGTTGTAGGGAGTCGACCAACTTCTGGCACCTGTGAACAGGTATTCCAACCCAGGATGATTAGACTACATTCTACACTTCTTCGACATTTCTTGGTTTTGCGTCAGAAACAGCATTTTTGATGTCACCCCGCAAGTTTTCTATTGGATCAAGGTCCGAGGATTGGGCTGGCCACTCCATAACGTCAATCTTTGTCATGCACACCGGTCAGGCGATCGCCACTAGGACCCGGAAGTAGGCAATCGCCCGGAAGATAAATAGCGGAATATTTCATTCTCTCACCACTTAGTCATTACGAAATGACCCAAGCCCCTCTTACCTCCATCGCCGGTACTGTGAGTACTCCAGTCCTCGGTTAGATCTTTCTGATTGTGTGTCCATTCAGAACGGGGATTCCGGTGGGAATCCTTACTCTTTATTTAAAGAGCGTTCTTAGATCAATCGCGTGGTTATCCTACCTTTTCGTGGTAACTCCGCGTCTGGGTTACCATCCACGCTACACGACCTATCCACGGTCGTCAGTCTTTCTCCGTGTTTGCTGCTGGAAATCCTGACAGAATGACTGAGCCCTCTGTGGATAACCCAGTGGAATTCGCCGCCCTCTGTGACACCGTCGCAAGCCAGTCGGTGCTGATCGATCAGCTTCTGAATGAGATCGTGGACTTGTGGCAAAGCGCTCAAAGCCAAGCTGCGTCCCGCGGCCAGGTGGAGGCGCTGCGGCAAGAAGTCGCAAGTCTCCGCGAAGCTGTTCGGGAGCTGGCTGGCGAGCGACGCGCACCGCGGGCGGCAGCCCGTCTCTCCTCCCCCGCCTTGGAGCCCCACATTTCACTACCCGATAAATGGAATTGGGCGACGTGCGATGTATTTCTCACTGCGCTAGATCTGGTGTTTGAGTTCCAACCCGCCAGATACTCCACAGATCGGCAGCGCATTGCACTTCTCGTCTCCCTTCTTACCGGGCCACAGCCATAATTCGTTCTGGATCCGACATAGGCCACTCTTACCCCAAATTCACTCACCATTCACTCACTATGCACTACATTTTGTCATCCGGATAGTGAGGTGGAGACTGATTCAAGGCTGTACCATCTGCGGCAGGGAGGCTCGTCCGTAAGCTGTTACACAGCGGATTTCCATACCCTTGCAGTGCGGCCTATTATGAGGGGTTGGCTCCCAGTATCTGGGAAGAGCTTGCCGGACAGGAGCTTCCCACCACATTGGAGGGTCTTATTCAACTGGCCCTCCATATCGACCAACGGATGAGTTCGGGCCCGAGGCCAACTCCCCGTACCCTACCGCCCACCTTGTTTCATCATCTGCCAGCACCCCCTCCAACATCTGCTGGTGCCGTTTCTCCACCTCGACCTGTGGACCACTCGGGAGCAGGGGAACCCATGCAATTAGGGCGCGCCTCCCTGACCACTACGGA
>JAABNY020000035.1:15416625-15430053 GCA_015164015.2 Brevimyrus niger
AAAGTCTTAGTTTACCTGTTATTGAGCATCTCATCCAGATTTGCTCTTCTGGGGTTTCAGTTTCAAATGGAAAACTGGTGGTTGAGTCAGAAGCGCAAGCCAAACTTCCAAAGAGTTAAGCGCAGCCCCCCAAATACCAGCAGGTAGTGAGAGATCTGGTGAAAAATTCAGATGTCAATGAAGACAGCAGCGGTGACAGTCAGTCTGAGACTGCAAATTCAGCCTCCACTTCTGATGACTCAGACCTGGTGGATTTGGAGTAAAGCACATCTATGAATGTCTGTCTTCCCATTTCAACCCTTCCCAACTGTGGTAAAAAGGGAATTAAATTCACAACTTGTAAAATGATAAAAAGTCTATGTAAAAAGAGTTTTGTTTGATATTAGTTTTATTTTTTAATAGTTTCAACTGTCGGTAATTGTTTATTACATATTGAATAAAGTTTATAATTAACATGACTGCTGCTTTTTCACTTTATTTTCATGGTTACTCAGTCTATACATACATGTTTGAAAAAGAGCTGGATAAAATTTGTAAAAATCCCCAAACCATGACATGCTAGTATTCATTGGAAATGTCTTGATTTGACTGTTTTAAGGAATACTGACAAGCTAGGGTTAGGGTGATTTTAAAACTTTGGCCAACACTCTAGAATGTTCATAAAACCACCACTGGTAGTAAAAGAGTTCATTGTAAGGTCAGGTACCCTGGTTCCATATAGGTCTGATCAGATGACTCCATTAAATCCATTTATTTGAGTTTTGTGTTTGCCTGACAGTGGTGTTTCTAAGGGGGTTTCAGATACCATTAGCCAATTAAGAAATTAAAATCCTCTTGGCCCTTATAGAATGGTCATTGGCTACAATTATTCTTCTTCGTGACCAGGAATTCCAGTTATTTGGGCAAATAACTAAGCCGCTTGCTGATATGGACATAATGTACATTTACTTCTGGTTCAGCTGGAGCCTTGCAGTGCACTAGGAAAACATACCCAGTGACTCAAATTTCTTTGTACCAAGAAATTAGGTGGTCCAAATAATTAATGTAAGCTTTGGAAATTGTCAAATTACTACATAGTCTGAGAGCCTCGGATATGTGGCCTTGGTGCCCTGGATTTACTCCAGATTTTGGCCTTGTGCCCTAGAAAAAATATGAATAGCCAAGGCCAAAGTGGCTGTGCCCTCCTAAATTCTTATATCTAGCCCTGTTCCTCTGACAGACTGTGTATGAGGGCCATAGTTTTAGAAAATGCGTCTTCTCTGTACTTTTTTGGGCGCCACCTTCTTCTCTTGCTTCTTCTTGACTACTGAGCTTCTCTTGGTCAAAACCTTGCATTTTTTAGCATCGGTAATTCGATCCCTGGGAGGCCTTTGACGCATACCACGTGCCGACACCATGAGTTGGGAGCCCTCTTGCGGCCGTGTTGTTAATTGCCCCATAATTGCCCCTGTTATCATATCCTTTGCTATATTTTGCATTGCCTATTTTAAATGCGGCTTCACCATACTGAAAGTCCTTTTCAGAAATGGTACTGCCATTCTGAGGAGGCCTCGAAAAAGACCAAACCCCCCTCCGTACATGACAGGTGCACCATTGTATTCGGGGAGTCGGTTACCAGCTTGGTTTCTGTAGTATTCCACATATCCATGAGGATCTGAAAAACCGTTGGCGCTGTATGGTATTATTATTGGAGGTAGTGCTTAGCCAGCCTGACTTGGAGCTTCATGATTGTTTTTTCATACCGGAAGGGTATCGCTTTGTTCTGGTCAGACTTTAACTTGACTATATTATCATTGTGATTCTTGCAGAGTGACACGTAATGGATCCTGGCTGTGGTAGGAAAATTATAAATCAAACACTTAGAATAAAAGTCTGGACCTCATAGTTTGGTGAGTAAAGAAAATCTCTTATTCCACCTAGTTCAGCAAAGCGCTCCCATCACACTCTGGCCCTTGGTTCCAAGTCACACCCAGCACACAGAGCAACCAGTAGATAAACCATAGCTCTCAGGATTTCTAATTCCTGATTGGTCATGGAAAATCAACAAACTAAGCTGAAATGTATAACAAACACAATTCTCCTGTTCCATTAGTTCACCCTGGTAGCAAGGTAAAGTGCACTCATTATACACAATTTACTGGAGACAGCCTCGGCTTCTAGACTCTACTTGAGATATGTATATAGATATTAATTATATAACGTTGAATCACTGTTAAAGTTTTGGTGTTCCATTGATTAATGATTAACACATTGACATATTGTCCCCGAATCATTGAAATTACATGGTTAACATATGATTAGTATGATTAACACAAGTATGATTAACATGATGCGATCAGTTGCGCAATATATTATTTATTGACTACTACAACTACTTTATTAAGCTATAACTCTTTATGAACCGGTTGGGGCGGCTTCGGGTCTCTTCCTGCAAGTCGTTTCTCCCCCCCTTTGATTCACTGTCTGCCTCTTCAAGGTCTGAGCTTCTGCGGAGCCAACTGCAGGCAGCTATCACAAAGTGAGGTCACACAGTATTCAAAAGAATTTCTTCTTGCCTAAGGCCTAAAATATAACAAACTCAATATGCCTCCCCTCCTGGGCCTACTAATGTCCAATTTTACTTCCAAAGAAGATGACTAAATGGTGTGGATGCAACATTCATTTGGATAAATAAGAAAAAGCTTACTCATGTCATTATTTCTGGCTCCATTCATTGAATATGAACTTTAACACTTCCGACAATGGACGTTTTGAAAAGACAGATTGCAGATTCAGCCAGCGTTTTTCATGATTCTACATTAAAATTTCAGCGAGATATAAATTGAAATAGATTCGAAAAGTATGCGATGTAGCTGACTACATACTCGACCCCAGCAGGTTAATTACATCCATAATTTCAGAAACTACTGCCTTGACTGCCCCCTGCAGTTTTACAGGTGATCCACAGCATCGTCAGATGACAGCGCCGCAAAACGCTTGCAGAGCTCATCCATCATCGAGGCAGGGGGCCGCAATGTGTCTATAAGGTAGAAGGCAGAAGTTGTGATCCCGGCCACACAGCCCAGGTCGGGCTAGAAGGGGGTGGTGGTGGCAGAAACAGATCACCATACAGACCCTATGACGCAGCCTGTCGCGGAGTTGAGGAGAAAGCTCTGGTGGGTTGTCCAGTCACAGGCCAAAAGTTATAGGTACCGCTGTACGGTTCTGCATCACCCATTCGCAGGCCAGAAGGCGATGCAGTAGGGCGTCTTCAGGAGATGCCGGGCTGGGTGATGTCAGTTCGCTTGCCATTGCTTGCTGGGGGATGTGTCTCGTCCTAAGTGATGGCTCAGAGGATGGACAGGTTTTAATACGTTTTCAACATGGTTAAGCACGGCCGTCTTTCATCTCATTGGCTTTTGTCCGTTGTCACCATTTTAAAATATGTGTCTGTGTGAGTGCGCCTGCGCAAGCTTCAGATCCCCTAGGTCTTCATTTCACCCACATTGTTCAAACAGAGTGCATGCACAAGGCCAAGCTACAGCTTTGCGTTTGGTGAAATACTCGTTTCTATTTTGCATTAAAATAAAACTGTTAAACTGATTACGAGCTTCTTGTTTTTAAAAACTTAGGCTAAAATAGTTGTGCTTGTTTCGTATTTTCCCTTGTTTCACTCAGGTATTCCTTTACTTAAGTATGGCATCTCTAGTTAAAAGTTTGGGACTTGTGTCATTTGCTTAAAATAATGTTTGCTCTTTTTCCCTCAGACATGTCTCTACTTGTTTAAAAGTTAAATTCTTTAAAAATCCTGTTAAATATAATGAGCTTATGTGCATTTTCTTTTAAAATACAACGTGCATGTGCTAGCTTACAATCAGTCTACTACACACTTTATTATTCCTTGTTTTGATACAAGCTTTAAATTACTAATTTAAATTTTAACCAGGTTGTGGGAGAATGGGGGGTGGGCGGCTGGCCATGTCAATCATCGTTAGGGTGGGGGTATGTAGCTGGACCTGTCAATTCATTGGTGATGTCATAGACGGGGGGGAGGGGTAGCTTTAAGCTCCGGCCAAGGTACCAACTAACTTTTTTTTTTGTTTCACATGCAGTCTTATGGGTGCCAGCAGTACATTTCATAGCATTCAGTTTGCTGAAAAAGGAGCTGTTTAGAGTAAAGGGTTTGCCTTGTTACAAGCAATTTTCAATTAATAAAATTTATTAATTAATTGGTAATTAATAAATTACCTAGCTTTTGCCATTTTATCTAACATTTTAAATGTTATAAATGATATCTAAAGTGGGATGGTCACAATTGTGATGACACTCTTTACATGTCATTGTGCAAACAGTTTAGAAAGCAAAGACAGAAATCCCAGGAGCAATTGGGGGGTCCAGGACTTGCTTAAGCTCAGGATCTTAGGACAGTGACCTAACTCACCTCTCTAGTTATATAGAATTTGTCCTTAGAATCTATATAATAATTCAAGTGCAAGTAGTTTCACTAAGTAGTGACATAAAAGAGCTTCATTAAGGAAAACAGGCCCCTGTCAAAAAATGGCAAACTTATTATCAAGTATAATTGTTTATTTATATGCTTACATTTTCTGCATTATACTTGAGTGACACCGCAGGGATTTTTTTCACATGTTAAAGAAATACGTTAAAATGTTCAAAATCAAAATAACATTTTGAGTAACTGAAAATACACATTTTCATTTAATGGCGAATGACTCAGATGTAATTTCAACTACTCATACATTTTTGAAAGGACAGACAAAAATCACATACCTTTGTATTACTATTTTCAATGTCTCTACATGAGAGGCTCCAGTCTGGTTTGCTGCCATATTCATTTTGGGATGATGGCTTTACTGGTTAAAACTACAATTTAAATAACATTTTGCTCAACAAAAGGCAATTATTCCTTTTGGAATGCAAAGAAGCACCAAAACATTTTGGGAGCATTTATGTTTATACATTTATAGTAATTAGGAGTATGAGGCAGTTATGGGGTACAAAGCTGCAGGACATTATAGCATAATTTAAACAAACAAAAACACCTGAGGTAACAAAATCACAAAAACAGCAAGGCTCCTTTAACACAGAAAAGCGAAATGAATTTATAAAACTCTGAAACCATAGGCAACCAGCAGCTTCTCCACAGACCCGTTTATTCCAACAACTGACCCTGAAACCCTGTCAGCTATTTCAGATAAAACAGGCCTGTTGGGTTTCACTGACTGTACTGCTTATCTGTTAAGGCCTGGGGAACCATCACCATGGCAATAAGAGATAAACCAAACCTGAGCCTCTCACTGGTAAATAACTGAGTAAATAGATATTAATATTAAACAATGTTGTTTGGACATGTTTTTCCATAAAACAAGAAACATTACTGCACTACATCACAGTACATATCCCACTACATAATGTTATGCATAATAGCTTAACGATCGTTAGCTGTAGTCCCAACCTCTCAGATTTTCCACCTTCTGACCAAAGTATCTTTGATTTCTTTTGTCTTCAAGCAGTATATCAGAGGGTTCACCATGGGGGGAAAGATGCTGTACAGCATGATCATCAGGATACGGAAATCTGCACTGAAGTTGAGATTTATGTTGTTTGCGATGTAAACAACACACCGGGGAATGTAATGGAGACATATGATGAAGAGCTGTGGACTGCAGGTGGACAAAATCTTGTATCTTCCATCTGAGGATGTGGCTTTCATTACTGACAAAATGATGGAAATGTAAGAATATATTATAAAAATAAGTGCAGCCAGCCATATAATGATGGCAACAGAAAAGTTTATGACTTGAACCTCCTTTGCATTCTCACATGCTAGGCTGGTTACTGAAACAAAGTCACAATAACACTGTACAATGACATTAGAGCTACAATAGGGCAAGGAGACTGAGTAAATAAGACTGATAGTCATCCAGATCAAAGGCATGAGCCAGCATATGCCACATAGGATCAGAATGGTGGAATTTTTAATAAGCGTTTGATATCGGAGGGGGTTGCATATGGCAACATAACGATCAAGAGCCATCATCATCAGCAGCAGTGAATTGAAGCACCCTAATACATGGATAATGAACATCTGTAAGAAACAGGCATGGAAGGAGATGATCTTGTCCTCTGCCAAGTACCGGGCAATGACTTTGGGCAAGGTGGTGGTGGCAAAGATTAGGTCTGACATGGCCAGGTTGCAATACAGGAGATAAGTGGGTTTTTGGAGACTTCTCTCTATGACAATAACAGTAAAAATAAAGCTGTTGCCTCCTACAATTGCCAGATAAACAAAGAGTAAAACCACAGACAGGAGTCCAAAATAACTGGGCTGAAGTCCCGGAAACCCAAGTATTATGAATTCTGTGACCTTTGTTGCATTGAAGTATTGCTGGGACATGATCAGCTGAAAGTAGTGTCCCCTACAAACTGTTAAAGGAATTATAAGATAAAAAACACGATCAAAATATGCAAACTTTCATGGTTTAACAATGCAAACACTTAGCCAATTTTTATAATCAACATAGTACAAAATGATTTACATAAAAATAAAAAAATAAATAGATATTTGTATTTGCAAGTGCAATGATTTTAACTGAATTATTGCCCAAAAGGAAAAAGTCATTAACCCTCATTGTGTTAAGATAAAAAAAAAAATACAGTATCAACTAAAGGTCTAATTACATGCTCAGGTGAGTCTATGGACTCTGTTTAAATGAATAATTAACAATTTACCCTTAATTCTTAATACATTTTATGAATTTTGATAGTCTATTTAGCAATTTGGTATGAAGTATCCTCTGCATAAATACACTATTTACACATGTATACCAATATCAGACATCTATAGATTACATTATATAAATTTACTCAGATACTACAAAAAAACTACACATTAATTGAGTGCAGGTTGAGCAAAATTCGTCTAAATCTAGTATTAGACCAGATATAAATTTGTGGTTTTAATTTACAATGATCTACACAAACATCAACCCCATTTGGGTAGGAATCAAGCAATGCCCTTACCTGCAGAAACACTGCAGGTCTATCAACCTACAGTTATGGACCACACTCAAGTGAGTCTGCAAGGCTCTGTTTTGTTTCTGGTATTTAAACACTTTGTGTTGCATCAAAAAGCATTCCTGTTATCGCCTTACATAATTATTAACACCTCTTAAGGGACATTTTCACCTAAAGGGAAATAGGGCATGCATGGATTCCCTTAAGTGCCTAATTTTTTCTGTAATGATTTTGTAAAGACATGTAAAAACTACACTTTCATATTTTCAATATAATGTACGGTGTAAAAAGTACTGGCGTGTATTCATAAAAATATATAGCACAGCTCATCACAGGAATTTGATTCATAAAGTGTTATAGAGTGTCCAACAATTATTGGCACCTCTTGTAAATGATCTGCAAAAAGGGTTACAACCAGTCCACCCTTTGGTGATGTAGCTTCATATCACATTGAAAAAATTAGGAAAAATCCAACCTTTCTTTGAAATTAAAATTAGAAAGAACAAAACTTTTTTTTTGTTTGTTTTACAGAAACAATTATTGGCACCCCTGAAAATTATAGGGAACAGAATGTAACTGAAGCATGTTTCCCATGTAAATTGTACATCTTTCAGTTGATTGGTGTGTATAGGAACCTTCAAGATGTAGTTCATAACTTTCTGATTAACGGGTAAAAATATGAGAATTCCTTTAATCATCTATCAACATGGGAAAGATAAGTGAACACACAAACTGGATGAGGTAGAAGTCTGTTGACCTTCATAAGTCAGGGAATGAGTATAAAAATTGCTACTCAGATGCCCATTTCTACTGTTAGGGCAATAATAAAAAAGTGGGCATCAACTGGAGAAGTTACAAACCTGTCTGGAAAAAGACCTGTTTATTTTGCCCCCACATATAATAATACAATGAAGAAGATTGTGAGGTCAAGTTAGGGACCATGCACTGCTGCAGCATGTTGCAACAACCACCACATGGTGAAACCCCTCAGGATCCCAGTTGGCGACCCCCTAGGCAGACACACAGTCCAGTCCCAAACTCAGGAAATGGTCATCCATCTCCAATCCCCTTGGACTGATCTAGCTGTTCAGCTCCTCATCAATGAGGATCATGCAAGCTGAACCACACGGCCATAGTAATTCTCCCTCACAATGCAGGTAATGTGCCTCATTTGGGACTCCTTCAGCAACTGCTTATTCGACACAAAGTTAAACCAGCAGTACCTAAGGATTCTCCAAAGAGACACAGTAACAAATAAGTCCAGTATGTCTCAGCTTACTGGATAGTGTCCATGTCTCACAGCCATACAGCAAGACAGGGAGCACCAGGATTCTAAAGACCTGATATTGGGAGCAACATACACCCCTTTCCAGCAACCTCATGAACCCTCATGCTCTCCCAATCCATCTGTTATCTTCAAAGGATGAGTGACCAGAAACATGGATGTCGCTGCTGAGGTCAGTAAATTTCTCAATGAGGTTGACATTCTCCCCGCACACACACACTACTGATGGCTGTGCCTAATAAGTCATTAAAGGCCTGGATCTTAGTTTTTATCCTAGACACTCACAATCCTGGACACTCAAACTCCTCACTCAGCCTTTTGAAAGCCCCAATAAGAGCCTCCATGGAGCAAGCGAAGATCACAGCATCATTGGCAAAGTCAAGATCAGTAAATCATTCTTTACCAACAGATGCCCCACAACTGCTAGTGTGACATCCACAATGTGTGGTCAAATTTGTATTTGTATGTTGTTGATGTTTGACTACCCTTGGCATTACATTATGGTTGACCTCATTTGTTTTACGTTATATTTTAAAGAAAAGGAAGGATAACAGTCATGTTTAAAAAAAATATTTTTTCTTTTTGCCATATAAATTAAAAAAATGTAAACAGTGGTATACGGTCAACCAGTAGGTGGCAGTGAACCTGTGGCTATACTTCATGTAGACAGGGTTCTCTCAGAAATGAGACACTTTCATGAAGGCCTTACACGGAGTTCATTGTCTGTTTCCACCCTGTTAACCAGGTTAGAAATGTTAAAGTCCCTTAGTAACTTTTATTAATATTGTTGTATATTAAATATACATGTATTTTGTATGTTGGTGTATGAAGTCTACACCTTATCCTGGTGGCTTTATGCCCCTGGTTGGCTCACCCAGAGTAGACAGGTCCTGGGTGAGAAATCGGACGAAGTGCAGCTCACTAGACCCCTTACGGTAAGAAAAACATTGGATCCAAGATTACCCTCGCCCAGATACGGGTCACCGGGTCCCCCTCCAGAGTCAGGCCTGGGGGAGGGGCTTGATGGTGAGTGCCGGGTGGCCAGGCCTGCACCCATGAGGCTTGGTCGGGCACAGTGCGAACAAGGCACATGGGTCCTCCTTCCAATGGGATCACCACCCATAGGAGGGGCAATAGGGGTTGGGTGCAGTGCGAGTTGGGAAGTGGCCAAAAGTGGGGACCTTGGTGGTCCGATCCTCGGCTGCAGAAGCTAGCTTTAGGGACATGAAATGTCACCTCTGTGATGGGGAAGGAGCCCAAGTTGGTGCACAAGGTTCTGAAGTTCCGACTTGATATAGTCAGGCTCACTATGACGCACGGCTTGGAACCAGTATCCTCGAGGGGGGTTGGACCCTCCTCCACTCCGGAGTTACTCACGGGGAGTGGTGCCGAGCAGGGATGGGTATACTTATTGCCCCCTGGCTGGGTGCCTGTACATTGGGGTTTACCGCAGTGGACAACAGGGTAGCCTTTGGGTGTGGGGACGGGTTCTGACTGTTTGTGCTTATGCGCCAAGTGGCAGTTCAGGATACCCACCCTTTTTGGAGTCTTTGGAAGGGGTGTTGGAGAGCACTTCTCCTGGGGACTCTTGTTCTGCTGGGGGACTTCATTGCTCATATTGGCAATGACAGTGAGACCTGGAGTGGTGTGATTGGGAGGATTTTAGCCCGAGTGGGTAAGGTGATTGGTGACTGTCGTGGTGGCAATCCCTGGTGGACACCGGTGGGGAGGGATGCTGTCAAGCTGAATAAGGAGTCCTATCAGGCCTTTTTGACCTGTTGGACTCCAGAGGCAGCTGATTGGTACTGGTGGGCCAAGTGGATTGCGGCTTCGGCAGTTGCCGAGGCAAAAACTCAGGTGTTGGAGGAGTTTGGCAAGGCCATAGAAAATGACTTGAGGCTTTGAGGAGATTCTGGTCCACCATCCAGCATCTCAGGGTGGGAAAGCAGTGCAGTATCAACATTGTTTATGGTGGGGATGGGGCACTGCTGACCTCAACTTGGAAGGAGGAAATACTTGGAAGACTTCCTCAATCCCAATGACACACCTTCCAATGAGGAAGCAGAGTCTCGGGATTTGGGGGTGGACTCGCCTCTCTCTGGGGTGGAAGTCACTGAGGTGGTCAAAAAACTCCTCAGTGGCCAGGCCCGGGGGTGGATGAGATCCGCCTGAAGTTCCTTAAGGCTCTGGAGGCTGTGGGGCTATCCTAGTTGACACACATCTGCAGCATCGTGTGGACATCGGGGGCAGTGCCTCTGGACTGGCAGACCGGGGTAGTGGTCCCCCTCTTTAAGAAGGGGGATCAGAGGGTATGCTCAAACTATAGGGGGATCACAGTCCTCTGCCTTCCTGGTAAGTTCTATTTGGCGGTTCTGAAGAGGAGGGTCCGTTGTATTGTCGAACCTTGGATTCAGGAGGAGCAGTGTGGTTTTTGCCCTGGCCGTGGAACAGTGGACCAGCTCTATACTCTCAGGAGAGTCTTGGAGGGTTCATGGGAGTTTGCCCAACCATGCATTTTGTGGACTTGGAGAAGGTGTCTGACTTTTATGGACAAAATTTGTAGACGCTATGGGAAGTGACCAAAAGAACAGGACCCCAAGTACAAGTGGCCGAAATTAGTTTCCTCCACAGGGTGGCTGGGCTCTCCCTTAGAGATAGGGTGAGGAGCTTGGTCATTCGAGAGAGACTCGGTAGAGCCGCTGCTCCTCCACATTGAGAGGAGCCAGATGAGGCGGCTCGGGCATCTGCTGAGGATGCCTCTTGGATGACTCCCTGGTGAGATGTGCCGGGCATGTCCCACTGGGAGGAGGCCCCGTTTCTCGGCTGGCCTGGGAACGCATTGGGATTTGGACGAAATGGCCAAAGAGGGAAGTCTGGGTTTACCTGCTTAGGCTGCCCTGCTACCCAACCCAGAAAAGCAGTAGGAGATGGATGGATGAATGAAAAAGTGTAAAGGAGAATTAGAAAAAATGTTGTAAAATGTTGTATACTGAAAAAAAGCAGAGCTGAGGGACTTTCATGAAGGACAGACGCGGAGTTCATCATCTCCTTTTTCACCCTGCTTAACCCTCTGGAGCCTAGGGGTAGGACACACACTTTCACTGACTGGGACATGATCACACATTTCTTCAAATATCATAAACTTAATTCATGGCAAATAAATATTTTTGTTATATATTTGCCATTATTGTAATGTATATTGTAAATATGTCAGTTTTTTGTCAAGTTTGTAATTTGACATCAAAGTATAGACATTGCAAAATGCAGTTTGGAACATTTGCAGAAACAATATAAAAGTACATAGTAAGCAATGGTGGCAGTTTGTTTTGATCCCAGATATCTGATCACCGAAGTCTTGGCTACATTAAGATGACTAAATGGTGTAGTTGCAACATTCATTTGGATAAATAAATAAGAAAAACCTAACTCATGTAACTATTTTTGGCACCTTTCATTGAACATGTAGCAATTTTCATGTGTATGAATGAGCCTGGTCACCTGGCCACGTCCCTACCCCCCTTTTATGGTGCTGAAGGAGACGTATCTGGATCCCGTTTCAACGTTGCTCTGTTACCATGCGAATGCAATCTGAATACAAGCTAATGTGGCTATTTAGAATGTGATTAGCGATCTTCAGGTGACAGCCATACTACACGCCTCTGATCCAGGTAAAATAATGTAAGATGATATGGTTTACTTTTTTGCCGATTTAACCTAATTTAAAAAACTAATACTTCCGACAATGGATGTTTTGAAAAGACGACAGATTATGGATTTAGCCAGGATTTTTTTCATGATTATACAATAAGATTTCAGCGAGATATAAAGTGAAATACACGCAAAAAGTACACGACATACTCGACCCCAGAGGGTTAATCTAGTAACACAGACTAGTAAATCGGGAAGTATTACAGTAGACTCCACAATCCTCCCCAACACCAAGTCCATATAAGCAATAAACATAGGAGCAAGAACACACCCATAACAAACACCAGAATCAATTAGGAAGAACATGGAGGTTTTCCCTTCTCTCTGCACAGTCCTTGCCCTCACAGTACCAGAGTACAAGCTGGCCATGATGTCCAGCAATTTAGCGGGGATTCTGTAAAGTCTCAGTATTTCCCACTTGGGAACACGATAAACAGAATCAAATGCTTTACGAAAATCAAAGGCTGCAAAGAACCTCTGCCAATATTCGCGGTTGCACTTGATGACAACTATCAGTGCTAGATTGATGGTAGACTTCTTAGGCATAAAACCAGACTGCTCTGGTTGCTGACAGGTGAGAAAGTGATCACAGATCCTGTTAAGGATGAAACTAGCAATGACCTTACCCAGCACTGAGAGCAGTGTTATCCCCCTGTAGTTGCCACAATCCAGGCAATCACCCTTCTCTTTCCAGATAAGTACTAAAAATCCCATTTTCCACTCAGTTGGGATTACATGTGACTCCCAAATGGAGGCAAAATTTGCTGGCAATGCCAGGATGCCAACCTTGCCACCAATCAGGAGAAATTCACCCTGGATACCACAGATCCCCCGTGGACTTCCTTACCCCCAGCCTCAGTTTTTCCAGTTTCTTAAGTGTAATCATTTTAAATCCAATTAATGACCTGAAATGGTGAGGGAAACAGTAAACTGCCATTGTTTTTTTTGCTTTAAATTAGCAAAAACTGAAGAAAAATGTTAATTTCAGAGTAACATAAAAAGGCATTTTTCAGGGGACAAGTAAAAAACTGCAGGTTTGGCGACTTACAGTTATTCTGCAGCTATTAGTATATTAAGCCTTGCAAGATGAAGGTGTCACAACTTTGCTAAAAAACTGAGGACTTGTGCTAATCACAGTCTGTCTGTCGCAGCAGTCAGACAGTTGCGAAAGGATCACGGTCACACCAGGTTCGTCTTAGCAACAGTGGTTTACTGTTGACATATAGCACAGTGAGCGCACTCCAAAGCAATATGTGCTCTCTTTTTCAGCAACTCAATTCCCAAGCAGCTTCTCACGTACATTTTTAAAAGACAACAAAAAAAATTATAAACCAGAATATAATAAAGACTAAAAGAACAAAACGATGAAATAAAGTTGTAGATATTTTTAAGACATTATTTAACATAATTAACCGATT
>JAABNY020000035.1:15431391-15456980 GCA_015164015.2 Brevimyrus niger
AGTACAGGGACTAGACTAGACTAGACTAGACTAGACTAGACTAGACTAGACTAGACTAGACTAGACTAGACTAGACTGCGCGAGCGCCCCTCCCCCCAAAAAAAAAAACAAAAAAAAACATTCACAATAGCAGCCTAAGGAGCAGGGCAAAGGCAGGGACTTAAATAAGAACTGGCAACTAACTAACAAGAGGACAGGTGTGGAACATTACAATTAACCAATCAACCAAGACATACAACAACAAGCGACAGGTGGGGTATATAACTGCAGTTCATTTACCTTTTACCATTTAGGTGGTGCAAGTTACAATAATGGCAACAGAACCAGGGAACTTAACAATCAGAAAGCTAAGAACACTAATCAATCCTAATAAACTGACTAATACTGGGAATTGTGCAGTAACCAACATAGAAGCAGAATACTATAAAAAAGGAAGAAGTGGGGCAAACAAAACACAAGACAGCAAAGACAGACACACCAATCCAGTAATAAATTTTAATAAAATTATAAAATATGCAAGAATAAATTGAAATAAAAATTACAAAACTGGCAAGATTGGTCTTAAGCCAGCCTTGAACCCACAACACAAGGAAACTGAATCTGAATCACACACTCATCCAGCCATCCAACATTAGTGTGCACTGAAACTGAGGGGAAGAGAGTGAGACGGGTAGTGACAACATTTCTGGATCCCTGTGTTGTTGCTGTAATGGTTTCTTTTATGTACAGCTCTGTGTTTGTGATGCTACAGCATTGTGATATTTTGCTTTTGCTAAATAAAATATGTACATTAAACATATAGTTGTGTGACAGATTAATTAAAAGTCAAGCATTTATAAAAATTAAACTTTATTACTAATCAAAAATCAACGCTACGTCATTTGCCTTTTACAAAATGGAATCTGACGAACCTGTCCCGATCCTGCTATCCCCCTGCTTCTTGAACCCTGTCTCGTGGGACTTGGAAACTACCATGCACGCCCTCCACCCAGATCAGCCAGCACCAGCAAACTCCCTGTCAAAGAAGAAGTATGTGTCAACCACATCGGCAGGCCATTAAGCAATGGGTATACACTTCCCTCAGCTTCAGACATCCTGGGTAGCCACTAGCACTCGCCTGGTGGGGCAGCGGTATTGGTGACCGCATCGGAGGAAGGAGGTAGAGGAGTACATTCCCTCTTGCCCATTCTGTGCTCAGCACAAGGCTGACAATCTCCAGCTTGTAGGGCCCCTTCAACCCTTGCTATTCTCTCTTGTCCTGTGTGCAGCCCTGACCCAGTCTCCCTATCGTGCTCCTGTTCCTGCCATATCTCCCCAGATCCCTGCCGTGTGTAAACCTTGTCTTGTGCCACCTTTGTTGGACAGACCCTCCTGGCTTTCTCTATGCCTGTTACCCCAACCATGCTCTTGCCTGACAATTCTGTCTTTGGTTGCCTTCCATATAATAGACGTTTTGTGGTTACAGAGCTTTGAGCCTCTCAGAGTGCTCTGTGGAAGTTAAATGCAGTGTTTAGCTGCATCCTCTTGCAAATGGAATTGCATCAATTTTATAATTATAGTCAAAATAATCTGATTGTGTAGTAAAAAGTAGTATTGCTTAATAAAAGTATTATTACTTACAGTATATATCCAGACCTTGATATTGCTTATTCGCCATCTAAGTATTAATAAGTTATTGTGTCTACTTTTAGAATTTGCTTCATGAAATGCAGCTTCATGTAAATGCATGCACAGTCTACCTCTGTGATTGTGGTGGTCATTATGAAGTGTTGTGCTGGGGTGTGTGCATGGAGGGAGTAGGTTAGGGGAATCACCATAGTATACCCAATATTGCAAACTAGTCTAGTTCCTCCCTAGCTGAGCGAGGATCGCCGAGATCCATGCGGATCCCCAGCCTCAGGTCGTCGCCGCGGGCCTCCGCTGCAGGCGACAACCGTACGGGAGTGGATGCAACACCCGGCGAGCCGCCCAACTCAGGTAGGATACCCTTCTGCAACAACTCATCCTGTAGGACTTGTTTAATTGCCCGCTTAGATGCCTACAGAACAGGGACAGACACATGAAAGAAATTTGCAATGGCCAACAAATCGTCCTTACGGCACCTATCGAATTGCTCGAGCGTGGGGTGGAGGGTGAAAGCTATTGAACTGGGCCATCTTGACTAACACAAGCACAGTACCACTAACAGAACTACAACACCAACACCGCCCCCCCACAAAAAGAATCCGCCAGACAAACACCGGAAGGAAGAAAAGAAAGAACGAGCCCGCAATTTCTGTTATGATCCCCAGTCTAGGTTTGGAGATCGCCAGAAAGGTAGAGGAGAGGGAGAGGGGAAGACGGGACAAGCAGGGAACAGGAAAGGGGAACACAGGAAACAAAGGGATCTTTTTTTTGTGTTTTTTTATATTTATTTACACACACGGTTACAAACACGAGGTGCAACAAACTTCAGGAGTGACCCAGGCCAAAACAACAACCAAAACAGCTAACGAACATGTCCCAAACTAAGCTAACACCAAAAGTAGTGAAAACAAGAGGAAACAAAATGACAAAGACTACATGTAACTCCCTAACCAAATCAACAGAAAACACCACAACCACAAAAACAAAAAGGCAGTCACTCCTTATGCACCTAACAGACATATACAGAAAACACACAGTCCAAAAACACTGTATCCAAAGGGGCGAGCAAAGAGAATAGTCAGGAGCTAAGCAAGAGTTCAAAACCAGAAGACAAACAAACCGAAGGCAAAGGTACAAAAGGGGCAAAGCAGAAAGTCGGAAACCAGGAAATTAAAACAGTTATACACAAAAGTCAATCAAAGAATAGCAAAGCAACATAACAAGAAAATGAGCAGAGTTCCTGAGGTGAGTTTGTGTCCCACGTTTCTGTACAGGAAACAGGAAGCCATCGCAGCCAGGAGGCGGGGCCAGGTCTGGGCGGAGCCGAAGAGGTGACGGGTGAATGGCAAGTGAGCAGGGCGTCCGAAAAACGTGTACAGCACTAATTCAAAACGTACGACACGTAACAATGATGATAAAGGCTGAAGATCACTCTGTCATGCAGATTGAGTTAGAATAGCAGACTGGATGCTTTAAAAGGACGGTGGTGCTTGAAATCATTGTTTTTATTCTGTTAACCATGGCTACCTACAAGGAAACGCATGCAGTCATTGCTTTTCACAAAATGGGCTTTACAGGCAAGGATATTGCTGCTAATAAGATTGACTCAGCTGTGGGATTGGGGCATCACCAGTGCAGCGCTTGCTCATTCAGGTGTGAGTGCATCTGCAGGTGCGGTGAGGTAAAGACTTTTGGAGGATGTCCTTGTGTCAAGAAGGACAGCAAAAAAGCCACTTCTCTCCAAGATCTGGGACAGACTGACTGGACAAAAAAGGTTGTTGGAGAAAAAAGGTGAGTGGTACCATCAGTCCTGTGTCATGCCAATAGAAAAGCATCCTGAGACTATTCATGTGTGGGGCTGCTTCTCAACCAAGGGAGTGGGCTCACTCACAATTTTGCCTAAGGACACAGCCATGGATAAAGAATGGTACCAAAACATCCTCCCAGAGCAACTTCTCCCAACCAGCCAAGAATAGTTTGGTGACAAACGATACCATTTCCAGCATGATGGAGCACCATGCTGTTGTGCCGATGTGCAAACAAACAAGCAGGAAGCAGGGAAGCAGACGAATGAAACTGTATATATAGGTAAATTGGATTTATTAGCACACATGGAGAATAGCACAGGACGAACGTCAATGACGGATCTGGAGAAACTAACTCAAACGCAGACTAAAATACCCAATATAAGCAGAAAATAACAGGTAAAACGTGATCACAATTGGGAATTAATACGAGGTGATGGGGGGGGGGCGTGGCACACAGGAGAATCTAACGAGCTGGTCATGACACATGCCATAAGTCAAAAATGATAACTATGTGGCGCAAGGAACAAAGCAAAACATTTTGGGTCCATGGCCAGAATCTCCCCAGACCTTAATCACATAAAACTTGTGGTCAATCCCAAACAGGCGGGTGGACAAACAAAAACCCACAAATTCTGATAAACCTTGATTGATTATGCAAGAATGGGCTGCCATCAATCAAGATTCAGCCCAAGAATTGATTGACAGTATGCCAGGGTAGATTGCTTCTTAATATTTGCAGTGTTGGACCTTTTTTTTTTTATAAACTCTGCATAAACTAAATGTATTTGTCAGTGAAAGCCTTTGACTCTTAAGAAATGCTTTTAATACTTCAGTATACCATACAAACATAACAAAAAGATCCACAAACACTGAAGCTGCAAACTTTGCGAAAATTATTACAGTGGTGCCTCAGAAGTCAAATTCAATCCGTTCAGAACTCCAGATGGAATCCTAAAAAGTTTGAGTTATCGACTTTTTTCCATAAGAAATAATGGAAAACCTGCTTGCCTTCCCTGCCCGGTCTGCCTGCGTCCTCTCTGGTCCTCTCTCTCCTCGCTGGAACTCTGCACTATTGTAGCTGGACACCGCTGGCCTGAGGATGTCTTAAGGGTATCTGATGTATCATCGGGCTATCTGTTTCCATAGCTAAGTGTCTAAGAGTGCCGACGCCCTCGCCAATCAACAGCCACCACCCAGGCAGCTACCTCGGAGGAACTGGTAGAGCCATTGCAGCTAGGGCACACCCCTTCTCCTCCAGTGAATGGAACCATTGCGCAGTTCAAGTGCTGTGCCTATATTGTGGAGAAGATGGACATACTGTATGCTGCGCACCTGCCCCATCTGACCACCACATCCTGCTACCCACATCAAGGTAAGTATCTCCATATATCTTGGGGTTTCCCTAGTTCAGGTTACTATCCCCATAGTTGTTACTGGTTCCGGTGAGGGGCTGCACACTTGAGTGTTGATCGATTCAGGGGCTGCAGGGAACTTAATAAGTCTTTCTCTGGCATGCAAGATCAAAGTTCCTCTGCAGGTTCTCCCCACCCCCATCACAGTACTCAGGGTTATTGGAGAGCCCCTCCAAGGAGGATGGGTGATTTATCGCACCGGTCCCATTATGTTCCAAGTAGGTGTGTTACATGTTGAAACCCTCAACTTCTTAGTCCCTTCCTTAGAACCCCATCATCCTCGGCCATCTGTGGTTACAGAGACATACTGTAATCCTCTCATCAACTGGAGGACAGGTGTGAACAGCACTACTTGCTGTCTGAAGCAAGCCTTCTGCTCTGCCCCTGTCCTTCAACAATCATGCCCGTAGATTCCCTTCGAGGTCAAAGTAGACGTGTCAGATGCCAGGGTTGGAGCAGTCCTCATTCAATGGAATCTGGTCATAGGCACCTTTTTGTCCAAGAAACTTACCCCCGCAGAGCGAAATTAGGATGTTGGAGAGGGAACTGGAGAGGGAACTGCTTGCTATCAAGTTGGCATTAGAAAAAGAGGCTGAACTCGCACCAGGCCCAGTGGGCTATGTTTTTTGCTCAATTTGATTTCCAAGTGACCTACCTCCCAGGAAAGAAAAACAAAAGCTGACACACTCTCTCAGCAGTTTGATCGGCCTGACGCCAGCTCCAAGAATGAAACCATGCTTTCCCCTGCCTCCTTTGTCGCACCCATCACCTGGTCACTGGAGGAGGCCCTCTACCTTGCCAACGATCTCTTGGCACCTCCCCAGGGGTGCCCTGTGGGTCGGATGCACGTTCCTCATTACTTACAAATGGTGGTGCTCAATTGGGTCCACACATCTCACAGCTCATGACATCCCGGTGACTCCACTACACAACGTTTGATAGCCCAATGGTATTGGTGGGCGGAATGGAGAACCACTGTAGAAAGGTATGTAGCCTCTTGTCCTGCATGTGCCCAGTTGAAGTCAACCCATTAAACTCCAGCCGGCCTACTGCATCCCTTGCCCATTTCATCACATCCCTGGTCTCACCTGGCCCTTGACATCATCACTGATCTACCCACTTTAAAAGGTAACACTTTTATGCTAACCATTGTGGACTGTTTCTCTAAAATATGTCGAGTCATCACGCTGTCCAAACTCTCAAATGCTGCTGACCTTGCCAAAGTCTTGATAGCTTGGGCGTTTCGATATTATGGAATCCCTGAAGACATAATGTCTGACAGAGGCCCTCAATTCACATCCCAAGTTTTCAAAGCCCTTTGTAACAACTTGAACATTTCGAGTCTGAATTATTTATTGAGCCCTTCAAGATTGTGCAAAGGGTGGGTCCTGACTCCTTCCAGTTGGCCCTGCCAAGCATGCACCGTATCTGCCCTACTTTTCATTCTTCCCTCCTTAAGCCAGTTCATTATAGCCCATCTCACCCACTGACAGCTGTGGCGATTCCACTGCCTCCCACAGTAAAGGATGGTTCCCAGATCTACCAGATCTGGGCCCTTCTGGACTACCGCAGAAGAGTTCTACTTTATAATATTTAGTGGACTGGGAGGGCTTCAGCCCTGAAGAAAGGTCTTGGGTACCGAGAACAGACATTCTGGACCCTGCTATAGTGCCAGGATTCCATCAGCAGAATCTATCCAAGCCGGCGTGGCAACTCCAGGGCAGCCTGCGACGCCATCTTCGGCCTCCAGGGGATGGCAGTCAAGGGGGGGGGGGGGGGGTACGGGCATGCCACACAGGGGGGGGGCAGCACAGTGGTTAGCATTTGCCACAATTTCACCACACTATTTAAACCCAAAGTGAGCGTTTCATTGTCTTATGTCTTCCCCACTTGCCTGCCTGCTTGTCATGCCCTGCTGTCTCGCCTGCCCTGCTTCCCTAGTCGATCCTGCCTCCCTGCCCTGCCTGCCCTGTTTGCCTTCCCTGCCCTGCCTGCTCAATCTGCCTGCATCCTCACTCCCATCCTATCGTCTCCACGTCCCATCTCTGCCTGTAGGACTGATCTTTCCGGCTGTAGACCTCCTGAGATCGACCCGACTACTTGCTTGGATTTCCCCTTTGGTTTTTGGTGCACTCTGCTTTTTTCCCAATAAACCCTTCTCCCGCATTACGGGGTCTGCTTCTTCTCTGGTGCCAATACACCACAGTAACTTTTACAACTCAATAATAAATTTACATAGATTGTAACAAACGTTACAAACATTGATTACTGAATATAAACACTTGAATGTAGTGCTCATGCAAAAGCATACATGCATGCAAACGTATTTTGTACCATGTTTTATGCATTTGAATTCCAGTTTTTCACAGGCAGCACATGCACTGTGGCATTTTTTATAATGACTAATGAATTTCAACTTACATTCTATAACATGTTAATTCAAACTACCATTATTTCGTACTTACTTTAGTGACAAATTTATAATGCATATATCATGCTTATGTGATGTCAGGGTAATTATAATGGCACACTAAATTTGCCATTTAACTTCTTCAACTTAAATTTACAGATTGGTAGTATTTCATTATATCAAATATTTTCAGATAACTGAGACCACAGTTCCTGAATGGGCAGATAGGGGCTCCTTGATTGGCACTTATGAGAATTTTTAGACTTCAGGAATACTAGGGTTAACAGAAATGTTTTCAAAGTGATTGTACTACAGAGAGAAATAATGTTGCATGGATATGTCCTGTTACAGGTACTGCCCACATTTCTCTTGCACTGTCTAGTTTTACGAACACACAGAATGGGTTTATGCTGTTTATTTTTACCCTGTAGAAACTCATTGAATTTTCTTTGCATTTTTGTTTGCATTGAGCAGGAAAAAAATTCTCAGGTTTGATAGGTCATGATACAGGTAAAAATATCAATACAAGACAAAACAAAAAAACATTGCCAAAGACAATTGGCAGCTGAAAATAATTCAAATGTATGCATCTTTCCACAAAAGTACTGGATTAGGAACAAACACCTGAAGAAAGAAGAACATGCTATATTTTCATACTATCTTTCATACAACTTAGAATATAGCTAATTATCTTATCTTAGGTATGGCCAGCTACAGTCCCAACCTTTCTGCTTTTTAACCTTCTAACCAAAGTATCCTTGATTTCTTTGGTTTTGAAGCAGTATATCAGAGGGTTCACAATGGGGGGAAAGAGGCTGTACAGCATGATCATCAGGATGCGCACATCTGTGCTGATCTTCAGGTTTATAGTGTTTGCAATATAAACGAAACACCGTGGGAGATAATAGAGACCTATGATCAATAGCTGTGGACTGCAGGTGGAGAAGGTTTTGTGCCGTCCCTCTGAGTCTGCGATTTTTAAAACTGAGATAATGATTGAGATGTAAGAAAATATTATAAAAGCAAGTGGACCTAACAATATAATCATGGCTTCAACAAAAGATGTCATTTGAACATTATTTACATTGTCACATGCTAGGTTGGTTATATGGAAATGGTCACAGTAGCACTGTACAATGATGTTAGAGTTGCAGTAGGGCAAAGTGACTGAGCGAATAAGTATGAGGACCATCCACATAAATGAAAAAAGCCAGGATATGCTGCACAGGGTCAGAACGGTGGAATTTTTAATAAGCATTTGGTATCTGAGGGGGTTGCATATGGCAACATAACGATCAAGAGCCATTATCATCATCAGAAGTGAATTGCAGTGTCCTAATAAATGTATAATAAACATTTGTAAAAAACAGGCAGGGAAAGAGATGATCTTGTCCTCTGCCAAGTACCGGGAAATAATTTTGGGCAAGGTTGTGGTGGCAAAGATTAGGTCTGACATGGCCAGGTTGCAATACAGGAGATAAGTGGGTTTTTGAAGACTTCTCTCTATGACAACAACAATAAAAATAAAGCCGTTGCCTCCTACAATGGCCAGGAAAACAAATAGTAAAACCACAGATATGAATACAAAGTAACTGGGTTGAAGTCCTGGAAACCCAGTGAGTATAAACTCTGTGACTTGCATTGTGGTTGCATTGGAATACTGGTACGACATGACCAGCTGACACCAGTGTTCCCTGAAAACTGTCAATGGGATAAAAAAAAAAACAGTTTTAATATGTTGAAACATTGTCTTTCAGGGTTTTAAGATTCAAAATGCAAACAAAATCTTTTAAAATAAATTCTGGTACGGAAATACTGAATTATTATATATGAAGAATCATTAAGTTAATGTTGTTAGAAGTACAAAATAATTAAAACAGAAACAAATATAATAACAGATAACAAATGTAATAGAAATATAATACTGCAGTTAATTAAACCTCTTTGTCAACTAATGGTCAAATTATACTGTCTGGCAATTCTATGAATTCTGGTGAACAATGTATCCTTACTGTTTAAGAAACTTTCATTGCTTACTTACCAGTTTGGCATAAGGTATTCTCTACATCAATACTCAATTTTAGAATTATACAAATATATAAACACATAGACATTACATTGTTTTACAAAATCTACTTGAGCGTAGATACAGCACAAGGATACAAAGTATTATTACTCGAGTAGATATAAATTTCTACTTATGGTCAGGCCATGATCTATACAAACCTCAACCCCATTTTTGGGGAATCAAATATTTCCCTTACCTGCAGAAAATGCTAGAAGCTGCTAGAGTTATGGATCACACACACAAATGAGTCTGCAGAGCTCTCTGTTTAGTACCCGGTATTTAAATGCTTTGTATTATACCACAAAGCATTCATGTTATTGCCTTACGTAATGATTGACACCTCTTATGGGATATTTCCATCTAAAGGGAAATGGGGAATATGAGGATTCTCTAAAGCATTAATAATTTCACCTGTAATGATGACTTTGTAAAGGTCACACTCTCACAGACTTTTCGATACAATGTACAGTGTAAAGGGTTTATTCATTTACAATAAATATATAGCACAGCTTGTCACAAGCTGTTCACATGATAAACATTTTAAAAATTGTCATCTTTAGCATTGATTATCCAGTATAGGTGGTGTGTGGGTCTGATTGGAAGGTCTCTGGCTCAAATTCTGTGGCTGGCAAGACTGTGGCCTTTAACCCTGAAAACTGCTCCATGGTGCTGGATAAAGGGCTGACCCTATGCTCTGACCTCAAGCTTCACTGTCACCTGAATATTTTGTCTCATAAAAACCAAAGAATTCCTATACACTTTTATTATACTTGTATGATGGTGAAATAATGTTATGGCGTGGCACAGTGCCGGCAGAAATGAGGTGACAATTCACTTGCGGGCCCAAGAGACAACAAGGGATTCATTTATGAAACAGAACATAGTTGGATAAATTACAAAACAAAGGACCACGTGAGGTCAAAACTAAACAGGGATAAAACACTATTAACAGAACCATAAAAAGACCTACAAAGGAAAATGGGTAATAAAGAGAACAGATCTCAGAAACCAGTCAACAGAAACAGAGAGCTACGCCAAAGTCCAGGAGCAGGAAGAAATGCACAAGGGTAAAGGATTCAAAAACAGAGGGTGGGATGGTCAGCAAGACAGGACAGAAGGGCAGGACAGAACACCAGAGGCCAGTTGGGATGTATATCATGATATTGGTGTGAGTTAACAGACTGCATCATTGAAGATGATGAGGGGGGTTAATGACACCCCCTGTCCACACACACACACACACACACACACACACACGCACACACAGAAAACAACGTTAAGGTTAAGCATTCCAGCTTTTATAGCCTAGAGATTTAGGGGCCTACGGACAGAAAAATGGACCTCAACGATAGGGGACCCTCAACTTTGTCTAACAACTTTGTGGTCCGTTAGCAGTTCTTTGTCCTCTACTACTCTGTGTTAAAATACTAAATCAATGTACATATTATCAATCCTGGAGAGCAGATCATTGGAATAAGTCACACCAACCAAAGTATGTCGTAACTGACTGCCAAGATCAACCAACTTCTATTCATTCTAACAACCTAAGCTGTTCTGTTAATCTGCTTTATGACTTTAAGGGCGTGTTTCCACAAACCATGCTTGCTTTGCAGAACAGTATCTCCCTTTCAAGGTTACCCATTTAAATCTGGTCCCTGCATTGTCATAGTACATTCTGTTTGGTTCTATTCCATTATTTTGTGTTTGTTGATTATGTTAGTTGTCTGTCTTATGCTATTATAGTATTGTTAGGAATAAATGTATGCCTTTTATACCACTTTCATATTAATTGTTTACATTACCAGGTGATGTAACTCAGTGGACGAGCATTCTAACCTAGGTTACTAAGCCATACTGGTAATTAGTGAATCCCATTTAAGTCTCACATTAACAGACTCACGGGGATTCCACAATTGAGTTTGAAGGAACCAACCATTCAGTATAACAATTAGGTAATGATCATCATTTAATATTAATTAATTAAAATTAAGTTTAATAAATTTTTGCCTACACATTGTTGGAGACATTAAAATTTATAGCTAATTTTTCCTACAGAAGTGATGATTGAAATATGAATAAGTTGCAAGGCTTTGCATTACATATGCAGTAGCAGAAACATACAAAAGCAAAACATTGTCATAGCAAGAACCAGTATAAATAACTAGTATGGATAGTATTTGGAGATAATTTAATGCCTATAAATCACCCAACTGTACAAGACACATCAGTGGGTCACAAATGATTTTATCTTTGACAAGGCAATTTTTATAAAGATTTTAAAGAACCCCTTTTTCTGTTTATAATGAGTACAACCATTATTGCATAATAAGATAGAACTGATATAATAGGGGTTTCATTTGAAGCATAAACGAGATCACTTAATCGTTTATGGAAGGTGCTTTATATGCCATCTCTGGCTTCTCTTTTTGATAACACCCAAAGCATGAATTGCTGAACAGAAAGCACAAATAGAAATAGTTTCAGGGCAATTGCATCACAGGGGAAAATAAAGTTATTTGCTTATTTTCTATGACAAATATTGTCCACATTTTTCTTGTGCTGTCAGGCTTTCTGAACACACACAGAATAAGTTTTTGTTGTTGATCTTTTTTATACACTAAAAAAGACACTGTAAAAAAGTAAAGCATCAAACTCACGAACGATACACCAAAAAATTATTTAAAACTAAGCATATTTTCACAAAAGGTACAAGGCTGTAATTGACAGTTAAAAGTCTGAAGGAAAACACCATTTCACTTCATTCTCATACTAAAGAGATACTGCATAGTTTTATGTATTCACAACACAGCTAAGTGCTATGTCTTAGCTATGGCCAGCTACAGTCCCAACCTTTCTGATTTTCCATCTCCTGACTAAAGTATCCTTGATTTCTTTGGTTCTGAAGCAGTATATCAGAGGGTTCACCATGGGAGGAAAGAGACTGTACAGCATGATCATCAGGATACGGAAATCTGTGCTTATCGTCAGGTTTATGTTGTTTGCGATGTAAACGAAACACCGTGGGATGTAATACAGGCCTATGATGAATAGCTGTGGACTGCAGGTAGAGAAGGATTTGTACCGTCCCTCCGAATCTGCAATTTTAAAGACTGATTTAATGATTGAGATGTAAGAAAATATTATGAAAGCAAGTGGACATAGCAGTATTGTCATGGCTACAATAAAAGCTGTCAATTGAACCTCCTTTACATTTTCACATGCTAGTCTGGTTATACTGATATGGTCACAGTAACACTGTACAATGACATTTGAGCTGCAGTAGGGCAAAGAGACGGCCTGATATACAAGCAAAGCCATTAAGAAAAGACATATGAGCCAAGCCAGGCCACACAGGGCCAGAATGGTGGAGTTCTTAATGAGCACATGATATCTGAGAGGATTACATATGGCAACATAGCGATCAAGAGCCATTACCATTAATAAAACTGAATTTACAGACCCCAAAAAATGAACCAAGAACATTTGCAAAAAACAGGCAGTGAAGGATACAGTCTTAGCTTCAGCCCAATACCGGGCAATAATTTTTGGCAGGGTAGTGGTGGTGAAAGCAATATCCGAAATGGCCAGGTTACAGAATACGAGATAAGAGGGCTTTTGGAGGCATCTCTCCTTGGACACCAAAATTAATATGAAACTATTACCTGCTATAATGGCCAGATATACAAAGAACATAAGGGCTGAGACAGGTCCATTGTACCCAGGCTGAAGTCCTGGGAACCCTAGTACAACAAACTCTGTTATGGAGGTAACATTAGAAGATGTCATGTCCAGATGAAAATGAGGCACACTGTGAAATGTGAAAGGAAGAGAACACACATGAGAAAATATACATAATATATTGCATTTTGTTTTGCTAATAGCCAAATTAAAATAAAGATTTTAAAACCCATATTAGCAATTGTGCAATTATTCATTTTTTACATGCATAAAGAATGGGTCAGAGCACTTTGCTATTTTTATGTATTTAATGCATTTGTTTGAGTTTTGAGGATTTTCCTTACCTGTAAAAACGCTGAAATACTACACTCATACACAGCTAGATTTGTTTGCAGTATTTAAGGACTACATCCTATGACAAGAGGCATGTCATCCCAGTCTTAAGGGACTAAATGCATCTGACAATTCCCAAGAAAGCTAGCAATTTCCTCTCTTACGCAAACACCTGCAAGTAAAATCATACCTAGTGTTCATGGTGACTACTACTGTACACAATAAAAAAAAAGAAAAGTTAATAAAAGAAGGTATATAATGCACGGCATTTCCAGTGCCAACACCAGAACAAATCTGACGGACAGGCCCAAGATTTACACGGTGTGCCACGTGAGGTGGCAACACATGTAGGGCTGGGTAGTATGGACCAAAAACCAAGCCTCAATATTTTTAGGCAAAGCCTAAACATTTTCTTGTATTTTTAGTAACACAATACACTGTCCAGCCATAGGTAAAGGTAAAAGTCCTTGTTGGGGGAGAGAGGCCAGTCACAAATCCTGTGGCCTGGCTCCAGAGTGGCAGGTAGGAAAGGAACTCTATGGCTCTGTAATGATTTCCAGAAGCTGAACGAGATGTCTCAGTTCCATAGCCATCTGATGCCCAGAACTGATGAGCTGGATCTCACCAAGGGCTACTGGCAAGTAACAAAGGTACAGAGCGCTAAAATAATGAATATATCAGTGAATCAATTAAGTAAACTGAACCAAGTATCTAAAGAAATATGAATTGAACAAATACAAAAGGTAAACACAAAGCCCCAGCTTGTAGTCGGGGGACCCACAGAGCCAAAGCAAGAGCATCGCCATGACAGTACCCCCCAGCCAGTAGGACCCCTAAACTTAGGAGGGTGACCAGAGTGGGCTGATAAGATCAATAGTCTAGCACACTGCAAGCTGGGACCCAACTCTGTTCCTCTGCCATATCCCTCACAGTCAACCACATACTTGAAATAGTCCTGGTGGCACTGGGAGTCGAGAAGGGCATGAATGTGGTGAGTTGGGGCCCCTCCTATCTCCAGAGCATGCGGCAGTACCCCCACTAGAAAGACACCTGCCATGAGTCCATAGGTTATTGGTTTGAGGAGGGGAACATGGGAGAGATCTGGTACTGGGAGGGGAGTTTTGACCAGTAAGTCAAAAGGGTTGACATGACAAATTATACCAAATGGGCCTACAGACCATGAAGGCAGTTTTAGATGGAAGTTTGAGATCCAAGGTAGAAAGGCACACACAGGGTGCCTGTTTTGTTATTCCATTATGTTGTGCCTCTGCTAGTCAGCCAGGTGCCATAAGCACTTAATACCAGAACTGATGGAGTTATGGCCACATCTCCAGATTGTCTTTGATGAGTGGAACTAGGGGTCGATTGCTGGGACATCAGCAGGTGTGGGATCCGAGTATACTTCTGCCCTATGACCCAGATGGTACTGGGGATCCCAGGAAAACCTATTCATGAGATAATAAACATTTTAGGGAATAGTTGGCAGCTGATTGCCAACCCTACTTTAACTGTATCAACCTCTCTCATGCAGCAGTGCCATAAATAGGGTAGTCGAAAATGGACCTGAACGCCAAGAGCAACCAATCATAATTGGGTACCAGTTCCCCTATATGGGCCCACTCTATAGTGGCCCAGTCTAGAGCTGTCCTACTGAGTCAAGAAATGACCCAGATGGCAGACTAGTGATGCCCCTAGTCACCCTGTAACAGGGACTGGATAGGACACTGCTGGAGGCTGGATGTTGATATGACATGTCTGGTTTGGAGGAGCAGTGCAAGATGGACAGGCCTGTCACAGGCAGGACAGGACAACATGACATGCATAACATGAGGGTAGAAACAGGAGGAATGCAAGCACATGTGCAGAGTGTTAAACTAAACCCCAATCAAACACATCTAACTACCAATTACCAGGTTTACTAGGTATGCATGAGCAGGATAATCAACAAACTGTGCTGCAATCTGGCCCTCCAGGAGCAGAATTGGGAACCCTTGCTCCATACTAAATGTCTGAAGATTCTCAGTCCTCCAGGTCATGGTTATCGCAAGAAAGGTTATTAAGGGCAACTGGACTTATTTAGTTCTTTGAAAACAGGGTTGGGTTGAAAGAACAGCATTGTAAGTGGGTGATAAATTATACCTAAGGCCATCTACTCTGTTTAACGAGGGTTGTTCTATCCTGTAGTACATTGTTAAAGAAGCAGTGTTACTGCAAGATTGAATGACCCTCGTTAAAAAGAGGAGCTGGCCTTAGGCATAATTTATCAATTTACCACCCACTTACAATGCTGTTTTTTCAACCCTACCCAGACAGTTTCACAGTCGTTCACACCCTGGCCCAGGTGGTCACAGTGACATACATGGAAGCCAGGGGAAAGTGACCATCAAGTATCAATGACTTGAGGGCTCCGCGGGATTTATAAACCTGCTACTCTAACCAGTCAGTCAGAATTGAGAAAGCCCTTTGGATTGGAGGGTGAAACATTTTCAAAGAACTAAATAAGTCCAGTTGCCCTGAATAACCTTTCTTGGGCTCCATACTATGTATCGCTTTAGTGTGTTTCTACAAAAATATGTTTGCAGCACTTATCCTGGTTTAATGATCTTAATTATTGTGTTCTTGTTAATTTAGTAATCTTGTGGTCAGTTCATAGAAATTTGGCTACATTCTTTTGATATCTGCAGGCCTGTGCAGGCCTCTGAAACCTCATTTGAGTGGGGAATATCACTTTTTAGCTGGTAGGCACTGGGACAGAGGAGGAGGATGCAAATGCAGTTTTGTTATAAATAACAAGCACTTTATTAATAATTCCTGAGCCTGCTTATAGAAGACAAAAGGTACAGTAATCATGAAAATGAGCTGGATGGGCCAATAAAGGAACAAAGGAAAGTGAAAATTTTGGAGGAAACCTACTAAACACGTTTTGGTTTTGCTCCACTTGAAGCTGTGTTTGAGGGCTTAATCTCAATGAAATACAGCTTCAGTGAAATGGTCTGTTCTGGACATGACCTTAATTTTCTGATTCTTTTGGCAGTCATGCAACTGGTCATCCACTGTTAAATAAAGTTAAGGTTGTGTCACTGCTCTGCACCGCAGCTTTACTTGTTTCTATAATGAAAATCACTATACCTGTATGTGCATTTGGGTCTGCATGCATTTAAAGGTAAGTTTTATGGCTCTGATAGGTTCAGGCTAGAAATCTGTGCTCAGGTCTGATGTATCTCTGCTGCTCGTATTATCACTAGGACCCCTTCTATCCACCACATCACCCCTGTTCTGCAGCAGCTTCACTACCTCGTATCAACTTCAAAATCCTTATACATTTAAGGCCATCCACCACCTCTCCCCTCCATATTGGTCTGATTTTGTTCAGGTCGCCACTCCATCTCGTTGCCTCAGATCCTCTTCCTCTCTTCTTCTCTCTGTCCCTTCCCACCATCTTGCCACCATGGGGAGCAGGGCTTTCTGCTGCTCTGCTCCCCGGCTTTGGAATTCGCTTCCTCCTGACATTTGAAACACTACTTCTCTTCCTCTTTTTAAAGCTAGATTCAAAACTCACTTGTTTAAAATTGCTTATTCAACATAACCTTTTTTGCTCTGCCTTTTTAATTTGGATTGTTTTGTATAGATTTTGTAAATTGCTTTTACGTTTTGTAAAACATTTGTTGTGTACGGTGTCCTTGAGTGTCTTGAAAGGCGCTTTTAAATAAAATGTATTATTATTATTATTATTAATAATAATAATAATAATCATATCTCATGTTCAACCAAATGGCAAGCAGGGTAATAATATCACTGCTTTGCACCCATAGCTTCCAGGATAGACTCTGGACTCCGCTTTTTTGAAAATGGATGGATGGGTGGATGTTTGGATGGGTAATAATATCACTATTGAGCCCGAGAGGCCTTTAATCCCAAAAATCTATGACAGGGTGCTGGAAAAATGGCTGACCCTGTGATCTGACCCCAAGGTTTATTTTCGGTTTAAACTGCCTAAACTTGAGCTACAAATTATAAATCATACCTTCATTAGGAGAATGTAGTGTTTGGTTGCACGTTCAAGAAACTGGTTCGATAACTGTATGTCTCTTGGAGTTCACTGACATCAGTGACTAAGCAATAGTTTAAAATAGCATTGTTGCTCACTGTTGGTTTCCTAGCTCAGGTGTGGAAAGTGCTTAATTACATTCTGCTAATTAGGCATTTGTTTACTGTCAGGAGTTTGATGGACTAATTGTACCTTTGAGAATATTGTAACCTTTGTGCTTATCATTGTGAATACACAGTCAGTTGAGGTGACCTTGTTTACTAATACACTTTCACACAGAGAAAACACACATACAGTAAGAGAATAAGAAGGCCTTACTACCTTTATACCATTAATGTATTGGAACTGTTTAAGAATTCACACAAAAGTAGAGTGAGGACAGTCAAAATGCTCAAAAGGACAAAGTAACGAAGGACAAGAAAAGTGTTGCGACCCAGAGTCCCACCAGGTAACATTCAGTGCTCCTTTCAAATGCATACCCTACACTTACATATTGTTGACAATCTGCCCATTTTTAGAATAAAAAAATACTCCGGACCGATTACACAAAAATATGATACAGAAACTGCTCAAAAAAGAGAACGGTCTCAAGATCAGAAAGTATCCATCTGGTCAAGACCTGCCTTGTCAGCCATGAAACAGATGGGTCTCAGGTTTCTTTCGCAGACTTAGAGATTCCAGGGCCTGAATATTATGCTTAATTGTGAATCAAAATGTAAGTCTGACTATTATGAAATTTCACAAATAATAACTGATCATTCTTCAGATCACTGATAAAAATATAAGATGTCATGGTATATTTACCCAGGATAATGAGGGAACAGCAAAAAAATGTATTTAAACCATTTATGTAGATTTTAATGAAAGTAGCATGTTTCTGTACCAGATAAACAGTAGGACATAAAGAAAAATAGGAAGTAAAGAAAATACAGCTGACATAATTCTAGTATTGTGACAGGTGTGATGAGAAAAATACATTTGAAAGTTTTTCATTGTCTTTTTCTGTTCTCATATAGTAAATTACTAGCAGTTCACACCCTGACATGAAAAGGTTATATGTTTCATTTCATGACACTTAAGGCTGAATCAAAGCATGTAGCCAAGTTTCCTTCCATAACATATCATTAGTATACAGCAGACTCCAGAACCTCCTGGGAGTAATAGAAAGGCCCAGCAGACTAACTAGCTGGCCTTTAACAACAAAAATCCCACATGTAAATAATTAGATTCTCTAACTACCTCATATTTGAACTGCTCCCAAAGCTACAACATTTGTTTATTAATTTTATAATGAGCTAATAATTAAATCATATACTGCTCTCCTCTCGCAGAGTAAAAAAAAGAAATTGTTGTTTATTGTCCATTTGTCCTTCTAGCTGCCTATTCTGGTCAGAGCCAACAGGAATAGGGTGCAATGTTGGGGTTCAGCCTAGAGGGTAGTTCTGCCAATCACAGGGCACACCAACAGACAATAATCCAACTTTGTTTGCAAACTACAAAAGGCCAGTTAGTCTAAGAGATAAATAGATACACATGGGACAGATGTGATCCAAACCTCCAGCCCTAGAGATTTGAGAAAACAATATTAGCCAGTGCTAGTGCAAGTAGAAGCTGTTTATCATCATTTTATTTAGCTGTACAAACTACTGCAAATCATTTCTTGTTTTGAAGTTTGTTGGCAATAATTATCATTATTGTTCTGCTACCTTATTATTACTTCCAAGAAGTACAAAATGTGCCTACCCCCCATTTGCCACAACCCATAAACCATCAGTCTAAACCAGTCTTAAAACAACACACATAGTACACTTAACATAATACATAACTTCAAAACTTTTGTTCCTTATGGAAATCAGAGTAACAATAATGGTGTTCATTCACAATTGCATATACATTTTATTTTATATTATTATTGAAATATGAAATTAAACTAAATACCAAAACAAAACTAAAACCACAAATAAGAGAAAAGTGAAGTATCATTGTCCCCTTGGATTTCATTTTATAACAGTGCAGCAGCAGACAGAACAGTTTCATCACCTTTGGTTCTCCACATTGGGAAATGGCATCTATTAGAGGCACCATTTGTTATGTAAGCCAGCTACTCAGGTGTAACATTTTACAGAAGCTCTGCTAATGATGTGTTGACTGTTTACAATCAAGTCTGTGGAGATGAATTAATTATTCCTGTGAGAGTATTGCATTTGGCAGTTTGTTATTACATGCGCCCTGTCAGATGTGAATACAGTCAATCAAGAGGTAATTGGCATGAGGCGCAGTGTCATTGTTTGTTTCATCTCACAAGTGTAATCTTAATCCTTTGGGAAAATGATAAAACTCTCCCCACATCATTAGTGTGTAGTGCATGTCTGTGTTTCATCAGCATAAGTTGAAAAACAGTGTCTTTATGAATTGAATGTCAGCTCCAGTGAGCATTGCTCAGAGCTTACACTGTTAGCAACAAATATTGCATCACAGGTCTTTGTATTATGTGCAAACTACATTCCCTTATCTCAAAATTATGGCTGTTGTTGTCTTGTATCCCATGTCTGGTAAGTCATCCAAAGTGCCTACTATACTGTCACATCTATACAACTGGAAATGCAGGAATTTTCAGTAGTTACAGACCAATAAAAGAGAAGAAAAACTATATGGACAAAAGTATCTTAATCATTGAATTTGAGTGTTTCATTCATTCCTATTGCTAGAGGTGTATAAAATCAAGCACCTTGCCATGCAGTCAGGTTTACAAAAACTGCTGAAAGAATGGGTTGTTCTGAAGAACTCAGTGAATTAAAGTGTGATACAGTCATATGATGCCACATTTGCAATAAGTCAGTTTGTGAAATTTTGCCCCTGCTAGATCTTACAGTTAACTGTAAGTGATATTATTGCAAAGTGAAAGCATTTAGGGACAAAAAAAAGACCAAGTAAAGTTAGAGACCAGGTAAAGTAAGAGACCAGGTAAAGTAAGAGACCAAGTAAAGTTAGAGACCAGGTAAAGTAAGAGACCAGGTAAAGTAAGAGGCTGCTGAGGCGCATAATGCATAAAGATCTCCAAAACCTTGTTGACTCAATCACTGCAGAGTTCCACTCTTCCTCTGGCATTAACCCCACAGAGCAGATCAGACAGACATGGCACTCACAGGCTGGGTAGGAGTAGGCAGGGCAGGAATAGAACAGGAGAGACAACAGACAAGGTGGTTGCAGTGCTCGGTAGGGCTCTAAGAAGGGCCACAATACTTTGCACTGAGTGCGAGGATGCATGGGGTTGTAAGGCCTGAGGTAGGTAGAACCGCTGATTGCCACCTAATTGGTGTGCCTTGCCCTGCTGGGTGTGACAATAGAATGCCACCTTTCCAACAAGTCAGTTTATTCCCTGCTAGATATTCCACAGTCAGTTGTAAGTGGCATTATTGCAAAGTGTACATGTTTAGGAACAACAGAAACTCTGTCACAAAATGGTAGACCATGTACTGTAAAGTAACAAAACAGGGTCACAGAGTGCTGAGGCACATGCATCAAAGTGTTGAGCGAATAACTCCAAACTTCCAAATTTACACTGGTATCAACCTCATCACAAAAACTGCACGCGGGGAGCTTGATGGAATGAGCTTTCATGGCCTAGTAGCTGCATGCAAGCCTCACCGGTATAATTCCAAGTATTGGATTGAGTGGAGTAGGGCATGCTGCCACTGGGCTCTGGAGCAGTGTAAACATGTTCAGTGGAGTGACAAATCACACTTCTCTGTCTGGCAGTCTGATGGTTAATCCTGGGTTTGGCAGGCAGGAGAACATTACCTGCCTGACTGCATTGTGCAACTGTAAAGTTTAGTGGAAGAGGAAAGATAGTATGAAGTTGCTCGTAGGAATAGTTTGGGGAAAGCCCTTTTCTGCTTCAGCATGACTGTGCCCCAGTATACAAAGAAAGGTCCATAAAGTCATAGTTGGGTGAGCTTGGAATGGAAGAACTTGACTGGCCCACACAGAGCCCTGACCTCGACCCTATCAGACACCTTTGGGATGAACTAGAATGGAGATTGTGAGCCAGAGCTTCACATTCAACATCAATTCCTGACCTCACAATTGCTCTTCTCAATGAATGGGCAAAAATTTCCACAGACAAACCATATTGTGGAATGGCTTCCCAGCAAAGTAGCAGCTGTCATAGCTGCAAAGGGGGAGAGGGACTAACTCTACACTGATGCCTTTGATGTAAAATGGGATGTCATTAAAGTTCCTGTAGATTTAATGGCCAGGTATCCCAACACCTTTGTCCATATAGTGTAACATTTAATACTTTTGTAATTATGCACAATATTCAGGCCCTGGAGTCTCTATGTTTAAGAAAGAGGCCTGAGACGCCTCGGTTTGATGGCTGACAAGGCATTTGTGAATGTACATCTTACATGTGCAGGATCTGACCAGGTGGACACTTGGTGATCAGACAAATGTTCTTTCTTTTGAGTAGTTAAAGTGTCATATATGTTTTTCTGTAAATGGTGGGGAGTTTTTTTTATTATGCAGTGGGCAAACTGTATCAACAATATATAGGAAATATTGTACAACATATTTATTACATGCTACCCTGAGGAACTCTTAATATTTTCCTTGTACTTTGTTACTTTATCTTTCGAGCTTCTCAATAAATTGTCCCTATGCTACTTGAGTGAATGAGTGCTGAGTGAATTCTTAAATGGTGCCGATACATTAATTACTTAAAGGCAGTAATAAGGTCTTCACATTCTATTATTATATGACTGTTTTTCCAAAAGTGTATCAGTAAACAAAGATTGGCTGTGTATTCACAATAAGCACAAAGTTTATAGTATTCTCAAAGGTATAATTAGCCCACCAAACTCTTGACAGTAAACAAAGGCCTAATTAGCAGAATGTAATTAGCACTTCCCACACCTGAGCAAGAAGACGATGATGTCACTGAACGCCAAGGGATGTACAGTCATTGAACACATTTCTTGCATTGCACCAACACTACATCTTTTTGATGAAGGCATAATTTGTAATTTGAAGTAGTTTAAGTTTAGGCAATTTAAACTGAGAGTAAAGTTTCGGGTCAGAACACAGGGCCAGCCATTTTTCCAGCACCCTGTTGCAGGGTTTTGGAATTAAAGGCTTTTCTCAGGTACAGGTGCAGTGTGACACACCCTTTTATTTATTTACTTAACAGGCCCTAAATTAATTTAATAGTGGATGACCAGTTACATGGCTGCCAATAGAATCTGTAAATTACGCTCATAAGAAGAACAGCCCATTTCACTTAATCTCAGTCTTTCACTGAGATTAAGCTCTTAAACAGCCTCCAATGGAGCAAAACCAGTATGTGCTTTGGAGGCTCCATCCCAAATTTCCACCTTCATTTGTTCCTTTATCAGCCCACCTGGCTCATTACTTTCATTACCTTTTGTTTTATCTAAGCAGGGTCAAGCATCATTAACAAAGGAGCTTATGCATTGCCCTGCAAAAATGCAGATGTCTTCATCACAAAAACAACAGCCATCACTACAGCAGTTTACTAAATTAACAAAAAAGAATACAGTCATCAGAAAGATTAAACCAAAGGTGGTTTGCAGACTTCCCTGCTAGGACAGGTTTAGGCCCTTTCCGCACAAAGACCCAGACTAGCACACATGACTAGAAGGATGAATTTTGTAATTAGTCATTTCTATATGGGTAGAAATTAATTCTCACCCCTGAGAACTGCATGTGATTAAATTATTATCTTATTACAAATTTAATAAACAAATGTTGTAGCTTTGGGGGCAGTTCAGATATGAGGCAGTTAGAGAATACAATTATTCACATGTGGGATTTTTATTGTTAAAAACCAGCTAGTTAGTCCGCTGGGCCTTTCCATTACTCCCGGGAGGTTCTGGAGTCTTCTGTTCTGTGCAAATAACACTGTATACTAATGATGACATGTTATAGCAGGAAAATGAGCTCCATGCTTTGGTTTCAGCCTTGAGTGTCAAGAAATGAAATACATAATCATGTCATATCAGGATATTACATTGTTTATATTGCTAACATATCTACTACATGACAACTGAACAAGACTAGAATTAATTCAGATGCTTGTCTTTTTCTCATCAGAGTTTAGTCCATCCATCCATCTTCTAACTGCATAACCCAAACAAGGTCACAGAGATTCTGGAGTCTATCCCAGGAAGCACAGGACACAAGAACACCCAAGATCTGATGCCATTTCAGGGTACACATTTATATATACCTGAAATCACATTAATGTAGGAGATGCTTTTATCCATAGAAGGCAGGGATCAGATCTGTGAAACTAATCTGCTGGCTTTAGGATTTGAACCAGCAACTTTCAGGTGAGAGGAAAAGAGGTACCAACCCCCCTAACCATACACTGCAATCACAGAAGGCAGTACAGAGAAGCCAGGTTCACCTTGTCAGTCTTTATACTGTGAAAGAAAACCAAACCAAAGTTTCTGCAGCCACACAGAACATGCAAACTTCACACACACGGCCGAGGTAGGAGTCATGCCCCCAGCTCTGGAGGTGTGAGGTTACTGTGTTACAAGTATAATGGTTACTGTTTAATATGTGATATGTCAATCCCAATAAAAACTAATTATTGTCAATGAATCTATACAAACATTTGTCTTTTTTCTTTTCTGTTCTGCATAGGGTGTCATTCACATTGGAGAGTCACGTGATTCGTTCATTTGATAACAGTAACAAGGTGTGGAAAGGCAGTATTCTCATAGGTATAATTATTACATCAATCTCCTCAGGGTCCATGATGAGCAGAAAAAAACATCATTAGAGCAAGAGAGGCCAAAGAAGCACCTAAGCACCTGAGCATCAAGTTTGCTTCTCAGTTTTGGCATCCCTACACTTGGGGGCAAAACCCTTGTCTGTTTATTACAGGAGATGATGCAAAACTGTTATTTAATTGCATTATGACAATATGAAGTCATTCCTAAAAATCTTTTCATAACAACATCTATGCATCCATCTTCCAACTGCTTTTCGGTCTATCTTTTCAATTTGTCATAAGGGGTGAATGTTATACATAATAGTTACAATTATATACTTTATGGGTTATGTGCCATAAACAATTCAGATCTCAACACATACATCGCCAAAATATACTAAGCAAAAATACAAACACAACACTGAACCTACACTAAAATATTTTATTGAAAAGAAATGAATAAATGGAATTTCAACAAGCAAAATGGATTCATTAAGCTTTCACAGATACCACATAAAATAAGGCGGGTCATTGAGAAGAATTCCCACGTTCATATCTAGTATGACCTCCATTTTCGTGCAGAAGCATGACACATCTCCTTAGATGTGATCAGGTTGTTGATCATGGATTATGTACTGTAATATTGTCCCACTGTACAAATTCTGTGTGATATCTGATATTGGTTTGCTGTCCCACATCTGTTCAACTCAAAACAACAACACATTTACAGTACTCCTGTATTGTGATGCCACATCTGTGCAGCAGGATGATTATCAATACTTTAAAAAGGTATTTTTTTAGCAAAATTTGTGTCAGGATTTCCAGCAGCAAACACGGAGAAAACTGAACGACCGCAGATAGGTAGTGTAGCGTGGATGGTAACCCAGACGCGGAGTTAACACGAAAAGGTAGGATAACCACGCGATGGATCTAAGAACGCTCTTTAAATAAAGAGTAAGGATTCCCACCGGAATCCCCGTTCTGAACGCACACACAATCAGAAGGATAATACAGGACTGGAGTACTCACAGTACCGGTAATGAAGATCAGAAGGGCTTGGGTCATTTCGTATGACTGAGCGGCGAGAGAATGAAAAGTTCTGCTATTTATCTTCCTGGCGATCGCCTGAGCGGTGTGCGTGACAGTACCCCCCCCTCCAGGATCGGCACCCAATGGCCCAGGCAGGAAGGACACCCGAAGATGGAAATCCCGCACCAAGGAAGGATCAAGGATGAACTGGGCCGGAACCAACCCACGTTCCTCGGGACCGTAACCCTCCCAATCAACAAGGTACTGAGTACCGCGGCCCCGAGGACGCGCATCGAGGATCCGGCGCACAATGTAAGTGGGACCACCATCAATGATACGGGGCGCAGGGGGGGCGAGGGACGGTGGAACCATAGGGGAAGTGACAAAGGGCTTGAGCTGAGAAATGTGGAAAACTGGATGAACTCGAAGAGTCACAGG
>JAABNY020000035.1:15502929-15518621 GCA_015164015.2 Brevimyrus niger
TTCTTATGTTCTTATGTTTATGGTTCTTCCTGAGTATGAGCATTCATCCCCTGATTCCTTGTGTACCTCTCCTGCCCCAATCGTCCGCTTCTTCCGTGTGCCACGCCCCCTTGTTAACTCTGTGTGGATTCCCCGTGTTTACCAGCTGTTCCTCATTGTTGTCATTAGTCCATTGTATTCAGTCCGCGTTTCCATTTGCTTCCCCAGTTCGGTCATTGTATTGACAGTCTGTTTTTTTGCTTGCCTTTCTTGTGATTAAACCCTGTGTTCCCCGATTCCTGGTGTCCTGCGCTTTTGTTTGTGTTCCGTGCGCCTTCAAGGGTGACAGAATGACCGGACTCAGCAAGAAGACACATCGACTCAGCGAGGCGGAATACATAAACCTTGTTAATGAGGTGATATACTGGCTTCAACAGCCGGAGATCCTGAGGAAGCTCACGGCTCACGCCCTGGCTTCGGATTTTTTCATCGCAGGACCGGCACCTCACGGAGGAGGTGCGTGACAACCTGCGGCAGCTGTGGGTTGGGATAGCTGAGGCTAAGCTTCAGCTGGTGGGCACAATCTGTCAGTCGGCCTTCTGGTCCTCAGGTGACCTTCCTGGAAGTAATCCAAACACCGCCGGCCAATGCAGGAAGGCGGAAGAAAAAGCGGAGAAAACAAGGGCATGACAACCAGAGTGCGAATTACCCCTCCATAATTGGGGGGGGTACTGCCTTCATAACACTTCTTTGACCATTATGGTCCGCTACCACATCAATATGAATAGTCACCACCAGGATCGATGTTAACCCTCTGGAGCCTAGGAGTAGGAAACAGACTTTCACTGACTGGGTCATGATCACACATTTCTTCAAATATCATAAACTTAATTCATGGCAAATAAATTATTTTTAATAAAGAAACAAATCTGTATAGGCTGGGTTTAAGGTTAAATATTCTAGTTTCAATGCATTTTTCCTATAATTATTGTTATTTATTGCTTCTAAAAAGAGGAAACAGCTTAACATTAAACTTGTTTGTCTAGTTTTAAGACTCAACAGTATTTTTAGTGTCTAGATTTGTTAAAATATTTTTAACAAATTTTTAATGCGGTTTTCACTAATTTATGTACTGGTCCATTCTTATGAAAAGCTAAAATGCCTAGTTTTAAGAATTTGTGTCTAGTTTTAATATGCAGTACCATTTATTATCGACTAGATATTAACGCTACTTTCAAGGAATTCTTACCAAGTCAATTTTCACTAGTTCCATTGGCAGATTTTTTCATTAATTACAAGCAAATAAGTGTTGAATTTATCAATTGGCTCTTATTTTTGAAGGCCAATTTTTCGCAGTGCAATGCTAATTATTCAGTCTGGCTTTAGACCAAACCATAGCACAGAAACAGCATTAATCAAAGTAATGAATTATGTTTCTGGCCTTGACTTTATATCTCTGTTGGTGTTACTAGATCTAACTGCAGCATTCAATATGGTGGAACATAATAGTCTTTTGCTAGCTAGAACCTGCGTTTGGCATTAAGGAGACAGTTCTCTCTTGTCTACGTGAACAATGAACCTTCCAAGCCCACAAGTCAAATATGGTGTCACACAGGGATCAGTGCTGGGCCTGCAAAATACAGCAGCCTGAATTTTATACAAACACTAAAAAATTTTATCATATTAGCTGTGTTCTGTGTTCCCTTCACTGGCTTCCAGTTAAGTCTTGGATTGACTACAGAATACTGCTGCTACCTCATAAAGCACTTAATGGCCTTGCACCAGAGTACCTTACCTACTGGTTTCTTACGACTCTTATTTGCTTTGATCTCAAGGAGCAGGATATCTATTAGTACCTATAGTAGAAATACCTAAGGCAGGCTGCTGAGCATAGAGCTCCGCAGCTGGGGAATAGTCTTCCACTGCCTGGAGACCCCAAAATATAAAGATATTCTGCCTACCCTGCTGCCCTGTGGCATCTTCACTATCTGAGGCATCTTTCCAGCCTGCTCGCCCTTCTGCCTGTGACGACTCTCCTGTATGCCCTGCTGCTGTACCACTGTTCATCCTGCAGTCAGAAGCAGTGTATGCACCTGCCCGCCATCACCTACCTGCTCACCACTTTGAAACTCAAATGTTAAAATTTAAATGGTGTAAATTAGGACTTTTTCATTTGACTCTGGCTTCCTCTACCAGACCCTGGAGGATGGGCTCCCCCTTTGAGTCTGGTTCCTCCTGTGGTTTTTTTCAATGTAGGGAGATTTTCCTTGCTACTGTCGCCTCTGGCTTGCACACTGGGGGCTTTGGGCAGGATAATGTAAAACACTTGTACATTATCCGTGCATGTAATGTTCTGAAAATACAAATAAAATTGGACAGAATTGAATCTAGAAGAGAACAGTGTTCTGAAAAAACTAAAAGTCCTGAGAGGGTAATTCGCAGCACTTACAAAAATGCAATCAAAGTCTTAACCACAGGCAATAACTTTGCAAGTATTGCCATAGGCAGAGCGATGGAGAAAAGTTGGAACATTTTGTTTAATGACATATATACATACTCACTCATGATTTAAGTTATTAAGTCCCTGTTAATCATTCAGGATTGTCCATCTTTGACTTTGAGGATAAGCAAGACACAGGAATGTTGGTAGTGAGCCAAATATTTATTAAAGGGGTTCTGGTTTCAGGGTCAAATAGGGTGAGACAAAACTGGTTCCAACTCAGTAACAAAAGCTGGCATGTAACAAACAACATGGTCGATTCACCAGAGAAATCATAAACATGTTGCCTTGTGGGAGAAACATGTGTTTTGTACAACTATCAGTAATTTGATCCATTCACAGGGTAATTACGTGCTCTGGGATAAAGCGGCAAGTTTACCAAATGAACATAGAAAATCAGTCAGTCAGTTACCCTGCAGACATGCACACTGACTGCTCAGGTTCTCCTCTCACCCTTGTATTTGTGAAATGTTTCTTGTAGGCCTGTCACAATAACAAATTTTGCTGCACGATAAATTGTCCGAGGAATTATTGAGATAGACAATAATATTGGACTCAATGGACTCAAAGTCTCTGTTAACAAAAAATGCCCTTGAGTAAAAAACCAAACACAACCAAAGACAATAAATAAAATGGTTTATTAAGTCTCACCACGTCCTCAAAATACAATCGAGTTTAAAGTTTCCACGCACACCTCTGGGAAATTCGGCAAATCCAACATATTTATACTTACATTTCATATAATTTATTGCCACATTTTACTTTACTGCTTATAGTGAACACGTCTGCCTGGGAAAAATTGATCATTATAATCAGATGATCATCATAACCGATGTTCCCGTGTTTTTATTTGACACTAAGAATAGCAAACACTGATTAACGCAATGTGTACTTAAGCACATATAGAACATACTACGTTAAACATTCTCTGCTAGATTTGACTGGGGGATGTTCATAGTTGACACTAAGAATAGCAACACTTATCATCAACTTTTTCAGCAATGGTACAGAGAATATGTGGTCATATTTATTATATGCTGAATATTTTAAATACTAGATATTGCTACATGTAACATTAGTATTATTTATTAATGAAAAATGACTAGTGGAAGATCAGGGTGGCAGGATCTCGCATGAACCTTAGGGAACAGGGACCACAGAAGTTGGGCTTCAGAGAGTGCAACCATTAGTGGGGCTACAGGCAAGGTGGGCCTTGGTGGGCATCAAGACATGCCGATGGGGCACCAGGAGATGAGAGGGGCACCAGTGAGACATCAGGAGCACTGACAAGACACCAGGAGGCGCTGGTGTGACTGTACGTGGGGAGCACCCTGGCAAGGAGCGCGCCAACGAGACGGCAGCAGGAGAAGAGCAACCTGGCGAGACGTGAGAAGCACTCCAGTGGGCTGAGCAGTGAAGTGCTATGGGACTGCTGCAGGCAGAGCAGCTTCTCTCTGCAGGGAAGCGACAGGCAGAGTGGCTTCTTGCAGTGTGGCCAGTACTGGCCTGGCATTGGTGTCTGGCCTCTCTCTTCCAGCCCCAGTAGAGATTCTCCTTGAAATAGAGAAAGGCACATAGGGTGGGGTCCTCACCTCTGGAGTGTGCTGGAACCAGTCCTCCATTAGGATAGTTACAGAGGGCCAGCAGTGACCTCTGCTGGGCCAATCAGGAGGAGACGAGACAGATCATGACAATAATGTACATTAACCTCAGCATGTTGTTGAACTACAGTAGGAAGTGGGAAACCACTCACACTGCAACCTCCACACACATTGAGCCACTGCGGTAATTCAAACCCCGATCCCAGAGGTGTGAGGCGAGAGTGCTAACCTCGGCACCACCATGTCACCCCAGCCACAGCTCCGTTACAGAAGATGCAATTGCATAATAGATATGCAATCTGGATTAAGTCTTTACTTAATCACATTGAATAAATTGATTCTGTAGTGCGTGATGCAGCATGTTCATATATTGCTATTGTTTTCAGTATGAGAGTTTTGTGCAAAATAAAATGATGAAACAAATAATTCACTATATTATTATTATTAATAATATTATTTTTATTATTATTATTACAGCATTTCAGTCCTCATTTGCAATAGAAACTCATGTCATCAGTCATTACATTTTGTCATTACATTTCAGCCATTTCACTTAATAATACAAATTGTTACAAGTAGTCACAAGCATGTTAAATTTCCATAACATTCAAATGATACTTGGACTTTTTAAAATGAAATATTAGTGTAATTGTCCTGCAAGAGGAAAAAAATGCATAAACATAGAAGTTAATGGTAACAGCTACATATCAAAAGATAATATTATTGGCTTTGTAACACAGCTGAGGGTATGAGGTCAAAGTCATGTGATCAGATGATCATAGAACATCTCAGATGAGGATATATAAAGAGCAGAACTGTTTCATAGGTCATTTGTCTGTTTGGACCGAAAGGAGTAGTGGATTACGAGAATCATTCAGGTAACATTTATGTTCTCTTGGATGTTAAAAATGAATGAGTGAATTTCAATATTGAGAAGTATAACTAATATTAATTTCAAATACTGTTTTTTCCTAGCAGTGGACATTGCAGTAGCAGGTACTGGACATTTACCTGTCTTGGGGAACATTTATTTATCTTTGACATCAATACACAACAGTGTTGACAAATAAACAATCAAACAATGACATATTAATACTAATTTGGGTCATGTAAGTTTCCTATTTCGGTTTTAACATTTTATTTGTCAGTTAATTTTAGCTTTAATAATAATAATAAAAGTCTACATATCAGATAGACATTTTTGCCGTTCTGTAGAAAGCTTCAGTGCAATGTTTAACCAGTGGGGTGGGACAGGAGTTCAGTGTGAGGCTGGAGGTTTAACGTCAGATGCGAGACCCTTTACAGATAACAAAAGGAAACACAAGAAAGAGCTCAAAAACAAGGCAGAGTTTTTTACTTTGAAAATACTGAATTCCAGTAGGAGGAAAAACTATAAACTGCATTGTGCAAGAATGAATAAATGTAGTTCTTTCTGTATTTTGTCATTTTCAGTATATTCAGCATTGTTTAGCTTTAAGAAAGATGTTGATTTCAGCATCATTTTGTATTCAGTGATGATTCATTTTAGTCAGTACCAGACTTGGACTGGCCATCTGACATACCGGGCATTTTCCTGGTGCCAATTCCCCCCCCCATATGGCAAAACGTATCATGGGGGTTTTAGACTGGTGTTGTTTTCATTAACAATGACGCTGAATGTCAATATCTTAGTGCTGAACATATTTTACCATGTTGAGTGGTTTTAAATGTAAAGTTATTTTAAAATAAGAACATAAAAACTGACTCAGTAATCAGTTATGTCGGGCATAATTTTCCATGCTTGGTTTTTTTTTAATTATTAAGAAACTGTATCACACATCAGGTTGGCAAATCAAGATTATTACAATGACATGACATAATTTCATCTATTTCAAAAAACAGGAGTGTTATCTATACCAGCAAGTTAGGGAAGGTAAACATGTTTTACTTGTCCAGATCAGAGGAGACTGAGGACAACAAGCCTGAGAAAACATGGGCGACACATCAAACCGAAATGCCACTCCAAGCTCTGTCGTGCGTCCTCAGTATTTTTTCATCACTGGGTTTTCCAACATACCTCATGCTCAGTACTACTTCATGTTCTTGTGTTTTGCTTATATCGTTACTGTCTTGGGGAATTCTTTTGTCATGTTTATTATATACATAGATCGTAGTCTTCATACTCCAAAATATATGGCTGTTTTTACTTTAGCTATAGCTGACTTGGGTGAGAGTACTGCTGTTTTTCCTAATGTGATTAAAGTCTCCCTGCTAAATATACAGCAAGTAACATATGAGGTCTGCTTGTCAAACATGTTTTTTATATATTTTTTTAGTTCAGTACAGTCTCTCACGCTTACTGTTCTAGCATATGACAGATTTATTGCAATTTGCTTCCCACTGAGATACCACAGCATTGTCACAAACACATCAATGGGCGTTATTCTCACTATGGGATGCATGTTTAATGTTGTGTTTGTAGTGGTTGGAGTATCATTGGTAACTAGGCTATCGTTCTGTAAATATTTAGTGGTCGACAGCTACTTCTGTGACCACGGGCCCCTGTACAAACTGGCCTGCAATGATAATACGCCAAGTTATATTATAGTAATGTTATTCACAGTGTTACATTATTTTTTACCATTGATTCTGATTGGTTTATCTTACGCATGTATTTTGTTGGCACTGTTTAAAATTACATCATGGGAAGGACGTCTGAAAGCCTTAAAGACCTGTTTTTCCCACCTAATATTAGTGTCAGCATATTATTTTCCAATATTGGGCATTTACATAGGTGCAATGGCCGGCTCTGTCCACCGTAATGCAAGAATAATCAGTATATCACTCTCATATGGTGTTCCTGCTATGTTAAACCCCATTGTGTATTCTCTGAATACTGCCGAGATCAAGGACTTTGTAAAGAGAATGTTCAGAAGAAACAAACATAGAAGTACAACAGTAACTATGGCAAATGATTAGGCTAGGCTGAGAGACATTATCAAGAAATTAATCTAGGTTTATCTTCAGTGACTGTGTTAGCTTAGATTATTTGATCTTGTTGTAGCTCCAGTAAGAAATGCTTTTTAAAAAGAAATGTATAAACAATAAGAAAAATAAATTGGATTATGTTATAGAAAAACAAAAATGGTTTGAGAAGTTTGACATTCTTGTGGATTCTTTAAACAATACTATTAATATATATGCTTGTATATTTTGAAAAATGTGAGTTAATTATAAATTGTATATTTAAAAAAATATTTAATTCCCCTATCCATACATGCTACATGCCATTTAGATTATTCAGAGGAAACTAATGTGAACACAGAGGAAATATGAAAAGTCACACAGTCAGGGTAGTAGCTTACGGTGCTAACCACTGTGACAATGCACTGCTTTATTTATTTGGTATAATGTCTATACATTTAGAAAACCTGTAAAAACTTATTTGTTAATATGACATCTTTATCACTTTTAAACTCAACCTGCAGAACTAAATTTCTGGAATGCAAAGCATTATCATAAATAACATTAATTTATTTGACTAGTTAATTCCTATCAAGATCGTCTCAATATAATATCTTAGCAATTGACAAATTACAATACTTGGATTTGATGGCAGTTTCATTGTAAATATAACAAATGTTTATTGCTTTACTAAATAACATTTCTGCATCATCAATATTGCCGTTCTAGCATTAGCAGGAAAAATATTGATATTATTACTTTATCCATGTAGCTGTGTCACAACCTGAACCCCTAAACATCCCTAACCCCATAATCATAAGTAATCAAATAAAATATTTTTTTAGTTTTTGCATTTTTACTTTACTTTTTTGATTGCAGTCACAGATTTTTAGAAAATTCAGTTTCTCCTGGAATAAAAATGGTTCCCACAATGTCAAATTAACATATTTTTATCACATTGTCCCCACATTTTAATATATACCTGAACCACACACACACACACAAAAGCCATTTAGAGTGAGCAGTTCTCCTAAGCATATCTTTAGACTGTGGGAGGAGACTCACATAAAGACAAGCTCCTATAGATTTAAAACATAAAAAACAATATTTTTAAATGCTCAATGTACTGTACTAAAACAAGTTAAAATATAATGTAAAAGTAAATGGATTGTATAAATAAAATATAAATAGGGTGTTGGGACTCGGTCATAGACCTCCCACCACCATGCCGAAAACAACAACTCTATGGGGTAGGGGAAAGGAGACCATGCAGTTAGAAAGATGTTGCTGAATCTAGGGTTGTTCGTCAACCGGTCACAAACTGCAGCAGCCCAGTCAAAACTGAAACTGTCCCAAACGACAACGTTGCAAGGTGGCTCTGGCTGCTCTGTCTCTCTCTGGTGGAGCTGGTACACATGATCTCGCAGAACATCGAGGAAAGCCAGCAGAAGCATGATGTACGGACAAAGGGTCTGCATGGCAGTGGAGAACCCCTTGGTAGATGGTAGCATACATGGTCACATTGCCTGCTCACTGGCCAGGAACATTCACCATAGCCAGATGGCCAATAATGTTTCACCCTCTTCTCCTCTGTTTGGTGACATTAAGGCCCAATCCCAATACCCCAACTTAGCCCTACCCCCCTTAGCATTGCAATACACAACAATTACCCTGAGCGCTTTTCCTTAAAAAAAAACAATCTGAATCTAGGTGTTCTTAAACACAGTACAGTACATAATGACTACTCTGAAAAGCAATCATTAGATCACTGGATGGATCATTGATCACTCCCCAATCAATTGTCAAACACATGCCTTTACGATTTCCACATTTTGCCTGCACAGTATATCTTCCCGACCCACTTCATTAGGACATAAAACATCAAGTTTATTTAATAACAAACATTAGGACATAAAACAACATTAATTTAATAACAAAATACCATACTTCACCCCTCTAATGAGCTCTCCCACCGTAACGCGCAACCTGAGCACAGAAAACTTCACCTGACCAGCATTCCGGTTTCCTGAAGCACACCCGAAAGACCGACACCGGCAACCCGCTGCAAACATCGGTAAGTTATTATAAATTAAAGCATGCCCTAATGTTGTCTATTCCAATTGGACAGCCGAAGGCTTGAAATGCGTGTGTGATCCTTCCGAGCGCTCCTGTAAAATTACTTACCCGTTTTAGGTAAGGACCAAATTACATCTGACTCCAATTTATTTAATGATATTTATGGCAATTTTAGTCATGACATTTACTGTTTAAATTACTCCTAGGCTGTGTCTTCTATTGCTGAATTCCCACTAATCCCGGACAATGGGGCATACCGGATTCACCTCGGCTGATAAGGCAATCCGTGACTCTGCTATGTAGGTTTTGAAGTTGGGAAGTCACTACAATATAATACAGTGCCAGCCTAGATACCTGTCAGGACCCGGCGGCCCAATAACGCCCCAGAGGCTCAGCTGACCATTGCCGAATCCGAGCTAGTGAGGGCCACAGAGGTTAAGCCGATGTATACCGTAACTCAGCGTGTGCACGCCTCAGAGGCTGGGCCGGATTTGGTGCCGTCACTCAGCGTGTGCACGCCTCAGAGGCTGGGCCGGTCTATTACCGTAACCCAGCGTGTGTGCACCTCAGAGGCTGAGCCGGACTTTGTGCCGTAACTCAGCGTGTGCGCGCCTCAGAGGCTGGGCCGAACTTTTACCGTAACCCAGCATGTGCGCACCTCAGAGGCTGAGCCGGTATTCACCATAACTTAACTTGGGCAGCCGTACCGGGTCTTAGAGAAACGGGGTCGAATCAGAGGCTGCAAGAGAGTGTTAGAATAACCCCAGTCTGTGTGGAACATGCAGAGGTTCAGCAAAGTCAGACAGCCAAGAAGTAATCAAAACACAGTTTATTCACAATTACTATACATCACATCAATTTAACCAAATCTAGCATTATAATAATTTTAACATGTGGCCACAATTCCTAAATTATATATTCCAATTAAAAGTATCTAAGCCATTTTCTGCCTCCATTAGGTGATCAACTTTCAGTTCTGCAAAAGTACTGGAGGAATAACTTTAATTTATCCATTTTTTTAAATAGGAGCATACAGTAACTCCAAATTAAGTATATGTGATAAAGTACAGTAATACACTGCATTTCAGACAGCATACAGTACAATAAAGCAAACAGCTGCAGTACATGTTATGTGATGAAATGGCAAAGAGTATACAACTTATACCGTGTGTAAATTACCTACCTTTCACATTTTCTTTGCTCAGCTTTCACTGATATCCCATGGACAAGGACATGGTCAACTCAGTACAAATCTCAGAAACTATTTGTCTCCTTGCTTTTGATCTTCCTCTTCCTTCACCTTCATGTCTTTGTGATCCATTGCTCCAAAACAAGTGTCCCATGGGCCTTTTTTCTCTGTGATTGGTGTGAACAATTTTCACTCTTAACATTTCCACCCAGGAAAATGTGTGTGACTTGGGTTTTAGCTGTGATGAAATAAGTTAATCAGTGCCCAGGTTCTGGGTGAGTGATTGGGACGAATGCCCTGTCCCACGGGGTTGACAGGTAAGCCGGCAAGGGGTCAGCAGTAATCAAGGTCGTAGTCCGGATGCAGAGGTCGTTACCGCGAAGAGCTGTCCGACGAATAAGCACAAGACAGGAACAAACAGGACGGGATGAACGTGAGATGCTGGGCTTGGCGGGACAGGTGGATCAGGGACGGGATCTGGACTGAAGAAGGAAGGTACAAGGGTAAGGAGCGAACAAGGGGAAGCCAGGTAAGGCGAGGGCAGGCAGGCAAACTGGAGACAAGAGAAATGCTCGGTATGGCTATGTGACATAAGCGCAATACTTCGCGAGTGTTTCCGGGGTTTTTACTCCTTTTAAAGGAGCTTAATTGTTCCCTAATGTCGGGCCCCACCCCTGTGGGCGTGGCAGATCAATAAGAGAGGTAAGTTGGTAGCTGGGGTGTGGCCTATTTTATGGGCGGAGCTTAAAGCTCTTCCCATCTCTGACGTCATAAGCGGGGGTGGGCGTATCTTTTGTTCAGATTGGTGGGGTGGTTTGGCCAAATGGTATTATAAATGCTTTTGCCATGTGTTGGGGATAGGGGGATGGGAGGGGGGTGTGAAGGGTTTCCGTTTAAACTTTAACAGGATAAAAATACACTAAATGTATTTTTTTTAATGTGTTATTTTTTAATTACGTTTTAAGAAATAACAAAGCGTATAGCAGGATAAATGTAACCTAGCGCATACACGTCCTGCGAGTTCCGTCCGTCCGCAGTAGACAGAAGCACCAAAATGTTTTAAACAAGAAAAACTTTTGTGTTACTTTTAAAAAGAAAGAAAAGCAGGCGTAATTCAAACAAGTAAAAGCCCCAAGCTTTTAAACTAGTAGAGACATGTCCCGAGCGAAACAAGCACAAGTCCCAAACTTTTAAACAAGTAGAGACATGCCCAACTATTTTAGCCTAAGTTTTTAAAAACAAGAAAACCCGCAAACTTTTAACTTTTAAACAAGCACAAGTCCCGAACAAAACACACACACTATTTTAGCCCAAGTTTTTAAAAACGAGAAAATCTGTAATTAGTTTAACAGTTTATTTCAATGTAAAACAGAAAAAAGCATTTTCACCAAACGCGAAGATTCATCAATAGTGGCACCGTCAGTGCGGCAAGGCGCCCATTATCCATGCAGCTCAGCCATGTGCGTGCGATCCGTTTGAACAATGCGGGCAAAATGACGACTTCGAAGGTTGTGCATGTGCATTGACGCAGACATGCATTTCAAAATGGCGGCGCCAACGGAGCGCATGGTATTTTAAATAAAACACTTAACCATGACGTTTTTAAAGTAATGAAGCACTTTTCTACCCATGTGAATAATAAAGTAAAACCCCCTAAACATTTTCGACAACAAGAATCACAGAATAACACCGGTAATCCTTGTTAAAATGAGCGCTCTTTCTCTCTCTCTCTCTCTCTCTCTCTCTCTCTCTCTCTCTCACTTGCTCACCACATAGAGACACTTAAATACCTGTTTGTAAAATTGTTGGCAAAAATGGCTGCTGATCTTATATTTAGCAACATACTATGTTAGAATAACGCCATGGATATATTTTTAAGGGATAAAAACATTAAACAAGTCTGTTAAGCATATCACAGCGGACATGCACAGAATTGCGCACCTGCCGGAGGAAACATGGGGGTAGAATCAAACAGGCCACTGATTTTGAGATAACTTTGATGAGAGAATGACCAGGCTAATAAACATGGGGTAGAATCATCCGCTCCCAGGAGTTCCCAGGCCACTTTGGACATATGGTGTAGTCATAAACCCTCGCCGATGTTTACATGAAACCATGCATTAAACAAAGAATAATGATTTGTAAGACACCCATACAGATATTTGTTAATGTACTGGTTTAAATGCGTTTTAGGGATAATAAAACTTTTAGCAGCGTAATTTTAACCGTGCTCTGGGGTTCATCTTATTAGCATGTTAAGTTGACAATGGTAACTGAGACGCAGCCTGCTTGATAGTTAATGAAACTTAGTCCACATTCAACAGTGCCAGCGGTCATCCACTATATGCAGCAAGACTAGAGAGTGACTATAGCACCCTATTTAACTGTTAGTCCTTATTTAAAAAAAAAACTTTCACAGAATAAAGACTTAATTATTTTAATAAACACTTTTTTCAGTTAATGTTTGTTCGTGCTCATGCGTACACACACACACAAACACACACACACACACCAATGGTCAGGGGCTTTAGAGTTTAACTTTAGGTTTGTGAAAGTGTAGGACCACGATGTGTATCCGAGCCCCCAAAACACACTAACTCAGGCATTCACTAACTTATCGCGAAAAAACAGACAGAAGTAGACTTGTGAATTTTAAAGAAAACACATAAACGGTTTTGTTATTGTTTGAAGGTATAAAAACTTTAGATGCATCTGTTAAATAGGCAAACAAAAATGTGTTACTTTAAATTAGTGTACAATATAACCTTAACTTTAGACGCAAGATGTACACCCTACACACGCACAGCACAGGACATGTGCACAGGCGTGCGCCCAGGGCTTGGCCTTTAGAGGTTGATCATCAAACTGAATCAAAAAATGACAGATATATGTAAATTATGTTTTTCTTAAAATGTATGAGGTTCGTTTTGTTATAGCGAAATTTTAAATTAGTATGAGTGTGATATTAATCATTTAGACAATAAGAATTGAGGAAGAAACTAAATAGCTGCTAGAATTGACCGGCCTGGCAGGCAAAAGTGTGTTTTCTTATCTCACAAGCCATGGAAAGATGGGGCAAATACTGATCCTAACTCTCCTTTTACACACGTCGCGTATGCCTCAATATGCCAGATGATGCAATATGAAGGTTGTTTTATTTTCAGTTGGTGAATATGTGTATCAAGATGTATTTCTATCCATCGCTATTAATCACCTTTTCAGTGCAGGGTTACAGTGGAATAATTTTTGAAACACAAAAAATGTATTGATCAATACTGCCACTTCGGCATCAGCTACTGGTAATATTGTGAATAGTTTCGATTTAGCTAATGGGTTCGCTTACAGTACATTATTTCTTAGCCAGATGCTTTTGTGAGGCTTTGTTTCTTTTGTGCAATGTGCAGTAAATTGTTATTCTTGTTTGTTTATATTCTTCAGGGGTGGCAGAATAGAATATGATGGATTTGACAGATTTTCAGGTTTGAGAGGTAGGAAGGGCTTATACAATCCTAACTCAATAACACAACCTGGTGGAGAAAAAATAACATGGCTGATTCAAAAAAATGTTCAGGTTCAGAAATCCAGTAGAAATTCTGTGAATACTCAACTCATTGGTTGACATCTTGGTCTGGATTTGTACTTTCTGAAACTGAACTTTCAACCTCTGCTTATAATTTATTTCCCTTAGCAAAGCAAATTGTAGCTAGGAGTGAGGACAGATATCAGTAGTTTGGTTCAGATTACAGAGTGCCACTTCATCTTCAGAAAACAAGGGGCAGGTTTACAAAATCAGTTAAGGAAATCTTGGTCAATCAATTCTCCCTACAAAAAGTCCTGGGGCCTGTACTATGAAGTGGGGTTACTGGCGTATGGGGGTAACTTGTTGGATTTAAGGTAGTCTGGGCAAATGAAAGTAAAATAAAATGAAGTCCATTTAAACTGTGGTACCTTAAATCCCCGCTTCGTAGTACAGGCCACTGCACTGCACTGATAATTTTATTAGTCTTTGTTAAATACCTATATGTGAAATAAAGTTAACTTCATTTCAACTAATGAGCTTAATTTTTACTGAATATGTGCTTCCATTCCTCTTTGATTGTCATGTAAGACATCATTTAACTTCTGAGGAAAATGCTGATTTCATTAATAATATGGTGGTGGTGGTGGTGGATGGCTAAATGAATTCTACAATTTTATAATTTTATACATGTATACAACTGTTTAAATAGGTATAAGCAATTCTAATTCCTCAACCGGCTAAAATGATGATTCAATTTCATCAATGTTACATATAATGCTTTAAATTAATTACATACTGAATATTACATGAACCATATGTTGCTGTATGTTACATTATTATTCTTAATTAATGAAAGATGATATTGTCTATCACTTAATATACAGTAAACAATACAGTACAATGATGATCTCGGGAAGTCCTGTTATATGTATCTCCACCAATACGCAACTTATCAAAAACTAATACAGTCATTATGTTTTCTCAGGCATTTCAATGCTCACTAGCAAACATTCAAAAAGACAAATCATTTTATCAAACATTACATTCTCTCAGCCATCTGAGTTAATCATTTTATCATTACAAAAACTGTTAGCTGACATGGACATCAAACATTCTGTAAACTTTAGTTAAAATAAATGTAACTAAGGCTCAAAGTAAATATTTGTGTAACTCTGCCGCAAGAAAATAGTAGAAATTCATAAACCAATGATAACAAATACATACTTAAAGAAAAGCAGCTGATGGTTTCTAAGGGTCAGAGATGAAAGTCAGGTGACTTATAAGTCAGAGGACCTATAAAGAGCAGAACGATTTCCTAGATCCTTTGTCTTTTTGGACGGGACTACAGAAGGCATTACTCACATTTTCTTTTGTACTGTAGATACCCCACAGGTAACATTTGCACAGAAAGGTAAGTTTGTCTGTAAATGTAATGTAATGCAAATTGTTTCCCTATACATTATAGAAATTCACTGAATACTAAAAATGATTGCTCATGGTCTTTGATATGGATAAAATTTGATGTTAATGTTTGTTTTAAATACTTTTTATTTCCAGGACAGGATAATATTTAGTATGTAGTTACAGGTATTGAATATTTAGCCGCATAACACTTAATTATCATTTTAAAATCTTTATTATTCTAGAAATTATTCGCACAATAATTTTGACAAGCAGACTATCAGATTGACAAATTAAGATAATCACTATGACAGTTAATATTGTTTTTACATTAAAAAAACTGAGAAATTTCCGCTGGGGTGGCATGTTGGTTTGATTCTCTCACACAATTTCTATGCTCTCCTCGTGTTGCATGATTTTCTTCTGCCTATTCCAGTGTGCTACCGCACTCCAGGAGGATATTTGATATCTGTAAATTGCCCA
>JAABNY020000035.1:15520447-15534930 GCA_015164015.2 Brevimyrus niger
TTCAGTGCAGTCTGTCATGCTTACTGTTCTGGCATATGACAGGTTTGTAGCAATTTGCTTCCCACTGAGATACCACAACATTGTCACAAACTCATCAATGGCCATTCTTCTCACTGTAGGATGCATATTTAATGTTGTATTTGTAATGAGTGCAGTGTTGTTGGTTACTAGGCTGTCTTTCTGTAAATCCATAGTGATTGATAGCTATTTCTGTGACCACGGACCTCTATACAGACTGGCCTGCAATGATAATATGCCAAACTATATCATGGTAATGTTATTCACAGTGTTACATTTTTTTCTGCCATTGTCTCTGATTTGTTTATCTTATGTATGTATTTTGTTGGCGCTGTTTAAAATTGCATCATGGGAAGGACGTCTAAAAGCCTTAAAGACTTGTTTTTCCCACCTAATATTAGTGTCAGCATATTATTTTCCAATATTGGGCATTTACATAGGTGCAATGGCCGGCCCTGTCCAACGAAATGCAAGAATAATTAATATATCGCTTTCATATGCCATTCCTGCCATGCTGAACCCCATTGTGTATTCTCTGAATACTGCCGAGATAAAGGATTTTGTAAAAAGAAGTTTCAGAAGAAAAACATACAAAAACACAGTAACTACAGCAAATAATTAGTCAACTGAATGGTTTTAGCTATAAATCTATATATCATTAATGACTGTGTTGGCTTACTTTTTTTTCTCGATTTTATGTCATACAGTAAAGTAGTTTAACAATAAATGTAAAGGTGGATTTTAGAATGAGACTTCAAAATATATGTAAATTTGTTACATGAACGTTATAACAATTGTCATGGCTTTTAACCATTTTTTTAATTGTGATATACCAATTTTTAGACCTACCAAAAAAAGGATTAGCTTATAGAAAAATTATACATGGTTTTAAAACACAGGTCTGAGTTTGATTTTTTGTGTGTTCTTTAAGTAAAAAATATGAGAAGTATATTTTTAAAAGTATATTGCGAAATGTTTGTTTGATTCATCCATCTACACATTTTACATACCATTTGAGAGTATTCAGAGGTAACCAGTGTGGACACAAAGAAAATATGAAAACTCTTCAGTCAGACAGAGCCAGGATGGCGGCTTACAGTGCTACCTACTACTTTATTTGTTTTGTATAATGTCTGTACATTTAGAAAACCAGGAAAAATAAATGTTCCTATGATGAGTTTTTCATTTTCGCATTCAACCTGCACAATACATTTCTGGAATACAAAGCAAACCTTTAAAAAATAAACTTTAATTTTTCACCATTCATTTTGCAATTCCCTTTGATGTCAATATGACTGTTTCGGAATAAGGTTTAATCATGTGAACAATTCCTGTTGAGTCAGAGTTAATTGTAAAAATGTAATACCTTGAAATTTGTCATTTTCATATAAAATAGTGATTATTCATTGCTTTACTAATTAAAAATGTTTCTATGCTTTATGCAGAAAAAAAAAGCAGTTGTTCATTAGGTCCATCAATATTGCTGCTTAATTGTCTCAGCATTGGTTGGGAAAAAACACTGATATTCTGACCTTATCCTTGTGACTATGTAACATTCCAGTTACATGAAATTACCTATAACCACTTAACCTGTTCTGGGTTGTCGAAGGCCCTGAAGCCTATCAGGCATCAGGGACTACAAGATTGCCTTACAGTCTGTGTGGAATGCCACTCCATCACAGGGCACCTAAGAGAATAGTCTACACACACTTCAGCCATTTAGAGATACTAATTATCTCAACTTCTTTATATTATGCTTTTTATATTATGGATGTTTTGGCGTCATTAAATAAAAACATCAATGTTTCTTTTTTTCCGACTACCAACATTTGTTTTAGGACAACATCTTGTATTCAGTGTTGGGCTGCAGTATGTATTTGTGTGTGTGTGTGTTTTTTTTTTTTAAAGTGCATTGGTAAACATTGAAACTTTCCTGACATTTAGTGGTATAAGTAGGAATAGCATCTATTTAACAATATGATTCATTTACATTTTCTTTTCAAATGCCTTTGTGAGGCATACAAGTACATAGTTGTTGAGGAGCCAACTTTGGTACAAATGCTGCTTGACAAATATACGGTAAGCAAAATGTAGTCATGGAAAAACAAGTACTTTGAGGCTGTGTCAAGAGTTTGGACTCGGTTACAGAGGATGATTACAGGGAACAAGAGGAGGCGCACCAGTGCAAGCAGCACCGATTGATACGTACAACAATGGTGATGTGCAATAACAACAGTAAGATGACAGAGACACCAGGCTCTACACAGCACAGATGGGGTTCCCAGACGTTATACAGTTGGTCTGTTTTTGAATGTAATATACTGTTCATGTAAGGTACTGTAATGGAACTAAATCCAAAAGCAGTCTCTGCCAGCCTTTAGCAGTTGGTACTTTGCCATTAATCAACAAACAAACAAACTGCTCTTCCTTGCAGCAAAAGTAAGTATGCAGTATAATCTCTTGTTTTGTGATGCCACATACTGTACAGTGCTTGTAGAAAGTAAACACCCCTTGTTGAAGCACCAGGTTTTTGTGATATAAAAAATTAGAATATGATGAATCATTTAATAACTTTTTCATCTTTAATGTGACCTATAACCCATACAATTCAACTGAAAAACAAATAAATCTGTAAGTATGCACCCCCTTAAACTAATAGTTTAAGCACCTTTTGGTTTAATTATAGCATTCACTCAGCATTATTCAGTCATAATTATAGCATAACTGCAGCGGGTGGCTAAACTTGTGTGCTTGTAACCAGTGGGTCGCCGGTTCAAACCCAGCTTCGGTGGGTACTTGAGCTAGGTAGCCAAATGTGCACAGCATACTCTCCATAAAGCCAACTGCGGAGACGTAAAAGGTGTTTTCCCCATGAAAGTCAATGAAGATTCTACGGGCAGTGGTTGATGGTTAGGGAAGTGAACTTGTAATCAAAAGATTGCAGGTTTGAATCTCCCACCAGCAAGTCACCCCTGAGGCACCCTGAGCAAGGTACCGTCCCCAAGCGCTGCTGACTAAGCTGCCCCCTGCTATGTCATGAAAGTCACATATGGGTTAAATGCAGAGGACACATTTTGTTGTTGCACACTGTGTGCTTTGCTGTGGTGTGTTAACAATGACCACTGATCACTAAATTCAGTCTTCTTGGGTAGGAGTCTATCAGGCCTCATCTTGACTTGGCAATATTTGCCCACTCTTCCTTGCAAAAGTGCTCCAATCTGTCAGATTACAATGGCATCTCCTGTGCACAGCCTTATAAAAGAATTTTTTCAATTGGATTTAATTCTGGGCTCTGGCTGGGCCATTCCAAAACTTTAATTTTCTTTTGGTGAAGCCATTCTTAACATTTTATAGTTTTAGGCAAAAGGTTTTCATTTTGAGTGGCTAGAATTTTTGAAGGCATCTTCTGGATCACATTGAGAAGGGCTATTGGTCTGTATGGTGAGCAGGACTTCGGGCATTTGTCAGGTCCAGGTGCTTTACTGGTCTGTAATGGTCTTATAGCATTCAATATATCCTCTCTGGTAATGGGGCTATTGCAGTCAGATGGCTGCTCCATTGATATTTAGGCTGGTTGTAAACTTCCTTTATTAGGTCAAATACACCATGTAGCTGTTTAGCTGTTTAGAGATTACAGTACAATACAGTGCAATTTTCTTCATACTACTGTTCAGTGATGACCCCAGAAGGGGTTATGCCCTGCCTTCCTGGCCTTCCTGTTATCTCCCTAACTAATGAGCCACACCTGTTACACATTTGTTTTCCATCTTGTTCCTGCCATTGTGTCATTCACATCCTGTTTGCTCCCTCATTAGTCCATGTGCTTCACAGTTTGGTGCTTCACAGTTCTGACATTAATGTTGCCTCTCCTGTTTGCCCTAGTAGTCCAGTTTGTTTCAGTTCTGTTTCCTTCTTTCATAAAACTCCCTGACTCCTGCTTCCTTCATCCCATTTGTCACTATTTCTGGCTCCTTTCATTGTTTCAAGCCCTTATTGGACAACATATCACAAGAAAAAGACAACATATCACAAGCCCCACCTTATTTTACAGATATGTTTCATGGGGCTTTTGCCTCTCTTGTGGCCAGGATAGGTGGCAATTTGTGCGAGGGGCAGGTAATGCTTGTCAAAACTTACAATACAAAGGCAGGAATTCCAAAATTTTGAAAAGAAACAAATTATTAAGTTTAAAAAAAATTATTCAAGTTATTTTTTCTCCTTTTTTGTTTTGCTTCTAATTTTGACAGTTCTTTTTTTGTTTTGCTTCTGTGATGTTTTTTTGCTTCTGACTTTTGACACTGTTTTCATCGGTGGGTGGGCCTTACGTGTCTGTTAGTCAACTGGATTTTGGTGAGAACACTCTTTTTACCATCTGAGCATGCCCACCCCATGACGCTTCAGAAAATCTCAACATGGTGGGAAGGTCTGGAACCAGTTTTCAGCAGGTAACACTATCATGAGATTGCATCTTTGCAGGTCTCTAATACTATAATACCCAGTATTGGATGTACTAGAAATGGAACATGAAACCCTCATAAGTCTTTGCACACCTCATTTTCAACGAGAAGTGTGGTAGCACTTTAGGCCATCTCCAGAACTGTCATCCGGCAAATGAATGAGCACAGTTTTTCAGTTAGAAAATCATACTTTGAGATCTCTGATAATGAGACCAACCATAAACTGATTCACTGAGATGTCTTAATTTGTTCAGTCTCTTACAGTTACTTAAATACACAGAGTCAATTAAACACAACTACAAACAGCTGTTAAGCCGTTGTTAGAAGGTCTCGCTATGCCGGCTCCCTAGACACCCAATCTTACTGTGCCAGCCCCCTCGAAACGCCCGGTCTTGCTGCACTGGGTCCTGAGGCACCCCTCCTCCTCGCACCCGTCCCAGAGGCACACCTCCTGGTGCGTTCCAGTTCCCACTTCCGTGGCTCCAGTTCTCATTTCAGAAGTTCCTGATCCTGTAGTTCTGATTCCCGATCCCATGGTTACTGTTCCTGATTCTGTGGTTCCTGTTGCTGATCCAGTTTGTACATTGGTACATATAGCTTTGAAGACATGGATTTGAATTGTGGACCTCTGACACGATATCATCTGGGAGGCCATAATAACAAAAAACCCAGGAAATTAACCCTTCAGCAAGGTCTGCAGCATTCGGGAGTTCGGATAGGGAGACGAGACATTTTAGAGTATCGGTCCATTATAGTTAGGATGACTGTGTTACCTCTAGGGAAGGGAAGATCTTTAATGAAATCCACTACAAGGTGAGACCAGGGATGGGATGGAACCGGTAGGGGATGAAGCAGGCCGGCTGGAGGTTGATGAGTGGACTTCAACTGGGAACACTCAGGGCAAGCTGCAACATACCTCTCGACGGCCAGCCTTCACCATGGCCACTAATACCTTGGTGACACTAACTGTTGTGTCACTGGGACCGCAGGATGTCTCGAGCTATGAGCGGTGTTGACCCATCACAGCATTGCCGATTGGAGGTGTCGAGGTAAGTACCACCGACCTGGGGGACTTCCCTGGGGAGGTGTCGAGCGCTCATTAGTGAGCCGGAGTGCCTCCTTCAGAGACCAAGTGGTAGGTGAGACAAAGCAGGTAGGTGAAAGACGGTGTCGCCCCGGGAACCAGCTTCCAGGGGATCGTATTGCCGAGAGAGAGCATCCGCTTTGGCGTTTTTCTTTCCTGGAAGGTAAATGACCTTGAAATCAAATTGGCCACCTGGCATGTTCACTTGGTGTAGGTTGAGCCTCTTAACTCTCTGCAGGTACTCCAGGTTCCTATGATCTGTAAAAACTTAGAAGAGGTGTAGGGCTCCCTCCAACCAGTGCCACCACTCTTCTAAGGCCAGCTTGATGGCGAGTAGTTCTCAGTCCAACACATCGTAATTTCTTTCTACTGGGGTAAGTTCTTTTGGTCTTTGGTCCCCTTGCTGTGCAGTTGCCTCTCTTCCAGAACAAATACCCATGTACCAGTATTGGGGAGGCTGCAGGGATTCTCAGAGGACTCCCAGTTGAGTTACGGGGCTTGTTTGATCAGGTAGAGGTATTTATTAGGATTTTGATGGTGGTGCCATCATGTGTCGTCGTGTGAAGCGGAAAGGAGTTTCAGTACATTGCGTCGACTGAAAACATGGTTACGAGCAACTATGAACCAAAACAGACTTAACAATCTAGTTGTCTGTAATGTCCACAAAGAGAGATTGGACATGCTGAACATAGACACGATCTGCCAGGAATTTGTTGGATGTAGTGACACCAGAAGGAGTACATTTGGTTCCTTTGTTTAGAGAAGTGGTACTTTTGTGACATGGAAATGTCTCTGTTCGACAGACACTTTACAGTAGTTTTTTACAAATAGGCAGAGTCTTGCAAGTGCGAGAGCAGCCCAGCTCAAACACACTGAGTTCAAAGCTGGTGAATGAGAACCGTATTGATAGTTGCTTACACTTAAAACGATTTTAAAAAATCGTTGCTATTCCTCCTCCTCAGCCCAACATCCAAGGGGAATTAAAATAGCAAAAATCGTCAGGTAAAAATTCAGAGAAGATGCTACACTCACCAGTGCTCAGCCACGTCTCACACAGACAGAGAAAGCTGGTTCTGTTATTCTGAGCTTGGCTATATTGCTGGAAACACATCCAACATACTAACTTTGAGACAACATCCAATTTTGTACGACCGGAGCAAGGCAGAAACTGCAAGTTAGTCTTCCTGTGACCATAGTCAAAATATTGTGTTTCACCTAGGGCAGAAGTCTTCAAAATGATTGTAATGCCAATGGAAATCCATGTTAGTATCCTGTGTGACGGAGTTTGTTTACAATTCCATCCATCCATCCATTATCTTCCACTTGTCCGGGGTTCCAGTTGCAGAAGTAGCAGCTTCAGGAGAGATACCCAGACCTCCCTTTCCCCAGCTACCTCTACCAGCTCCTCGGGGAGGACGCCAAGGCGCTCCCAGGCCAGCCAAGAGTTATAATTTCTCCAGCGAGTCTTGGGTCTGCCCCAGGGCCTCCTCCCTGTAGGACATGCATGGAATACCTCTCTGGGTAGCCGCCCAGGAGGCATCCGCACCAGATGTCCAAACCACCTCAGCTGGCTCCTTTCGACGTGGAAAAGCAGCGGTTCTACTCTGAGGCTCATCTGGCTCATGACCATAGGTGAGGGTAGGCACAAAGATGGACCAATAGATCGAGAGCTTTGCTTTTTGGCTCAGTTCATTCTTAGCCACGACAAACTGGTTAAGTGCCTGCAAAACTGTACATGCCGCTCCAATTTGTCTATCCAGCTCCTGATCTTGCCTACCCTCACTCATGAACAAGACCCTGAGACACGTAAACTCCTCCACTTGAAGCAGTACGCCTTCCCTGACCTGAAAAGAGCAAACCACCTATTTCTGGCTGAGAACCATGGTCTTGGACTTGGAGGTGCTAATCCTCATCCCCGCCGCTTCACACTTAACTGTGAACTGCCCCAGAGCACATTGGAGGTCCCCAGCAGATGAAGCCAACAGGACAACATCGTCTGCAAAGATATTTCGGATGGTTTGCCAGAACCTTTTTGATCGAAAGTCACTTTCCATGGCCTCACCACTCCTCCCACACCCAGGTTTTCGCTTCAGCGACCGCCCAAGCCGCATTCCACTTGGCCTGCCGGTACCAGTCTGCTGCCTCCGGAGATCCCCGAACTAATAATTCCCAATAGGCCTCCTTCAGCTTGACGCCCCCCCTCACCTCTTGTTCCACCATAGGGTACGGGGGTTACCGCCACGACTGGCACCGACCACCCTGCAGCCACAACTCTGTACGACCCATTCCACAATGGAGTGACTATTCAGATTCAATGCCCCCGACCTCCCCTGGTATGCAGTTGGAATTCGGCCGGAAGTGCAAGTTAAAGCTCTGGTGGAGAGGAGCCACTGCCATACGTTCCCAGCAGACCCTCACTACATGCTTATGCCTACCAGGTCTGACCGGCTTCCTCCCCCGCCACCTGAGCTAACTCACCACCAGGTGGTGATCAGTTGACAGCTCTGCCCCTCTCTTTACCTGACAGAAGACAGAAGGCTACAGGTCGATGATCGATTTTATAATCGTATTCTGTCCCAGGCATGTTCATATCATGTCCATTTATGGATACCCTTATGCTCAAACATGGTGTTCGTTATTGACAAACCATGCATTGCAATAGAAGTACAATGGCAGAACACCACTCGGGTTCAGATCAGAGTCCGTTCCTCCCAATCACCTCCCTCCAGGTCACACTGTCATTGCCCACGTGAGCGTTGAAGTTCCCCAGCAAAACAATGGAATCGCCTCGTGGAAAGCTAACCAGCATACCACTAAGGTAATCCAAGAAGGCCGGGTACTCTGAACTGACATTCGGCGCAGGGAAACAGCCCTCTTGTTCACTGGGGTAAACTCCATTGTTAAAGCACTGAGCTGTGGGGTCACCAAAAGCCCCACGCCAGCCTGGCATCGCTCACCTACCGCAACTCCAGAAGAAAAGAACATCCAGCCTCTCTCCAGGAGATTGGTTCCAGAATCCATGTTATGCGTTGAGGTGAGCAACCTCAACCTCACGCACAATCTCAGGCTCCTTTCCCACCAGAGAGGTGGCATTCCATGTCCCGAGAGCCAGTTTTGTTAGCCAAGGATCGGACCGCCCGGGCCTCCCTTTGCCGCCACCTGATCCACAATGCACCGAACCCCTGACATTCCTCTTGCGGGAGGTGGGCCCACCACCTGGGGACAGTCCCGCGTGCCTCTTTGGGGCTAAGCCCGGCCGGACCCCACAGGCCAAGGCCTGGCCACCAGGCGCTCGTCAACAGGCCCCTCCCCCAGGCCTGGCTTCAGGGTGGGGCCCCGGTGACCCTAGTCTGGGCGAGGGAAATGAAACTTTGATATAATTTTTTATCATAGAGTTCTTTTGGATTGCTCTTTGTCTGGCCGCTCCCTGGGGGCTTTTTTGACTTGGGAGACCCTAACAGGGACCCTAACTCTTCCAGGAGTACATGCAGGGCCAACTAAAAGATTGTAATTGGTTGCATTTACAGGCAGCAAATGGTCTTGAAATACCATATGTGGGCAATGTTGAGTTGGCAGTGGAGGTGTTGGGTAAACATCTACCAAAAAGAGGCTGGTTGGTGGTTAGGGATTCTCCTGGGCGGCGCGATTCTAGTACACCAGGGGTGCTGGGAATGAACGTGATCAGGGAATCCTTTACTGAATTATTTATCCAGCATGGTTCCAACCTCTTTGATGGTTCAACCATGGGCCCAGAGGTCCAACAGTGGAAGGAGGTGTTCCAGTTCTGCCAGAAAGCTCAAGTCAATGATCCTCACTCCACGGGATTGGTGAAAGTAGGAGGCCAAAAGGCTATCTATATACCTGGGGAAACAGTTAAGCTTGTTGCAGCAACCTGTGCTGAAAAGTTGGGTGGAGTTTCAGGGGAAGTTCTCTTTGAGCCCCCAGTGCAGCTCGGCAGCTGCCAGGTAGTTTGTTGCCCCTTCCGGCCATCCTCAGAGTATATAAGGGGACTGTGTATGTTCCTATTTTGAACATCAATAAAACGATGGCTATTCTTTCTCCACGCTGTCCAGTGGGTATAGTGACACAGGCCCAAGTAGTAAGCCTACCTCCTGGGGTAATAGAGAGGGTGGGGCCGGTAAATCAGCCTCCTGGGGAGGAGAGTACCTTGAGCGGGGTAACACTTTCTGTTAATGCCCATATGGGTGGTTACTGTCAGCGTATGGGTGAGTGACGGGCGGAAAACGAGGCAAGAGAACTCCAGTTAAGGAATCAAAGGGTTTTACTGAAGGAAAACAGGCAGGGTACTCACACATGAAGACATTACAATGACCGATCTGGGGAAACACTACAGAGACACTGACTAAATACAAAGCACAAGCTAGACTTAACAAGCAACAGGTGACTCCAATTAGGGCAAAACAGGAGGTAACGATGGGGGCGTGGCACACAATCAGGATCGTTGGGAACTGGGCGTGACAGTTACCATATGTGTTGGAGCAAATTCAGGGACTTGATCTATCAGAATTGTCTTCATTGGAGCAGGAAAGTGTTAGGGGTTTGCTGAGGCAATATACTGGAGTGTTTTCGTCATCGGAAATTGACTTGGGATGTACCACGCTCCTGTCACACGATATTTCCCATATGGATGATAAGCCTGTGAGACAAAGGTTTAGGCGTATCCCCCCATCAGATTATGAGGCTATGAGGGCTCATATTCATCAACTGTTAAATAGCCAAGTTATCCAAGAGAGTTGCAGCCCCTTTGCCTCTCCCATTTGTGCTGGTGAAAAAGAAATATGGCCGCTTGAGAATGTGTGTAGATTATCGGCAACTGAACAGCAAAACCCATAGGGATGCATTCCCCCTGCCTCGGATTGAGGAAACCCTAGATTCTTTATCCGGGGCTCAGTGGTTTTCGACTATTGATTTGTCCAGTGGATACCATCAAATCCCTGTAACGGAGAGTGATCGTCCTAATACAGCTTTTTGTACCCCCTTAGGGTTATTTGAATTTAATAGAATGCCCTTTGCGTTGTGTAACGCGCCTACTACGTTCCAGCAATTGATGGAGGGGATATTTGGGGAGCAGAATGGGCAGTCATTATGGTTGTACTTGGATGACATTATCATTTGCAGGTGAACATCTGAAGCACCTGGCGCTAGTGTTGGGACAATTACAGAGGGAGGGAGTGAAGGCTAATTTGGAGAAATGTTGTTTTTTTTAGGAAGGAGGTGCGTTACCTTGGCCATCGTATCTCCCATGATGGTGTCTCTACTGACCCAGAGAAGGTGTCTGCAGTAGCAAATTGGCCTAGGCCGAGGAATATCCAGGAACTGTGGTCTTTCCTTTGTTTCGCTAGTTAATATCGGTGTTTCATAGAGGGATTTGCAAGACTGGCATCTCCCCAATATCATTTGGTAGCAGAACAAGGGGGGGTAGGGGTCGTAGGGGCCAGAGAGTGAGTTTGGAGGAGGTGTGGCCAGAAGGATGTGAGGAGAGTTTTCAGCAGCCAAAGGTACGACTTATTAATGCTCCTACTCTGGCTTTTGCAAATTTCTCTCAGCCTTTTGTTTTGGAGGTGGACGCTAGTCATCATGGACTAGGGGCTGTGCTCTCTCAGGAGTAGGAGGGAAAGGTACGTCATGTGGCATATGCTAGCCGGAGCCTTAATCCAGCTGAGAGGAAGTACAGCTCTATGAAGCTGGAATTTCTGGGGTTGAAGTGGGCAATGACAGACAAATTCCGGGAATATTTATGGGGCCAACAGTGTGTAGTATAGACTGATAACAATCCGTTGAGCCATCTGAGTACTATAACCGTGCTCCCGCAGCATTCTTCGGCCAGGTTAAGGAGGCTTCAGGAAATGGATCCTACCATTAGTGCTATTCTTCCTTTTTGGATTGCAGGACATAAGTGCTCTTGAGTAGAACGAGAGGGGCTGCCTCCAGCTTCACAAGAGTGGAGTGCTGCGGGAGTGGGACCACCTCATAGTGGCAGATGGTCTCCTGCACCGTAGGGTCTTTAGGCCTGATGGGGGCGAAAGATGGTTGCAATTTTTGCTCCCAGAATCTTTAATGAAAGTGGTTCTGCACCAGTTGCATGATGCCTAGGGACATCAGGGCAACGAGCGGACAGCGGATTTGGTCCACCAGAGGTGCTTTTGGCCAGGGATGGCCAAGGACATTAGGGAATGGTGTGAATAGTGTGAGCGGTGTACGCTCGCTAGATCTTCCCAGACACAGGGACAGGCTCCAATGGGTCATTTGTTAGCAGATAGGCTAAATGAAGTGCTAGCTATAGATTTCTCATTTTTGGAGCCCTCTAGGGATCATCATCATCTCATCATCTGGTCAGCCTGAGCCGACTAACCACTAAACTTCTCCACATTTCTCTATCCGCCATCAATGTCGCTAGCTCTCCTGATGTTGTTACACCAGAGTGTCTCTTGAGCACGTCAATGAAGGTTGTCCTCGGCCGCCCACATCTCTTCACCCCTTGCGTGGGTTCCCAAAGCACTAGACGTTGAGTGCTGAGCTCTGGGTGGTGGAAGCAGTCACCAGCTAGCTGAAGTCGGCATGAGGCTATTTTGTCGCTGACACGAGGTAGTTCTCCATAGAGTTCGCTGTTTGTGGTGTGGCTGGTCCAGTGGATGTTGAGTGCTTTTCGGAGCATTCTGGTATAGGTACCATTAAGAGATTGCTCTAGTGACTTCGTCATCGTCCAAGCCTCATACCCATACAGTAAGACTGACTCTACGGTTGTTATGAAGAGCCGGCGTTTCAGGCCTCTAGTCATGTCAGACTTCCACACTTTCGTCATGCCATTCAGTGCTTTTCAGGCGAGAGCTTTGCGTATGGTGAGGTCTTATCCCGTCTTCCACCCATGAACCAAGATACTTAAAATCTTCTACCCAGTCAATTTCTGTGCCTTCTGCAGTGTTTAGCGAGGCAGGGTCTTCTATATTGAAAGCCAAGCCGTTTGTTTTCTTAGCATTGATACCCAGACCGACCTTCTTACACTCGCTCTCAATAGCTCCTGGATCTGTTGGGTCTCGTCAGATAACAAGGCGACGTTATCTGCGAAGTCCAGATCGGTTAGCACCTCCTTTGTATATCTTTTGGATCCCTCTAGGGATGGGTTGGAACAAGTGTTGGTATTAACTGATGTGTTTTCCAAGTTCACCCAGGTTATACCCACTCCGGACCAGCGAACTTATACTGTGGCGAGGGTTCTCCTGAGAGAGTGGTTCTATCGTTTTGGAGTTCCAGCAAGGCTCCATTCTGATCAGGGTCGGTGTTTTGAGAGTGTGATTGTCCATCAGTTGCGTGATCTGTATAATATCCAGACTACCCCTTATCATCCACAAGGATATGGTCAGTGTGAGCGCTTCAATCGCACAATGCATAACTTATTACACACCCTGTCGGCAGAACAGAAGAGCCACTGGCCACAGTATCTTCCACTGCTGGTGTTTAGTTATAACACGACCCCACTTCAGACTACCGGTGAGTCTCCACACTTTTTGATGTTTAGCCAGGAACCTCAGTTACCAGTGGATTTTTTTTGGGTAGGAGGTCAGAACGGTGGAGGGGTACTACATGTGAGTGGGTGCAGGAACATCAGAGGCGCCTGGAGGTGGCTTTTAATAGTGTCTGGGGGAAGTTGAAATGTGCAGCTGACTATCGGAAAGCAAGGCATGACTCGAGGGCACTGTGTGCACCATTGGAGGTGGGTGAATTGGTGTATTTGCGTAACCATTCAGTGCGGGGTCGTAATAAAACCCAGGATGTCTGGTCCCCGGTGGTGTACAAAGTGTTGCGAGCGCCTGCACCTGGAGGAGTAGTGTATACCGTGGCACCCATTCAAGTACAGCAGGTACACCGGACCATGATGAAGTGTGTTCAGTTAAGCAAGCATCTCACCTCGAGGCCCATGGAAGAATCCAGGGGACCATTGGTCAGGGGTCCTTGTCAACCGGACATGGCCGAGCATGATGAAGGGTCAGTTTCGGGAGTGTTCGTGGCTGTGCCAGGAGTATCTGGGGTGGAGTCGACACGGACACTGCCAACGCCCTGTTCTACTGGGGTACCGGAAGTTGACCTTGGGGCTGAGGACCCTAGATCAGGTGTAGTCCCATGTGGCTATCGAGGGACCAACCAATCTACCCTGACTGAGGCTGGAGCCCTCAGGTAAAGGTGGGACAACATTCTAATCCACATCACCTTCCAGTCTCTATGGTGAGCACTAGCATTGGGGCTGCAACCTTGGGGGTATCGGGTTTGGGGGGGACCTCTGGGGGTGTGTCCTAGGGTTTCCAGGCATTGATTTGTTTGTCTTCCGTGCGGCTATAGGAGTAGGATCGACGGGACGTCGATTCAAGTGGAGGGGGTAGGATGTAACCAGTGACTGCTAGGGATGACATCACCCACCGATCCCGTGTCGGGTTGTATGCACGAGAGGCTGATTAGTACGTAATTGTGAGCCAAGTGATATGTATGCGTCTGGGTCTATGCTGACACTCAGGTAGGATGCACATGGATGTGTACTGTACAGAATAAATGTCAACTCGTGTATCTTGTGGGTATGGTTTGCAGGAGGCTGTCACTGCTGTTTTGCCTGTTTTGATTTCTTTCTTTTTGTAAGATTATGTGTGTTGTATTGGTATGGCTGTGAAGAAGGGGGGAGGTTACGAGGGGTAACTGGGTACTGGTTGGTATAGTTGGTGGGGGTATTGATCTTTTCATCATCCATATAGCCAGCGAACGTGGTGCTGGAGCTTTGGGAGTTGGAGGCTGTTTCCTGCACTGCATGGAGTGAATGTGAGGTGAAGTAGTGGTACTAAATCCAGGTTGTGGTTTGCTGTGATTTGTGTTAACTCCCACTTGGATATGTGAGCCTTTGGTGTGTAAGTGTGGTGTCT
>JAABNY020000035.1:15552521-15568250 GCA_015164015.2 Brevimyrus niger
TGTTACCAGTTTGACCTGAAGAAGACGGCTTTCATGATACAAAGCAGCTGTAATGAGTTGAAGGGACAATTACGTGATCTGTAGTGTAAAGATAAGCAGAGTACTGTGAAATAAGTGTTGAATAGTATGAGGACACTTACTTATAGGCCAGTGACATGATGGTGCAAAGTCTCCACGCTAGTGATGGGCAAATGAAGCTTCGTTTGAACTACAAACGCCTCAAAAACGCTTAAAACAAGATGTACAAGCGAGGTGAAACAGTACATTATGTATGTTTGTAGTAGCCTAATTAAATATTTTTGTCATACATTTTTAAGATCTTAAAAAAAATTATATATAAAATTTAACAAAATAAAAAGGGGTCTTGTATTGGAATCTGTATCAGTATTAGCAGTTGTGTATCGGAATCAGAATGGAATTGAAAAAATGTGGATCGGCCCATCCCTAATAAATATAAATGAGTTCAAATACAATGACCGCCGTCACCTTTAGCCTTGTGAAGACAAGCTTGCCTAACTGTACATGTGATCAGGGAAAATAAAATGTGACTGTGCACTAATCTGGCTACTCTGTATTTGCAACAGGGCATAAAAAACTAATTCTAGAAAAAAAAATGTCTATGGGGTTGCCAGAAATTTGTGATGTCAAAATGGGGTCACAGGCCAAAAAAGGTTGGGAACCACTGACCTAAGGAGACGCCTACAGGAAAAGCTATGGGACTTGATGGAATCATGCCCAGAGGGCTCTGGAGCTGCAGTAGCTGTCATTGAGGAGTTTCTAGTATCTGTTGTCTCTGAATAAAACATGAATGAAATTTGGTGGTGACCGTGAAGGAAGTATTTAGCCATTTGCTTATTCTAGTAGGGTGCACTACTGGGGAGTTTTTGGCCTGTTCCACTGGCGGATTTAGGTTTGGATGACATGGGCAGCATCTTGCTGGGGGTGTCACAGGGTGCCTGCACATAAGAAATAAATAATGCAATTTTGACATTTGCATGATCAGTTTTCTGTCACTCATTTGCAAGTCACGCCAATGATAACATATCACAATGGGGGTCAGTCAGGCTTGTAGGAATGGGCACCCAGATTATAGTGTGCGAGCTAGTTGACATGCCACTGAGAAATACGAGATGAGATGGGATGCAGAGGCGGGTTGACCTCAGGTCTCCCCACCGGAAGGCTTTGCACAGTACCAATGCAATTAGTAAAATCAGTCATACAAAGAAATGCTACCAAATAAACCACAATTCATTCATTAAACTATAAATGTATAGTTTCATATATGCTAAAAATGAAAAATGAATAAGAAAAGGTGTAAGTCCCAATTTGGAAAAAAAGAGCAAAGAAGAGGGAGAATGTCACGCCCGGCGCCGTCCACTCCTCATGTGTGCCACGCCCCCTCATTACCTCATGTTAATTCCTGATTGTGATCACCTGTTTCTCGTTGTTTTCACCTGTGCCTTGTTCAGTTTGCTCTGTCTCTTGTATATTAGTCCGCGTCTTCCCCTGTTTGCTAGACTTAGCATTGTATTGTATGGTCGTTGTGTGGTGTATGTTCTGGATGTCTGCCTTTTCTCGTATTAAAACCCAGTTTACCCGTCAATCCGGCTTCGTTTGCCTGACTACCTGCCCGCTTACTCCACGGATCGTGACAGAATGCTAAGTCTCTACGCTCAGCGCTACGGGGGAGGTTCTCCCGGAAGAAAAGGAGCTAGTTCAGTGGACAAACTGGCTCGATAAACGAGAGGACCCAGAAGCCCGCCGGTTAATAGACAGGTGCTGGACAATTCTTGATTGGAGATTCCGCACTGGTGAGGAACAGCGGCTGGAAGAGGTAAAAAAGAACCTGAAGCTGCTGAGGGAGAGAGCGGCTGTATGGCTGCCCCACCAGGGGTATGCAGCCTGGGAGCCGCCCCCCGACTCACCACCTGTCCCCAGCCCGGTGTTAAAGACTGCTCCTCCAAAGCGCCTAACTGAGCGCAATGCGGCTTCGGCCGCTCAGGTCCCCAGCTCTAGGGGGTTGCCTGGGCAAAGCACCCAGGGTAAGGACCTGCCCTGGGTCCTAGAGAGCCCTGCTCTTCCCAGGAGGAGACGGAGGAGTAAGAGAAGAGCCCAGCATGTTTGCTTCTCCCTGCCTGGGAAGACACCGTGGCCCCTGCTGCGGATAACACCGCGACCCCGCCTGCTACTACTGCCTCAGCACCGGGTAAGCCCCGCATAGGAAAGATGCCACCACGGCTGGAGGTTTACCATTACCAGCATGCACGCCTGGGCCAGGGAGGGATACGAGCTGTAAGAGACGAGATTCCCCGAGTCACCCAGGCTCTTAAAGGGGCAATGTCCTCCGTGAGGAGAAGTGCTGGGGCGGACCTACCCGTCCCGGATCTGCCCGTGGCCCTGCTTGCTGCTGCTGCTGCTGCCGCCGCCGCTCTGCCCACGGCCACGCTTGCTGCTGCTGCTGCCACCGCCGCCCGGACAACGGCCCCGCCTGCTGCTGCTGCCGCCGCCCAGACAGCGGCCCCGCCTGCTGCTGCTGCCGCCACCGCTCAGACACCGTTGAGGTGGCCCCGGCTGGCTGCAGGAGGATGCAGCTGCTCTGTCCATGGCCCTGCCTGCAGCCGCTGTTGCTGCCGCTCTGCCCACGACGCCCCCTGCTGGCTGAATGAAATAGGATGCTCCTGTCCTGTCCGCGGCCACGCCCGCGGCTCCTGTCCTGCCTGCGGCCACGCCCGCGGCTCCTGTCCTGCCCGCGGTACCCCATGCGGACTACATGCTCGCTAAGGCCGCTCTGCCCGTGGCGCCCCCCGAGACGCCCCCTGCTGGCCACGTGTGCGTGGCGCCCGCCGAGGCGCCCCCTGCTGGCCGCAGGACCAAGCCCTGCTCTCTTGTCCAGCCGGCCGCACCCTGCTCTCTTGTCCAGCCAGCCACGCCCTGCTCTCCTGTCCAGCCCGTCAAGCCATCGGCCACGCTCGATGCTCCGGCCGCACGGCCTGCTCCGGCTGCACGGCCTGCTCCGGCCGCACCACCTGCGGCTCCACCTACCCCTGTCCTGACTCTGGTCCTCGTAGCCTTGACTTCAGTCCCCGAGGATGTCCTGGACTTTGGGACTGTAGCTCCTTCCTCCGGAGAGGAGGAGGAGCTTGAGTGGGACCCCTCGGGGACCTCCCTGTGGACTCCTGCTCCCTGCCGGAGCCGACCCAACTTAGGAACCCCCCTGTCAGTATCCCGTAAAGGACGGGGCCACAGGCGTCAGGCCCGGTTCCCGCCCGCCCGGCCCCCTGGCTCGCCCTCGCTCGCCTTGGCTGGAGCTCCGGGGTCGCCTGCGGACCCTCCGGCTCGGGGTCGACGGTCGCCACTGGATCCCCCCCCGGTGCCTCAGTGCCGGTCCTCAGCATCGCCTCCGGCTTCATGTCGGTTGCCTTCGGGCCCCCCCACTTCAGCTGCCCCGTCACCTGCGGCGGCTTCCCTCTCCTGCCTACGCTGCTGTTCCGTCCTACTCCCTCCATGTCCCCTCCGGCTCTCCCTCGGTCTGGTCCCTCGGACCCTGTGGGGTTCCCTCCGGCTCTGGCCTCCCTCCCGCCTGGGGCCCCTCCGGCTGCTGCCCATCGCCCGTCTGGGGTCTTCGGGCTCCCCTTTATTCACCCTCCGTTCCTGTGTGATCGTTCCTGCCTGCTCCTCGTCCCTTTACTCCTTCTGTCTCGGCTCCTCGTCCCTCTGTTCCTCCTCTGTTCACTCCTGGCCCTTTTGTTCCTCCGTTCTCTGTTTCCCCTGTGTCTCCCTTTCTGGTCGTCTGTCTGCGTTCCCTGTCTTGGGTCGGGTCCTATCCTGGCTTCTGCCTTTGTCCATGTTCTGTGTCTCGGTTTTGTTCCCTGGTCCCCGTTGATGGTTTTGGTCTTGTCTTCCAGGTCCCGTTTCGTCCTGTCCGTCGCCTCCTCTCGGGCGCGCCCGGTATGCTTATTTTATATCTGTGGTTGTTTATATCTGTCTTTGTTACTTCTTCTTGATATTCATGAATGTTATTTATATATATATATATATATATATATGTACTTTAAAACATTATTTATTTGTATTGTTCCAAATATCTTTATAATGACAGCGCAGAATGGCGCTTTTTTTTGTTACCGGGACAGGGGTTGATGGGAAATGAAGGCAGGTGGGGTGCGGTGGAGGCAGCCATACAGGCTTCTACTGCCCCTGCCCATTCAGATTATATGTGCTATTATGATACACACTGTTCCTCATTATTTTCTGTTCTGTAACACTCTCCATCATGTGCAGGTAATGCATTCTTATGTGCTCGCTCCCACTGGGGGCTCAGAGAGGCTTAGTGGGTTGGGGTGCCGAGTCTGCGTTTCGAAGGTTCAAATCCCAGGGTTGGCACAGCAGTTTCGATTCCAGGGACTGGCCAACAAACTTAAATTAAATCCATGAAATGTACAGAACAGACACACCATGAATTTGTTAGGAAAGCAGTATCATATGAATAAAACATCATACTGCATTAGCTTTGACCAATTGCATGTCTCATATCCAGGCAACCATCAACAGTGGGCTGGATCAGTAACCATGTGATAACTTTCTTTTTTTTTTACATTCTCATCTATATATTCATGCAGCTGAGTGATCAACAGCTTATATTGCACTGGCTGTTTAACCATCCAAAACCCTTGGCAAAAGACAAGGTTTACCATTCTGGAATCAAAGGTAATCAAATACCTACTTTAATATGATTTTTTGTTTCAAAGACACATTCTTAAACTTTGTACTGTATATTGCTTTTGAGCATCTGCAAAAAACAATTGCGAGGTTATGACTAAAAGTCTAATTTCACAGCAAGTACTTATTTATACCATGTTAGGCTATTAGACAGAACTTTACATTTAAATAAACAATAAAATAAGTGCATATTTCTGTTATTTTTTTTTCAGGTGAAGCTGGTGGAAAATGTACAACAGAACCGTCCTTGACACCATTTTCACCATGGACAGCTTTGACCTGTCCTGGGAAGGTCTTTACATTACGCTGACATTCAGCTCCCTCATTTACTCTGTCACATTGGGATGTAATTTGATTCTGCTCCTGATTATAGCCACCAACTCAAATCTGCACCAGCCCATGTATTTGTTCCTCTTCAACTTGTCTGTCAACGACCTCATAGGCATCAGTGCCATAGTTCCCAGGGTTATGCTCAACATGCTCTCTCAAGACAAGGCCATCACTTTCCTCGCATGTGTGATTCAGGCTCTTTGCCTCCACATTTATGGTGGAGCCACACTTTTAATACTGTCTGTTATGGCTTTCGACCGATATATTGCCATCTGTCACCCTTTGCGCTATCACAGCATCATGACCAAAGGCTCTGTGATGAAGCTCAGTGTTTTAGCATGGCTGGTGGACATACTCTTGGTGGGAGTCCTGTTTGTACTGACTCTGCAGTACCCTTTTTGCAGAACGGCCCTTTCAAACTACTACTGTGACAATGTGTCTATCTTGAAGCTGACCTGCGCGAAGGAAACCACAGTGAACAACATCTATGGGCTGTTCATCACTGGGCTTTTGCACAGCATTGGACTGTTCTCTGTGTTTTTCACCTACATCCATATTCTCATCACATGCTTCAGGAACAGAAGTGTGGAGTCAAACGGCAAGGCTATGCACACCTGCGCCACACATTTGTTGGTGTTCCTTATCTATGAGTTCTCAGGTGTTGTCATCGTCCTTTGCTACCGGGTTCCCAACACGCCCCCCTCCCTGCAGAAGTTCATGGCAATGTCATTTTTTGTTATTCCCCCGTGTTTAAATCCAATCATCTATGGTGTTAAAACTAAAGAAATCAAAAAGAAACTAAAACTGGTTTTTGCCAATAAGATCTTTCCTAGTAAGGTTTCCGGCTATTTTAAGAGGCCAACAATAAATACTATTGCCTAAGTTGTACAATCTGATGTTACATAAACAAAAAAATAAGCCGATATCACTTCACAATAAAAATGTTAAGCTGTATTTTTTTTCTGTGCTTTGGCATGTCCCCTGACTATCTGTAACCTTCTTTATATGAGGGCTATGTGACACAGGGACGGGTTAAACCATTTTCAAAGATGGAGGGGTAAGATGGGAATAACCATACCATGACAGATAAAGGCACGACTTTGTCAGGTCGGCAGAAACAAAAAAAGCCGAAGATTACACAAGCCCACCCCACAACCTCCTCACTGTCACGCCCGGCTCGTCTGATCCTCTTGTGTGCCACGCCCTCCTCGTTCCCTCATGTCACTTCCCAATTGCCATCACCTGTTGCCTGTTATTTTCTGCCTATACTGTGTATTTAGTCTGTGTCTGAGTCAGTGTCCCCCAGATCCGTCATTGATGTTTAGTCGCCGTCTGCCCCGTGTCTTCTCAATAAACCCATTTGCCTGTGGATTCTTGCCTTCCTGCCTCGTCTTTCCCTGCGATCGCAACAATGTTACTGTACACTGACCTGGTTAATTTTGTAAATCTTAACCCTTTATTTGACCTTATTCCCTGTGTTTAAATAAAAAAAATATCATGTACAAACAAACCTAATTTAACCCCCTGGGGTCTATTCAAGAAATTTATTTCACAATGTGAAATTCAGTGGATATACTGTGGCAGGGAAGGAGATGCAGGAGATGAGGGTTCGGGCAAAGATCCTTTGAGGGGTGAGGTTTGTTTGTGGAATAGGAGAAAATGTACAAAAGGGTGATGGAGATGAAGCAGCACTTTGCTGAAAAAGGCAGCCGCAGGTTTTCTGGTACTGGGGGGCAGTCATCCTCCTAGCTTTCATAAGACAAAACTGCATGTGCAATAAATAACCACCCCCACTCGCTGACCTTATTCACAGCACAGCCCTTAGACTCTACAGGATTATATGGTCGTAACCCCTGGTTAGGCCAAATACCAGCTGCCACCTTCTGCGATTCCTTGTGGAGCGTCGCATCACAACACAATAGGGACCTGATTCCTCCCCCCTCTCCCACTTTTATGTATAAGAAGCATCTCTAAATAGTGTCTAAATAGTGTTGAATATCTAAATGTTTCTACTCAAACTGTGTCGACCATTACAAACCACCCACTGCCTGTGGTTGGTTGCCTACATTTGTCTTTCGTCGTCATGGATTTTGGGTCGTAAACAAGCTGAGACCTGTGCTTCCTAAGCTCTGCCAAATTAATTTTTCGTCACATGAACTAAAAATCTATCACAGTGGTCTTTCAAATAGCAAGCAATGTATGTAGACTTAAATTATTTATAACCTAAATCAAGCCTACACTGAATGAAATTGTCAAGTTTTTCCCTTAATATCTTAGATAGGCAAATTTATGTTACTGCAACAAAGCCAACAATTAAGTTTCACCTAACGTGAAAATACATTTGTTAAGATAAAGCAATATATCTATGAATGTGCCCTCACATATTGTATAACATCACTGTATATTGGGGCTCAGTAAATTTAAACTTGAAATACATTGGGCTTTCTGAGCCCTTTGTTATCTATAATATTCCTAGAAACACTGGCTATTCAAATCAGGCTGAATGGAGGGATCAAAGGATTCCAGAGCGGGGGCCAGGAAAATAAATTATTATTGTATGCAGACTATATATTGGGTACTGTGACAGACCCCAAGACATCCCTCCCACACTTGATGGACATTATTCAGTCCTATTCCAAACTATCAGAATACTAAGGTAACGTGAATAAATCCAAAGCTGCGCCAGTGACACCAGTGTCCCAGGCTTACATGGTAGAGAAGTTTAAATTTAGGTGGGTCCCGAAAGGCATGAAGTATTTAGGAGTCCAACTGAGCCAAGGTCTGGAGGACTTGACTGATTTGAATTTTAAGCCAGTTTTACAAAAAATACAAACAAAATTAGAAAAATACAACTTACACTCTGGGGGAATATTAATATTAATAAGTGATAGTGATGCCTCAATTGAATTATTTGTCAATGATGTTACCTATCATAATAACACCCACTATCTTTAATAGATACGATGAGTTGATAAAACAATTCTTACAGCAGGGGAAAAAAGCATGAATTAAATTGAGCAAGCTATGTACCTCTAGGGAAAAAGGAGAACTCAGAAATACATTGGAGATAAGGCTATATGTTATATATGTTATTGGCTTTTGTTCAATAGGCCATTTGTGGGTGACTGGAAATTCCAAACCAGACACGGGTGTGTAAACCAGTGTCAATCCCAATGTTTAGTGTATTAAAAATGATCCCAAATCATGCCAAATGCATCTACAATCATAGCTGAATAATCTTAAAAGCTCAGACATTTTGCTCACTGCTTAGTTCCCCTACTTCACAATCTCTCCTGTGCCCTTGGATAGATATAAATATATTACAAAACACATTAAAAACTACAAAATAATGTTTCTAAATACCAAAACCTTTAAATAGCCATCATATGCATTCACAGCCTGCTTTGCTTCACAAATACAAGGTATTCAGTCACGTGTCAACAGGAAGTCAATTTCCCAGGTCTTCGACCTCGTGTTACTCCCCAATTGTGATCACCCGTTTTCTGTTATGTTCAGCCTGTCCTGTGTATTTAGTCCACGTCTGAGTTAGTTTCCCCAGATCTGTCATTGGTGTTTAGTCACCGTCTGCCCCGTTTTTTTCCCAATAAACCAATTTTATTTTGTATACTCGTCTGCCTGTCTTGTCAGTACCCACTTTCTGCCTGCTCGCTGGACAGCAGACACAACAGAATGAGAAATCTCCAAGAAGAAACACTTCTGCAGACCTAGGATTAGCGCCTTTGACTTAGCCCTTGACTTAGCCAGCCGGAGCCGGACCCTCCTAGGAGAGATTTCTCCGCCCGGGAACGCACGCATCATAGCGCAGGTGCGTGCAAAATCTCTGAGAGTTGGTAGAGCAGGTAACAGAGAGACGGCTGCAATCGATGACGCTCTGCAGAAAGTGGGGCTCTGAGCCGCTGGTTCCCCGTGGTGTTCCTCTTGAACCTGTCTGTGAACGACCCCATAGGCATCAATGCCATGGTTCCCAGGGTTATGCTCAACATGCTCTCTCAAGATAAGGCCATCACAAAAAAAAAGAGAGAGCAGAGACAGAAGGAAGAATTGACAATCCTCCTGGGAGCCACCTCTCTCTCCTCGACTTCTCTCTCCCTGCCACCTTGGACATCACCGCCACAGCGCCCCAGCAAGAATTTGATGCCCGCCATGCTGCCACAGAGAACACTGATAAGAGAGCACTTATCAGTTCCAGGTAGCATGCCTGGCCCATCAAGGGGCGAGTGTGGTAAGGGAAGCTATTCCACGGGTCCCGCGTGCTTTTAAAAGGACAGTGCCCGCTTTTTTAGCCCCGACCCTGGCAGCAATTGTTGATATCCCAAACGCACCTGTCCTGCCCGTCTCATTTGACTTGCTGGCACCACCTGTCCTGCCCATCCCACCTGACTAACCGGCGCTACCTATCTTGCTTGTCCTGCTTTTTCTGGCGGCCGCCACCCAGCCCAATGCAGCTGCTGCGGCACCCCCTGCTGACCATGCTTCTGTGGACGCTGCTGCGGTGCCCCCTGCTGGCCACAAGTTGGTCCTGCCTGTCTCGCTGGTTCTGCCCGCTGCTCTGCCAAGCCCCCACCCGCTGCTGCTCCAGAGGTTCCTGCTGCGGCTCCGTCTCCACCTGCAGCTGCACCCAGGGCTCCTGTAACAGTCCTGCCTCCTGCTGCGCCTGAGGTGCCTCCTACAGCCCCACCTCTGCTTGCAAGGTCCTGACAACATCCGTGGTCCCTGCTACAGCTTCACCCGAGGCCCTAGCTCCTGTTCTAGCTCTGCCTGCGCCTGTTGTCCAGGCTCTGTCCTCTCTTGATACCTCGGCCCAGTCTCTGCCTGTCCCGGTCCCTTCTCCAGTCCCCCCAGCCCTGGCCCCAGTCTCTGAGGAGGTCCCAGACAGTCTGACCACCGCTTCTTCCTCCTTGGAGGAGGAAGAGTTTGAGTGGGACCCCTCGGGGACCTCCCTAATGACTCCTCTACCCTTCAGCTTCCTTCTCTGCCCCTCCATTGGTCCCCTTGGTTTCCTCCTCTGCCCCATTGTTGTCCCCTCCGGCTTCGGCTGCTCAATCGTACGTGGTTCCTCCGGCTGTTGCCATTTGCTCGCTGGGATTCCATCGGGCTCCCCTTGTTCCTCCTCCCTTTGCCTTTCTGCCTCCTGTCTTTGCTCCTCGTCAATCTGTGTCTCCTTTGTTCCCACTTGGTCCCTTTGTGCCTCTGGTCTTTGCTCCTCGTCCCTCAGTGTTTTCCGTGTTCACTCGCCCTGTTGTTCCTCCATTTTCTGTTCCCTCTGTGTCTCCCTTCTTGGTTTGTCTGTCTGCATTTCCTGTCCTTTGTCAGATTCTGTCTTGGTTTCTGCTCCTGTGCTTGTTCTGGGTTTCTGTTCTGTACCTGGTCCCTCGTTGATGTTTTTGCTGTTGTTCTTCAGGTCCTGTGTTCCCGGTCTTGTCTCCTTCGTCGCCTCCCGGAGTACGCGCCTTTGGAGGGGGGTTCTGTCATGACATGCTTGTTTGAGCCTCCTGTGTACCACTCTCCCCTTGTTACCTTGTGTTAGTTCCCGATTGTAATCACCTGTTGCCTGTTATGTTCAGCCTGTACTGTGTATTTAGTCCTCGTCTGAATTAGTTTCCCCAGATCTGTTATTGGTGTTTAGTCGCCATCTGCCCCGTGTTTTCCCAATAAACCCATTTTATTTTGGATCCTCGTCTGTCTGCCTTGTCATTACCCGCTTCCTGCCTGCTCGCTGGACAGCGGACACATCAGTTGATGTCTGGAGACTGAGCAGACCAGGTCATGAGTTAGAAAACCTATAATACACAGTATCTCAAGCATGAACCCTTTCTTATACCATGGCACTGGGAAATTCTCAGATCTAAAAGGTTTTGATTAATTTTACATAACTGTACACATAGTGGCGAATCACAGCCAGCACAGACAGGGAAGTCAACAATTGACGAAACACTCACATTTGGGGTAGATGCTGACAGAAACACACACATTCCACAGTAAAATATTGCATGATTACAACACTTATTACAGATGCTTCATGGGTTACGATGATCCGAGTTATGATATTTTGACTTTACGATGGGAAAATGTTTTTCACTTTCAGTACATTATTCGACAAAACACATGAGATATTCTGTGTATTACACTCTGTGTAAATGATTTTGCCCAACTGTAAGCTAATGCAAGTTTTTTAAACATGTTTCAGGCAGATTATAGGCTATGTTTGTTAGATTAGGTGTACTATATTAAAAAATTTAAATGCATTTTTGCCTTGCAATAGATTTGTCACAACATAAGCCCATCGAAACACTGTATTTGCAACATAAATAAATGAACACACACATCACATCACATTACATTTAAAAACTGCATATACTCGCGGTGCAGGCTAAGGCATGCTGGTAGCCAGAATAATTTGCCCTTATGAGACAGTTTTACAATGTCACATTGCCCCCATCTGAGGGGTCAGCTGTCCCTGGCAACACCCAGATGAACCGGAATGTCCTTAAGCTACAGTGGTGTGTCACAGTCCCCATAGTCCCCAGTGTACGTTTCACCTTACGTTATAAGGTGTGGCGCTTGGTAGACTCTAACATTACAAAAATGGAATCAGGCAGCTCTACTTAAAAGAAATGCTCTTTTTGACAGGACTTACAGTATAAGCACAACCACACCACAAGCAGGAGCATATCTTGCTATGCACAGGGAGGGGTGGTCACATCACACACAGTAGGTCACACACACAGTAAACATTTGGAAAGCAGCAGGAGACATGTGAGGGTTGGACAAGGTTACCATGCAACACAGGTAAGTACACACAACCAGGGTTGGGGCCATTCCAGAACGCATTCATCAATTCCAGTCCAAATCAGGAAATGGAACTGAAGTTGGAACTTAAATTTCCCTGAAATTCAAATTCAACTCCAGTTCTGTTCCCTGTAGTTTTTTTTTCCAATCTCAGCTCCAGTTCCATTTCCTGATTTGGACTGGAACCCTCCCTCCCCAATCCCTGCACCCTCCCTCCCCCAAATCCCCTAACTACCGCCCCCGCACACCACCTCATCGTATGTGTGTGTATGCATATATATACGTGTGTGTGCATATATACTTGTGTGTGTGTGTGCATGTGTGTATGTTTGTGTGCTGAGTATATGTATGAGTGTGCAGGTTAACATGGAATGATTCCCAGCGAGTATGCAAGGTCACACTAATGTTGCCCCAGGGCCCCCCAGACGGCCAGGGGAGCCCCGGGCGATCACGGACCCAGCCGCCCCACAGAGGCCAGGTACCCGAGCCTCCCACCACTGGAGGGCTGTGCGTCTGCCCACGGAGGCAGAGGGGGGAGGCACCAGGCGCCCTCCACTGTCGAGCACAAGCCAGGAGCCCCACGACCACAGGTGGCAGCATGCCGGTTCCCCCCCGGGGGCCAGCTGCACAGGCATGGATACAGCCCAGAGCCCAGGCCACCCGCGCACCCCACCAGCCCCGCCAGCCCCGGGGAGACCTGCATCCCCCCCAAGAACCCCCACCCAGGGGGACCAGGGGGATGCCTTGAGAGTCACCAGGCACCCCGCCTCTGGCTACCCCGATGTGTGTGTGTGCCCATGGCAGAGTACATGTGTTGTAGAAGGGCAGGAGGGAATTCTGAATTGAGTCCCCTTGTCCAGTGCCTTGAGGTCTTCCTGTCTGTTGCATCTGTCCCAGTTCCTTCTGTGTCAGCTGTCATGGTCCCTCTTTTCTGTTCTCAGGGTCCAGTTATTGCCTTATGTCTTGTTACTTTGGTCCTCAGTCCTGTGTACCCAGTCCAGGGTAATGTCTTCTCACCCTGGTCCAATGTGCCCCGTTCCATTCCTGAGTGCCTGGAGTGCACCTGTCAGAGAAGCATTGTCAGGATCTGTCCTGTTATGTTCACGTTTGTCCAATAGATGTCACTGGCCATCATACCTATTCAAAATGTTTCTTTGCTTATTGTCTCCATCTCCCATACCTAGTTCCCATTGGTGGCTCGACATGTGATCCCAGCGTTTGTCATGTCAACGATGATTCAAACCTGTCCGTCATATATGGGCCTGCCCTTGTCTTGTTAGTTAATGTTGATATTGCTGATGTTGGTGTAAGTTTGGCATTTGTTCTAGTTTATAGTTCCTGGTTTTCCACCACTGGTTCACCACTGGACCCTGGAGCAGAGGAAACGTGTTCTATGGAGTCATGAATTACTCTTCTCTATCTGGCAGTCTGATGGATGAGTCTGGGTTTGGTGGATGCCAGAAGAACATGACCTGTTTGACTGCATTGTGCCAATTGTAAAGTATGGAGGAGAAGGGAAAATGGTATGGGGTGGTATTTCCAGGGGTTGGGCTGTACAGTAGGCGTCTTAGCATACCAATATATTTTGGACAATTCTATGCTTCCAACTTTGTGGGAACAGTTTTGGGAAGGTCCTTTTCATTTTCAACATCACAGTGCCCCAGTGCATAAAGCAATGTCTATAAAGACATGGTTGGGTAAGTTTGGTGTAGAAGGACTTGACTGGCCTAAACAGAGCCCTGACCTCAAACACCTTTAGGATGAACTAGAAGGAGTTTGCGAGCCAGACCTTCATGTCCTACATCAGTGCCTGCCCTCACAAGTGCTCTTCTGGGTGAATGGGCAACAATTCCCAAAGACACACTCCAAAATCCTGTTTAAAGCATTCCCTGAAGAATGGCAGCTATTATAGCTGCAAAGGGATGACCAACTCTATATTGATACCTATGAATTTAGAATGGAGTGTCAAAAAAGTTCCTGTAGGTGTAATGGCTATGTGACCCACAACTTTTGTCCAAATAGTGTATAGAGTTGTACCAGCTTTTTATCATGCAGAATAGCCTGACCTGAATTTAGTATGTGTCATGATGATACAATTGGTTTTGTTCCAAACAGAATGTGCATGTCTGAATGCTTATGGGGCAATGTTTGTGATCATATCACCATAGAAAACTGACCTCTGGCTCCAGAGACTGAGACTGGAGAGTGACGTAACCAAACTGGAGGTGGAAATATAAAGCTAGCTGAGTTGCAGCATTTAAGGCACACACCCTGACCTTCTGCATGAAAACTCTGCTGTGAGCCCACCCAACCGGCTTTAGCTGTTCCTAGGGAGAAGGTACTAACATTATATGCAAATATACAGCAGTAATGAATGATTGGTATGACTTGGAATGTGCTTCTGATGCAATTTTATTCTTCCTCAATTTACCAGTACATTTGATAGTGTAGGAATTATTAGCTCAAGTAAATTTTAATATCTCCACCAATATGTTTGAATTAATTCAAGTTTAATTAATTATCATTCAATGCTGGTTATTAACCAATTGTTATGCCGAATGGTCGGCTCCTTCAAACTTGATTGCTGTATCCCCGTGATTCTGTTAATGTGATAGTATGTGTGGGATTCGCTAATTACCAGTATGGCTTAGTAACCTGGATTAGAAGGCTTGTCCACCGAGCTGCGTCACTAGGTAATATAAACGATTGGTAGTAAAGTTCCCCTCACGGCCGATGAGAGAGAGTCTCACGATGTTTCAGGCGAGTTTGAGGTCGTGTAGCAAGATCGCACAGAGGCAGGGACTATTGTGAGCACTCAATGAAGTTGTGTAAGAGACATGTACTTATTCCTAACACTGCAACTAACTTAAGACAGACTTTACACCTAACACAAACAACACAAAATAACGGAATAGAAACAGACAATGTAATTATGGAAATGCAATGACTGAATTTAAATGAGTAACCTTAAAAAAGGAAACACTGTTCTGCAAAGCAAGCAGTTTGTGGAAACACGGGCCTAAAGTCTTATAGCAGGTTAACAGAACAGTTTAAGTTGTTAGAATAAGAGGAAGTCGGTTTACTTGGTTGCAGAGTGGGGGGGGGGAGTCTTAGGAGTTGGTTGCAGAGCTGATGGGATGCTAGGATGATGGCAGTCAGGAAGGCGCGGCATCTGGAGCAGAGGGGTGAAGCCCCTTGGATTCTCTCTCCTGGTGAAGCTTTGTCTCGGTCTCTGTTCAGCTGGACCTTCACTGGAGGGCTTCTTGTAGGCTTCAGTTCGGGCTGGTGTGCTTTGCTCTGCTCCTTGATGATCTTTGTCTTCAATGATCTTTCAGCCCCCAATGATCTTTCAGCCCCCCTTTGTTCCTGAGGTTCCAGGGTTTTTTGGTCTAAAGTTCATTAATAGGGATGACCAGGAATTTGACTCTTGGACCAATGGCTGGCCATCCATTTGGCGGGCTTTCGCAAGGGGATCTGTATCAGTCCTTTTGGGATTTATGGCCCGACTGATTCTCCCTTTACTGATGATGTTCATTAAGCCTTTATAGCTTTTGATGCATCCACTTTCGTTAGTTTGTGGTAATATCAATAAGTTTCACATCTGGACACAACATATCTTGGTTGGTGTGGCTTATTCCAGGTAATCTTCTCCAAAATGGATAATGTAGACCTTAATTCAGTTCTTTTAATATAACATGGTAGAAACAAAGAGTGCTTGCTATGGTGCCGAGATCAGATAAGAGGCCCAAAGGAATGTAGAAGAAGGAAGGGGGGGGGGGGGGGGGGGGTTGAAAAAAAAAAAAAGATTCTCTTAAAGTTGGGGTTTTTATTTTTCCCGATTGTTTTGGTTAAACATAGAAAAAAAAAAGG
>JAABNY020000035.1:15573669-15604992 GCA_015164015.2 Brevimyrus niger
TCTAATGTTTATCAGTACATTACAGAAAATAATTAACTTTATCACAATATGCTAATTTTTTGAGAAGGACCTGTACACTATGGACTTTGGTGGCTGGGGGAATGTTTTTCGAGTCACAGCACATTATAGATAACAAACGTCATAGACTGGAGCAAACAAAAACGTTTTCAACTTTTCAACTAAAATCTGAGACAGACTCCGACAGACGAATGTGTCTGGGGAAGGACTTCCAAAGTGGGGGAGCTGAACAGGAAGTCAGTCAACACCTTTGAATTTTGGCTCCATCTAGTGTTAGTTATACAGAATGTACAAACAAAGTCGATGCTTGTCTGTGAATGATATTACATATAATGATTAATATTAATACATATAATGAATAACATTGATTACAAATAAATAATTTGAAATTAAATTTTGTCATGATTCATAGAGGATGCTAGCCATCTTGTGACCACCAGTCTGATGTGATAATCACCTACACCTGCCTTTGTTAGGCCCTTGTTAGTTGTGTGTATGTCTGTGACTGCCTACACTGTCTTCCCCAGCTCTGTCATTGTTGCTTTTACTGCTGTTTGGTGGTCCCAGTGTCCCCCTTCCCTGCTGTGATCCCTGTGTTTCGGTTTGTCCCACTCCAGCCTCGTCATTCCTTCCTCATCTCCATTTTAGATCCCTGATGGTCCATTATTTTCTGGTTGCTGTGTCTCTCCACTCCAAAAAAAAACCATCACTCCGGTCCACTGCTGCCCTTGGGTCAATGCTCCCCCATCAGTAGTGACAATTTTAAGCTTAAAATCTGGATTTCTGCTACAAAGGAATAAATTTATACCTCATTGGTTCTCTTCTTGCCAGAGCTCTCAACCATGTTCATCTTGACCTTGAGGATGGTCCTCTGGTGGAGCTACAGTGGGATTCTGTGGTCATCACTCTGGTTCCTTTATGTTGGGCCATGTTCCCCCATCAGGTCTAAGGCTGGCCAGTGACAGACAGCGTTGGAGGGGGCACAGACGTCATCGCCAGATCATTCCAGAGAGTGTGGTTGCAGAGGGGTTTCCTGTTTTTCAGATGTTAAAGGCCCACAACACTGTTTGGGTCGTGCTTAGTTTGGTACCTCCACCAAGACCTCACCACCAAGGATGGCCCTACCAGAAGCTATAGCTGAAGATGACACCGCTCCAGGGTTCATAGAAATACTTCCAGTACAATTATACAAAATGCTGCCTTACACAGGATATAATCAGAGTTCTTTTGCCCAGGCATTAACCTGTGTTCAATAGCACAAGTCCGCTACATTGTTTCACAATCAACTACTGCTCAGTGATTCCCTGACTGGCAACATGCCCCTACTAACTGACAAAACGATCTAACCACACATTTCTTAAAGGTAATAGAAAAAACAGCCTTCTCTGAATCCTGGATCGTTTTAAGAAACTACAAACTTCAAAATTCCAGTATTGAGTAACATTTTAAACCAGTAAGCACACTGCAGGACTTTCCCCCCTTGCTTGTCAGTTTCACATATTTGCACTGTCCTGTGAAATACAGTATTTCTGGCAAAGGCCTCTGTATAATGTGCGATATCTCTATAGAGACGTAAACGTGACATAGACATGACGCTTTTGTGATGCACGTAACCTGCAATATTGAAATCTATACACAACACCCCCCCCCTCCCCCACATAAGGGCAGATCTGCTATGCAAAACCAATGCAGCACAGCTGTACTTGTTTCCCTGTTATATAATATTGAGTATGTGTGCATGCATGCATAGGGATTTATTTAGACAGGGTGTAAAAGCAATGATAAAATAATTGGTAAAAATAAAATATTATTATTATTATTATTGTGTTTCTATAATTGTATATTGTATAATAATAATAATAATAATAATAATAATACAATTATAATATAAGAAACACAACAAATTGGATGCCAGTACATTTAAGATCCACTGGAGATACACCACAGTCATGTAGGAAACTCCATGTACAAATTACAGACTGACAAAAACAGAAAAATTTTGTGATTTTTATGCATTTATCTTATAGTGCTTACAATAAGCATTATATTACTCATTTTCTCCACACAAGATGACAGATGCTCCAATGAAAAACATTAGCACTTTCATCATTTCTCATCGAGATCTTTGCACTTTTGCACATAGAAATGTTTCGTGAGTCGACACTAGTGTAGCAGACACAGTTAGAGCATGAACGCCGCATGACAGCCATCAGCAGCCGCCCACAAGACAGTCTGTTGGTGCTTCACAGTCACACTGCTTAACAATAACCTGCCATTTTGAAGAGGGAAACTGCCTCTGATAAAAAATAAAGGAAAAAAGAATGACAGGCTGTCTGTGTTTTGTGTGTATTTGCCAACAGCTTAAGGTCTCGCCAGATTCATCAGCAATAAGAATAAAGCTTTACTTTAGTCAGACATCTTTCCATCTTACCTGCTTTGCTCTGTTTTGCGATCAACATGCTCTTTGCAGAGCAGCCCCCTGCAAACGGCAGGAGTTCTTCCATAACAGAAGTTTACCGTGACTGAACTCGAGTTCATGATTTCCCTACTTGCAAAAAACCAACAGAAGAAAACATTTAAAGAAAATGTAATAAATCTTCAGTAAAAAAAGAGTGCCTGAAGCTATTATCTGCTATTTTTACTGGCTGCATACATGGGGAAATTATTTAAAAATATATATTCTTCCAAATTTGCTAAACAATGTGAATTGCATCACTTTGAGAAACCCATGTGGAAATTACGCTGTGGTTCTGTGCTACAGTGGCGTCCAATATCCTGTTTGTGCAATTGAGATGGTTTAAAACTTCCCGCAGTTTTTATAAAATAAAAGTTACCAGCCATGGTTTACGGATGATTTTTCCCAGCTAAAATCAAATAGCTGTCACTAACAACTATTCAAAAGAATTGATATTAAATATCCTAGCAAATATTATCCATGGCTTCATAAAAATCTCAAAAGCCCATGGTGTAAATTTTATGTTTTTTTTCATAATCAATAATGTGCAAGTCATTTTATAAAATGAAAACACGGGTCTTGCATTTAAGATTAACTCTATTGATCCCAGGGTGAAATTCTGAATTATTAGTTATTATCCAAGTGATACTTAAGAAAAGTGATATAACATTGGGGTGGATATTTGGGAAGGTGCTGCAGAGATCCAGCCCACATGACAACACAGTAATACCTCAGAACAGAAACCTAATCAATTCCAGAAGGCCGAGTTGCAATTTGGTTAAGGTCCAAGTCAAATTTCCCCATAAGAAATAATGAAAATTTATTTAATCCATTCCAGACCCCTGAAATGATTGCATATTTAAACTTATCTTTCTAACTCATGATATAAAGCATTAACCATCAATAAAAAACTCAAAAAAAACTAAAAAGCACTCAGACAAAAGCAATAAGCATGAAGTAAATGACAATCCCATACCCTGAACCGTGAGTAGACACACGTGCACCACTTTCAAGTCTTGCTATAATTTCCTTCTTAAGTTATACAGTTACTCTCACCAGTTTCCTCTTTGGTTTGCTGGTGTCACTGCTCACTTTCTTAGGGGGCATGATTACTGTATCACTAAATGTACTGTAGATAAGGCACAAAAACCTCACACCGAACACGCTTGGTCGAGAGGTACCGTGAGGCTGAACGTGATTCGTAGGCGTAAGCGCCCCAGTAGGACCATTTGCTTATATGTCAGCCCATAAGAGGTGTGTCTCGATTCCTACAAGTTTTACCAAGAATGGTTGAGTTCTGAGATTTAGGTTGAGGTTCAAGTCGAAAGAAATTTGAAAGATCCGTTCGATATCCGAGTTGGTCGAATTGATAGGCTTTCGAGTTCCACTGTATACAAACAAACATACCTTTTGAACCCACAAGTGTTTCTTTGTGAGTTACTGCGTCTTTGTGTGCAAGATGAGCAGCAGTCCGCACAAACCATGCAGCTCTCGTCAAGTCAGCATGCCAGGAATCTGTATTGATAAAAGCACTAAGAGAAGATGTAATGTCTACATGGATTTTTGCTAACCTCCCTCTTCTGCATTACCACTTCTTGAATTTAAGTCTCCACATCCTCTGAAATGCCATTTTTAGACATTTAGGTAAGTGAGCAATCAAAAGTAAACAATCAGCTTCCTGAATCAAGAGTGCGTGTGAAAGTAATCTATATTTTATTGAACTATGTACAGCATCCCATTGGAAACTGGGGGCAGGCTTTCCTTCACAGCTGCTACTGTATATAATAAGTAACATAGCGGGAGGTGTTTGCAACATACAAAAGTCATCCACCCCAAGCAGCTGATCTTCCTGAAAGTACTGATTGAAAATGATCTACAGTGATGACATGGACCCCATCTAATATGGTTATGATGGCAGGATCTCTGATTCAGGGACATATATTAATATACAGTTACAGTGTCCTCCACAATTATTGGCACCCCTTGAAACAATCTGTAAAAAGAGTAAAATCTACCTTTCAGTGAAGTACCGTCATTTCACACTGATAAAAATGAGAAAAATCCAACCTTTCATTGAAATAAATTTATTTAAAGAAAAAGTCCTGCATCAAGAAATAATCGTTTTTAACATAAAAACATCTGCTACAATTATAGGCACAAGTAAACACAATCTAACTGAACATAAGAACATAAGAAATTTACAAACGAGAGGAGGCCATTCGGCCCATCAAGCTCATTTGGGGAGAACTTAACTAATAGCTCAAAACTGAAGCATGTTTCCCCTGCAAATTGTACACGTTTGAGTGGTTTAGAGTGTATAGGAACCTTCAAGCTGTAATCTATGACTTCCTAATTAACTGGGGTACAAATATAAGGTGACATAGAGCCCAAATTCCCAACATGGGAAAGATAAGACAAGAATGGAACTTTTTAGCAATGAACATTAAAGGTGGGTTTGGCATAAAAAGAAGGATGGCTGTAATGAAAAGAACTTTATCCCAATTGTAAAATATGGTGGAGGTCCTGTAATGTTGTGGAGCTGTTTTTCTCCAAAAGCCCTGGAAACCTTGTTAGGGTGCATCACATGAACTCCATGAAATACCAGGACTTTTCAAATCAAAATTGACCTGCCGCTGCCAGGAAACTCAAGCTGGGCCATCATTGGATCTTCCAGCAGGACAGTGATCAACACATGTCCAAATGAAAACAAAAATGGTTAGCTGACCACAGAATCAAGCTTCTGTCATGACCATCTCATTCCCCTGACCAGGACCCCAGTGAAAACCTGTGGACTGACTGAAGAGAAGAGTGCACAAGAGAGGGCCTAAGACTCTGGGTGATCTGGAGAGATTCTGTACAGAGGAATGGTCTCAGATGCCCCGCTCTGTATTCTCCTACCTTATGAAATGTTATAGGAAAAACCTCTGTGCTGTTATACTGGCAAAGGGAGGTTGTACAAAGAATTAAATGCAGTGGTGCCAATAATTGTGGCACATGTTGTTGGAAATAATTATTTCTTGATGAAGGATATGTTTTTCTTTGAATCAAATTATTTCATGAAAAGGTTCAATTTTTCAAATCTTTTCAGTGTGAGATGAAACTACTTCACCAAAAGGTGGAATTTTTTTCTAACCCTTTTTATGAATTTTTACACTGGGTGCCAATAATTGTGGAGGACACTGTATATATTTTAATTAAAAATTCCATCCATCCATTTTCTAATGGCTTATCCCAGCCAAGCCAATGATTTGATTATTATTACAGCTAGGCAATGTCATGCAGCAATAAAGTGAAGTCAGCAGAGTACCTGAATCTACTGAATGACCATGTTATTCCATCAATGGATTTTTTCATTCCTAATGGCATGGGTATATTCTAGGATAAAAATACCAAGACTCACAGGGTTCAAATTGTCAAAGAGTGGTTCAGTGAGTATGAGGAATAATTTTGGCCTCCACAGAGTCTTGACATTAACCCCACTGACCATCTTTGAGATGTGCTGAAGAATACTTTATGGAGTGGTTCAACTCACATATCATCAATACAGGATCTTGATGAGAAATGGATGCAAATCTGGGTGAAAAAAATGTTGGGATGTTGCATAAGTACGGGGGAAACAATGCACTGCTGAATATGCACCATCATCAAAGCTAAAGGGAGTCCAACCAAATATTAACATTTTTTTTTGGCCAGGCAGTGTATGAATGGATCAAATTTTGAGAGAGATCGTACCAAAACTGAAGCAGCACCGCATAGTCATAGAAAAAAAATGGGCATATTCACACCATTGGTACTTTTGGTGGAATAACTTTGTAGACACTTTGTATAGGGGGAGAATTTTGGTACAAATTGCTCGAAAATTGAAGCAACACTTAGTGGCATCATAGGAAAGAGAGAGAGCAGACAACATTTGACCTTATGTGGTAAGTGAAAAGGTATTCAATGGCTCTTATTACTACTTCACAAAAACATTATACGGATGAAAGATCTACACTTGATTTAATTTTGAGACAAATTGCCCAAAATTGAAGAAGCAGTGCTAGATGCAACAAAGGAAGGAAAGGGCACCTGGGGGAGACACTGTGAACACAGTGACTAAACATGTAGTCCATGCATCATTTTCAAACCCAGGAACATTGGACAGGTCAGTGGTACTAAAAACTGTGGGGCACCAATTAACTGGGATGGGTTGTGTGAGGCCGTGCTTAGGGAACTGTCCTCACTGAAGGGGGGCAGTGGCCTTTTACCCCAATTGTCTGTCTTTCTCCCAAGGTTTTGTTTCCAGGATCATCAAGGGTGGAAGTAGATGGACATGTATATTTGGAAACTATGCAGTGTCTTTATATTTACTGCCATTCTGTCTCCTGTGGGGAGGTTGGTACCCCTATATCCAGAGGGAATGGTAGTTCTTTTTTGGGCCCAGTTACTTGTGTGCTCTCAATGTTTTTTTTTTTGTTTGATAGTTATTTGTATTAGTTTTATTTTCCCTCTTGTCATGGTGTGCTTGATGGGAGAAGCCAGAACCTGAGTGGATGACCAAATAAATCCTCGACCCCAATTTTTTTTGTGGTCTTCTGCCAGACCCTGTGACCTCTCGACACTTTACCCCACAACACGTTGCGAAATGATTTTCTGAATATGCTAAAAAGTTGTTTTTTTCATCCAGCAAAATTCATATGCAGTGAGCTCAGATGTCAACACAGTGGCTCATGGTGGATTGGATTTTGATCAAAATGCAACAATGAACATGTCATTTTAAAAAGTAGCCTGCATAGTTTTTTTTTCTCAGTCAAAACATTTTGCCACGGTCACAGATGAGTCTTGCCAGGGATGCGTTTGTTTGTGTAGGCCAGGTTTACAATCCCTGGGTGAGACTGATTTCACTGAGGTGTCACATAAATTTGAGGCTTTAATATAGATTTTTTTCTTTTCATTCTGACAGCATTTAATTAAAATTTATATTTACTTAGTTTCTACTCCATCCTTTCAATTAACTTTCTCCAATCTAATCACTTATAATGATCTAGGTTTGAAGTGTTTTTGGGATAGCAATCTATAAGTATATAAATTATACGGTCATTTGGATTAATGGTGGATTAATTCACGTTAACGCATTAATTTTGACAGCCCTAGTTATTACATGTATACATTAGGGTGACCAGATAATCCATGTCAGGGAGGACACACTGAGCTAGGACAGGAATTGTAAAATACCATTTCAATTAAACGGACCTGGATTTCACTTGAGCACTGAGCTCTTGCTGAGTGCTGATTGGTCAGTCTCCTATAATCATGCTTGTGTCACTAATGCTAACGTGAAACAGCTGGATGAGTCTTTCAGTCAAGGAAACTAACCAGTCAAAGCACAAGAACAGCTAAACTATTTAGCCAAGCAGAGGAGCCTTTCAATTTGACAGTAGTTTGTAAAACCCTAAGTAGCTCAAAGTGTCCTCCCTGACATGGATTATTTGGTCACCCTAGTATACATGTTGATTAAAGGGTAGGTTATAGCCGTACAGTTCACCATCAGGTGGTTTCTGGTGAACTGAGAGTGCAAAAACAAAATTGAATCCTCTGCCACTTAACGCTGAGTGTGAGGAGAAACAGAGGAATCCACCAAAATGTAAATCAGTAAGTTACATTAACTGCAACTTTTTAATGCATTCATTAAACATTCATAAGTAGCATGTAAGTATACTTTAGCACCCTAACACATCTTAGTAGCTTTAATATACATTGAGTGCACATTGACCAACAAACATTATATTATACAATAATAATATTTGATATTCATATGTTACAACTGTCATTTCTTGTTCATTGAAAGTATTATAAATGCAATGCTTTAAGACATATTATGGTATAAATACATGCTGCTTATGAATGTTCTATGAATGCATAATGAATGCATTATGAATGTATCAATCTAAAGTATTACCCAAACTTCTATATAAGCACCCACAAATGGGTGCCACTGAGCCAATGAAGGACTTTCACGTATTTCTATAAAAAATTACACTTCAGGTACCACGTACTAAAACTATATGAATGAGTCCACACAAACTGTCAGTTCCTCCTTTCAGCTATGACAAAGAGGCATCTGTTATTTTACTATTTTTCTGGCAAGCCATGGTACCGATGCCACATTTTACAGTCAAATAACCTCATGGTCTGACGGGTGAAAACACTGGCGTTTGGAATGGAATGAAACTTTATCTACATAACAGGAGTTAATTGAATGACGCCACCCTGTAGCATCATTTCACTGTCAAATCACTTATAGGAAAATCGTAGGGGGAGGGGGGGTGGAAAAAAGCATGCTTGCAATTAATCTACCCTCAGGTTGATGGGGGTTATTGACAAGTGGGGCCATTTAAATAATTTGTTTCAATGCTTAATTACAGGACAATGCTTTTCTCAGTTTTCAGTCCCATCTGATGAACTGAGTTGTTGCACACACCAAGTCTTTTAAAAATTTGCATAAGCACATAGGGGTGGTTCTGGACAGAGACAGTGTCAGCCAGTGCCCGTGTGACCCCCCTTAAATATGTATGCTACTTAGGTCTGAAATAAATGTAATATTATTATTAATATTATTACGATTATTATTATTTACATTTATATATGTGAGCTAAAATTTTGTGTGCTGGGAACAGGAGAAACACAAATGTAAGCATATTTTCCTGACAGACTTTTAATATGACAGAAAAAAATTAAGTTTGAGGAACCAAGAGAGACTAAACACGAAATCGGAGTGTGTTAAGAGGATGACTACAAGTCAGAATATAAGGATAAATGACTGCAAAACATTGTATAAATAACTTGTTGGGTTTCAAAATTGTCTTTTGCTTTTTAATGCTGCCAATCTACTGTAAGTAATAATGTGTTTGTCTGAACATTTTGTAGGTACAGAACCAAAATACATTCAAGGTTTGGAATATCTGAGATTGTGAAAAGTGTGGAAATGGCAGCCGGTCCTGCATTGCGTGTATTCACCTCCCTGTAATGATGCAGTGCCAAAGCAGGGCAGCCTTTCTAATTTCTGCACAACCATAGACAATGCTTTCAGTCTGAATCCTTTGACTGTTTGTACAACTGGATATTTCAATACTGTATAAGCTGAGCAGCTAAAAAAAAAAAAATCTGGGGGAAACAACAGTATTCTTCCAACCTTCTGTTGCTTGAATGTCAGTGGTCAGTCCTCCTTTTTGAAACTCCTTAGTCAAACATCTCAGCAAATTTCCACATTGAAGAATTAAAGGCCAAGCGCAAGAAAACAGCTATGGAGAAACAATAATCTGTGCTGTGTGATTTTCAGTAGGAAGAGAAACTAGCTTCCCCTTTCTGTTATCCCTCTTTCTCTGTTAATTCAGCAAATATCCAATGGCACTGATGACTAAAACGCTGAGTCATTTTCCTATCTAAATCAATGCTCCCAGTTTCCTCTTTCACTTTATGATTGCAAAGTGTCCATCAGCCGCACAGCCAGGTGCTGACAGATTCAAACATGACTATAATAGCAGTTGCTCAAAGGAAGCAGAACCTGTGACCACTGACTGCTTCAGAAATTGCCACATGTTCCTCCATCACACCAGGTGTGCACTGTACTGACGGAACTACATACTGTATCTGTACACAGAGTACATCCAATAGTGGGAAATTAGGCGAATGGTCCTGTAAAAAGAGAAAATTTATTCAAGAGCTGATCTAGTGGTTTTTCATTTGCTAGCCTCCCATCACCTCAATTAAAGATAAAAATGACTGGACTGCAGCTATAAAACACTCAAAGGTGTCATCCATACATCCAGGGTTATGTTAATGTATCTCTCAAACGAGCCATCTTCCAACCAATTATCCAGTACAGGGTCACAAGAACAAATATATTTATAATCATTTAAAGGTAGTCACCGCAATGCATAATGACTGGTGCATAAAACCATGTAATGCATGATAATAGCAAAGTAAATACATTTATTGTGCCATCCATTGTTATTTTAAACTGGATGATGTGTTTTCACATGATGGACATATTTTTTATATATAGACAACAAAAGCATTAAATTCACTTCACAAGATTACAATTTGACTGTTAAAGAATGTTCATCATAAAAGATTAATTCGTCAGAATGTAAGCATACATTTTATCTTAAGCTAGTTAAAACAATTTATGTATTTTAACCTTTTTAACAGGAATAAAACATCATTAAACAAGGTTAATAGGCTCATAAAATAATTTATTGATAGGAACTAGATATCCGTTCAATAAAAGGTTTAAGAGAAATACATTAGATTAACTTCTGTTATCAGCAGTGTAAAAATAACTATATTTTCCTGTATTGCCAAATATTATATTTCCAGTCAATAGCATGTAGGATTTTTCCTAACACATCTCACAGAAGTATCAGTTCAGTCCAAATACTTGTCAATTAAAGATAAGACATTACAAATATTTCTCAGGATTATATTCTCTCCCACATTTTTTCCATCATAATGTGTTGTAAAGATAGGACCCAGCAACATTTCTGGGGGAAAAAAAACACCATAGAGACCTTCACCTTTTTCTGAGTGGGTCAAATTCATTCCCTTATTTTCAGACGCTGCAGTGAGCACCAACAAGGTTTTTGGTTAAGGATTCTCTAATATTTCAGTCACTCTTGTTCTATCCTCTGCACTGGCGTGAAAAAATGCTATTCTCTGGGTCCTCCTACTAAAGGTATGACCACATATAAAATATGGTAAGCAAATACATCTAAAAGAGTCAAACCCAGAGCAAATAGGTTTCCCTTACAAAGAAGGTTGCTTGCTCACTGGCATTGGGAGAAAGGAAACCCGTGAGAAGTAAACATTGCTGCTACAGTATTCCTCTGTGTTACAGCTTTCCAACAGTGTTTGGAGCTGAGGCAAGGTTTTGAAATACAGGCAAATCAAGTCAACCAACAGGGAGGCCTTTACTGGGAAAATTCACCAGTGCATCACTTGAATTTGATAAGAGTTCAGTCTAGGTTGCTGGAGAATGCAGGCTATAAACCACAAAGGTAACCTACCCCCATGTGTGTCCAGTACCTATCAATCCACAATATCCTACCATTAAACACTGACCAATAACATGAAGAGCATGATGGAGATGGAAATACATTAAACAGTGATTAGCACTTTATATTAAAAAAAAACAAAAAAAAAACATTTAACCAATTGCACATAATGTGAAAGGGAAAACATTTCTTGGAACAAATGAAGGAACAGCAAATAACATTACATCACAGTCCCAAATAATCAGAATCAGAGCCTGGAATATCAGGCTGACTTAAAACATGTAAACATTTGCAGGATTGTAGGATCTTAGGAATCCAGCATGTAGCCCATGTGATCCACAGACTATGACACAGAATTCTCGGCCATTTTCTGATGCTGAGCACAGCCATTACATTGTCCTTGGCTAATCATTCTTAAAACTTATCTATAGAAGGCATATCTCACTGCTTATCAAAATCAATGCCCTCATTGAAAAGGTGCAATGCTAACAACAGCTGCTTCTTCTGGCATCTCTCTTCTGTCACTACAGTACTTCCACTCCCACCCTTCAAGCACATCTAATGAAGAAGCAGCAAATGAATGAATACCACATTTATGAAACGCAATCCAAGCCAAGGCTGATTCAGATTAACAGTGAAGCAGCAGAAAATCTGTGTTCCTGATAACGACCAAGCGAAAGCAATCGATTTTGACAGAAAAAATTCTATCGAGAATGTGCAGGTGCATTTGTTAAATCGACCTATATTACAACACAGCACTAGACTGGCGGAAGCGGTCAACAACTCAACAACAGATGGAGGAACAAGTTTCAGTGTCGACACTACCCTAAATGCAGCGTAAACGTAGCCGGAACACAGAACAGTACGGGTTGGTGGATCTAAGAAGAATGCAACAAATTCCATTTTTATTCATTGTCTACATTCATTAACATGCCTGCCAGAGCCATTTCATGATAGTGCCTCTCATATTTACTACTAATTTAGCTCTGGACTAGTGCAGTAACAAAGAGTGTAAGAATGATAATATAAGTGTGTAATAGTCCACCAAAAGGCATGACTACAAAAATAAACCTCCCCATTTTCATTTAATTAATTTAAATGTCATTTTTTTATTGTCCCACAATAGCAGAAATATTTATTATGCTGCTAAGTTGGCATTTTATGCAAAGCAATAAAAAATAACCATTCATACAGCTTTATGTTTTCACTGGATCAAATCGAGTCCATTCACGAAGATACAAAAGCAGGGGTCTGTCTGGGACTCAAAACCGTAAGCTTTGCATTACAAGCCCACACCCTGAAGCGCCCTGCTACCGGATGGTGAGGTTTTACAGGAGCACGCAGGGCTTTTTGGTTGTGGCGGGCTGAGGGTTAAGGAAAGCCCTCACTGCCTCAGCAAAGACCTCCCTGATGCCGTCCTGATGGAGGGCAGAGCACTCAAGATACTTAATGGCGTGGATCTGACGTGCCAGGGCCTGGCCCTGCTGCTGGGTGATGGTGGTCTGGTTCTGCTCCTTCAGCTTTTGCAGCACGTCGGTATCCGAGCGCAAGTCGCTCTTGGTGCCCACCAGCAGAATGGGGACGCTGGGGCAGTGGTGGGTGACTTCAGGGTGCCATTTGTGCTTGACGTTCTCATAGGAGGGCGGGCTGGCGATGGAGAAGCAGATAACAAAGACATTGGTCTGTGGGTAGGACAGCGTGCGCAGGCGGTCGTACTCCTCCTGCCCCGCCGTGTCCCACAGGTTCAGGCTGATCGTCCGGCCGTCCACAGTCACCTGGGAACTGTAGTTGTCAAAGACTGTGGGGATGTACTCCCTGGGAAATGCGTTTGTAGTGTATGAGATGAGCAGGCAGGTCTTCCCTACGGCACCGTCTCCCACCACCACACACTTAATGCTCTGCATTCTGACCCCTTGGCGTCCTCAACAATCTGAAACAAACAAGACAAGTTATTTTCACACCTACATACACCATACCCACAAAAGACCACTCTACAGCCCTTGTACATGTACAGCTGCACCATCCTTGGAAACATTTAGCAAGCAGATAAACATTTCAGGTCAAACTTCCTCGGACAACGAAGCAGTTAAGGCTAACAGCCCAAGCATTTAAATAAAAATGTAGTCCTGAAAATTTCTCCAGAGCTATAAGCCAAAAGTCAACATAGTGAGATTGATGCATTGCACAAAATTAGCTAAACACAACTTAACAAATAAAGCTTGCACATTTAACGGCTGTCACTGTAGTTGTAACCCCCGCTCTAGCATGCCGTGGAAATTACATTCACAACTGTTCCGTTTTCTGATGATTCTCCTTCTGCTGCGCTGATTTTACTTCTTGTTTGACATTTCCCATAAAACAAAGTAGTTTAGACAATGATGCTGTAATGCAGACCAAGTCTGTTGCAGGTCTATGCATGGAAACTTAGTGCTAAGCATGTTGCTGTCTCAGTTTTAATTAGCTGTTTTACATGAGTGTTTAGCACATATAAAACCACACAGAATCTGTTTTTGTTCCTCAAACTCCACCCTGACTGGGCTCCGGCTGTCCTTCACTTGGTGGGTGGAGGGAGAAAATAAATTCTGACAGAAAAAATAACAGTAAAACAGAATCACTGAACCTGCCCCAGTCATCTGTCCAGAGCAGATGTTTGATTACTGGAGTCATAGGCTGCCTAGCTCAGCCCAGTCTCCAGTGACACATAAACCTAAATCCATCCAAGCTCAGCTCCACAGCACAGCTGAGCAGCCTGCATGGGTGTAATCAGCAACACAAACTGGCCTGGATCACATGGACATAATGGAAAGGCTGCAAGTAGACTGCTCTGCACATGGACTGCTCTGCACATGGACTGCTCTGTACATGGACTGCTCTGCACATGGACTGCTCTGCACATGGACTGCTCCGCACATGGACTGCTCTGTACATCGACCTTTTGTAGCATTAGTTATCAACCCCTAAGCCAGATTTCTACCTTAAGCCTTAGTGAGCCAAGCCATCATCAATGCCATCCAAAGCAGTGGACCCGTTCTAGCATGGGCATGCTCTAACCCTTTTCAAATTGCTTAGTCTCAAACCACAAAGGACCACAAAAGGAACTAAAACTTGTAAGCAATGGATTTTGTATCAGAAATGCATGACAGCACTTTTATGACACATAGGAGTTTTTCTTTTTTTGCTCTTACCAGTGGTGAAAGCAGAAGTTTCTGATCACCCCCATAGCTGAGCAGAAGCTGCCAACGGTACTAACCACTTAAGAAGGTAACACTGGCCAGTCAGGGTATCTATAGTCACTACTGTGCATGCTGGGCGGTTTATTTAGGCTGAGTTTCACCACAGTAAGCAAGCCGAATATCTTGCTCTGGGTTTTTTGATGATTACTGCAAAAGAAACTTTAGAGTCTGCAGAGAGTGAGTATAACAACTGCTTCATAGGCTCTGGCCAAGTATCTGTGATTCATGTCACCGTTACATGTGTTGCTGTTAGGATAGACATTTTATTTTTGGGCGGGGGCAACTGACCAGGCTCGGTGCACTGATTAATTCCACCTGTCACACCTGTATAAACTGCACTTTTGCTCTTAGTTACCAGGGAGACGTCCCAGCCCTGCTCTGCATCAAATGCCAAGCCTGAGCCATTCCCCTTCTAATTTGTCTGGTTTGTTTTCACTTGAGCCCCCCGCCAGCTTTCTTTCAGTGTTTCCTTAGTGTGTGCCGTCAGCCCCAATCCAACCCCACCCTGTTCCCCCTGAAAATGACGCTGCTTCCCCAGATAAAAATCCTCCTCCTTGCCCAGTCCCAGTGTTACATGCTTTTGCAGGCTACTTCAGTCAAAGACAGTTTTACTAGAATCTGAAGACACTTTTCAGACTCATGAAACGTTTGTGCATCGTTTTCTACAGAGCTAAAATACAAAACTATTAGTATTACACCATATAATTATTTAATAGCACAGATATCCCGTTTAAAGCTTTACAATTAATACTCTATACTACAATCTTAGTGAAATGAAATGCTTCGTGTTTGCAAATGTTTTAAATAAATCAACACATAGGTTCAGTTTGAATTCACATTCTACATACAAATCATACAATCCAATCATAGCATTTAGTAAAATTTAGCGGAGGAATCACGTAGCATTTGTTATCGTAATTAATTGTGTATAGTCTGGCAGTAAGAGATTACTAGTTACTCCCCTTTGGGGTAGTTGTGAAATCTTATATATGAAATAACCCCTTCACAAAAGTGATCACTATTAACTATTTAAAGGTTACACTCTTTCAATTGTTTCTTTTTTTTAGTAAAATCAGCGTGTCATTACTGCCAGGCGTAACTTCAAACGATTGTTCCGTAATTTAATTAACGATTCGTATTTAATTATAGTACTGTGCCAAAAGACGCGTCTCGCGGGGCCTGCTCAATTAACAATCATTGCAAATCCACTGGACCTTCTTGATTTAAGCATATATTTCAGGTTCATGAAAATGTCATGTCAACTACCATGGAATTATGCACAATGCAAAATAATTAAATATGAAAAACATTCGAAAGATGAAAATGGGTATACAGAGCATACTGAAAACATTTTGGCTATAATATTTAAATTGTTTGTTATATATAAGAGAAATCCGAAATAACTTCCAAATTATTAAGAACTTAAAACTGGTCTCAGACTTGATGCATTACGCATTTTTACACTAACTGTTGCATCGCTGAACTATTTGCTACGGATGCATTTTCATTTTGCGAGCCCAAGATGACAACTGATTCTACTCATTCATCGGGGTTTGAAATAAACGTGAGTTAAAATAACGACACAGTCCAATGATATATGGATACTTTGTTTGCGACTGAGCCTGGCCGGACACACCAAAGGGTCCAGTGACTAGCAATTTGCACCTTATAAAACAAATCCCTTAATATGAAGTTTTCACACCACAGAAATCGACCGCATTTGTTTTGGATGATTATGAACACATTTCGCATCAATCCATATACACCCGTTAGCATCATCATGATTAACAGAGAACATGTGCGGTTGTCTGTATAACTTAAAGTCAACGCGCAGTAACGCAAAGACTTAAGTTCTTCGTAAATTACTATAGTGAAATGCTGTACAATTTGGGAGTGACCCCAAAACTATTTATCCAGTTTAAAAGTGAAGATCAAGCCCTACTGTGAAAATGATCTCAATTATAAATTGCAAAAGCCTAGCAACAAAGAAAGGACCTTGAACTTGTCCAGATTATCCCCCATTGCTATTATTATGCATGGATAAAAGAAACCCGTTACTCACAAACTAGGAGCAGTACAAAACTTCTTCCTACGTCACTAGAAATACGACGCGAATAAAATCGTTACGGGGAAGCAGTTTTAACCACTATTGTCAGTAAGAAAGAGGAAACAGAGAAAAGCTCACCAAACATAATATTTCTCCTGCGAGAAGTCTCCTTCTCTCCTTCGGATCACGGACTAAATATCCCTCCAAGTGCCTTACGACAATTCACCAGCGGCAGTTGTACCGTGAAGGAAGTGAAATGTAATTCTCGAAGAGGAAGTCTAACGCACAAAAAAAGTAATTGCTGTAAGAGGAAGTTAATTTGCAAGGCATCTAGCCGGTGACCGCTCGATCCTCACCAAAAAATGTCTATGGCTTGATTTTAAATGAGATTACCTGCTTATATTATGGGCTTACATTTATAGTAAACTTATTTAAGTTTGTGATATGTATTACAAATACAAAAATACAATAGTAAAATATAAACAATACTTATAATAATACTGAAATACAGAATACTAGCACCAGATTGTGTTTTGGTACTGATGGACCGGCATAGCTGTGCTGGTCCATCAGCACCAAAACACAACATACACTGGTATAACCAGCATACATTTTGCTGGTCATGCTGGTTTTTTTTTTTAGCAGGAACTTCTCCAGGTCTATGAAATAGAATAACTTTATGCTGTTATTTCAAAAAAAAAAACAAAAAAACAAGCCATAAAGCCTAACAGTGGGTTAATAGATATATGCAAAGTGCATATAAACCAAAACGTAATGAATAAAACAGCAGTATATGATTAAGTGAATAAAGTTTAAAAATGAGAAATTAAGAAATGATAATGTTTTGAGGTCTATTGCCCCCATGAAATGTGTCATGTTGGACTTTGCACCTACTGTTTAGCTGCGAGTGTGTTACCTTCTGAAATAGCTCCTCCCCCACAGTCTACACATCGCGTTAGTTGCACCCAAACCCGAACAGCTCTATACTAGCCGTGACAAATGTAAAAAGGTGTCAAGCCCAGTCCGCCATCTCGCCCAAAAATACCCACGCATTTTAGAGAAATGAGCCTTCAGGCATTTGAGGCGTGTAACGCCCAGCGTGGTGCAAATTTTGAGTAAACTGAACTTTCTGATTCTTTGGCAATGAAAACACCTGTAGGCTGACATATTGATCTTTGGAAAAAAAGTGCAATATAGTGCATGTAGCTTCCTGTACATTTCGAGAGAGTCAGAAGGAAGACAGCTTCTAAATGGCTTATATTAGTACATCAACTGATCTGAAACAGTTGGTATATATGACAACCAGCCCCCCGCCCCCCCCCCACCTCACATCAAAGTCATGTAACTTTGCAGCAATGCACCATTGATTAGCCCTATAAAGCCCTATCTTTTTTTCATCTGCAGCAAAGATTAAAGGTTGTGAACTCTTTGGAACTGTGTATTACAGATTGGCAGAATCCCAACCTCAATCCCACTGAAACGCTGTGGTGTGATCTAGGGCAGTTCAAGCAAGACATCCCATGAAATTAAAGTTTTGTATGGATGAATGGGCAAAATACCTTATAACTGTTGTGTAGGTCTTATCAGCAGCTACAGAAAGTATTTGTTTGAGGTTATCAATGAAAAAAAATGACTAATTAATAAAATTACCATCAAGGATTGTTTAAAGTTTACACTTTAAACCATTTGCTCAATTAAGATACGACAAAGCAAAATTTTGTGTTTGTTGTTGTTTTTTTAAAAAATAAGATTCACAAAGATTAGATAACACTTCAGAAGACATCCAGATGATTACTGGGGCAGCAGTATAAAAGCTGGGCATGTCAAGAGACTAAACAAACTTTTCAAAAAGGCTGGCTCAGGACTAAGGATCAGCCTTGACTCCCTGGAAAATGAGGTATGAGCTCTTGCGCATTGTGAGTAATGTCTCCTACCCCTCACAAACAACAATTGTGGCATGGCGTGCCTTCAGTGACACACAACTTACTCAAAATCTGTATTTTAGGATGGTCCAATGCAAAGTGACACCTCCTCCACACACCTGTCAATTTAAGAATGACCACTATTTAGACATATCCAGATGACACGGATTTGCTTTTTGACTCATTTTGATGAAGGTCACTTCGTATAGTTGCGTTTGTCATACTTTTGCTGTCGTGACAGACCCTTAGGGGAAACAGTGTGACCAACAAGCCAATCCCCTTGGCTTAATTACCATCTTCAGTAAATACATGATCAGTTCAATTTTTGATTTTTTTTCATAATGTGTTTAAAAAAAACACTGTAGCATTATGGATTTTATTCTCAACCAGTTGCAAATGAATACCATGCCTGCTAGTACCTTCACACCTATGAACTTAATTCTTGTCTTGGATTTACACATTTTGCAAACACGGCTTTTCTGCTCCTTACTCTGACTTCCCATTTTAGCTAGCGAATATGTAAGGCTTTTCGCAAACTGATATCCGGTCTAGGATGTATCCTGTCTGTACACTCTGTGTCCTGAGTTAGGCTGCTTTATAACTGTTATTACGAACAGTGCTTGAAATGGGCCAGTACTCAGCAGCACGCAGTACTGGCATCTGTTTATTTTGATCTGCACAGTAACGGAAATTCTATGCTGGTATTGAATAACTGGCAGAGTACTGACACCTGCTTTGTCCACTTAAAAAAACTCATACTGAATGAACTAGTACTGGAAGCACAACTTAGCAAATAAAGTATGACAGGAATGTTACATATTTGTTGTAAAACAGATTAAAATGTAAGATGTAATAATTTAGTTTGCATATTCTATGGAATCTGGGACATATAGTATTCTTCAATGCAGTGACAGAATGTTGAGGTCTTGTACTTTTACAAAATGTTTAAGGAGCAACGAGAAAGTATTAACACATCATTCTTAGAAACAAATCATAGATTTTTAGGTCACAGTTGATTTCTTGATCAAACATCTAACTTGGCAAGGTCAAAATTCCTGCCATGGAGACGTCTCTTGCATTTAGCAGTTGAGGTCCTAAATATTAGTCAAACACAGAGACCTATCAATATAATATTTTATTTAGCAGAGGCTATTTATCTAAAATGACGTAAATTTTGAGAAAGAAGGGTCTGACAATCCTTGGAGCAATTGGAGGTTAACGGCTTTACTCAAGGCCTAACAGTGACATCGCTCTGTGGACCTTGGGATGTGAACCTGCCACATACACATATCACACACAGAAGTTGTTGTTCTTATAGGGATATGATGGGTAGACAATTGGGTTCGATAGAGCAACAGTGCCACCTACAGCTGCACAACTAGATTTCATCAGAACCAATGGCACACAAAAATGGCCCCGGAAAGGGCGGTAATATGCCACAATTAAGTTTCGATAAAACCAAAACCGGATACGAAGCTAATACGAAGTAAGCAAATATTAGAGTATTTTAGAGCATTTGTGAGAAAGGCAAATCAGTTTAATTTTCATAAATAACCCTGTTTTACTACATTTTTAATAATTTATAGACAAACTGCCGTAAATGTGTCTCTCCTGTGCAGAACAATTGTTACTGGGAAGTCCTGCGCAATACACCGTCGATTTTCATTCGGTCAGAGAAAACCTTCTGTCCGTCTATTACTTTCAAAATAGGTTGCATGTTCATCGCGACTCTGAATTTGATGTTTCATGAAAACATTCGGGGCTTAAGGCTCGTTAGCCCGGCCCTACCACCGCCACTGCTGACTTCCGTGAAGCTATTCTTCATTGTATGGGGAGTCACAGAGACACAACTGTTTCCCCTAGTAGTCCACAGACTGATTTGCATTGCGCATGCGTACCATTTACACACGCATGCGTATATGCTTACGTTAATTACCAATCCGTACTGCCATGCAGGGTTCCAAAAGTGAACCGGAAAATGCATAGTTTTCTAAAGGCTTGAGAACTACCAGATACGTTTTGTTAATTTAACGTTCTTTGCCTTTTAAGGTCAGTATTACCAATATGTTTGACACTTGAGGTACAAATGCGCAATTGAGTACCTTTAATTATTTTCTATTTATAAAGAAGTGCAAAGTAAAAATCATTCTTAACCCTTAGAGAAAATTCCAACATAAAACAAGTCAAGTTTGGCTTTACTGTTACACCAACCACATGCAGTACACTGGATTCAGTAACAAAAAAAACATTCCCTACACTGCAAGGCACATTCCTTATTGTAAAGACAGACAGGATCTCAGAGGTGGATGGTAATGCCCTACTGTGTTATCAAACTCCTCTAAAATTAAGAAGAACAGTTAAATAGATAATAAATATTATTACAATTAATTAATTAAAATTAATAAATTACATCCACAGTCTTCATGGACTTAATTCAAACACTAATGCTCACGTTCTTCTGATTGGCTGAAGAGTCCTCACAACTGGATCGGAACAGCTGACCTAAAGGTCACCCCAAAACATGCAAACACACTGGGCTTTTGTAGATAAGACTAATCACCTTTGGTCTAACTGATAAACAGAGGAAAAAAGATAAATTCTTTGCATAATTAACTGCATATGACAACATCACATTATAAAAGTAGCCATACCCAAGTTGTACCACAGTATCTGACAGTACTTTAACTTTTGTGAAACAGGATATTTGATCACACTTAAATTAAATTATTTTTTTCTGAAGCCAAGAAGCAGGCATATCACCTTCTGAAAATTAATTTATTTTGAAGCATTTTGGAGCAATAGCATGGTTTTGTGCACACAGAAGAACTACTGTAACCGTCTTTGAGAATTTACAATCTATAAGATCCCAGTTGAAAAAAAACTAGAATAGTTTAATCAGACTGTAACAACTTTAGCCAGCAAACAATATAAACAATATAAAAAGCCAGCAAAAAATTGTCTTGAGTACGCTGGAGTTAAAATGTCGGCTGGACTGTGTTATATTGTTCGTATTATTATTGTACGTTTATAAATATCGCTACGTAAAAATACCAATTCCAGTAGATGGCGCTCTAATGCACACTCCAGATAATGAAGCGAGATTCAATGTTCTATGTCTGCAGTTCATTAGCTAGTTCAGTGACACACTGATGCCTTTAGTAGGCCAGTTCGGTGTACTGTTCAGTGTACGAGTCTTATTTCTACTTTTCATTCGTTTGTTCAGTCAGCGAACTCGTAGTAGCACTTAAGATGAGGAAGGGCCTACTGTTCCGTTCAATCCGTTAGTGTACTGATACTGTAGTGAGCCGATCAATGGGAGGTGCTTGGTGTCTTCTTCCAAGTCAGTCATTGGCTAGTTGTTGTCACAACCGTTTTGCTGATACAGAAGTCAGTCATTGAAGTGAATATGACATTTCTCGACTGTCGCAGAATGCAATCGGCCACGTAGCAGGCACGGCCACGTAGATCCGTCGAAATACATTCGTTCTCCAATGTCATTGTATCAGTACGTTCGTTCAGAGATCACGAGAAGTACTAAAGAACTTGTTCATTCGTTCATTGCACACCAGTAGTGACAGTGACGCCCTGTTTCCTTCCTACCAGCGGCGAAGACACGCTCATTTCGTTATCGAGTGACGCAGTGACAAGTTGTAGTGCTAAAATAATAAGCAGATAATACTTTTTAAAATTTTTTTATAACTGATCACCTAGCAGATCGTACGTGTGTGTTTATGAAGAACGAGTATGGTTCCTATTATCTTTTGAATTGCTTTGAATGAACACGTCCTGAATTCATTTTATATACTTAGTTCAAGTTTATTCATTTCCCTACGGTGGAGGCAATTTGATTGCAGCAATCCGAAAAACAGTGCAAGAACTACAATACATACAAATGTGTGAATAAAAAATACTTTATTCACATTTTCCTTGTAGTGTAATAAGCTTCCTTTCAAGATGGTCGGTCTTCACAAACTTTCAGATTTCCACGGATTAATTCAGTCTTGTTCTTCATTTGTGGCGCTGGCTTGCCTTCAATCTATGAGTTCGTTCATTAAACATACCACTATTTTCTTTTAATTTTGAACTATTTTATGACTTCCTGACCATATTTTCTGTAAATAAAAACAGCAGAAACATCGCTGTAATCCATCCATTCATTTCATCCGTTTTCCAACTTGCTTATCCTTCTCAGTGGGCACACTCACACACCATTCACTCACACACGCACACATATGGGCAAGTTAACTCCAATCAGCCTCAGCATGTCTTTGGACTGTGGCGGAAACCGGAGCACCCGGAGGAAACCCCACAACGACACAGGGAGAACACGCAAACTCCACAGACATGCAACCCAGGCACAGACTTAATCTCTGGTCCTAGGGCAATAGTGCTTACCATCTCTGTAATATTACTTCAAAAAGCGTAATGTAGAGAAGTTATGAGGGAGGGTATTTTCAAATATAAATTACTTAAATAAAATTGAGTGAAAAGTATTCAATGTGTTGTATGGATATGTGATCTTTTTTCTTCTTCTTGCATGATATTATTTTTTGGACAGCTCCTATACCTTGTACGAAAAACAATAATAAAAAAAAAACATTGAATCATAATACAAATTCATCCATCTGTCTTACAACCATTTATCAGGCTCAGGCTCGCCGGATAATAATAAATTCATTAACAACTGTATAATGAAGTAAATTCTTCCGCTCCGATAGGCGGCGCTGTTACGACAGAAAGTAGCCCCGGAGCTCTGCGGTTTTCGAGCATACATACAATACGTCCGGCGCGACGGGCTGCGGCGCAGTCCTTTCGGGAGTTTTGGCAATTCACCGAGAGGAGTGGGGACAGTGGGCGAAATGAAACGTAAGAAGTCGGTCTAGATCTCCTGAAAGCAGTCTGGATTTGTTGATAACCTGGAGACTTCCGTATTTATTTGTTTATTCAATTTCGGTTATATATCAGTATTTGGGTGTAGGTGTAGGTGTGTCGGTAACTAGCTAATTGCTGGGGGCTGATCTCCTGATTCAGACTCCGATGCCGCTAAACTAGCCGAGGCGAGCGGCCTCACTGGCACAAAGCGGCGATCCGATCAGCTGCGGGATGCACTACGGTGTGGACACGTCCTCTTGATTATTACCGCCCACGTCTGCCGAAGCCGCTTCACAATGAGCTAACTTATACATTTTTGGTTCTTGCTTATTTTTTGCTTCTTGATTTCAGATGGATTGTAGACACATTTTTGTAAAGAGTCTGGTCGAGCGGAAGACGTGTCTGATGAGCTATAAAGACTAGATAAAGGCGGCCCGGGAGAAGTTTGAAGCTCATCCCATGCACCAAGATCCCCCACTCGAGGTAAATAAACACCGGCCTGGCATAGCTTTCTCCTTTCCCCCAGTGAATATTTTCCCATGACAGAAAGTCATGCTCAACTCCGCGTTTAAAATGACTGGATCCAACATCCATGCGTTGGAGTTCAGCGTTTTCGGCACTCTTAAAATCGTGATGATAATGTTCAGATAACTGTCCTTTGGTTTGATCCAAAAACAATTACTTTACAATGGAGATATAAAGCAGTGGCTGCAAAATCTACATGATATATAAAAAAAAAATCCCGCATCATCTACTGGGATACCCACAAGGACGTGGGATGTAGTAATCCCACCTGATTTCTTAATTTTAAGATGGTATATGCACGTTTGAGAAGTGTCTTAATAGATTTAGCTTTTAAAAATGTTTCGGAATTGCAAACCCGTTAGATCATGACTCTGATTACACGGGGACGTGTGCTCCTCGGCCCAGCAGATAGTCCACGGGCAGTTGTCAGCAATGGGCTGAATGAGCCGCTATTTATTACACTCCGCGTCCCTGCATTTACCCATTTAGACTTGAGATCGCAGCATGGATCTGGGCAGCGCCGTGATTTTGTGGATCGCACTCCTATGCTTGGTGTTGGAGAAGCCGGGCGCCGGCGCCGAGCACATGCAGTCCGACTTCGGGTTGCCAGGTAAGCGAGCTGCCGATCTGGGCCCTGGGTCTGTGGCGGTTCCCCGCTTACGACTAGCTGTAGTCAAAACACTAAACTTTTGTTTCGGGGGGGGGGGTTATACATGCGTCAAGCGATATTGCGGACACTTTGCCGGCAGAGTCCAGTGCCGTGGCTGTATTTAGAAAGTGTAGGACAGCCCTTAATCCTGTCATGCTGAGAATAGTACGGGCGCGCTGTCCTTCCTCACACCGCGGCGGCGAGCGGCGAAAATGTCGCCTGCTAAACCGGCGTGAGCGGAAACTTCCACCTGGCTGTCAGTTCTTCCATTAGTGCAACACTTCTGAGCCCACGGATCTCGAACCGGGGTTATGGATCAGGGTTATCATGATCAGACTGTGAGATTAAGAGGAAGGGACACAACTACTTTCCTGCATCAGCATGTCGGTTTCATTACAAGCTAGTACTGACTGGGGCTTGTTGGGACAGTTTTTAGATGGTTTTCCATTTCTCTGGCAGTGTTGAAGTTTAAATAAATTACTGCACTGAATAAATTATTTGTTTTTGGAGAATCACTGCAGATAAGGATGCCACAGTTGTACATTATTAGACACATATTTGAGTATAGAAATTCGTAAAAGTTACATGGTAAAATTACTTGATTCCCCCTTTGAGGGACTTGGGTAAACATTCAGCTCTGGGTTTTGTAGTTTAACATTTGTAGGTTTTTCTTAGTCTGGACTTGCACTGGAATCCAGCCTTGTGTTTTTGGTTGGTTCTTTCAAAATACTCTATTTTGTTTTAAAGGCAAGTATTTAGTTACTCGTACTTCTCAAGTCACCACTGAGGTACCCTGAGCAAGGTACCATTCCAAAGCACTGCTCCCCGGGCGCTGAATTAGCTGCCCCCTGCTATGTCACGGAAGTCACATATGGGTTAAATGCAGAGGACACATTTCGTTGTGCACTGTGTGCTTTGCTGTGGTGTGTTAACAATGACCACTGATCACTAAATTTTGATGGCTAGAACCTTAGGTCTGAGCTCCTTGGTCTTCTATCTGTTACAGGCCCTGGTTCTGGTCTGCCCTGCAGCTGGCTTTAGGATTTGATGACTTTGCCTGGTGAGGCTGTGGATAGGCTTTAGGGATAGGGGCTTCTGACAGGAAAAACTTTACCTACAGGTAGTATAACGCTGTCAGTTTGTGGCCGGACACCAAATTGTTTCAAACTAGATTGGTTCTTCTCAGTGACTGTGAGTGGAGTTCTCGATTTTACTTTCTTGGTGACAGTTATGGGTTGCAATTCCATACCAGACTGATTGGCTATTAGGTTGCAGTTTAGCGTACAGTGATACTTTTGTAGTCCACCTGTCCTACACCCCTTCACCCTGGATAAGGCAGTTGATATTCCCCTACTATCTGTGGTTTCCCTCAGTTTCCTATCAGCCAACTTCAAATTATTGCGACATACTTTAGGTTTGCAGCAATTGCAGTGCAAGATGTTTCAAACTTTGGCAGGAAAATGTTTTTTTTTCCTTAACCGCTGTATTAAAGCAGTTTTGCTCTGCCTATCATTGTTAATTTTGACGGTATATTTTGATTTTAGTTTAAGCCTTAGTCCTTTGAAAATCTAGCATAGTTTTAGTCATATTTTAGTCACATGATTTAAAGAAAAATTTTAGTCTAGTTTTATTCAATGAAAATGACAGGATATTTAGTTGATTAAATCTAAAGTAGATAGTGTATGCAGTCAAATGAAAATAACAGGTTTAGTCGTAGTCTATTGCTGCATTCCATTCACCTCAGAGGCCGGAACTTGGGACTGGAAATGACATCACTCCCGAGTTAACAGCGTTCCAGTGCAGCAAAATATAAAGCTATTTAACAATACCAGGCATCTGTTTCAAAAAGCTGGATTTCTTGCTTACCTGGATAACTTCAGGTTTAATTTACCCTAGTTTAAATGGCTTTTATCTTCATTCACTTACATTTAGCCAAAACTACCTTAAATCCAACAAGTAGATCGCTTAAGCAATCCTGCTTAATGAAACTGGACCCAGTTCTAGTCCAGTTATTTTGTTATCCACTGATATTGCTAACAATGACTAACAACACATTACGCGGTATTCTGCACATAAAAACATCATAGCAGCATGTTCACAGATAGCGTTTGGACCACAAATAAGACGTAAGCACTAATAAACAGTATTAACCTACAACTTTAACTTCTGTTGGTAAAGGGCACAGCTGTCTTAGATTCTGAGCTCAGGGTTGTGTTGAATCCCGAGTTTACAAGTCAGAATTTCATCTTGAGGGGGCGTTCCAGTTGAGTTTCCGAGTTATGAGTTCAAATGGAATGCAGCATAACATGCATATACACACACGCATCCACAGATTAGTCTACCTCTATCCACTCAAGATTGCTGAAGGCAACATCTGTAAAGATGTGCATTAAAACAGTTAAATTATGTCTTTAAAAAATGCGTATTCAATCCTAAAGCATGCCATTAGGATTGAACATGCAGTTTTTAAGGACATAATTTAACTGTTGTAATGCACAACATTGCAGTTCTTTACAACTGTAAAATTGCCTTGTATTTAAGTATATTGAAGTATAAATAAAACCAAAATTTAGTCTTGCATATTAACACATCCTTATTGGTATAAAAAAAGAAAAACAAAATTCAAGTATCCTTTCTCAAAAACATTGTCAAATATCATACTCTTATACAATAAGGGACGTGGGAGAAGAAACAAATGGTAATAGTCCAAAACAGAAAGGAACAAGACAGTTGTGCACTGGCTGACATAAGATTTTTTTATTCAAGACTAATCTGTCTTGACTGTAGGGTTTGTAAATTACTGTGTCATGTGTAATAGGAATATGCAAAGTGCCATACAACTCGCTGCCCATTCGTGACATTTTCATTTTGTTTATTTTTGGTCAACAATAATTTTAAAACCATTACTCTTAGTTTTCATAATTAAAGGTGCCTTTTTATTTAGTTTTTGTTCCTTTTTCATCACAGAAAAAATGTCATTGAGTATTTTCATCTTTTTTTCATTTTTTTATTGACAAAAAGAGCACTGAAAACTAAGAGTAATGGTTTTAATGTTACGACTGGGCAATGAGTGATATTCAGCTTTTTCTGGCTTATATTCTGGAGGGAAGGAACCTCTGCGCTGACGGTTTTTCCTGTGATTCACCAGCAAAAACTGGCATTTTATCAAACTTGAATTTCTTTTTGATGTTGCTGGGTATAAAATTTCAGCCATTACTATTAATAGCGGTTACTATCAGGAAAATGGCAAGACATCTTCTTGTCATCTGAATGTATTCGCTTGTGCTTATTGGTGACCGATGGCCATGGATACTCAGCAGAAGTGTATGTAGAGTTGGCTGGAGGAACAGAGGGTCCGTGTGAAGGCTAAGGTTTCAGGTCCAGCTGGTCGGTGAAATGAAATGAAATGGACCCTGAGCCTGGACATGGACTGATGATGTAAAGGAACACCTTGTGGTGATCATATGGTGTGAGAGTTTAGGTCGTGATGCGGCGTAGAATCCCAGAATTTAGAGCTAAAATCAAAACATCTTTTGGAGAAGCTGATGTTGCCTGGTTATTTGAGGTTTTAAAATATTTCTAGATGGAAACAAATAGGATAAAAATATATTAATAATCCAGAATGAAGGGGTGTAAGACAGGTGGACTACAAAGACAGTATATTCTTTTAATTGTAGGATCATGCCTTAAACTCTTAAGATTTTTCATGTTAAGTAACCTTTCAGGTGTGGTTAGGCTTCTGTTTTTAGAGATATTTGCCAAATAGCTTAAAAAAAATAATATTAATTAGTTTAACTACATAACTTGTATATTTTTGCTCAGGTCTTGATTAGGTTAGTCTTTTTTTATCCCTGTTACTCTTGCCATGGGTTTGATTAAATACCTCTGTGTATTACTATCCCAAAGGCAAAATAGACGGTTTGAACATTGAAATTTTAATTTGTAACCTCAGCTCTGTTCTCCATCACGCAGAGGATTACTTCCGAAAAGATGGTTTTAATTCTCTACTTTGTCATCTTGCTTTTACTCACAGCACAGACTGCAGGGCTCCATTTTTTAATATACATGTATACAAGACACATTCTCCTGCTAACTCAAACGGAATCCTGTCATTTTGGTACACCTTACAGGTTAACAAAATAATTCAATCAGATAATGTAAAATATTATGACAGATGAAGACGCATTCAACAGATTGCTTGACACGAGTAGTGAAATCTCAGAATTTTGTTCGACAGAATGATCTTTTGGGAATCTGTTCCCACACTAGCTGTTCTAGTTAGCCATTCTTTGAGACAACGCCTAACTGAGTTGGTTAACCTGGTCCAGAGCAGATTTGTTCACTCGCCTAAGTTACCATGGTAGCATTTAAGACACGTTGATGGAACGGAACTCCCACTTAAATGAGCCAGCCTTGTGGAAATAAGTCCCTTTCCCTTAATCCTGCTTCGTGTAACACCCCCCAGGTGACAAGTATACTTTTTTTTCTCCTCGCATCCGTTATTAATTTTATTTTTTTACGTCTTTGATGTAATAGGTCAACTGGAAACCACCTATTATCAGACAGTAAATCAATTTCCCTCCCATGCATGTATACTGGGATAAGGACAGTATAACCTTATACATAAAGTTAGCTCAACTTAGGTCTGCATGTAAATGTACTGACTGATATCGGTCCCATATTGATGATGACAATGGGGCCGGACTATGGGACTGACCAATTCAGGTCTCTTATTGTATGTTTATGTCAGCAGTGTGCCGGCTCGCTAGAAAGAGAGGTAACATAGCATGGTGGGAGCTCAGCAGCTTGGAGGTATTTCACGTTTGAAGTTGCTATGCCAACAGGTTCTCTGGCTGCTTACAATATCTGCACAGCTAGTGTTTTGAGGGGTAGCAGTAGCACTGCAAATTATAACGGAATGAACTTACTGAAGCACCTCCGGAAGCATCATGCTGAAGAGCACAATGAGTTCAAGCAAACAAAATCTGAAGAAGCCATTAACTCTGTATGATGCATTGCGAAGATGCCACAAAAACATTGCGAAGATGCCACAAAAACGTTCTTAAATTCATTATTCTGGATGAATAACTCGTGACAGTCGGTTGAAAACGAGCGCTTCCACCATCTGACTTAACACTTGGAATAGTTTGCCATCGTAGAAATATTTTTTGCCTGAACTCTAAAGGAAAGCTTGTAAGCACTTATGAGAAGAGTTAAAACATGAACCAGTGATGAGCCTCACCATAGATATCTTCACCACAGATTTCCGACGTGTTTCCATTGTCACTTTTAAGTCGTGATTTCTACTGCAAAATTTAGGTATGTGATATTAATACCCACATTGCATGTTATACACATACAACCCTCACATCTCAAGAACTGAGGTATTCCTGTTATTTGAGATCAGGCTTCACATATTTTAATACTGCACAGACATTGTAGTGCAGGGGGATTTCAGTTTTACTGAAACATTTTTGCTTTGACATAGGAAACAAAACTTGGAAAGCATTGCAAATTCATTTTTCCTTTTCAGGATTATTTAGTATATGTTTAAAAAAATCAATTTAAAGTTTACCCCCACTGCTTTTCCATGAGCTCTGCACATACTATCTGGTCATTTTCATCTCTGCAACTTTCTCAGTCACTTAGACGGGTTTGTGTGAAATGTATGTATTTATTTATTTTTATTTTTTTGCTTTTTAAATATTCCAGTATTTATTACAATAAAATTACATTTGTAGTATTTTTTCCTCCAATATCATACAGTTCTACTATATTACAGAATTTTTTTTTCTTCATTTCATGTCATACCGTCCAAATTTCTGGTTCTTCCAAATACATTGCACTTAACCTGGGTCTCTTCATTTGTCCATGCATGTTATTACATTTTTTAACTTTATTTTTTGCGGTTTTCTGAGTTCTTAACTTTGAGAAGGCAGTTGTGTTTTAGAGGCAGGCTGTTTGCCTAACCAGTTGACATTGTTCAAAGTACCCAAGTACCAAAAAAGTATCGCAGCTCATGTGGTAGTTTTGATACCATTAGTTTTGGTAAGTCAATGGAAAAGGGAAAGTCCCAAAAGTACAGTACCTGGTGTGATGGAAATGCACCCTGTCACAGTGCACTGGTTGACAATAGGGCTGGGCTATTCTTTAGATTTTTTTTGATTAATTTTAAGATTTAAATCGAGGTATCGCGATTTTTTAAAATAAAAATATTAGATACATTGTAATTGCATCAATGGCAGAATAATTAAGAGGCAATATTATCCTACCACATGATGGCGTGCATAATTAACTGCTCACTTGTGAGAGTAGAGCACTCTATGAAGGGACAATATCTATATCATAGAGATGGACGGCTCTTCCTGTCAGGATGACCTTGTGCTAGAGGGGGGCGATAAATCGATTTTATCGATTAATTCAAATTTACAGTTCAGGACGATGTGTTTTTATGAAAATTGATTTTAATACTTATTTTACACGCGAGCGCCAGAAGCGAAACTAATAGGACGCACCGTTCTTCACGGGTAAATTAGCGCATTGCACCCAAACACTGTCGTGGATTCACAA
>JAABNY020000035.1:15623945-15643356 GCA_015164015.2 Brevimyrus niger
GGGGCTGGTCCAAGAGTGTCCAGTGGGGGGGGGGGGGGGAAGTCTGCAAATGACAGCATTAGCGAGAGGCTGTGGACTCCCAGCTGACACAGACCGGGATGGGCTGGTTCACTGCAGCAGCTGTTCTGGGCACCATGAATAAGGAGTGAGCTGGAAATGGGGCCTGCCGGCAGAGCCTGCCCACTGTCCCATGGGTAACGGCAAAAATTGAAGGACGCCCCTTGCTGGCTTGGTAATTAGTCAAATGGCTGATAAGCCGGTGATAGTGTAATTAGTCGTAAGGCATGTCCGCTTTGACATCCTGTCGGCCGCAGGCAACCTCCCGATGCAGCACTTATGCAGGGGGAATCCTGTGAGCCGTCAGCTGGCCTCACTTAATTAACGCCGGCGTCCCCTCTTCCTTTCATCTTGGCTCGGTGTGCGAGGCCTTTCCTTGGCAAGTAGGCATGCGGCGTCTGGTTTTCCTGTGGCCGTGCTGTAGGAGCGGCTGCGGAGGCCCAGCGCCCTCTATCCGAGCGACTGGTTGCTGAGAGCTCGCCTGGTAAACGTCACAGTGATGGAAGCCTGGCTCGCGCTCTGGTCCTTAGGGCCGTGTGAAGGATTGCAGATTCCAGGTAGAGAGCGGGACATGTTCGTTAACAGGATGCATCCGTACCACTATCCATCATTAAAATATGAAGCTTGTATTGGCGCCGTACCTTTGTATTGGTGGCAGAGGGGGGTAGAATGTCTGGTTTCAGGCCTGAAACGGTGAGCAGGAAATTAGGTTTTAGCAGCAGGCATATGCAGAGCAATGTTCTGGAAGAAAAGGATGATGAATAAGACTTCTGCCTTTCCTTATTGCCAGAGCTTCCTTCACCTCTCGCTTCAGCACTCAGGACGGAACTGTAAATATATGCACCTGCAGGAAGGGAAAGGAAGGGAATCGAAGCAGTCTCAACTGGTTAAAGGAGTACAGAATATCATAAATCGCAGTATGTTACCAGCAATGTTATACGGTGGCTCAAACGCATATGTTGGATTAAGTATGATCACATATCCATAGTTTTGTATCAATATATTCGTAGTATAGTATATCCGTATCCACACCATATCCATATCTAAGTCTAGCAGCAGAGAAAAATTGTATGTTTTGAGAAAATGGGCAAAATGGACGGATGCTACCCTGTTACTAAGGTAGACCAGTAGTGGTGGAGAATTACGTTTGTTGAATGTTTTTTGTTTGTTAATAATTTATGACCATTCAGGACTTTTAAGGGTCTTATGGTCTATCAGCGAGTTGCTCTTTGTGCTTGGGGTACCAGGTTCCCGGAGTGTGGCTGGAGTGCCGTGCAGGATTGCTGACTAAAAGAACTTTCTGCACCGACTACGAGGCCCAGAGTTTTATTCCAAGTAGCTTAACCAGGAGCTATTGGAGAAGTTGGTTCCAATTTTTCTTCCATATTGGTGAACAAACAGAGTGGGTTGAAGATGATGATGCTGCTTATGCTAGATGCCCTCGATGACAGAATGACGATGTTTATGTGGAAAAAATACACTTCACAAGATTGCGATGTTTATATTGGGGGTGAGAATGACCTGATAGCAGTATAAATCAAGAGCTGTCTCGTTGTCCGAGTGCCGCAATATGATTCCGTGTCAGTCGCCACTAGGGAGGCATCCCCTGACACTGTGGAAAAAGGCTGTAGTAGAAAGAGATGAACGTGGAAAGTCAGTAGTGTGAAGCTTTTAATTTGGGAGGTATAGGCATGTGTGTGTTTACACCTCTGTTTGGCCAGTCCAGGTTGGTGCGTGTTCCGTCAAACAAGTTATGTAGGGTAGAAGATACGGAGCTCCAGGGCTCGGTCATAAATGTTGACTCTCCCTATTTTCATTGCTTCCACGCCCAGTCACCCACCCACAAGTGGGCCTTTAGCAGATGGAAATAATCCACTAATCTGGCTTTAGCTGTCGTGATATGCTGTGCCCCCTATCTGCGACGGAAATGCCTACCTTGGCTGCCCTCGGTGGTGGGTGATGTGTCCTTGGTTTCATTTCGGTGTCATTTCCTGTCTTGTCATGCGAAGTGTAAGGTGTTGTTATATTTATTTATTTATTTTATTTTTTATTTTATTTTATTTTGTGGTCAGTGAAGCACCAGCTTCTTCCTCCTCATTTGATATATTTTATCAGTTAGTATTGTAGGATAATAGTTATTAACTTTGTTTTGCATGAGAATGGAAATCTAAGTGTTATCACCTTAACTGCATAGCTTTTATAAAAACCCAATTCTGTTTCCTGGCTCATTATTGGTTGTGACAGGGAGAGACCTGTCCTGTAACAAAGCTATCTTAATGAGGTTTCTCCCTCTGTGATGCCACCCCCCCCCCATTTCTCCTACAGTGAACAGACATAGCCATCTGAAGGACTTCATGCTAGTGGTGTCTATTGTGATTGGCATGGGCGGCTGCTGGTTCGCCTACATCCAGAATCGCTACTCCAAGGACCACATGAGCAAGATGATGAAGGACCTGGAGGGCCTGCAACGGGCCGAGCAGAGCCTACATGACCTGCAGCAAAAGTGAGTTTGCAGACCTGCTCCTTGGATTGGGAAGGTCTGGAGTGGGTGGTTGTTGGGCTCCCCATTGTCATCACCTTTGCAGTCCCGGTTCGGTGAGTTCTGGCCACTTACGTTCTATTCATTTTGAGTTCAGCAAGGGTCCAATTGCAGGTAGGTTTACTGTCTTGTAAATTTAACGATGGAAGTAACTTATGGTCAGTATACTGGAAAAACATCATGTGTACTGAATAACTGAACTTGATAGATCTCACTAAAGGGGCATCCACATCAGTATGAGCTTACCTTTGCTGAATCCTGAGGTGTTAACGGACGGTCCATTTCGTAAATTAATTTTTGTCGCGTTCTTTCTGTGTGCAGTTTTTAGTCAAGCTATTTCCACATCTCTCTGCAAGGTGGTGTGGGAGTCTGGTTGCCATGGCGGCCAGAACAACAAAGAGCGGCAGATGTGAGAGCCTCGTGCCACAAGCAGCCTGCCGTGTAGCGGGCGGCTTAGTACGCTGATCGCAGCCCTGGGTTTCTGTGGGGGTCGTCTGACCGATCCGGCTCGCTGCGATACCTTAAATGGAGAAGAAATGAAGGAGATCGTTCGTTGTTTAAATGTGATCTGATTGCGGTGAACAATGAGGTTCACTCCGTATTTTTAGGAGCGCGTTAATGGCATTATGCAACTAGCCAGAGGAGACGCGGATTGGGGGTCTCTTCATACGCACCCTGCAGTAGAGTCTCTGTGTTCTCCAGCTCAAAGTCTGTGGGTCAGTGTGTCTTCCTCTAGATAGTTCCCCTTCTCCGTGCAGCGCAGGGGCAGCGTAGGTGTGGGTGCTCGCGCGGGTTCCTCACGCCTGCCTCCGGCAGCTGCTGGGGCCCCGTCTTGTGGAAAGGAGGTCCCGCTGTCGGTTTTTGGTGCCGGGATCCGCCTGGACCACATTTCCTGTTACAGGCCAGTGGGGCTCGGTTCTGCTTCCGTTGAATTTTAACCAGTGCTTCCTTTACTTTACTTGCCTTTTTTTTTTTCTTCTTTTAGCTTCCTTTTTATTAGTTAGCCACTAGGACGGGGACGTTCAGATGTACTCCCGGCTGACTGTACTCGCTCAGCTGGCGAGGGAGACTTGTTTGTTGATGCATCATCTTCCTGATGATTGGTGAATTACACAACACTTTCCCATGTTTGAAGGCGTTCGCCAGGTGGAACCAAGTGCTGTGCTGGTAAACAGGAAACTCGGGGAAACTTCTCTAGGTGTAGGAAGGAAGCAGGCAGGCCTCCCATGCACGGGACGTCACTGTTGCCGTGGCGACTGCACATGGCATGGGTCTGTCACTCGGCATGTCAAGTGCTGCCCTCCTTCTGGTCCCCGGAGCTCAGGGTTCAGCTGCTGCTTGGCTGAGCCTTCAGGCAGATCCCATGTCCAGTTCAAGTGGCCCCGTTAGCAGAGTCCTCCTCTTTTAGCTCTTCCTGGCAGAAAGGGCCGAGGAGGGATTAGGCGAAGGCAGGGCTGGGGAACGGCACGCTGGCAGAGCTGCGGTTCACGTTTGTCGAGTCGTGGTTTATTTTTCTATTGGTGCCAAGGTGGTGTCAGAGGTGAAGCAACTTTTTGCATGTTACGTTACGCATTTCGTAAAGAAAAGAATGTTGCCCCGCAAGAGTGGCGTCCACATGTAGATGGAGCATGTCTAATTATGCCACCCTGTTTACAATAAGTTTCAACAGTCTAATAGTCATTTGCTGTGTTTCATGAGATGAACAAAAACGTGTTGTTTTTCTGACAGAATGCTAAAATTACAGTATGTGTCTGTCGGTGTTTGGAACATAAATTGCCCTGAATCGTAGAGAGAGAAGCATTTAAGTGCGATATTCCTGGATAGCTTCTTGCTAATGGTTAGCCTCGCCCTACTCTGCCCGCTCTGGTGGGTGACACACGTTTGCCACTGGGGCTGTCAGTCAGCTGTGCTGCGCTGGGCTTTAATCACCCCATACAGCTTTGCGAATGCCCCACGGCAGCGCGCCAAGAATGAGTCCCTGCGGAATAAGAAATCACTTTCTTTCAAGTCTTCTCATTCATTAATTTTGTTTTTGTCCTCCATTTAAATCTAGATGTATTCTTATTGCTGAATTTGAATTGCTGTTCGTTTGCCCATGGTGATGCAACGACACGGAATCTCTCTGATTCACAATATTCTCTCGCTAATAGCTCTGATGTCAGACATTTATGCAGTTTGTCAAAAACAAACGTGAAATTACTCGATTTGCTCGGTGAAGAGGCTTTCGGGGCACGAGGAATTGGTAAATATGGTTTTATTATTTTGCAGAGTGGGACAAATTCAAAATTCCTTATTTCACCCAACCCGCTGTTGCCAATAGCAGGACAAATGGCATGGCATAGTTTGCAATGTAATGAAACTTTGATAACACAGGAGTAAGAAGGTAAGAGAAAAAGTCCACGATGATATTAGCAGGGTGGAGAGTGAATAGGGAGATTAATATGTAGCATTTGCAGTAACTCCCCTGCAGGAGTTTATGGTGTTCAGACTTACCAGTGTTAATGCAGTTGAAGTTCTGCCATGGTTGCTTTGACGTTTTGGGGAGCTGTAAGCCTTCTAAGAAAACTCCTTGGCATCTCCACTTACTGGGTGGCAGAGGTCAGGGCAGTGTCACCTTTCTGTAGCCCTCTGCTGCCCTCCTCATGGGCTCAATTGAAAACTTCTGCTGGAAACCTTGTGGTGAGTGAAATTATACCAACTGTTACTAGTAAGTGGAGTTTTGGGAAATCCACTGTCATTTTCAAAGTTTAGAAAGTTGTCCTAAATTTCCCACAGCTCTCCCGGATTGGCTTGTTTTATAGGGCCTTTTCCGCTGTTCCCTCAGTAAGTAAAGTCCCTGTCAGAGCAGCCCCGTTCCATTTAGATAAAGACATTCTGGGTGCCTGCACTCTTCTTGAGGGAACAGATTGTCACGGGTGACCATGGTAACTCCTGTAAACCAAGATGATGGCTTTTGTGTCTAAACTGTACCTTTGTCATAGCTGCGTGGAAGAGTTCATCCTGTAATTACATACCTTTATATTCAGTTATAATGTCTTTGGCATAGGACTCCTTCCAGGTGACTTGCTTCCTTGCGTCTGGATTACTGTGTTCCTCATTACATGCCCCCACCCAGTGAAGTGTTCACTTATCTCCTTATCATACTCATCCACCCATAACAGTAGAGTTATTTACTGTGTGGGAGTTCTAAGCTGGAGCATGTATTTCCTCCATTCTGGAATGTTCTCTTCATGGCCACCGAGTTTTTCTTTAGAATGCCTGTACATTTTATTGTATGTAAAAGCAATAGACATTTGGCTTCTTAGCATTGGAAACCTGTTTTGTCTTAACGAGCTCTGTGTCAGTAGTAGATCATCTTCACTGGTGCAAGAAGCTATTGTGTTCAGATTATGTGCTGCAAATAAAATGTCATGTAGACCATAATAGCACCAAATGGTTCTGAATGTAGAAAAGGATCTTGATATTTTGGGACAAGTTGTGCACATTATTTTATATTCTATGAGCTTCTTGGTCTACCATCCGATCCAGGGTGCACACCTTGCTTGTGCCACCTCCTGCCTGGGATTGCCTTTTTTTTATAGGATATGCTTTACTTCTCTCCGTCTCGTGCTAAGGCTGCAGATAGCACAAGAGGAGCACCGCACTGTCGAGGTAGAGAAGGTCAACCTGGAGCAGAAGCTACGAGACGAGATCAACGCGGCCAAGCAGGAAGCTCAGCGGCTGAAGGAGCTACGCGAAGGCACCGAGAACGAACTGAGCCGGCAGAAGTACGCAGAGGAGGAGCTCGATCAGGTACTGCACGCCCGCGGTGGGGGGCTTTTTGGGGGAGGTGGCTGATGGTGGAGGTGGAGGACAACACGTGGAGTGCGGTGTGCGGATACTACGAACAGAACGAAAAAGACCCTGGAGAACACAGTCCAGTGACCCTTGTGGAAAAATCTCAATGTGGAGGATCTGCTTATCTACTTGTCCAAAGAGGTTGCCGCCAGTATCAGTCGCTCCTGCTCATTCTCACCCTTTGGGTTCAAGCAGGAAGAGCCTGAAGAAGTGGGGGTCTGGTTTCCCATTGACTGATATGAGTGACGCGCGTCCTTATCAGGCAACAGATCGCGGCAGGGTTCCTATGTTATCTGAATGGGGGTCAGATGAGGTGAGCTGGGAAATAATGTAGCTGAATGGGTGTCATATCTGAGGCAGCAAAGGAGCAAGCATCTGCTCTGTCCTGTGAGGAGTAGGACTTCATGTCGACATTCTCAAAACAGAAGTGAAGTGCGGTTTGTAAACTCTGCTTAATGCCCGACATCCTCCATTCCATCATGCTGTGGCTCTGCCCTCATCCTCTGGTTTTACTTGGTATTAGGAACAGCTGCTCTGTAATTAGAATCCTGTGCAAAGTAACTGTGGCTATCTTTTTTTGGGGGGGTTCTATGGTTTCTAAGGGTCACATAAGGTAAGACTTCATTCTTGCAGGGAGAGGCTCCATTTTTGGATCTCATTGATGAGGTGCAGACCTATGAGGTTCCGTCTGCAGCATATAGTCTGGGCCAAGTATGTCTACTGAATTCCGGCATCTGTGTCCCCTGGTCTTTATCTCCCCATCTAAGGCCTTGTACTAAAAACGGTGTTCTGGGTTGTGCCTTGCGTTTCCTTTTGGTGTTCAGTTTTAAGGATGATTTTATGTTCTGGGCGTATAGCTTCAGTGTCTGTGTGATTTTTAGGCTAAGCCAATCCACAGTAACCTCATTTATAAATGATGACATAATGTTTTAAGAGGTCATATATCTTAAATACTCATCAAAAAAGGAAAGTAGCACTGTGTCACGGTGTGGCTTGTCACTCTTTTAGAGGTGAAAGTCTGTGCAGGACTACTGGGGTGAGTATGGTTTGATTCTCCTTCAAACACTGGAGCAACAGTTGTACTGAGCCTTGGTTCCTGCATTTAACACTGAGACTAAACCTGCACAGAAACTGCTGTCTGAGCCCAACACTGAAACTAAACCTACACACAGACTGTCGTCTGAGCCCAACACTGAAACTAAACCTACACACAGACTGCTGTCTGAGCCCAACACTGAAACTAAACCTACACACAGACTGCCGTCTGAGCCCAACACTGAAACTAAACCTACACACAGACTGCCGTCTGAGCCCAACACTGAGACTAAACCTACACACAGACTGCCGTCTGAGCCCAACACTGAAACTAAACCAACACAGAATCTGGCATCTGGGCTCAACAAAGACACAGTCTAAACCAAAAGATATACTGGGTTTATATGGGCAAACTAAAGTGAAATTAGATTATATAATAATCTTGTACCACTTGTACCTAGTTCATCTCTTCATACTTACAGTACAGTTAGCCTCACATTGCTTTTGACTGAATTACCTGCTAAATGCATATAAATGTAATCTATAAAATGTTATGAGATTGTATTATTTTTTTATGCTGGAAGTAAGGGATGCTGTGTCAATTCTGCTTTTTCACTTTTTTAAAGCTTAACCTTTCTACGGTGTTCGGTTTTTAAGTTTAAAATGCATAAAAGCACCACACAAGTTTGTGCACTGCATCAAAAACCTCTATTTAGACTTAATAAATAATAATACAAATATCATTATGCAAAGCAAGCCCAGACATGTAAGGCAAGATGAGACCAATTCAGTCTGTTTACATAATTCTCTTAAGGTTTATTTTACCTTTCTTTTATTTTGAAAACGAGAGAGATGCTGTCAAAAGTAAGGTCCAGAAAGCCACACCAAAAATACGAAAACCAATCTTTTCATAGATAAGGAAGCTTAACAAGGTAACCAAGAGGTAAGAAACAAATTGGATGATAAATTATTGTTTTGAGGGTATTTTATGGCTGATTTAGTACACGGATCAGCACCGACCCATCTAACATTAGAGATAGGAACATAAAATTAACACAGAACAAAGGTTAAGTTCGCCATGTCTCTAAATTATTTTAGAACTTTTTTTTTAATCTATACTTAGAACGCAAGAACGTAGAATTTTGTGCTGCTTTGAACTAGTAAAGTAGTTCTTGCTCATCAGAAAGAAAGGTAGAAGAACTAGTCTAGTTCTCCAGCGTTGCAGCAGTCATACTTACCTTATTTAGTAATTCCCATACTGGAAGTTATTATTAGAGCAAACTAATAATGAATGTTCCTATTAGCTTGTTCCTACACAGCTTTTGGTCCACTTCCATCCTGTATAGCTACTAATTGTTTTGAAACTTCTGAAAGCTGATTTTCATGTTCTGATTGCCGTTCCTTAAAATCGCCATGATGATAATCATTTTAATGTGTTCTTAACGGAGTGCTGCAACAGTGTTTTTTTTTGTCAGGTTACTTTTGGTCTTGGCACATTCTCCAAGCCGTGTTTGTAATGTGATACAAACCTGTTATTTTGACCAGTTGGGGACATTTTTTCAGTGCCCACCAGGAGTATCCTCAATTTGATAAAAATCTCTGAATGCAATGTGTTAAAGTTAGGGCTCGGTTAAGGGTCTCCCCAGAGAGATATAGATACCTGATCTGTTTCTTGTGTGCGTCTGTGTCCCCCGCAGGTACGTATGGCTCTGAAGAAGGCCGAGAAGGAACTGGAGTCCCGGAGCAGCTGGTCGGCACCTGAACCTTTGCAGAAGTGGTTGCAGCTTACGCACGAGGTGGAGGTGCAGTACTACAACATCAAGAAGCTGAACGCCGAGAGGCAACTGATAGTGGCCAAGGAGGGGGTGAGTGGCGGGGGTGGGGGGGCGAGAACAGAACCGCGAGGGGGCGAAGCGGGGGAGGGAAGTGGAGAGGGGGAGGGGGGGGGGGGGGGGGGGGGGGGGGGGGGGGGGGTTGCGCTCTGCCGATGAACTGAGTTTGAGGTTAACCGATGGATGGGTGGTATCTTCTCCCAAGGCGGAAAAGATCAAAAAGAAGAGGAACACTCTGTTTGGTACCTTCCATGTGGCACACAGCTCCTCGCTGGATGATGTTGACCACAAGATTCTGGCAGCCAAGTGAGTCTTCATCTGACTAATTCATACACAGACCTGGGATTTTTTAAATGGGTCCTCCTGCCTTCCTTGTTCCTTCCTACCGTCCCTGTATGTAACCCCCCCCCTTTCAGGCAGGCTCTGGGCGAGGTCACGGCTGCCCTCCGTGAGCGACTGCACCGCTGGCAGCAGATAGAGGTCCTGACCGGCTTCACCATAGTCAACAACCCGGGGCTGCCGTCCTTAGCCTCGGCCCTCAACCTGGACCCCAGCTTTGTGGGCGGCCGGGCTACACCTCAGCATTTCATCATGTCCGACGACATGGACGATATGGATGAGGACATCATGTCTCCTGGGGCCCTGCAATGTAAGCACCCACTGCAAGCTGCTACCAGTGGATTCTTGCCTGTCTATGACTCCACTTAACAGTGTTCATGAGAATCCACACAGATATTTCTCACTTGGGTCCCAAGGTCAACAATTCCTTTCATGTTCTCAGGATGAAACATGAAAGAATTCATTGCAAAAGTCTCCAGTTTTCCGCCCTACAAGTATATAAATTTTTCTGTTCAAGGTTAATCATAAAGTTTCCAACAAGTATTTTAGCATCGCCTCTCACGCACCTGTTCTTTTTGGCGGTGGGGTGTGTTTGCGTGTGTCTTCCTGTCCCTTCCTTGAGCATGTTCCTTGTCAGCTGCATTGTTCACTGCACCAGAATTGAAGCATTATGTCTGTTTAGGTGTGTGGTATCAAAGTACATCCACGCAGCTGACACCATAAGCCTTTGACATTTTAACAATTTAACGACGAGGAAGCGAAAATAACATCTTTCCTCGTGTTACATTTCTATATCATGCATCAGTCAAGTGGGCCAAGGACACCAAGCCACAAACGGAAACTCATTGAGTAAATTATTTTGCTGGATTTTTGGAATTATGTTCCAGATATTACTGAATTGGAGGTACAATGATTTCAATTGATATGTCCAAAAGAGCAAGATAGGTCACTTCATCTGTATTTTGGGTTGCATTTTAAATGCCAGATGACATAAATGGACCTTATCTGCCAAATGGCCTGATTTTATTAGTTCCGTTTCCCTATAATATTAGGGATGTTGGCTGCATAAAACTAGAGGATGTACATAAAGGATTAAATTTTTTCAATGCTTCTGCAATCAAGATGGCAGGACTGGGGATTCAACACCTCATTGGCACAATTACCAGCTGCTTACCAGGCAAGAGGATTGCCCTGTTAGCTAAAGATTAGGTGTCTCAAAAGACAGACAGATAAATCATGTTTAATGAGCTCCAAAGCACTCAAGTCAACAGTGAGTTCCAAAAGCACAAATATGTATCACATGTGGAATTTATAACCCAAGAATATTTCCTATGTAAGCATCCTCTGGACTTGAAAAGTCCTCTCAAGACAAACACTGAACTTAAATCAGAAAAATTATATTAGATATAACATGAGAAGTCTTTGTATTTTCTTGTGTTTCCTAATATTGCTGGAAACTCAGTGTAGAGAGCATTGCCAACTGATGACTCCTGGTTGGTGCAGAGAGTCACAGTGTAGGCTAAGATACATGTCCATAATAACTACCGTCTTCCCCACCCTTTGACCTCTGGCCCTCCCCCCCCCTCACCCTCCACTACACGATTGGTAACCCGCAGACGCTGCCTGGCAGATGGGTCGTCCAGTGAGCGATCTCTGGTCTGTCAGTTCCGAACATCATTTGCTGTGGACCTCTCCTGGTTTGCCTGCCGTCCAATCAGCTCCCCCTTTCCGGCCAAGCTCACGCCAGTCACTTGAGCATCACTGGGCATGCAGCGATCTGCATGGGGTGGAAATTGTGAAGGGTAGTCTCAGGGGAGGGGTGAGGGTAGAACAGTTGCGACTGTTTCTACCGGACGGATGGCTTGTTCTTTGGGCTGACCACCTTTCTGTCATCCAACCACGTCAACATGCTATCACCACTGACTAACTTTCCTGCTCAGAGTTTTTTTTATGAAGACTCTAAAGACTATTCTTTCTAATGTAGCAAAGACAATCAGGATGCATCTCGGATATGGTTGAATAACAAGTATTCCTGCCAAGTCACCCTGTACAGCCTTAAATTTTACTTCAGACGTCAGCTTTGGTAGATGTTAACAAGGACTGTAGGGCCATCCTGCTGAACGGCAGCTCTCTACTGTAGTTCTCAGTTGTACAGTGACTTTCAGAAAATCTGAGACGCTGTCACTTCTCTCCCACTGTTTTCTTGCATGAAAGAACTGACTTTGAATCTTGGTTCTCAGCAGGTGTTTGATGTTGACACTTGCCTGAGAGGTGAACTCTTCACTCTGTGCACCTGTGCCTTCTGCTTCAACCACGCCAGTCACTACTCACTTACTACTCACTCACTCACTCACTCTGTCTTTTTGAGTGTGGTATGTTAACAAGTGCCCTCTCTTCTCTGCCCACAGCGCCTAGTATGATGTCCTTACGCCAACGGCACATTGACCCCCAGCTGGCTATGGGCTCCCAGAGGTTGGTAGAGAGCTGTTTGTTGGCAGGGCACCAGGGAGAGGGCACTTTTCCCACCAGGCCTAGGGGCCCCGCCCGCCCCTCACGGAGCCAGTCCTTCGGGCAGTTCGAGTCTGTCTCTCTACCTCCGTTATCCTCTACTTTCTCTCACCCCTCCATCACCTGCCCAACTCCTCCATCGCCTCTTCCTCTGCACCACTCCTCCTCTTCCACTCCTGCTGCTGCTGTTATGGTTGTCCCACCCACCTTGCTTGTCCATCACCCTGCTTATTTCCAGCCACTGGACACCATCCCCGATGTCCCCGACCTTTCCCTGGTGCAGTCCCCACACTCCGGCAGCTTCGGGTACCCCCCCCTTTTTTGACATTGCATGTCTTGTGTATCTGTTTCCACATGATTTTTAATCACACTTTCCTTTTTTTTCACCTTGTAAATACGATTTGGTTTTGTTCAGAGGTGGAAATTTTTGCCTGAAATTTCCACCTCTGGTTTTGTTAATGTTCATGTGGAAGCTGCTCATGTTCCTAAACCTTTAGCTTTTCTTCATCCTCTGTCACCCTTTTGTTCTAAAAGAAGCTTTTCTGCTCAGTCCTACTGTCTTTTGGTAATTTTAAGGGCTTGATACAGGATCTCATTTGTCTAACCTTGTTTGTACAAATTGATATAGAATCAGTAAGCCAAGGCATGGTTTGATTTTGTGTGAAGCCCCTGCCCCAGTTTTATGTGTGTTTCTCCCCAGAATAATTTGGTTTGTCTATCTGCTTTGCAGGGACCTTAACCGCTCTGATTCTGACTCCTCCTTGTCGCTGTCCCAGTCTGGTGAACAGCTGCGTCTCTCATCATCTCTCAGCTCTAAGGGTCATTCGGTGAAGCCCAGCTCCTTCCTTCATGCCCACACGAGTCGTGGAGATGAACCCGCCCACCTACATGCTCATATGACCCCCAATGGTGGGAACCGCTTCCCAGAGGGTGGCGCCTGGCTGGAGGGGGGCCCAGACAGCCCCCTGCTCACAAAGAAGATGTATGCCATAGAGAAGTCAGCCAGTCTTGGCGAGATCAATAGTGCCCTGGTCGGGCTCTCGCAGTCCGAGTCCTCACGCTCCATAAGCCCCTCATCCACTGACCCCGATACCCCTTCCCCTAGCGGAGCACAGTCGCTCGTCAGTGGGGTCAAAGGTAGCAGCCGCCTTCCACAGCTCTCTTCCAAGAAGAGCCCCCTGGAGGAAGACAGTGGCTCTACAGGGGAGGACACTGACTCCACAACTAGCCGCAAGAAACATCCATTCAAGATCTTTAAAAAGCAGAAGAAGTAATGGAGTGTGTTGCTCCGCCACAGACAGTTTGTCAAGCCTCCCCACCTCCCCCCCCTATTTTGAAAGAGATGTCAGATTTTCTCTTGCAGAAGTCTTTTTTTTGAGGATCTTTTGGTCCTTTTTTGAGATGAACAGTTGAGGGCGGGAGGGGAACAAGGAAATAGATAGATTTTGTTTTCGTAAATGATTTAAATATATATCCACAAAAATTGGAATCGGTGAGCTTATATATATTGGAATGTATACTTCTATTTATTCTGCAGGAATCGGTGCCAGTATTTCTCAAGGAATCCTCCTACCTGATGGTGTTCTTGTTTTAGTTACATCTGTTTGCATGTCTTCACCTTGGTTGAATTGAAATTTGAATGCTTTTTGGTGTTGGCTTGGTTCTCGTCCTTTTTCAGCTTAAGTTGTATGGCCACTGCTGTTTGTTACTTCCCCTTTTGGTTTGGTGGTCATATTAAACTCGGGTAATGAAATCCAGTGTTGGTTACCGAACGGGGGGGAAAAGCCTGAACCAAAAACAAACAAACTACTTCCCAAAGAAAAAAGGCATAGCAGGGTGTAGCTGAAGTCTGTTTGGGAACACTTAGGAAATCTAGGGGATCACTCCATTTTTCTTATTTCTAATAATAATACTGCTTGTGTTTCTGTGTCTCTGATTTGAACTTTTACATTATGGTTAAAAGGTTATGTTTTTTCCACCCCCTCTACTCTGTGAGTTCCATTAAGAAATGACAAAGTTCTTTTCATGCTAAAACATGTTGGACATTTGATGTCTTTCCTTGCTCCTCCTGATGTTAAATATGAGTCTCATTACTCTTACGGTGGTTTAATGAGTCCCTGGAGCCCACATATCTCCATGTGGTGCTGACAAGGAGAACAGTTGGGCCTTTGCAGCCCCTCCCATGGCCTTCCAGGACTGGAAAATGCTCTCACGCCAGAATGTCACCTGAACGTGAATGTGATATGTAATCTGTGTTTTAAAGACGTTTTAGAGAATGTGCTGCAAGTCACATTTGTGATGGTGTCAAAAAATGATGGGTGGGCGGGAGGCCTGGATGACATGTAAATTCGGAACTAAGGTAGGAAGTAGGTTTATGGGGGAGGGTTTTTTTGATATTCTTAAGTGCTGTATTTCTTTCTTCAAACACTAGAATGGGTATCTTCGTGTCCTGGATGAGGGCTCCCCTGTCTGGCTAGGCAGAGCTCTCATCCAGACTGTTATTCTGGTGTTTGTAAATACACTGTGTTCCTCTGTCCCCTACATTCCTTGTGTGGAATAGGGCATGGAAGCTAATATTTTTGCTGTATTTTACCGAATAGCCTCATGCTGAGATTCTCACGGACTGATGGTTAGACGCATGATCAGGATCACCTAACAAAACAACGATGAATTGAAGGTGCAACTCAAGAAAGGACTGGAGCCAAAATTACACAAGGATCTGTGTGTGATTGTGAAGTGGATCAATCTGTCTTCGGAACCCTGCATCTTGCCTTAAGAACTGTCAGTTACCACAGCAGTGCTGGCAGAACAAACCATTCCCTCGCAGGGGGGGTGTGGCTTTCCCAAATAACGGTTATGTTGAAATTGTCAGTTTTTTTTCCCTCTCCTTCCATTTCCCTTATAGTTTATGCTCTTCTTGGTCATTTTTAAAAAAAAATGTAATTTGTACCACTATTGCACGTTGAAACTAATGGGTGTGTGTGTGTCTGTGTGCGTGTGTCTGTTCTGTAAGCGTGTTCCTTGTCAGCTGCATTGTTCCCTGCACTCCTGCATGTGACCCAGTGCAATGCCTGTGTTCAGAAGGGAGACCCTTCTCAACTCCACATGGCTGATTCTTTCTGATTTTTACTTGGTCTCTATTTAAGATGACATATCTTCACAAGGGGAAAAGAAATAAGACTTTTTGCATCTTCTGTGACTTTAGACTTTGACTCTTCGGAATTTTATGGCACTCCTGCATGATAGCAATAAACTATTTTGAATGAAAGATTCCTTGCCTTTGTTTTGTCCTAGACAGCATTGTCTCCTCCTGTCCTACATCATCACCATGTTGGTATGAAACTACACTATGTACAGCAAAAAGTTGCATATATTGGCATGGCAATGTTTTTTAAGGTTTTGCTGGGACCAATGGAACCTATCCAGCCATGACAAATTTTTACAATTCTTGTGTTTCTGTCCTTATCCCCGTGAGGTTTATGCACTCATATCAGGCATTTATGTTAGAAATTAAGTGGAAATGAGGGTATTTCTTTTCAAAACATTCCATACAGCTCAGCCGCCTATTTATAACATGAATGCATAGCCCAAAATACTGTGCATGTGTGTTTGATGGTCTGTCAGATGCAGACAAGAATTTGGAAGTAACTGCAGTTCACTTTATACGAACAGCAATGTGAACTTGTGGTCTGTAATTTCCGCTGGTGATTCTGATTACAGATTGGCTCTTCCCTATACACAGAAGATTGACACTTGTTAAAATCTCTCTCTCTACAAATATCATCTTGTGTAACAGGAGGTAAAGTGATTCTGCCTTGATATTAAGAGAACAGTAGCACTGAATGGTCCCTTATGTATATATAAACTTATGCCTACTTGTTCTGTATTCTTGCCGGATGTAGACATTCGTGATACTGCCACCTAGCGGCAAATAGATTTGTTACTTTGTTACCGAATTTTATTCTTTCGCCTGCCTCGTAGGTCATTCAAATTTTATATCATTAAATTTTTTTATAATTGGCTACGTAGTATGCCATTCATATACATTTATCAGGAATTCACTTTGAGTAAAATATAACCAACAGAAAAAGTATAGGGATAAGTTTGTCTTTAAGTATTTTCTATTACTATTATTTATTTTTAATTACTCCCATTAATATTCAGTGACAAAATATTGGGAACTGGGGTTACTGCGTTTTGTTGACCAGATTGGTTAAGCGCCATAAGCTTTGACCTTATTTGTAGCGATGTAAGATATTCGCTTGGGGAATTACAGCTTCCAATGATAGATACCGTTCAGGTAAATAAGCATGTGGAAATAAACTGAGTGAATGCGAATGTGTCCCGTGTGCTTAACGTGGTAGGCTACAGTTGTCCACTAATGGAGGGCAAATCGATCGAAGTATCCATAATATCGATAATAATGTTGGTATTGATATTGATAAATACCGGTTTAATGAGATCGATATACTTCAGTTTCTGTTTCTTTCCTGAATGCACTGCGGATGTCTGTGTAAGCGCAGCGGCTCTCAATTGCCGCCCGTCTGTTACGTGAGTCAGCGGTGCCAGGCAAGCAAAAAGGCACACACAAACACAGTATAATATTTATAATAAAGTATTGTATAGTTGAGGAGTGAGGGTAAAATGCGGAATTCCGGCGGATTCTGCCGGACGTAAACAAAGGGGCATTGGAGGAGCTCAGCGTAAACTCCACCCTTGCAGCTGCCGGCTGATCGCGCTCCACCTCTCGTCAGCTGCAGACATTTCTCGAACGGACCCCATGATTATGTAAAGTCGTATGGGTTTCTTTCTATGCCACGTGATCTGTGTACGCGGCGTGCGTCATTTGCTTATTGTCTGTTTATAAACATAAATTCCGCTGTTTGTAAACGGTCCGCATTTTACCCTCACCCGCGGCTGAGCCACGTTCGCAATAATACTTACATCCATACTACTACTACTACCCCCAAACTGGCACTGCCCACCGTGCTCGTCGCCCCGTTTACTCCTCATACACACGGTGGGCACGCGCACACATATACACACACTACGTACAACAATAAACATGACATAACACACAGCACATTTATAATCACACAAGCGATTACTGAGAACTATTTACAAGCTGGCATCAGTCCAACATGCCGCGCTGCCGGCAGGTACCTCAGCTACGTACAGTGTTTACTTACTCATAAACTTTGCCCTGGGTTTACTCATAAAATTATGTCCTGGGTTTTAACTAAGTTAAACTTTTAGGTATGTTACAATCTCCCAATTCCCGCTGCGCCGCTCTTCCGCGCAGGTGTTTTTACGGCATCACGAGTTTGGTGGATGCGGGGAATAGCATAGCCGTGGAAAAAGTTGAACGGTGGGTTTATTTTTAAAGTTCCAGGAGCACACGCGTATTGATGACTTAGTTCACATTTTTTGTCACACACTCGTTTTCGAATTTTTGTTTTTGACCGGTCAGAAGTGTTTCGTTTTCCCGTTGCAAAATTACCGATAAATTACTTCACAAAGGCATCACTTCAAACTCACTAGAGAGGTAAGTAGATTTTTAATAAAATCTTATAAATTTGATATATCATTTATTTAACCATGTCTGTGTGAAATTTCGTGTCAATTCTTAGTGTCGAAGTCAATGGTTTTGCTTGCGAACGAAAGCATTCCTAACCGAGCTCTGTCCAGTCAAGATTATGACATGTCAATATTTGCCTTGGCTGTTGATCTCCTTTTTGGAGATCTCATTCTTTCAGACTAACATTGACTAACTTACTCAGGATGTTTTTGCATAAAAACTTAATAGATTTGATCAGTTGGCTTAACATAGACTGTCTAGTATATCATTTCATAGGCAGGACAGGGCTATATTATTATTCTATTCATGCAGAGACTAGTTTTGAATTTTCCAAGTGGATTAACAAGAGACTGTAATGCAGTTTGTTTCATTTCAAGGAACTAAAATAGGTGAATATTTTATGCTTGAAAATAATTACTATAAGGATGAATTTTAAACTAATTACATTATTACCATGGGTTTTTTGCCTCTTTATCCAAATGGCAATTCATTTTGCAATTTGCAATTCAATATTCAATCAGAGCATGTATTTGTAATTTCAGTATTTAATCTGAACATGTACTTTTAAAATATACTTTGCAATCGGCAATTCAATTCATTTTGCAATTGCCATTTGGATAAAGAGGCAAAAAACCCATGGTAATACGCAATGCAATTCAGTGCTTTGTTATTCTATTTGTTATTCAAAATATTTTGAAATGAATTCAGGATTTCATACACACTTTGCACATTGAATTGCCAATTGCAAAATGTATTTTAAAATTACATGCTCAGATTAAATATTGAAATGACAAATGCATGCTCTGATTGAATATTGAATTGCCAATTGCAAAATGAATTGCCATTTGAAGTTTTAATCTTAAGCTATTAATCTTCCATAAGTTTCAAGGACCTAGAGGAGACATTTTCACAATTTCCGTCAGCATAATTAATTAATTAATTAATTTACCTGATGGAAATAATGAATTCCAAAGCCTGATATCATTCTCTCTCTCTCTCTCTCTCTCTCTCTCTCTTTAGAAAGTTTCATCCAAATATCTTTTCAGGTTTTGGAGAAAAAGACATTTCTTTAAGTTTCGCTTCAACTTAAGATCACAGGCATTGTTTACTCATTAGTGTAAAATACATTAAGAGCAAAAGGAAAAAATGGCCACCTATTTTTTCCACTATAATTGCTATAACTTTCTTATTTCTCAAGATATTTCAATGATTTTGGTGTCATTCTGTTTCTTATCTAGTTCTCTATCAAATTAGTTAGATTCTATTATATGGGGGGTTTGGATTTTTTAGTCACATACCTATTAACTAATTAATAGAAAAATCACAAAAACACTTAAAGGTAATGAAAATTAATTCGGCTTTAGCAATTTAATGATACATTCACATTAATTATTAAAAAGTATCGATATCATATCGGCAATATTTACCCTATATTTACATGGTATGGGGTCGATACCAAATCTTGCAGTATCGCATGCCACTATTGTCCACTACACTTAACTGTACAAACAGTTTGAATTGCATGCATGGGTGTGATTTAAGGTTGGTTTAATGTGTGATCCGGTTAATGGTTGTTTTATTTATGTAAATGGTCGGAAAAACGGGGGCGGTCTCTGCCTGGGTTACATGTGTGTGGAGTTTGCATGTTCTCCCTGTGCCGTCGTGGGGTTTCCTCCGGGTACTCCG
>JAABNY020000035.1:15643456-15655185 GCA_015164015.2 Brevimyrus niger
TGAACAATTTAAATTGTGTAAATCTTAATATGCAAGTCGCTTATTTGTATTTATTCTATTTTGTTTAACCAGAATTTTTCATACAATTGAATTGTATAAATTGCCCAAATATATTTTTTCAGTGTAGCTGGGAGCAGAATTTGCACATAATTACATAGCACACAAGGAGCTGAACCGCTGGGAAACAGGTGAAGTTCTTGTCCATAAATACCTTGTTTTTCTGATGTTCTAGAACATCACCTAATACCCGAAATTCACAGAGGCTGCAATAGATGTGTTGTACTGTAACTCATGCAAGCAAGTTTTCTGTGGCAGCCTATGGGCTGTGTTTAATTTACAGAAATAAAAATACAGGGCTTTAAGAGGAACAAAATTAAAAACAGGAGACCACTCAGTGAAATACTCCAAATATCAGCACTGTAATGATGCGGAACGCTGGACCAATATACGGTTGTTTTGTGTTCTATCTGAACTGTTATATTTTATTTGGAAATTTAGCTACATTTACGTTCACATTATGTTACAAAATTTATACATTATATTTTTTCTTAATAAGTTAGCACTAAAATGCCTGACATATGTTACATTTCTTTTGCTATTTCCACGAATTTGCGGGGTTAATACTTAGTCAGTTCTAAGGCCAAAGCTGAAGTCATGACTTTGTGCGAATACACAGTATATTGTAAGTTCTGGTCACTCCCGGGTCAAACGTGAAACTTTTCAAGCTTCAAAAAAATTAAATATTACAACTTTTTTTTTCATTTTCGGGTAAATTGGTTTGTCTACTGTTTACTTAATATTAACCAACATACATTTTACTCTAGAAATTTAGGCCTTGTGCGCTTTACTAACGGCTTTCCGTGTGTCTTAGATATATTGAAATGCGCCTACACAGTCGACATGCTGACACACACACACACAGGGTGCTAACTAGGGGGGGGCAGGGGGAGCTATAGCTCCCCTAGTGGTGACATGAGCTCCCCTGGTAACATGATTTGTGAAATGTTGGGGGAGCTCTGACATATTCATATGATGACCACATAAATGCTATTTTGGGCATGGGTTTTCTCACAGGTGTAAAATAAAATTATATTTAGAGCTTATTACTCATTAAAAAACGTAGCCTGCTTGCACGCTCGTGGGCGCGCTGCCTGCATCCACTCCGCTAATCAGCCCCCCCCCCCCCCCCCCCCCCAACACCCCCCCCCCCCCGCCCCCCCCCCCCGCCCCGGGGGTATTTGCCCACCCCCGCCCGCGCCGCAAAAAGCCCACCGGATCTCGGCTCCCCCGGAGACCGTGGTATAGTTCGCACACTGCTGACAATCCAATAATCCAGTCCAGTAATCCAATCCAATATATATAGTACAGCTATGGCTTGTACAACTTTGAACAAGGTGAGTGAAAGACTCGTGCCACTCCTAAGTGGCAGGTGACAGTGGCTACCGGTCTCGAAAAATACGTAGCTGACATCGGCTGCACATTCAGTTAGTGACTGTCAAGCCACGGACAATCCTCTACCGGCAGGCACTGTTCCTCAACGTCCCCTGCCACTGTTAAGCGCCACTAGCGACGTACCGAAGTTCCTTAGTGGCAGCTGCCGCTACCTGCCTTGACGGGTGCCTGTGACATCACTTTCTCCTGCCAGCTGCCTTTTTGGGACTGAACCTTTACTGCAACCCTCAACACACACACCCTGGGAGCCCAAGGTGAAGTTATATCATAGGGTCCAGAATTGTTAGCTACACTCCTGGATGGAGGTCTTTATGCCCTGGTACTTATTGATTTGTTGCCTTGATTATTCGTAACCGTATTAGTTGTTTCCTTAAGTATTTCAGAGCATGAAACTTATTATCCATACCGTTGTTTTTAATTATCCATTATAACGTGCGAAATTCCCAGACGTATTACAAAGCAGGAGCTCTGATCTTCATAGGTACAAGACCACCGCGTTTAGCACGGCGCCGCCATTAGACCAACTTTTGTCAGTGCTTGAAAATTTGCGCGACAGGATTTTTCATTAAAATTCTTAAATTTATGCGCGGCACTCGCCTAAATATTATATATCGGCCTAGAGTCACGAATATTTATAGATGTCCTTAAAAACTGAATTTCTAATATAGGCTACTTTAGACACCAACTACAGCAAGTGCTGCTTCACAATGAGAAGTGGCAATGGAAATCTAGTAATGTGAAATATAAAGGAATAACATTTCTACATTAAGAATTGGTTACTGTGTGTAAAAGGCGGGTGGAGTTTTGTATGCATTACTCTATTTACCTTACCTACCATTCTGGAGATTCAAGCAGGATATTATTCCGGGTTTGCTTCAGTAACCACCTTCAACACGACTGATCCAGAAATATATACTAGCGTGAATCTATATAATGTTGATTTTCTGCAGTTCTGTATAAATGTTAGCTGCTTGATCACTCCTAACACAACGTCAAAGGATGCCGTTCGATGGATAACATTATGAGCCGATAAGTAAACAAAAATGCGAATGGATTGTTTCAATATGAAAAAGTTTAATCTTTTTGACAATTGAAGACTACTCGGGTTGTTAAAAAATATAAAGGCCTATTTTTTTCATTACTGCTGTTTGGTATCATATATTTAGTTTCTAATTTGAACCTGTGAGCCTATTTTTTTAGTGATTGACCGTCGGTGGATTTTTGCTTATATCTATTTGCGGAAATCTAGACAGTACAGTAATACTTTGTAGATAAATAGTTTCATGAGGCGCTGAAAGGATTCAAAGGTATTAATCTTTTCGAGAAAATGTCGCGGATAAAGGATAGATGTATTTTGCCACTGCTATACTTCGCTGTTTTGGTGAGTTTCACATTTATTCTGAGTTAAGCATAAAGTCTGCATTACACTCAGCATTTTTATTGTTGTTTTTTTGGGGCATATTTCAAACGTGTTTTTTTTCCCTGTCCTTTCAAACGAATGCAGAACGCCACTGAATCCATCCAGCCTCCTCTCCTTAACAAGGTGGAGTTTCTGAATCCACCACATGAACCAGTGTCTGAGTATCTGTTACGGGTCCAATACTCCTGCTCTGTGTCTGCAGTCGTGCACTTGGAGGCACTTGTGTCAACTGATACCACAACTGCCTCTCCAGTATTCCGGAGACACTGGTCCTGTGAGCCAGGCTTGACCAGAATTCGAGCTCTGATCCTCCAGCTCCCCGACAGCGTGGTGTACCAAGCAGACTGGCTCATGCTCGATGCAGACTGGCTGTTCGATGTCACAATGCGGGCCTGGGTCATTGGGCTTGGAACTCAGAGCTCTTACCAGACCAGCCTGGCCCGTGACCTTGTGCAACTACAACCTGTACCCCCATTCAGCCGTCCATTGAAAGAGCACCAACTCTGCCCGCGCTGGGACAAAGATTTGCTATGGCGTATTCACAGAAACTCTGTTCCTCAATGTCCAGAAGAACAAGGTATCCTTGAAAACTTATAGCAGGTTATCTATCTATGTATCTGTTTGTCTGTTTGTCTTTAAATGAAAATTTACTGTATATTTAAATATGATTTACTTTAGATCTTTAAACCATCAACTAATGACATTCCATAAAAAAGCATATCCTCTTCTTCTTCTTCTTAGAGGTGGTCAATTTTCTCTCCTTTCTGTTTGCGTCTACCGGAGAGAACTTTGGCATCACCAGGGCTCTGCATCATTACAGAAACAAGGTGTTGGAACAGCTGAGGGTGAAAACTACTTCTTCTCCTTGGTAAGATGCACCATAATCTGAGCAGTCAAATCCGTAAGTCTTAGAATCTAAGGGGCGTTTTGCGATCGTTTTGTTGAGAGTGAACTCTGCAGCATTCCTGTGCATCATGTCTTGCTTGCAGGTGCACAATCTCCATCTGGCTATTCCTCACCCAGCACTGCAAGCAGCATTTGTGTGGAGTGCTGCATCATGTGGACTATCAGAAGAACTATTCCACCCCCACCATTTTTCTTACAAGCTCCGGTAGGTCTAAAAAATATGTCCTGTTCCGTTTAAAGTATGTCCTCTTTGGCTTCCATAAGCTTTGTCATGAGATGCGGTCCATGCCGATTGTCCTCAGGCCAGTTCCATATCCAGGTGACTGGGGAGGACGGGGAGACTGTAGCCTTCCTGGTCAGCTTTCAAATGCCACTGGGCCAGTGGTGTTGCATCCAAGTGGCGATCCATGGGAAATCGGTGAGTGCTGTGGCTCTCACCCCCCCCTTGGTGGTGCGTGGTCTTGTAATTAGTATCTTCTCTCCCTATAGGTTGACGTTGTCATGGTCTGTGTAGATGGGGAAAAGCATTCAATGTATTCTGCTGAGCACAGGTGAGCAAGGGCTTGTCATTTAGAACTAAAGCTTCACAGCTGGTTCATGCTAGGGAGCAGGATTGACCTTCTGCACTGACTTTCCTGGGCAGGTTCAAACAAACGTTGCACCTGGATGATACAGATGGTCATTTCATATTGGGAGGAAGTCATTATGTGAAAGGCATTGAAGGCTTCTTTGGACCCTCTCTGTACTATCGCAACAGAATAATTTCATTGGTGAGTGATGTACTCTGCATTTCCATCCATCCATCCATCCATCCATCCAGCCATCAATCTATCTTTTCTCTATAATCACTTGTCCACTGCAGCATCACAGTGAGCCTGAGCTCTATTTTAGGAAGCATAAGGCATGAGACAAAGGGGCACCCTGGAAGAGATGTTAACAATAGGATCCTGAGACATTCATACACTCAATTTCCCACAATAGGAAGTTTAGAGGCATCAATACATAGTTTGTTTGGGTAGTGAAACCAGACAAGCAAGAAGAAAGCCATGCAAACGGGGGGTAACACACAAACTCCATACATATTAATGGAACTAAATGAGCTCTATTCTAAGCTTTCCCCTCAAGCATAACATATCAGCAAATGTCTGTTTTCTCTGCTTGTCATTGTAGTCAAAGATTGTTGTTCCGGAACTGATTAGGGAAATGAATTTGACAGGATGGCTTGAGTCTTGTCAGCTGTTTCAGAAAGAGCTTTATATGAAAATGACAAGATACTCACAGAAAGTCAGACAATCTGGTAAGTCTGTGTAAGTGTGATAGACCCTTTAATCAGTGTCTTACTTTTTTCCACCAGAATTAACGCCGTGCATTATTTTTAACAAGACGGTAGAAAACCAAATAAAACTGACTAATGTCTAAGTTCACCAGGTGGCACTAAAGTTCAAATAATATGTCAAGTGGCCTGTTATATTTCAAACAACATAGCGTTGGCTTTAGACTGTAAGGTTGACTGCCCAGGCATAAAGCAAACAGCTGAATCTGTACAAATCATTTATCATTTATCACTGATAAGTTATTTGTCCATATCTTCCCTGTTTATTCAGCAAGAGTTATGGATACCTACAGTGTTTGGGCATTCAGAGAAACCCCCCCACCTGAAATGTCACATTGTGAGCCGTGGGAGGCTCCACCCACCTCTCAGAGGCGCCCTGCTGTCCGACTTGCACAGATTCTAGCCACCAAACATGGTTACACAATTTATTTTATTTTATTATCATTTAATTTCACATGATTTAATTTCATATTCTTTTATATTACCAAGATTTTACTCCTCTCTAATCCATCGCTCTCATTTTCAAGTACGTCTCGCTGCGATCTGTGGGAAAGTGTGGTTACATGTCCAACTGGGCCCACATCCAACCTGGCGTACCATATGTCGCCTTGCAAACCTGTCAGCCATGCTGTTTGCCTAACAAGCACTGCAATGTCTCCATGGATGCATTAGCATTTACATTATCAAACGTCAAATGCATCTCAGACCACCTCGGCAAGTGGTGTGAGTGTAGAGATCACAAAGTGTCTTGGTGGTCATTTACACTTGTATTAATGCTGTTTGTTTTTAAACAAGGCCTGTGTATCAACTTTTAAGTTGTAAACTTCACAGAGACTATTATTGGCAATAAGTTCTTTACCAAGTTATAGTGGATAGTTAGTTGGATAGACAGTTAGCTAACCAGTGGACATTTTTGACCAACAGCAAAACAACCACATACAACCACACTTGTCCCACAGTTTAATATATGTGCATTTAATGAGGGGAATTTGTGTATTTAGCAGAAACACTGACAGCTAAATAACAAATAGCTCTGGAATTATACTGGGATACAAAATAAAGAGTTTTTTTTGCATTCTGTTTACATAGAGCTCTAAAACAAATTGAGACATTTTTTTGTTTTAGTCATTTACCAGTTTATGGGTGTGTGTCTGAATACCTTAAGAACCTTGTTTAAACCAGGATTTAAAAATGCAGATTTGTTTAAAAATATAAAGTGGTCTCTTCATTTCTTCCACGGCTGTAAGTGAGCCGGGTTTGATGTCCATCCGCACCTTCCCCCAGATTGCAACGAAAGGCTTCTCCACATTTTAGATTAGAATGTGATTTTCTTTTTATTGTTTGTTTAGGGGCAGAAAGACTTACGCTGAAATTAGTGGGTAAGCTGCTGTACTCCAGAGCTCTTCGAAAGCTGACCCAGGAAAGGCCAGCTTTGAATGTCAGAGGGGTTATGCCCCTTCTGCTACAGGCTGGCTGTCTGGGTGACATGGGAGCCCTGCACTTATCATCAGTGCTCTACAACGGTGGTCTTGGTATCAAGAGGCAACCCAAGAAGGTGACTGTGTTTGTGTACATATCATTTTTATGGGTGTATACACCCAACACAATGACTGCATGAAATAACATTGATCTCTAAGTGGATTTGCACAACATTCATCATGCGTATATATGAAAATACCTTAGAGCAGCATGTTTACGCATCAGCATCATTCTGCTCTTTGCTGCTACAGCTTTATGCTGATTGATATTTTAAATGAATCACTTTAGATTAAGATCTTCACAAGAATAGAATCTGTTTCAATTAAACCTCTTGGAAATTTTTAGCTATCATCCTATTATTGGATCTAGGACCAAAAAGCGTAATATAAAGTACCCAAGAGCACAAGGTTGCAAATTGGGCTCCGAGAGCTTTGCTGGCCCACAGGCTTTTCACTCCCCACGCCTGGATGGTTATTCACATACAGGCCAGGCTGCTGAGCCTCTTGGCCGCACAGCGAGATTGGAGACTGGCGCTGCTGCAGCTCGGTCACCTGCATCACCTGGGCGAGCAGGACGTCCCTCCAGATGCAGCCCTCGCCTATGCCTACTACTCCAACATAGCGGCTCAGACAGCACTGGACAGGCAGAACCCCTCAGCCAAGCAGGTGGGGCTCAGTCTGTGGAATTACCTCTGCAGTAGATCATTTTGGATCAAACAATCTTATCAACTCCTGGGACTATGGATTATTCCTAAAATATTTTTTTTATTGCCTAAAACAGTATTGGAAAACTTTATGGAAAAATATCCAGTTAAATAAGTTGTCTGGATTACTAATGAATTGATTAGAGAATTAAATAACGTTTAGGCACAAATAAGATTTTATATTAGAATGTCATGTCAAGTGGGACTGGAAAATGAGCAGATAATCCACTTCTTGTTCCCAGACACTAATGGTGGAGATACTGAGATTCCTATAAGATCCTGCAGAGATGTTTATTTTATATTTAACTAAGCCTGGACTGATGATTTTTCATGATAGGAATGTCTTTCCTCTGTCCCATCATTGTGTTGTGGTGATCCGATTTGCATTTTGGAGATACTGAAGAGAAAACCAGAGATCTTACCAAATGTGATTTATCGCTTCCGGTCTCACTTCTCCCCTGCAGAAATTTGTGGAGTCGATTCACCTGAACAACGAGGACACGCTGAAGCTCCAGACGAGTGAAGATGATGACCTCTTCCTGTGGCTCAAACACCAGGCACACAAAGGAGTAGCAGAGGCTGAGGTACTGATGTCAGCTCACACTGTTTATCACGTATACTGGAGATAGAGAAGAGAATTCAATACGTTTGCTTGGCCAGAAAGTCGCCAACATTGCTGTAGAATAAACCCAAGAGAATAAATCTAATCATGTGAATAATGTTTTAGTTGCTTTGACTTTTAATACATTGTGTAAAGATGAGGCTGACCCGATGCCTGGTTTATTTTACCTGGGTCCCCACTTGATAAGCACCAGCTACAATTTATTTTAAATAATGGTTAAAATTACTCAAGTAATATTTATGCCATCTTTTGAAACATGTTCACTGACTGTTCACAAGGTCACTTGCTGAAATAAACAACCATTGACACAGTGAGTTTGGCAGGCTGCAGCACAGCCTGAGTCAGCATCAGCAGTACCCTGTCTCTGGAAGATATCAATTCCCTGACTGTAGCAAGCAGTGGGCCGGATGCTGTTCTGGGGCCAGCAGGGCGTGTCCCCCAACCTTCAGGCCGCCGTGAAGCACTACGAGCGGGGAGCAGTACAGCTGGAAGACACGGTGTCTATGTACGACTACGCCATTGTGCTTCTGATGGTGAGTCTCCCTACATGTGGTGCCAAGGGCCCCTGTGCTCCTCAGCTTAGAGAAAAGGAGACACAGAGCCACTTCCAAGTCACTAATGAATTGTGGATGGAATATTTGTCTGTAGGGGCAAGGAGTGAAGCAGGACATCCCCAGGGCCGTGAGCTTTCTGAAGAAGGCAGCTGAACGGGTAATAGTGATGCTTCTGGCCCAGGGGTGTAGCCAGCCCTTGTTGAAAGGGGCGGACAGACTGGGGTGGCAATGGGGTAATATTCATCCAACCGGGCCGGGGCGCGGTGGGGGAGTTCAGTACATTTGCCAGTCGTGAGGCTTATCCATTGTTTTTTTTGTGATTCAGTTACAGGGTAACAGAATTAAATGCTCCATATCTCGTTTTTCTTTTTTGGTGAGGGGCGGCACCTGCGGCGGCCACATATTTATGGGGGGGGGGGGGTCACTTTTGGCCACCCCTTTCTTGAAAACATGGATTATGAACTGTTTGGCCATATAAAATGCAAGAGTTTGTTTTTCTTTAATCATATAGCAAGTTGGAGTAGAGGCATGTTTAATTCATACATTCCATCAATCTAAACCCTTGGGTACCTTGTCAAGGGCAAATGTAATTGCAGGAGTGTGATTATATTTGAATATTCTACTTCACAACTAGAGCATTTCTGGAGCTTTGCTTTCTGAAATTGCCCTGCATCTCCTAAGCTAGTGAAAAAAATCAGATTCAAGAGATTCAAAACCTTATTGTCATTGTACTAGTACAATATTATGCAGATTAAAATGATTATATTTTATATTCATTATAAAGTATGTAATTTATATGACTAATTACATCTAACATTAGAATATCCAAAATTAGAATATTTGGTACCGCTTTACAATAAGGCTTATCAAGGGTTTATCAATAGTCTATGATGAGGTTGTTAATTACGTTGTAATGATTTGTAAATAATCAATAGACAATTATAAACAAATGATTTCACAGTTTTGAAATGATTTTTTATGAGTTTCTGCTGTGCATATGTGGTAAAAGTGAGCCTTATTGTAAATTAATATTGAACATCCAAAACAAATTTAATCAACAGAGTTTTGTAAAGACAATTACCCGCTGTGCTACTACATGATTAAGCTGTGACATCTGGCCTGGGTCACGTGATGCTAAGTTGAAGTTTGAAATCTCTCCGAGGACTTTGTGGCAGCCATCAACGCCCTCGGCTGGTACTACGAGCACTACGAGAAGGACTATGCGAGAGCAGTGGAGCTGTGGGAGCGCGCCGATGGCCTGGGGAGCCCTGAAGCTGCCATGAACCTCGGGGTCATGTATTCCCATGGCCATTATCCCGGGAAACTGCCTGACAAGGTCAGCAATCATCAGCTGCATCCCACTGGCTTTAATAGGGCGGTTGCACTGCTTCTTCATCAAAATTGTCCACGTCGGCCATTCTGTTTATAAGTTAAGTTATAGAAAACACAAGGGCAGTCCTGAGTCACTGGAGCATTCAGTCTGTTATTGTTTGTCTTGTCTGTTCTGACTGTGGACTGCAATCAAGATCTATTCATTTTGTCTTGCCCTACTGCAGTTCACAGCATACACTTACTACTTAAAGTCTGCCGAGAGGAGAAGCATTGACGGTGCGATCCAATTGGCTGAGGTGTGGATCAGAGGGATTCCCGGTCAGGTCAACAGGCTCCCACTGAATGCAGTCCTGTAAGAAGTAACTCAGAGTCATCTTTATTTGTCTGTCTGTTAAACTGTGTAAGAGTGAATGTATTTCCCGTAAAGCTCTGAGAAAATGTTTTATCTAACATCAGGTGGACAAAGTGGGTAGCTGAGCAGAATGGGTACCTGGGGACAGTGCTGAGGACGGCCCTGGATGCTTACCTCCGTCGAGATTGGTAACTGGAACTGACTCATCTTCCTGTGCTTAGCATGGAACAACGTTTCTCAACCAGATCCTCAGGACCCCCAGACGGTCCACGTTTTTGCTGCCTCTTAGCTCCCTGCCAGACAGTCCGCATTTTTGCTACCAGGAGTTGGGAGGCAGCAAAAACATGGAGTGTTGCAGGTCCCGGAGGACTGAGGAGAGACACTGCCATAGAATCACTGCCATAGAAACACTGCAGCTAATAAACTACCACAGATCTTTTACTGGTGCTTCTGGAGGTTACAGAAATCCCTTAAAGATGTCAGTGGATTTGCTAAATCCATAGCCCGTAAAAAGCACTCATTCTAAAGTGAGTGTAAATGGCTTGGAAGGAATAAGCAGTACCAGAGACTAAGGGTATAACTGGCTTCTCTCCCAGGGCCTCTGCACTCGTCTGGTTCCTGATGGCTGCCGAATCGGGGTTTGCGACAGCCCAGTTCAACATGGCTTATCTCTGCGAGCACAATCCTGTGAGTGTGTAAAACTGTTTAAAGAATAATGCTTTTGTCATCCTAAAACCTAAAACAGTGAATTTGTTTCTTTTATAGGATCCATTGTTTAATAAACCATACGCTTCTGTATATTACTATGTTTTGTGTTTAGATGATTGAATGTCAGCTGTGATATTATAGAAATAGGTATATCCTGATTATACAGGGAAGCTTCCTGGATGAAGACTTTGTGAGAGTGTGCATGTGGAGGTACTACAACCTCTCCATTCAAGCTCAGGAACCTGCACCTTATGGTATATTCCAACATTAGCATGCTGAATCTGGCGATGCTGTACATATGCGCCTTTGTGAGGGTTCGTCCTGTCATGCTCTCACGTGGCCTCCTGCTCTCCTCAGCCCTCTTAAAGATGGGCGACCTGATGTACGATGGCCACGCGCAAAGGCAAAGAGATGTGATTGCAGCTGCTCACCTGTACAAAAGGGCGGCGCTCAAGAGCTACCCACAGGTATGGCTATTCCTGCGGCTCCAAAGATATCAAGTCCCCTTGGTTTATTGACCAATTTTATTGTTTATTTAAACAAGATCATAGGTTGGATTTTACCATTGGTAGGAACTAAATCAGCCCCGAACCCTAAACACATGGTATTCCCACAAGATTAGTATGGATACGCCTCTAAATAAATAAATCTTTTATTTGCCGTTTGCACAAACGCACCTGAATTCTTCTCTTTGGCTACCCTCATCATTGTCTCCATAGCTTGCTGGTCATAGCACAGGGTCAGCCAGCATGCACCCCCCTGGAGCTGGGGGTTTAGGGCCTTGCATAAGAGCCCATGGACATGTGACTGTGTTTGCTGAGGCCGGGGCTTAGCACGCTGAGCCTCTCATTGCCCGCTATCCATGCCC
>JAABNY020000035.1:15660426-15676035 GCA_015164015.2 Brevimyrus niger
TATATATACACACAGTATATAGTATATAGTGCTTTGATCACCTGAATTCAATATATATAGAACATGGCACACAGCAGCCCCCCTGGGCACCGTTATTGTTCACCATCAATTCAGCTTCTTGGGACAGGGGAAGAAGTAAAGCAGGGTGCACAAAGCTAGGCGTCGTTTTTAGATAAACAGTGCATACAAAATGCAAGGCTACAGTCTAAACCTGATGTAAGACACTATAGACATTCCATGGTGTGTTTTGAAATACACTGTTGTAAATAAAGCAAAAACCATAAATGCAAGAAAAATTGCAAAATAGCAAAATTAGCACTTATTTTTAATTTCCTAAAGCTTTTTAAATTTGTTAAACACGTACTTATATACATACATATATACACATAAACATGTTCATATACAAAATTAAAATGTTATTAGCTGCAGGTGAGGGGCAGTATGGCGGCACAGTGGTTGGCACTGTTACCCTGTACCTCTGGGACCAGAGTTTGTGTCTCTCCCATGGCTCCATGTATGTGCAGTTTGCATGTTCTCCCTGTGTCATTGTGGGGTTTTCTCCGGGTGCTCTGGTCCCCCCACACCAGTCCAAAAACACACTGAGGTTAAGTGATGTTATCAAAGTGAGTGTGTGAGCTAGTATAACTATCCTTATGGGGACACAATGTCATAAGGGAAAACTATTTTATTAAAGTGGGTGACTGCTCTGAAAAAACTAAAAATGCAAAAATTGTTGTTATGGTTAGGGCTGGGTCAGGGTTAAAGTTGCCATAGTTAGCCTTAGTATTTTTCCCATAGAAGTGAATGAGCAGTCCCGGTAAGGATAGGTATACCCGACATGTGTGTGTGTGTGTGTGAATGGTGTATGGCCTGCAATGGGTTGGTTCCCCATTGGGTTGTTTGCTCTGGACCTCCAGTGATTCAGAATTGAATAAGCAGTTACAGAAAATGGATAGATGGACTGCAGGTGATCCATGGATGAGAGTGGAGAAATGCCCCATCTGTTTGAGTGTGTTTGGCCAGCAGCCGTTGGCCATGCCTGATAAGTGTGACCATTAATTCTGCCTGGACTGCATCCTGAAGTGAGCCAAGGTGACCTTTCCTTTTGCACCCCTCCCTTAGAGTTCCCCAGTAAACAGTTCATAGAGGGAACATTACAGGCTGGCTTTACAGGGTGCATTTATGAGGGGATTTTTCACACATGTAGGAAGAATGATGAATCCCATGTCCTCGTAACTGAAAGCGTGTGCCAGTTTCCCATATCCTGCAGTTTCCCATAAAAGGGTATGAGACTGTAGGGCCGTGTGCAAGGAATGGTGAAGAGATGTGCAGGCTGTGAGCTGCTGGGCACTAAGAGGAAAAAAAGCTTCAGTAATGCTGAAGTAGAAGTATTAATACACTATAATCCCCTTACAGTGGACTTGCTTATAGTGGAATATTCTCTACAAAGGACGAGGTCCGCTGGTCCTGCTGTTTTCACAAAACGTCCTACTTTATCAAAAATCCTACTATAGTGCTGATCGATAGCTGTAACCCTAACTCTTACCCTAACCCTAACCCCCCAAAACCCCTAAAACCCTTACCTTAACCCTAACCCCTAAAACCTAACCCTAATCCCAAGACGGTGGAAAAGCACATGCGTAAAAAGGCTCAATAGCACATCCCGATAGGTAGGATGTTTTGTCAGAACACCAGCTGTGCTCCTTTGAGAACTTGCAGAAAAAGCATGGGATATAGCGGACTCGCATATAACGGAATTTCGCTTATAAAGGACAGACAATTTGGTCCCCAGCACCGCTTTTAGCGGTAATTTTGTTCTGCTATAACGAACATGCAGCTCCTCCTACAAGGTGTGTGGCATGCCGGCGATGTCCAGCGCAGATACGGAGTCGGGATTATTAATAGTCAGGCATCTGGTCCGGTAATGTTGGATTACTACATGTACAATATAATATAATAATCTATACCACAGACCACGGATAACAGACTGTTTTGCCAGGTCCCTTGAAGTCCGTTATAACTGGTTTTTAAGGTAAATACAAATATACACATGTTATTTAGTAGTGTAACCAGTGGATATAAAGCCCCCAAGAAAGCTGATACATGGTAAGATATCACCTTCTCTGCGAATGCTGTGTGCCAAATAAATCTAAATGATCTTCAAACATTCATCAACCGTTCAATTCTCAGAGCACGATTGGCAAGCTCTTCAAGAAGTAACGGAAATGCCATTTTGACAGCAGGGCCAATGTTCAGAAGCAGACGCTGCCACCAGCACCGCCTCCCTGTCCATCTACAGACACCCAATTGACCTACTGTAGAAGTTTTTGAGGGTATGTGGTGGGCCGTTGAGGCGGGTGTATTTGGAAATACTGGCCGTGTTCAGTGCTGTAACGTTTGTGTCATTGTAAAGGGAGGAGCTGGGACCATCTCATTAGCTGGACACCAATAAGCTCAGGTCCTCTCGCTCAGCTCAGCGCTCCCTTCCAGGCCTCGGTGTGGGCCATACCCACCAGCCTTCACCTATCGCTCTCCCTGTACACTGACCTGCCCTGTGACCTGATGCTGCCAGGGTCATTGACAATGAGTACAAATCAAGGATGTATGAGAGGGCGAGATGTATGATGATGTTCCTTGAATTTTGCAGGCAAGAGCTCAGTTTGGTGGCTGCAGTAGCTGTCCCTGTGTATGAGCATCCTGATGATGGACAGCTCTGATGATGGACTGATGATGGACAGCTCTGATGATGGACTGATGATGGACAGCTCTGATGATGGCCAGCTCTGATGATGGCCAGCTCTGATGATGGACTGATGATGGACTGATGATGGACAGCTCTGATGATGGACTGATGATGGACTGATGATGGACTGATGATGGACAGCTCTGATGTTGGACTGATGATGGACAGCTCTGATGATGGACAGCTCTGATGATGGACTGATGATGGACTGATGATGGACAGCTCTGATGATCGACAGCTCTGGCGGGTCGCTGACATTTCTCAGCATCGGGGCATCGCCAAGTTTGGGATGAAGAGGCTTTAACTCAAGCTGGGAGGAGGAGCTCCAAGCCGGGCTGTCGCCGCCATTCAGCCTTTCACGGCTCATCAATACCAATTCATTTAGCCCCCCAGAGGCATCCTACGCTACCTGGGAGGGGTCTCACATCCCCCTCAGCTGTAGCAGGCAGGGCATGAATGGTCTTGCCACATTGTGGCAAGGTGATGCACAGCGATTTAAGGGTCAGAAAGCCCCTGGCAAAGCCATATGGCCGTTGCTCTCGGACCAGTGGCTTGTACCATGAAGTGGGGTTACAGGCTTATTGGGGTAACTCGTCGGATTTAAAGTACCACAGTTTAAATGGACTTCATATTCATTCACTTACATTTGGCCCAGACTACCTTAAATCCGACAAGTTACCCAGATAAGCCAGCAACCCCGCTTTGTAGTTTAGGCCCCACATTTTTATTGGGTGTCAACATACAGTAGGGCAACCTTAAGGGGAATTGGAGTGCTTGTCCTGACTTCAGTGTTGAGAACAGGCCACAGTTCTTTGTTATCTACCTGATAATGAAGTGATGGTAGTTTGTCCTGGGGGAGGGGGGGGGGCTGGGCTGCTTTCACTTTGCCACAGGTAAGTTCTGGTGTAATACTGCACATGTTGGAATACTGATGCATCCTATCCAATTTAAATTACCCTGGGATCTGCAGAAGTATCTCTGAGGTGTGAATCAGTGGATGCTAAGAAAGGCAAGCAGATATCAGCCCCCTTTTTAATTTAGAGATCAGTGTTGACACACAATGCACAACAAAATGAGTCCTCTACATTTAACCCATATGTGATGTTGTGACATAGCAGGGGCAGCTAATTTAGCACCCAGGAAGCAGTGCTAGGGGACGGTATCTTGCTCAGGGTACCTCAGTGGTGCCTTGCTGGTCAGGGATTTGAACCTGCAATATTTCAATTACAGGTGCACTTCCCTAACCATTAAAACACCACTGCCCCATTTTTGGAAAACTTTCACACTTTAGATTGCTCCACAGTAGCAAAGAAGTATCCAGGAAGCCCTTTAGATCCAAACAAGCTTTGAATCTCTTATCGAATTTTTACATGACCTCACTGAAGGCACTGATTTCCTGTGCTGCACTGATCAATGATGTGTGAGGAAGTTTGCTCGCATCCATGCGACAGCAAGGATTATTCACCTCCTGCTCTCTCTGTAAGAGCTTTTCTCTCACTTCCGAGATTCCCTTCTGACCACAGGACCTCATTATGGTCAGTCATGGTCAGTGGTTTCCAGCCCAGGGCCTCGACAGACTCTGTGCAAGTCCTTTCAGAAGATACCCCTACTTTGATGCTTTGTGACAATCAGTGATATCTGTTAATAGCTGACTACTGGACTTCCACTGATGAAATCAAGAATTAAGACAGATTCACAAATGTTTTGTTGCAAATTACTAAATGACAGGAGGTGGCGCCAAGGGAGCAAAGGAATAAGCTTTTACAGGGAACACATTTAACTGAAAAGAAAAATACACCGATAACAAAACACTCCCCGTCTGATACCCACAACCTTTTAACAATGCAAACTCAAAACACTACAGTTTAGTCATCTTGGGTAATTCCCAGGTCTTTGGAGGCCCAAATGAAATCGGTATACCTGTAAGAACATACATGCTTCGCTGGACCTTGGAGCACCAGAAACCTTCTGAATGCATTTACAGAGCTAGAAGAGTGCAAGGTCTTAATGACCTCAGTTTGTATACTGTAGCTGTGACACACCTCTTACTCTTAGCATGGTCTCCCCTCATGCAGCGTGCTGATACAGACCTGGGCCCAGACACATTAGTGCTAACGTTAGTGAGCCTGTTCAGCGATTGGCCATTTTCTGAATTTTACTTTTTTCTAAGGTTTCGGCAGATGATACATTCAAAAATCAGTGCGTTTGCACATCGCACATTTCCTTTGATCCAGTGGCAGGTCGGACAGCTTCCTCAGTAAAGTGACATATTGTCTGCTTGTGACACTGATGTCATAAGGAGGTAGTTCCAGGATGTTTTTTATTTAATTCTAAGTCGGCTTCAGCAAGATGCCATCCAGCCCTCAATAGCCCATTCTGGTCAATGAAAGGATCAGGGACCAAAGTGGGTGCACTTTGGAATATTTACTTTAGATAAGGGGCACTGTGGCTTTTTCTTACAGGCCTCACATATCATAGGATCTCGGAATCTTTTCCTGGGTTCGAGTGTCTGCTCAGCAGGTGGCATGTCTTCAGGCTGAGACAAGAATGCTGGTCGAGGGAACCATGTTGTATTTCTCAGATAGTCTGCTGGAACAGACCGTGTTTCCAATGCCTGCAGGATTCTTTTTGGTGTGTACATATTTCCACTGTTGTGGCAGTATGCTTTATCTGATTCTTAAAACTGAATTGTTTACATATACATAAAGCCCCCTTTTCTCGTTTTAAATGCGCCCGAGCATAATCTTGCTGTCTGTGAAGAAGGTGACTGCATCAAATATAAAGTCTATTTCAGAGATGATGACCTCAGGCCAGATTTACTGCCATAACTGCTATACAAAGCTCCAGTCGGTATGGGTGTGTTCCGGGTGTGGAGCAAGTCTAGCTTTGCTTGAGACCAGTCCTGTGTGGCATTTTCCAATAGCATCCAGTTTCCAAATAGGCAACCACAGCTGCTGCCTTCATTCAGAGAGGGAGGCCAAACATTTGGAAAATATTATATTACCATCCATCAATAATACAACATTCACACAGTGTCTACTAGGTACTAATTTCTGGAGAATTTCTCTGAAGGTGGAGGTTGTCCACTTCTGATTCACCTCCATCTATACCTTCCATTGAATATGAAGTAAGTTTGCAATTAGCAGCATGGCATAGTGGTTAAGGCTAAGCATTCATGACCCTAAAGTTTATGCCTGAAGTTGCTGGGAAATTTACTTAATTTATTTGTATGTATTTATTGCAGTTCTTATTAGGGAAGGAAATTCTAAATTACGTGGGTATAATACCCTGCTAAATGTGAAATTAATTTGTTAATATTAATTAATTATATATAATAATAATAATAATAATAATAATAATAATAATAATAATAATAATATATTAACTAATTTATTGATTTGGTTGATTAGGATGAAAATGACAGCTAAGCAACAGAATATGTCTGAATGGTCTTGGACTTGATGTAAAATGCAAATTAGGCATATTTTCTTGATTGTTTTATAGGCAGTATTAATTAATTGCTGAAAATATTACTTTTAAGTTCATGTTTATCTTGATGATTATTGTAACATATACTTTGTAGAGTCAACAATATTTATGTCATACCTTCACACCTGAGTGTGTCCTTCTTTCTGACCTCATCATCAATCATCTTCCTGAAGGAGATCCGCAGTGTGCTAACAGAACGTAGGTCAGGATTCACTGCATCAGCACCTCTGAGGTGAGCTACGGATCTTCCTGGTGCCAGTCCTGTCTTGCTGCAATCAACCAGCTGAGAGCAGTTTACTAAAACAGTAAAGGATTTCAGGTTTGACCTTCATTTTTTACAAGCAGTTAATCGAGTAAAAATAAATTTGCAGTTACAATATTACTGTACATGTATAGTGTTTGCTAGGCCACAAGGGTAGTGGTGTTATTCCACGTCAGGCAAATCTGCCAACCTGAGTAGGTATAGATGCCAGGGAAGGCCAAAGAAAAACCCTTGGCTGCCACTGACATACCTTATATAAAACTGCAGACTGCTAAGTGCTACGTCACTTACACCTCCTCTCTCTACACAGAGCCACAACGACTAACCTCATTTACTGACGGGGCTCATTGTATAAACAGCTCTCCAGATCTTGCTGGTAACCCGACGGTTCTTACATTATACATCTATCCTTTTTTATAACTGTTTATCCAATACTGACTTGTGGCAAGACTGAAGTCTGCTAGTTAGTAAAGGGAAGGGGGGTGGGACATTTGACTCAGTAACCCTACGGAGTCAGAATCAGTTTTTATTGGTCAAGTAAGGTCACATGTATGAGGAAGTTGACTAGGCATTTGCTAGAGAACCACACACACAAGACAAGAAACTTTAAATTAAGGCAAACATACAGCAAACATACAGCATTAAAAAGTGGGATTCTTGAATAAGGGAGCCATCTGTTACTCAATATCCGTTGCTACCAAATATATTTACAGTATGTTCACCATGTAAGTACCTTTATTAGCAAGAAAATGTCATACCTTTGATTCTTCAAACTAACCACCTCTAGCAATTATAACAGCAGAGAAAATTCTTTCTACAAGGGACATTAAATAATGTTCTGTTAAGTTGTGCATTTTAAGGACAACCTAGAATCTAATTATACCATCACCACATAACCAGTTAATAGGATGTCAGACATGCAAAATGAAATACTCTTTCCATGCTAAAAAAAAGAAAGTTGCTTTATTTTACTTGCATATTTTTATAGTAGTTTACTCAACTTTCTAATGCACAAAAATAAAAATGTACAGTTTATGAAATATATGGAAATAAATGGAAAAGTGGTAAAAACCTGTGGTGTACAAAAGCTTTGGACTGGTAGTGTATCTCCCAGCAAGCTAATGATGAACCACATGTAAGAGGCCAAATTTAACATGAATTTTATAACAGGCATCTTCAGAGTTTTCTCAATGTGCATGATAATGATACTCTTTTGGGAGGGAAAAAAAATTAACGATTTTTTAAATGAACTTTGCGTTCAGTTTACCTTGAACTTGGGAGCAATCTGGTAAACCAATGCCCAGAGACACCAGAAACATCAGTAGATTCCAACCCCTGTTTCTGTCCCAACAAGAGAGGTTTCCACATCATATGCTGGACAGGACTTGCTGGCAGATGACTATTGTTATAAGCAAGGAGACATTATGTAGCAACAGTCAATGAAAAGCTTCCCACTTTCAATGGCCTTTAGTCTCACAATCCAGACGTCTTACAACACAGCTAGTATTCCAGAGAAAATGCAAATCAAGGAGTTCTCATAACATCAGTTTATTTTTGTTCCATGTTCAGTAACCACAGCTCACTGGTAAACAGGCAAACGCTCTCTGTTTTCTGACCTTCCTTTTGGTTGTAGTTGACCAGCTGTTGCAGGCAGGCGAGGTTGGAAATCTCCACCTCGAAGGTCTGCTCATCCAGCTCGTCTTTCCTGTCCTCATCACGGTTCTTTTAGATGGTGGTGACTTCACTCTGACTTCACGCACCGCTCCCCCAGGCTCAGTTACTGAGGATATAAGCCAGTCTGCCTCACACTACCAGCGCACATACCAGCCAACACTGATTAACTGTCACTGATTTGAGAGCCTTAATTCAAACTAACTGAACACCGTCTAGTGTGTAACTTTTTAAGATCAGTGTAAGAACATCGGTTTAGAGAAGGAATTGCCGACTCATAATATTATTGTGTCACATGCATAAACATGTTTCTTACTGATAACTTATGATATAACTTGTTCCTCACAAATAACTTGTTTCTCATGAGAGGAGTCAAGAAGCTTATTTTGTCCTAAAAATTCTTGTCCTGGGATACTTATTCTGTTCAAGGACGCTTGTCTTGTTATTTTTGATTGAAACCGTATCCAGTGATCGGTGTGTGGAATACTTATCTTCAGGAAGAGGGGAACATTTTGATCATGTGAACTTGTCTTACTATTTTTGATTTAAGCATATAATTATTTATATCTTTGCACCTATTATTAGGTACGATATATACTATTTGAACATCGGTCATGAGAAGAAATTGCAGACTCATAATAAAATATTTTGTTTTGCAATTGTCACCCAATCTGAATTTGAACATCTTTCCTGGAGAGATCAACTGGTCACATTGCCCACGTAACACAAAATTAAAGAAATTTGTTAAATGTCCCCCTGTTACTGTGATGATTTTGGAAGTTGTAATTGTTCAGCTCTACTACGCACCTACACCTCCACCTAGCAGACATACATATGAGGTGATTGAGGTGTGGATTGATTCTGACCATGTGTGGACTAATCATCCTGAGATTCAGAAATGTCATCCATGATTCACCCATAATATTATTGTGTCACATGCATAAACATGTTTTTTACTGATAACTTATGATATAACTTGTTCCTCACAAATAACTTGTTTCTCATGAGAGGAGTCAAGATGCTTATTTTGTCCTGCAAATTCTTGTCCTGGGATACTTATTCTGTTCAAGGACGCTTGTCTTGTTATTTTTGATTGAAACCGTATCCAGTGATCGGTGTGTGGAATACTTATCTTCAGGAAGAGGGAAACGTTTTGATCATGTGAACTTGTCTTACTATTTTTTATTTAAGCATATAATTATTTGTATTTTTGCACCTATTATTATTAGGTGTGATATTTGATATCAAATAGTATATATTATAACTGCTGCTAGTAATAATAATAATAATAATAAGTTTTATAAATTTACAGAGGTACCTCGATTCTCGAACTTAATCCGTTCCATACTTCGGATAGAACCGGAGTTCTGATCGAATTTTTCCCATAAGAAATAATAGAAAACTAATTAATTGGTTCCCAGCCCCCCAAAATTACACCTAAATATGTTTTTTGTTTAGCATTTAAACACAAAATGAACAGGATAAAACAAGAAGAGCATTTTTCTTAATGGCTTCCAAAACGATAAAGAATTTATCCCAACATTACCCCTGTCCTGCCCCGATTGTCCGTAGCTTCCGTGTGCCACGCCCCCTCGTGTGGGATCCCCATGTGATCAGCTGTTTCTGTTATTGTCATTAGTCCTCTGTCAGCATTTCAGTTTGTTTCCCCACTCATTGGGTGCGTTCGACTTGCTTACAGCGCTGGCTTAAAGCAACGCATTCTGATCCTGACACAATGCATTACGGTTTGATGCTTTGCGACCTCCCACCCTGAAATTCACAAGCTCTTGAAAAAGTTTGATCATTTGTGATGAAGTGACTAACATGCAGAAACTGAAATTACATGTCAGGGTCTGTGTCACGCCCAGCTTCGTCTGATCCTTCTGTGTGCCACGCCCACCTCATTACCTCGTGTTTTTGCCTGATTGTTTTTTCTGCATGAGTACCCTGCCTGTGAGTTTACCCCGTAATAAACCCCACTTGGACCTCTACCTGGCTGCTTTCACCTCTCTTGCCTGCTCTACGCTCACAAACGTGACAGAATGACAGATCTCCCGCAAGACTCACTGCGGCAGGACAAAGACCAATGGCTCATCCTGCTGCATAATGTGGGTTACTGGCGAGAGCTGCCAGAGATCCAAGAGGATCCCGGATGCTACGCCCTCGTGGATCAGAGCTGGACCCTACTACAGGGAGTGACTCCGTCCACGGAAGTGCACGCTATGGCAGAAGTGTGCTCCCTCCTGCGGCAGCTCCTCTGCGAGGTGAAAGAAAAGCAGCGCCTCTGCAAGCTGCAACTTCCCCCTTCTCCTTCCCTTTGCTGTTGGCCCCTCTAACTCCCTTCTTATCCCTTTCGTCTGTCCCTCGTCCTGTTTCCTTGCTCTCTTCGTGGTCCCCTCCTGCTCCCTCCTCCCTCTCGCCTGCGGCCCCTCCGGCTGCCGCCCGTCGCCCGCCTGGGCTCCCTTGGGCTTCCCGTTGTCCTCCTCCTTTTGTTCCATCTCCTAGTCCTTTTGTTCCACCTGTCTCTGTTCCTAGTCCCCTTGTTCTATGTGTTGCTCGTTGTCCTGTGCGCTTTGTGGTTGGTTAATTGTCTGATGTTCCACACCTTGCCCCTCTCGTTAGCCCAGTTGCCTACTGTATTTAAGTGCTGGGCCTTGTTCAGTTCTTTAATCAGTTATTGTGTTTTGTTTTGTGAATGTTATGCTGCATGTTTCTCTTATTTTGGCCTCTTGATTCCCTGCATAGGTATATTTTATTGTTCAGTTTTGAGTGTTTTCCCTTTTTATTTATGACTCCTCAAGGTCCTGTTATTTTTGTGTTTTGTACCCAGTGTTCATTTTGGTCTCTTGGAGCCACAAGAGGCTTGCCACCTTTTCCCTGGCTGTGCCATGCCACGCCATAACAGACATTCAGACAGCAATAAATATAGAATGCATATATTAAAATATACAATACCAATCAACAGTTTGGACACACCTACCCATAGAAAGGTATATTTGTAATATTGTTTATATTTTACAATAAATAGACATTAAAAGACTAAAGTCACATATATGGAATTATGCTCAGGTAGGTTTTCAACACTGCATGGAAGACCAAATGTGCATTTGTGGAGACACGTTTACATGTCAAAAAATAACTGCTGTGAAGTGAGCAGACCTGCAAGACCACCAGGAACAGCTTCACCCGAAATTCAGAGATGCCTATCCACCCAGCAACTTCTAAGAAAACACAAAATATTTTAACCAAGTGGGTTTCAGGCCCAGCAATCCATGATCTTCAGGATTGTTAAAAGCAGTGGATGACAGGAATCCAGCTGCTGGTGACAAACTAATTTAAGTTTATTTGTAGTTAGAATGTGGCCATATAGGGCTTAGATGATGGGTATTGGAGATTTTGAGGCTGGAGTGTGGAGTGTGGTTCAGCATGTTAGAACGCTGTACCTGTGATCGGAAATATAGCTGTGAAGACTAATACTGAAATATTGATTCTTCATTTTAAAAGTATTTTTACCTGGTAATTTAAATGTTCATATTATTATAGGAAGAAAGACACAAATTACTAGTTAGCAGGAAAAAGGGCACAGGTCCCCGATACTTGGGATATTGGACCATCTGTCTGTAGCACCCTCGGCCCCCCAAGCTCTGCAGAAATTGTTATTGTTAGGGCTGGGCCAACATTGAATATCAGTATAAAGATCAGTATCAGATCAAAAAAAGATTAGTGTCAGAAAAAAGTACCAATTTGTATGTTTTCTTGTAATTGGGCCTGTACCCTCTAGGAAATTGTACCTTTTCAGATACAGTAATGTTGTTTACACCTTGAGGATGTTCCTTAGAGTCCATTTCTGTACCCCAAGTTAAACTAAAAGGTACATTTACCTTCAACTAGGGTACAATAAGCAGACCCTTGAAGGTACAGTTCCAGTGACAAGCAAAGGTTCAACTAGGTGTTCTTTTTATGATAATGTACCTACTTTGGATGGGACAAAATATTAATTCTGAATAGTAGGTTGCTTTGGATAAAAGCCACTGCTAATTAAATAAACATAGATAAAAAAACCCCTGAAAACACAGAAATCTTAATGTAGTTAGAACATTTCCCACTAGGGGTCGCAAGAAACTCAATTTCAATGAAATTGGATATGTCAAATTGATTTCTCGTCTCAGACTACATTACATCTCTACAACCCCACAAAACAACATATTTTGTAAAAGGCATCTTGGAAAAAGGTATTGGTATTTCACAGTTACATCAAATCACCCCCCCATCCCCCCTCCAATGTCCACTTATCTTCACAACGGTTATCTTGGTAAAGTTCACAATGGGATCTGGAGTCTATCCCAGACAATATAGGGCAGAAAGCTGGGGTACACCCTGGGCAAGATGCCAATGCATCACAGGACACACACATAGTCACACACTATGGGCAATTTAGAGACACCAATGAGAAAATCAGCGCACCTGGAGCAAATCCGCACAGCACAGGGGAAACATACAAGCACACCCATAAAAAGTAAATATCACCAATATTTATGCAAATACTACCATTGTGTATTAAATTCTAACATGTATACCATGAGGTCAGTTGATATTACTATATGATAGATCTATGTACTGTGGCAACCTAAGACAATTATGAATATCAGAATCTGAATTTTTCTCTGGCTGGCTGGGCCAGAGTCCTGCACTGGGTCGGGGACCAACAGATAGTTGCTGAAACAGGCGGATTTTATTGTTCTGGAATTTTACGGGCAGGTAAGTCATTACACACGGGTGGGTAGCAAGTCAGTTAAAACAGTATCATAGCCTGCAAAATAGTGATGTTAAGCTTGACACTGAAGCTCTGAGGCATGTGTAAAAAAAAACGACGAAAAAAAAGCACGTTCTGAAGCAGAACTTCGATGCTATTTCTGTTCTACCCTAAACACCTGACCATGGTAACACGAAGCTTTGTTCTGCGCTCGACTGCTTCAGAAAAGTGAAAATGAGGCACAAACCTCAGTGACCCCAATATACCACGTACTGAAGACCCTTTGAGGTTCTAGGCTGTGTATCCACACTTATATGAACTTGCAGTACAGTTTTTATGCACTCCAGCATCCTCTGTTCCATGTGAGCGGGTATTCTCCAAAGCAGGAGAAGTGGTGAATAAAAAACGTAACCAACTTAGCCCCCGCACTGTTGAACAAATACTGTTCCTGAATAAAAATCTGTAGACTAATGGCCCCTGTTCCATTACACATGCACCCCTTCCCAGTTAAGTCAATGGTTTCCCAGTCCAAAAGAAGTCACATTCAATTTCACCAGGACATTATTGTTCATAACGCACTACAGACCATTAGAATTTTTACCAGTTGATAAATATTCAGATTCACCGCACTCACTCAAAATGAAATGTTATTTCCCTATTTGACTGCTTGGCGTGGTCACCATTTCGAAAGGCTTCGAGTACTGAACCATTTTGCAACACCTGAAAAAGAAGCTTCAGTGCTTTGGAAAGCTTCATTTTGCCATCACTACTGCAAAAATAACATATAAGTGAAAATATAAAGTCATAATATGTATTAGACTATCATGTACAAACCGTCATCATCACAGTGTGTTCAGTATGTTGGGGGTACCTTATGGTGCTTTCAATTATTTCTCTCCAAGTCGGCACTCGGATGAAAACGCCACGAAAAACGTCGTATTCATGGAGGCAGCCATGTTTGTTCTGAGATACGGTAGCTCGAACAGGAGACTGTCGAACGTGATGTCACTCAACTCGGGAATTTCCGAGTTCCGAGAGAAAAACGAACGCACCATTAGATAACCGCCTCGACAAACATTTACATACACGTGTGAATCCTTGCTGAAGCATGTCGTCGTGTTCTCTCTTTCACGCTCGTCACAGTATGACTATCTGATTTGATTTTGTGTTAAACTGACGTCTTCATTTCAATTCAAAATTCATGTAGGCCTAACGCTTGTCACGTTGAGAGGTGCATAGAAAAATTTATTGTGTGTAATTTATCTTGGGTGCGGGCGGGTAACGGGCGGAATGTTAACGGGCCTGGGCCCGGGCGGGTGTGGATTTAACTTTGAAATAATCACGGTGCGTGGGCGGGTGTGTTGTTGTACTGTGCGAGTGCGCTTCTCTATAGACAAAAGCAGCAATATCCAAATCGGCTGGCTCAATATAAAAGGATTTGCAGCGACAAATCAGGAGTCAGGAGCGTAGTGAAAATGTGTCCATCAGTAGCAATATTAAGCTTAATTTTGGACTTTTTTCCTCAGGAATCCCACCTCTCGCGAGAGTCTCCCGCAAATTGACAGCAGCTCCCGGGAATCTGTCGTTCCTAAGTTTTACCGCCGCAACCCTGCCCCACATGGTAACAAACTTTACTGCCAGCAGCCAACAGCACGCCCTTCAGCCAGGAGGCCTAGTCTGGTACGGTATTTTATTTATAATACAGTACTGTAATACCGCCCAGACATTATATCGCGGAGCATTGTAATTCGAAAGGACCGCAATTCGTATATTAGCTGGGGATGGGGTGTCTGCTATTGACGCGATATCCATAATGTATGGTTGAAATGGCTTCAATAGCTGAATAACATTTAAATAATAATAATAATCACAGGACCGTCATGTATCTGACATCTATTACAGGCGCGTGAAGCCTGTCCACACGCCAAGCTGCCATATTCGATGGCTTCTTGAAGTGGAGCTACAGTAATACGATGATAAAACAGTTTTTGTTGTCAAAATATCACCCTGTGTACATTATTTTACCATCTGTAATTCGAACAGTAGACTGAAATGTACAAACTGCTGAGAAACTTACAAAGCAATCAAACAAAACGATACTGGGAGACTCCAATATAAATACACAGACGACCTCTTCACAAGCGTCTCACGAAAAATGAGCGGGCGAAGCAGGACATCCGATGTCGACAGAGACGTGACGAGATGTGTAGGTGTGTATAGATGGTGGCTGAGTCGCTGCTCTTACCTCCTCTGTCCCCTCATTAAACTCGAGTACCTCTCCTTTCTATGCAGCGGAATTATATTTCTTGCTTCTGGTGGCTCATACTTTCGGTCCTCTGTGGATCGCCTGTGTGACTATCAGTTATGAAGTTATGACACCAGTTTATCGTGTAATGCCCTTTGCTAATTTACCTGAAAACCCACTCCTGGAGAAGTTGTGAATGTCTGAGGGAATAATTCTAATAAGGCCGTAATTAATAAAAATAAGAAACTGACTAAGGCGCCGGAAGGGCAAGGTGATCTAATCAAGAGAGAAAACATACAGGGAGAGCAGACAGACAACATAAGCATACCTTACTTATATTTTGACTTCTCGAAGGACAAGTACTGGCCTACTGACTAGAGCAAATGTCAAACGTGGTTGCCACAGAGACGGAAGGTACCGAGAGAGGGGGGTGATGCCCAAAAGGG
>JAABNY020000035.1:15714713-15728916 GCA_015164015.2 Brevimyrus niger
CTACAATCAGGTCAAAACAGGAGGTAACGAGGTGGGTGTGGCACACAATTAGGATCGTTGGGAGCGGGACGTCACACAGGGTAACGGTACATATTAAGCTGATCTGGTTATCAACGGCTTCATGATTATAGTTAGCTGCCCCTGATTAGAATATCATTTTACAGCTCGGCTCGGGTCTCATGCTTCAGTGAATACACTGCTACATTTATGGCAAAATAGCTTAAATTATTGTGTGGTAATTTTCTTCCGGAAAAATAAATATATCGTTATATAAATATAGCGTTACGGTAAAGTGTATGTATTTTTCTGTGCAATTTTTTGTTCTGCATTTGTAAACAGCGCTGGAACAAAAACTGGTGTTTTTCCACAATATTTCCCCTCCCTCAGGTTTAATTACTTAGAATATCATTGAAATAAAATGTAAACTTTTGTTTGTCCATATTGACCTATTTTTTTTTTTTTTTTTACCCATATTGTACCCATCCCAGCTGTTTGTCCCTAAAATGCAAGGTGTGAATGGAATATTGCATATAGCGGTAGCCTTTGCAGTGTTTGCCCAATTTAGCTTGCTTTGTGGATGAAGAATGACAATGTATTTTGATCACTGGACACTTTTGAGACGGGGGTGCTTTCTATACAAGTAAATAAATCAGAAGGCATATTTTGCCTGGCAGCCTTTATGAAACATTATACAGTATTATTATTTGTAAGTTTTTTCGATTGGAAAATGGTTAATAATTGTTTGAAAGTTTAACATTCTATGTTAAATTTTCAAACGATTTTCCCCCAATAAAAGAATTAAGTTTTACCATGCTGCATGTGAAAATAGCAATTTCTGGCTTGCCAGAGGACTAGTGGTTGAGATATAAGTATATTTGTTTGGAAACTGTTAGTGTTCGGGGGAAGATGTATTCAATAATTCTGAGCATCGTTAGGATAATTACTTGACTCTTATAGCCTATATATGCTGGGTTACTAAAGATCCAAGGTATGCTTCCTAAAAGTTCCATGTACACAAGAGTAAAGAAAGTGTATTAGTAGTACATTAATGCACTTTAAGGTTTAGTTCTTTTGACATATTGTATGCAGTTTAACCATTAAAAATGGTTCTAAGAAGTAAACCAATGAGTTGTTCATTTTAAGAGACGTCTCTTTTTCTCTTTTGAAAAGTTACTATTGCTCTTAAGAAATACTTTTGTCTTATTATTCCGATTACTTCATTAATTGATGGAATAATCACTTCCCAAGAAAATTGATAGCTGTAGCCCTATTGAGAGCACTGACCACAAGGTAGCTAAGGTGGTGAAGGGACAGGAGAAAACTCACATTCAGTTGTGAGAATGGGCAATTTTCAGCTGGCACATCGGGGTACCACCCCTACTTTTTCAGAAGATGCCTGGGGATGTGTTATTAACTCAGAGTGTCGGGATCTCCGTTTTATGTCTCATCCAAAGGACAGCAATATTTTTTACAGCATACCATCCTAGTAAACCCACTGGGACCCCCACAGACCACAGGATGGGCTCCCCTGATGGCCACACCATCACCTCTTTCAGCAGCAGCCCAACTTAGTCTCTCATCCAAGTACAGGCCAGACCCAGACCTGCTTAGCTTTTTATGGATTGCATAGTCTCAGCTGCAGGTAGTATGGCTGCTGGGACAGTAATATCAAGGAGCTGAGGGCCCAGTGCAGAAATGAGGTGAGGTGGAGGGCTGCTGTCCCAGAACTCTTGAAGGGATTACTCCTTCCGTCTCTGTTAAATTATCCAGTCCATCATTAGATTATGTTTGAAGACTTTACCAGATCCAAAATTATGAAATCCATTGCCTGTGATACAAAAATGGTTGCCTGGTGTAGGACCTCTGTGTAGATGGGTTCACCCATAATAGTAACTGGCATTCAGTTTATTATCAAGACTGCCAAAGCAGGCGTATATCCAAACCTGCTAGGCAAGGGCCACGCTAAGGCTGTACTGACTAGAAGATACCTCCTGTAAGAAATGCTCTGGGATGCAGGGCTGAAATCCTCAGCTCCATATGTAATCATGCAATAATAAAGAGTCATGGTTCCTCGTGCTGGCAGCATGGCCGTCCAGTGGGCAGCACAGTTTCCTCTTAGCTGTGAGACTGAATGTTCACCTCAGGTAATGTGAATTTCTTTTGGGTACTGTAGTTTCCTGCCTCAGCCCGGAGGCATGCTGTTAGGATAATTGGCATCTGTTGTACTCGTGTGTGTGCGTTCCCTGCATGAATTGGTATGCCACCCAGAGAATTTCCTTGCGCGCGTAAATTTATATTGAAACAAAATTAAAACTATCCACCTAAAAGCGTCTGACTAGTGTACATCACTTTTGACTAAAGCATCTGTAAATGTAGAAGTAAATATAAATGTAGTTTATTGATGACCAATGTGCTTGTTTTGAAGCTGAATTAAAATTGCTGACAATAATGAAAATGTCGTTTAAACACAGCATGGCATTATTTCCAGTATATCCCAGTGTTTTCAGGTACAGATGTAAATGAAAATGTGATGAATATGAAGGGTCTTACTTCCTATGAAAGATTTTTTTAAACCAAATGTGACTGTTTTTTACTTCTGTGCTCAATTTACTTGAAAAAACTTTTGTGCTTTTCTTTGAGTCACTGTCTTTCTATGGTCACGCTGCGACGCCGTTTAAAATAAGCAGTGCTGCTAGAGGAGAGATCCTCCTAGTCCAATTGCTGTTTGGCACAAGAGGCAGGTGTTTGAAGCAATGACCTGTTTTTTTTTTTTTTTTTTGGGAAATAGCCAGACCTGATCGGTGAGATAAATGTTGGCTCTGGAACTTCTTTTTCTCTTTGCTTCTTAGGCCAAGACGAAATTTCTTGCTATTTGATACTTTGATTTTGTAAGACGTGTGAAAATTTGATGATGGGCTTTACCCCTGCAGCCCACACCACCATCCATTAACCCCTTCCAACTCTCACAGGCGACAATAACAGCCAGCAATAGCAGTTATGGTATTTTTCTATTGGCTCCTCGGCAGGTGATTTGTTTTCAGCACTCTTACGGTAGATTGGGGGTGGGGGTGGGGGTGGTGGTGGTGGAGGGCACGCTGACTGTCGTGCAAAATCGACAGCGTGGGCGTGCAATGGCATTTGTTTGCCAGTCCCAGGAACTCACAGTAATCCAGTCCATTTGTAGCAGGCAGCACCTTGACGGCTCTGCTGTCTCTCTGGAAGTGAGAGGAGGATTATGCCTTTGGAGTTGATATACCTGATTACCGTCAGGCCTGCCGCATCCGCCCACATGCCTTTGGATACAATTTCAGCCAGGATTCATGGCTGTAAAGAGAATATATATTTCAGTTTTTTATGGATAAAATATATAAAAATAAATATAATATACATGTTTTTTTGCCTGTCTGACCAGTGGTACACTCTGGTTTGCAGAAAGCCTTAGGTTTTTCGGCGATATTTCAGTGTGTGTTGGTGTCTTTTTCATCAGTACAATCTAATGAGCTGTGTGGTAGCCGTATTTCTGACATCTGTTTCAAGTGCCCAGTCTCTATGCATCTCTAAGCACAGTTACTCAGCTTTCCAGTCACCTAACCAAAACCCCATTTATTGTAATGGGGGGGGGGGGAGGCATTTACAGTAATTAGCATTGTGTGTGTGTGGTGGGTGTAGAACAGGTTATGTTTTTGTCCCCTTTACTTAGTTCTGGATCAACATCTATTTGTTTAGCACAAGGGCAAAGAGGGCCAACAGTTGGACTATAAATGTGAAATAAGCTGTGGTTCCAAGTGTCTTGAAAGCCCATAAAATAAGCTGATGAAATTGGAAAATGTCAAATGAAAACAACTTTTATTTCCTTTCCAAACCTTGGCATGGATGTAAATTTCATATATCTAGATAACCTCAAACTAGAACTGTCACCTTTAGTAACAGATTTGTACATAATCATTGCAATTAACAAAGGTATACTGTTGCTATGGAACATTAAACTAAAACTGTTCTTTCTACCTCTTAGGCAGTGCTTCTGTGTCCCCTGCCAAAAGACACACCTTACTATTGGTATACAGGCAAATAATCAAAATAAAAATGAACCAAAATAAATATCTATATTTTTATTCCTGTATTTTTTCATGTCAACCCAGCCCCTGCCCTTCTATTTATTATTTATTGACAACTGAAGGCAGTTCTGTCTTGGATGAGATACACCCCAGCCCACTTTAGCCCCCTGAATGCCTCCATCGCAGCTGCAATGTGGCATACAAAGCAGCAGTAGGATTGTAGCATTCATTAGATATGTGATGATAAAAGAAACACCTTAGCCTTTAATGGAATGCCACAGGTTGTCTTTTAGGGGAGAGGTGGGTCACATTCATTAGTCCTGTAGCCTGCTGACTACATTTAATAAGCAGCTGAGCTTGGTGTTGGGGGGAGAACTTGTCTAGGTGTGAAGCTCTGTACTGCGTCGTAGATGGCGAGTATGTCACCTCAAAATTACTTTTTTAAATCCCTCTTTATTCGGACAGACCTGCTGATGGTGCAGGATTTAAAGCATGTCACACTTCATTTCGAGCTCATTTAAATTAAATTCCTGATAACAAAAAAATTGCTACACTAAGAGTTTTGCTGGTCTGTGTGTGTGAGTGTCATAGCCAAGTCTGTTTATGCTCTGGGTGAAAGCAAGAAAATGGCTGAATTCTGTGTTGGATGTTTTCAGGGAAGATGGGGTCAGACATACTTATAAGAAACTGGAGTTTGATGATCACAGGTTTTATATAGCTTCAAAGATTAAAACTATAGGACAAAAATTAATGCAGGGAATAACACATCTCAATGATGCTAGTAGGTTATAAAGAAAATATACAGAATTACTCAGTATGAAATGGGAGCAAGAACAGGTTGACTATCTACCTACGGAAACTACAGGATATGGAAGAAATCTAATAATGGGTAACCCCCCCCCAGACACACACACACCCCTTCCCATGCTCCCTATGTGGAAGGACAGGAAAGATCTGTAACTTTTATCTCTTGTGTAAAACACGATAAATGCCTTTGTCTCACCACGCGAAGCCTAGATGCACAGTCATCGGCCAGAGATAGAAGTCAAGGCATTAGCATTAAAGTGGTGATATCTCAGCCTGAACTCTGCTGGGGTCATGATGGTATTTGTTGGTGCCTTTCATGCTTTTGTTTTTTCAGTAGACCTATTCAAGATTAACTGTCATATATTCAAGATTAAGTGTTGAGTATTCGCCTACAGAGCTCACAGGCACAGTGTGCACATAACTAATGTGCAGGATCCAAAATAATATGCCAGTGACAGTGGGGTCAGAAGCAGCTTGAAAATTATGAAGCTCGTTTAATGACATTCCTGTGCAAGCATCATGATAATGTGGCTGTAAGGCCAACAGGGGGCGGAAGGGCGACTTTGGGCGTGAAGCTCATTCTGTCGTCTGTGCTTAATTGCCAACAAGAGTAAGTAGATTTTTTTTCTCCCCCAGACCTTGTTGCCTGATCTTAGCCCAGCCCAAGACCTGACTCCCACTTTGCTTCCCTGTGCGCTTCCCATGTGCAGAAGCCAAAATGGCTATATTCTCATACCAAAGCCGTATTCCCAGTTCCTACTCTCACCTCTATGTCATGTGATTCCATTCGACTGACGCTGATCTTATACAGTAGTGGCCTTCTGCAGGAAATAGTTGAGCATCAACACAGCACATAGATATATTCCATGTGTCCTGTTTAGGTAATAGATGTACTGTGATGTGTCCCCCCCATAATTGAATCATACACTGATGAATGTTAGCAGGAGGCCTAGATTTCATTTTAAGATTGGAAGAGTGGTGAATATTATTGTCATTATTAATATTGTTATTAATCATAATAATAGCATAATCAAAATGCAGGGCTTTCAAGACTAAAATGTGACACCTGTAATTTGATTGCTTTAAACTTTTTAGTTAGTCTTGACTGTGGCTGTGACTAAATTAGAAAGAAATGACTAAATTAACAATGACACCATTAGAACAATTTAAACCTTATCAGATTGCTACAGATTTCATTCAGACCACCATTTTTCTCCATTTCATTTCCTCCTTTTAAATAATGGCAACTGTAATTGCTAGAAATTGATATTTGAAATGCCAAGTCCAGGCCTTCATTAAAGTGGTGTCACAGGCAATAATAAATATCCTAAAAAGGCGGGGTATCCATGTTAAATAATGACTTTAATCTAATTCCTATGATCATGTTCTCTCCTGAAAGCCATTACCTTCCTGTGAGTGGCATGGACTTCTTTGTCCAGGGGCGAAACAGCCCATATTTTTCTTAAGTGTGATATGAAAGCATTCATTTCCGTCAGCGGACCCGACAAAACAGGGCTCTGAGGGCTGAGTTAATACAAAATAATCACATTTTTGCTCATAATCAATATCACTCTGTGACAGCAGGCCCTTATTTGTCACTGGGCCATTGGCGGGGAGAGTCTGATATGTATTTTTTCACCCTGATCAGCAGCCTGAGATGGAAATAGCATTTTTAGCGCCTGGCCGGGGAGGCTATTGATTGCCACAATGGTTCCCGTGGCAGCGTTTTGTGAAGCATGGGGGTGCCTCTTGTTCTGGAACAGGTTCAACTGGGAGATGCTGGGGGATGGGGGTGTTGAAGGCCCTGGAATTCATGCTTTCAAGCCTGTTGCTATTGGGTTATATGTCAGGGTGCTTCTGTTGCTTGTTCTGCTGCCTGTACTGTTTTCTTTTGCGACAGGGATAGGAACAAAACTCTGCTCTCTTTCTCAGTCATGGAGCCCAATGTATGGTGTTAAATTAGTGCCAAAACTCGCGCGCATAAAAACCATGCTCTCTATGTGCTCGCTCGCTCGGCGTTAAATTAGTGCCATAGGTCTAACCACGCGCTCGTGTGCCGAAAACCCATCCTATCTACGCACTCGCGTCTCAACAGCACTCACTCACTCGACAGGATGAATTTTGACACTTTGGAGGCGGGAACAGTTTTTAATATCGCCGCTCCTTTGATTGGCTTTTTTAAATATTGACTATGATTGGCTATATTGAATATGAGGCTAACTTAACCGTGGTCATTAACAAGTTATCTTTATCTTCTACCAAAACAAATAGCAAATAGCGCGTAGAGGGGATGGGTTTTCAGGCCGCGAGCACACACGAGCACATGGTTAGAGTTTTGGCACTAATTTAATGCCGAGCGAGCGAGTGAGTGCCGTGCAAACGCGAGCGCTTAGGGAGCATGGATTTTCTGCTCACAAGCTCATACGCGAGCAAGTTTTGGCACTAATTTAATGCCATACTAATGCCTCTGAATTTGGACTCCTGACTCACGTTTTTGGTAATCAGAGGCCTAGTTTTCTTATGCTTCATCTGTATTCATTTGGTCTTATTTTTCGCTGTTTTTGTGTTGGTTGAAAGGGATATTAATTGTTTCTGGGCTGTTCTAAGATAAAGCCTTTTGAAGGGCAAATGGGAGTTGTACATACAGTACAGACATGATCTTACAAAATCTGAAGCATAAGGGACAGTCATCTTAAATTCGGCTGTTTGGTGCAATTATCAGAAATTTACACCTTATCTTTTTTAGTGGTGCTTCTAGGGGTATGAGGCTGCCCTACATTTAGGGCACGTAAGGTGGCGCTTTGTCACTGCAATCAGTATTACGCCATGCTCACTGTTCCCCCCAGCAGCCTGAAAAGGGTGGGCAGTGACGCAGAAATAGGCCAGAGGGGCTGACAATTCAGTGAGCCTCACATGACACGCCTGCGATTGCGGCCCACTCATAATCCCCTTCCCCCTTCTGTGTCACAGAGTGGCTGAAACCGCATGGACGTACGCCGCCAGTGACACGGAACGCTGCGTGGGTCACCTGCACACGACTGTCAAATCTTGACACGTGGTGCCAGGGAGCGAGTGCTTTGCTTCCTCCCTCCCTCCCTCGTGGACAAGTGGTGGGAGGTCAGGGGTCAGATGAGTCTGACAGGTGACAACGGGGGCCAAAGGAAAGGAAGCAGGAAAAGTCATCATGGCTGAGTCCTCTATCCCATCCCTCTTCCCACCTTCACTGCACAGAAGAAGCTGTTAGTAGACAAAAAAGGAAAAACCTTCACTTTATAGCCTAAAAATAAGGCATTATAAAAACAGACTTCTTTTATAACATTGGGTGTCATGTTAAAAGCACATGCTTGACAATATGATTTATTGCTCTAAATAGCTCAATGGTCGATGAAAGGTGTTCATTTTATGAACACCCATGTAGTAAAAGAACACTCTTAGCCAGGCTGACTGCCATTTATAAAAACAATGAACCAAGGGCAATAACTTTCTCTTTCATCACTGGGCATGTCTTACCGTGAATCTGAAACACAAAATTGAAGAGCTAACTGTGGAAATTAAAGCTGTTCATGGTGTGGATCCTGGCTTTGACTGTCTGCTATTGTTTCATTGTCTTAAAACAGAACCCTAGTTGTAACTGGTTTTGAGAGATCATGATTAATATATACAAACGCTCCTCTATTTACCAACTTTCAGACATACAAAGAGGACTGTAAATCCAAATTGTGTTCATTGGGCTCCCGTTTCCTATCCGCAACATCAATTTTTTTTTTCTGCATGACAATTCCACCTAGTATGACTTCAGGCTGCTACTCCCACCACGTAGCAGTGTAGCTTGCGTACTCCCAGCATCCTAGTTCTTTGTAGTTGCATATACCCTTAAAATGATGTTGAATAACAACTTACAAACATTTCAGGTTACGAACAGCCGTTCGGAACGTTTCTCGTTTGCAAGTAGAGGAGCGACTGTATAAGGTAAGTAAGCCACCAGTGTGCCCTGACCTCTCCTCGAATCATTTGCATTCCTCTAGAATGTGTACAGAGCTCAATACTGCAGTGGCATCTACTTACACAGTGCCATCACAACTGCTTTGCAAGGACTCAACCACAAATGAAGGCCTGTAAGTTAAAACTCCAAATTGCTGTTACAGGACAGATTTCAATTTTGTGTCTGTGGTTTGAAATCCCCAGTGGGGTTGCAGGACTTGGTAACGAGGCCCTTGCAATCATAAATCCAGCAGAGTTCCACTGCGAGGGCTTTGCTCATTGTGCTGATGGAGTGTCCGGCGCTGCCATTTAAAGGCATGGAGAATCTATCACATGGCCTTTCTTCGCCTCCCTCCCGGAGCCCTTCTGCTTGGTGGGGGCTCTACCTCAGCAATGAGGCCCAATTTTCACTTTATTTGCTCTTTTCACATTTCTCTCTGGTCCTCTTACCTTCACTGTCTTTGTTTTAATCTCTGAATTAGAGGGGAATGACTTTGCACTGGGGATTAGACTATATCCTCAGCCAGAACCAGTAATTAACCTGTACTTTCACGAGACAGGATGGATCTTTCTTATGACCAACTCAAATCTCAAGTTGTTCTACTCAGCATATTTGTTAAAGCTAACAATGCTAGCTGAGATGTGTGTGTGTGTGTGTGAAGTGAGACAGAATAATGATGAGCTATAACACTGTCCTACAAATTTTTATAAAAGCTTAATTTCTCCTTTTTCATTTTTATGAAGTTTGACATGCTAAAGAAAATCATAGTAGTTTTTATATATCATCAACACTACTTCTAAAAACTAAAACTATACACACACACGCGCACACACACACACACTGTATATACATATTTATGGTGTATATATACATGCTAGCTGCATTAAACATTTGTAAAATTTACACGCTACATACATAACACCCAAAAAAGCATCAACAGTTTATTTACTTACTACAGTAGGCCATCCAAAACCTCAAAACTGTGCATTGGATCGTTTTCATCTTTTGAGTAGTGATGTCTCCACAAACCAAGTTCCAGACACAGACACTCATCCTAGCTACATCTTTTCTCCATCAACTTTATGTTCTGATGAAACTGTCCTCCATGTTCCTCCTAACAGGACCGACACTTGGTTGGAAAAAATCGAAATGTGAGTGCAAGTAGTGCAGCTTGAGTGACATTCTATGTTCCGAACAGCAGTAACTGTAAAGTAGTTCTTCAATAACATCCTTGTAGTTTCCCACTTTGTTGTTATCCAGAAAACCAGTCACAACATTCTTAAATGCACAGGCTCTCTTTTCTAACTCTGGCATTTGGTTCTCAAGAGTTTCTTATGCAAACATCTGTTTCACTTGTGGTCTAGCGAACACATCAACCACAACTTTAGCATCTGATCATTTGCGAAGCACTGATTGCATTTGTCAGTTGTGGTGTAATGCTTTGCTGAACTGCTTTAAACAGGCACCAGAGCATCATGCTTCATATTTTAGATACTTGGCTGCAGAAAGCAGTAAAAAGTTACTTAAGTTAAAATATTCTCGAAAGTGTGAAAGTTTACTTTGACTTAATATATACCAAAATGTTGATGAAAATAAATATTACATTATAATCATTGTAATTACACAAGAATCATAAAAAAACATTAAAGGAAACCATTTTTATTACATTCTGTAATGAATGTGTCCCAGAGAATAGGGCTGGAGAAAAGGCAAGTATCATTGTGACACCTGAGGACTTGCCCACAGTGTCACGATGCGTGGTCGGCGAGCAAGCAGGGGAGGCGAGAGCAGCCAGGTTGAAGGAAGCAACGGGGTTTATTGGGTAGAACGGACTGGGTACTCACGAACATGCAGACTTCAATGACAGATCTGGGGTAGACGGACTGAGACATGGCCTAAATACAAAACACAGGCTAGACCGATCGAGCCACAGGTGAACACAATCGGGCAAAAACAAGAGGTAACGAGGTGGGCGTGGCGCACAGGAAGGATCGTACGGAGCAGGGTGTGACACACAGTCACGACATGGTCATTTCTCTGGCTCTCTAGGAGCATTTTATACCTCAAAAATATTTGTTATTTCTGGGGAAAAATGCTTGATATCCGGCTTTTAACTAAAAAAAAAAAACACCTGATGGGTCTGACTGCTGCCGGTTTTGTTAAAATTCAAATTGGTTGTGTGAAGCCATACTCTCCATCTTACCCCCTCGTCGTCGCTGTGTGTGCATCTGTAATAAAAAATAATAATAATAAAATAAAATAAAAACATAATGCGTGAATTCTCTGAGGAAGTTCCCCACTGGGGGATTTTTGTACTCAAAGCTGTATTGGAATAAACACTGGATATGTTGTCTGAATTATTTCTCCTAATATTACCATTGGAGAAATAAACTGCATAAAAAAGAGATTCTAAGATGAAATATGGCTGGAGAAATAATTGAGATTCTAGATGATCTGCCAGAAGAATAATGTGTGAAATGTGAGTCAAAGCAATAAGTCTGGTTTTCCAGTTGCAGGGATCTTATTTTTATCGCTGTGAAATAGGACAGAAATGTAGAGGTTATATCTTTCCTTTTCCTGGGCACAGTTGAAGAAAAATGACTTGAAGGTCCTGTCCTTTCTCCTACACTCTGGGCTCTGTAGCTATGCCAGGGTCTCCTTCCTGTCTACCAAAGCAAGACCCACCTGGTTAGCCAACTCCTGAATGCCGTTGTGCACCTCTGTGTCAGATGGAAGTACGGCTAATTTCACCAGAGCAAATACATTTGTCGTGCTTGCTTGTGTTTGCTTGGATTGGGACCTCCAAGGCTCAGCTGTTCCTGGCACACCTTGCATTTGTTGTGTGAGATCAGAGCAGCTGAGTTCTGTTCCATTCTCCAAAGATGAGGCCACCCCCATGACCAAGGGGCCCTGAGGCCCGTCGATCAAGAGGAATACAAACACAGTGGGACATGTAGAAATATGTGAACAGGGACACCAGCTGTTGATATATTTGCTTCCATGGTGTACTTACAGAAACCAAGTGCGGAGTCCAGTCGGGCTGTGATAGTTGACACTGTCGATGCTGAAAATGCGTCAACATCGATATTTTAAATCAACGCATCGTTTTTAAAAATTATTTTAATGAAATTACCATTATGAATTTGAAAACACTTCATTATGATATATCTTTTCCTTTAATATCACTGTGTAATTATGAGAGTAGTTTAGTTGTACACTGTGAAAAATTTCGATGGCATACAGTACTAGTGCTTAGTGCGAGCACCTGAAGGGAAAACACACACGAGCTATTCTGGATGATGGGCCGCCAGAGTAGGCAAAACCACCATAAGTGATGTCTGTTCATGCTTATTGAATTAACATTAGTATGGAGAACTTTTAAATATATTTTGTCATTGTAGCTTCCAAATACACTGATCATTAAAACCATAAAGTTGTCTGCCTGCTACCTTAGAATATCCATTGAATAAGCATTTATGCAAATTTTTAGGCTAAAATCTGGGCTTATTATGTGTTGATTGATGGTGCTGGTGTTTGTGTTTGTGCGTGTTGGGCTTGTTGGAGACAGTGTTATCTTAAACTGAAACTGAAAGGAAAACGCACATTAAAAACATCATAGTGTGAACTGAAATAAAAATGAAAACTATTTACCAAACAAAAGCGTATCGGACTTTAATCTGCAGGAATCATCGCCACACCACTGACGTCTTATACCTCGTGTATCCACCCTATATCCTCTATTAAAAGCTGTTATGGCTACTGAACTGTTAATTTCTTCATCACCACTTCAGTGCTTTCACTTCCATGATTTACTAAAACAGTCGCATTTGACGTGCTCCCGCAACTTAAATTAATAAGTATAAAGATACGCCAAAATAATGCAGATTATTAACGTTTTCACATCACAATGCGCATCTCATTAATATTTTAAAAATAGTCGATAGATTAATCAGTAGAAAAATCAACGTTAGTGGCAGCCTTAGAGTCGAGTGGACTGTGACGGTCTTTTGTGCAGCTTCATAGCATTTGATATTCTGACCTGTTTCATGATCTGTTGATTCCATTGAATGAGTGTATGTTGAGATGGCTTGCATAGAGAAAGAATTCATATTCTTGGTTATAATTGCATGGAAGTATAATACTGATGTATATGTGAATGCCACATCACAGTAGGATTTGCAAGTTACTATACGTTTGCACAGTCCTTCATTGTCAAAAAAAGTGAGGTTGGGTTACCATGCTGCCTGTGAGTTCAGCTGTGAGGTGTGGAGAACTTCTTTTGGGCAGGTTTCTTCTTTAGTACCCTTCTCATAGCTGAATGCAGTAAAGCAGTAACACCGTCAGTAAAACAGGAATAGATCCCGTATGACAGTATTAGCTTCTCTCCTTCATTCAGTGCCTGCCGGCATCTGATTGGCTGAGACTCTGAAGCCAGTGTTTAGAAAAGTTTCCTACTTGTGGCCGGTCAAACAGCCAGCACTCGCTGACCTGGCCATCCCTGGGCTCTTTGTGGCAGCCAGTGGAAAGTCGGGGACAGTTATTTGTTATTTGCCTTATTTGATGATTAAAGACCTTGAAAAGCTCCCATCCATATCACACCCGCTGCTTGGTTCTTTAGGATTTATCCACCGTCTGACTTGCCACAAGGCCAAGCAACCCAGCAAAATCCGGTTCTTCCGTACAGTTGTTGTGTAATCAGTCATCAAGCCATCCCTCTGAAGACACTGAGGAGCCGTAATCCTGCAGGAGATTTTTTATAAAATTTCCAGCAGCATAAACGTATACTTAGACTCAAATATTAAGTGGTAATAAAACATGGTATCCTTTTTTTTGCTTATGGAGTAAATATCACAAAGGAAATTTAAAAATCAAGGAAATTATCAAGGAAATAAGAGTTTTCTATTTCATTCATTTGAAGGGAAAGGAGGAAATAATATTCATACATTATGGATGGATGGATTGATGAATGAATAAATGAATGAATGAATGAATGGATCATAATACAGGGAGTCCCTGGGTTAAGGGTGTTTGACTTGGATTGCTGTAAAACGTATTATATTAAAAATTTGAGTTAAATACAATTGTTCATAATAACAAATGCGCACGTTACTTTGTGACACGCATGAAAACATTGCGGATTGCAGTTCATCAGCTTGAGCTACAGTACAGTACGATATGTACAGTTATTATTACTGTATTCTTAATTATATTATATACTGTATTATGTGTAAAATGTTTTAAGTGTTTGGAAATGTTTTATATGCATTGAAAGGTAAAATATATCATTGATGATAAATAGGAACCATATGTACCAACTCCTTCTTACCTTTGACCTAAAGACTTAGAAGCAGATCTTTTT
>JAABNY020000035.1:15729016-15762406 GCA_015164015.2 Brevimyrus niger
GAAATAGTAAGAATGTTGTGCTGCAGTAAAACGTGAGCAGATAACCAGGGTGCTGAGACACACACTCACACACTCACTCACACACTCACTCACACACACACACACACACACACACACGTGCGAATACACAGGTTTGTGACTGTATTTTTCTGAGGACTCTCCATTCATTTCATTTATTTCTATAGGCAAAAGTGTAATCACAACATAACGACCTTAACTCCTAACCAGCTCTAATATTAACCATAAGTCACCAAACACAATGCATTTTTACTTTTTTATTGCATTATCAGATCTTTGTGGGGATCTGAAAAATGTTCACCAAAATATCAAAAGACAGGTTTTTATTACATTGTGGGGGACATTTGGTTCCCACAATGTAATATAAACCTAATCCACATTCACACACACACAAACAGAATGAACAAATTGGCTTGACTGAGCGTGGTATAGGCCTGCATGTAAGATCAATGAAAAGGGTGTAGACCTAGACATTTAGTATGGTGCCTGTGGATATGTTTACACTTGGGTCTGATAGTAGTGACAAGATTAAAAAATACTTGACAGTTCAGTGATCTTTCAGGTGTAATGAACATCCACCCCAGTGCCTAGAGACAGTGTTTATGAACCATTATCTGTAATATGCAAGAATGAATGAACCATACATAGAGTTGTTTAAACATGCAAGAAGAAGCAGACTGGTAATTACTGAGTAAGTCCTATACTGTTTACAGCACCTTTAAACACATTATTTGGCCGCTCTGTATGACAAAATCTTTCAACAAATCCAATAATATAACAAGATATTGTAAGATGCCTTTTATTTTTTGTGTGTTATGTCAACAATTTAAATAATGCTTGTTTTTTTTTTTTTTGCCGGGGCCATGATCACAAAGGATAAGGTTTAATTATTCAATGAAGTGACGTAATAACTTGGCAATTTCCTTTCAGAAAACTCCAAAATCACTCGGCCAGTGAAATCGGGACATGATGTATATAAAAACAAAAAATCAGTTTCAGGTGGCTGAAGTGAGATTAAAGTAACTAAACTTGTGGGTCACAATGATAATATCCTAATGCCATATGGACTGTTTTTTGTCTAAAGAATAGTCTGTGAATTTTCTTTTGTTGGGGTTCCTATCAAAATTATCTGTCATCCTGACAGACAGACTCCTCCCCCTTTTTGTCTTCTACATGGGAAAGAAATAGATGTGGGTTTTTTGAATGTTATTGCACCCCATTCGAAATTTCTCAGGCAGAATGATGTGAGCCAGAGAAGATGGAGGTGAGACTGACTTGGACTTTGGTGTTGGTGTGCAGATGGAAAGATATGTTTTCAGCATGGGGATGACCCAGATAAATGGCTGAAGGATACTCTGAAAATCAAACACAGTGATAGATGGAGTCCCTAAAATCATTTTGCAAACAAGATAAATCATTTCCAGTAATGTATCCCCCACACCCATATTAGTATGCACTGATGCCCCTCAGGACGTTGTTGGAGGTGGGATTTTACCTACTAGGTTCACGTCCTGCTCCCTTGGGTTCCCCCATTAAGGACATTTGGCATCCTCCTTACAGGCTGAGTCTCAACCTTGGGTCCAACCAAACTAAAGTTCTCGCAGTGAAGGGCCTTCTGTCCAATGTCATCTGTGTCATTGTGCTGCAAAGTCCCCAGCAGCAAAACTAAATCTCATGTGAAGACTGCAATAATAAAATATAACTTCCCTACAACACTTCATTGACCATTGTTTTGTTCTGAATAACAACCTGAGGATTTCTTTAACCAATTCAACCCGCGATCCTTCCTTTTAAAAGCAATCCAAATCTCATTTAGAGGTAATGGCCCTTTTTACTTCACCAAATAGATTTTTCTCATTGTCCATCCAGATGTTTTCCTGTCAGCATATAGCCACTCATTCCAGCAAGACCTGCTGTACACTTGCAGTTCCAGCTTTTTACAATTCTAACACTTTGCTTTATATTGTAGTCAACAGTACTGCAATTTTATTTTATTTTTTACCTTTGCCAATCCAGTGACTACATCACTAGAGAAGTCAATCTGTGTAATGTGGCCAGTAGCTGCAGGATCCATGTGATCAATCCAGCCCTGAAAAAATGGCTCTAAAACCTTAAGCCACTGAGCACAAAGGCTCCCCACAGCCTTCATCTGGCTCCCGTCATGGAATAATGCTCTCTGTAGTGGGCTTAGGAGGTAGGGGGTTACTGTCATGAGCATATGACAGGTAGATATAGTAAGGTACCAGGTTATGGGAGCACAGGAATTGTAAGGAATCTGAGGAGAATGTCAAAATATCTATACTGTTAACTTTTGTTCTTAATGCAATAATGGTCAATGTTTTTGTGTTAATTTTCTGTTGTTAAAAAGTTCATCAAAAAAATTCAACACATTCACAGAACACTGCCTTCCGAGAATCAAATGATGTTTCTATGGAACAAGACACATGCTGAAGGATTAGTGCACTTGCCACGTAGAGGCTTGTAATTGATGTAATACAGTTAATTTGGTGTCTTCTTTGAAAGGCCTTAATTAATGATATGCAGCCTTTCGTGATTCTCTGAAGGTCTCTGAACATTCATAGTGCAAAGAGCTGTTTGCTGTTATTAGCTGTGTTTGATTTTCGGAATAGGAGTGCTCTCCTCTTACTCCATAGATCCACCTTAAACAAACTTACAAGGCTTGGCAACAAATCAATACCAATCACAATCAATACAAAGAAAGCCAAACGGCTTTTTTGTTCCAGTTAACTTGCTCTGGGGAAATGGTGAAAAAAAATCTATTTTGTCTGTTTTGTGTTTTATAGCCATTTAATATTTTTTTCACAAAACCTTACTGCCTTGAATCTTTTCAGGACTTTGATGGTCTAGCTGCAAGGTGTCTGCTTGGATGCATGCTTTTCTAAAAGGGAACCTCAGAAATTGAAAAACTATAAATCACTTTATTGTGTTGTTTTTTTTGGCCCCGGTAGCTGAAATCTCAAGCCTGTCCACTGGAGGTCAGCACTTGGATCGGTACATTTTAGTTCTGTGGTGTAGAGGTTTTAACAGTGATCTGCTGGAGATGTGGTATACAGCTCTGAGTGCTTTTCCTTACTGTCAGCAATTATTTTATTGTCATTCTTTGAATGATGGGTTGTCTTAGAGCCTACAGCACATTCTAGAGGTCAGCTGGATTACACAGAGGTGTCTGCCTGCCAATGCCTCCCCCCATTCCTTCTTCTTGTCCTGCTTGATGCATTGGCTTGTGACATGCTTGATGTGCCCTCTCTGACAGACGGATCCATGTTGGTCAGTCCCTAAGGGCTCACCTGTCAGGCTATGTTTCCTTCTGCTGCTTAAACCAGGGCTAGCAGTCCCCAGCCCGCGCTCCACATACTCCAGGAGGATGAACCCACACCCCTCTCCCCTATTCACTGTCCTCTCACCAGCAAGGGAAGCCTCTCATAGCACTCAGCCCTGCATTATTGTGATACCTTCACAGTTCTCATTTCTCTTTTGGTCTTTGGTTGTTTATCACATTTGCATGCCCAGAACTAGTGCTGGGTACTGATTCAAATTTCAAGAATCGATTCGATTCCGATTCTCAAGATTTAGAATCGATTATCAGGATTCGATCCAATCTGTTCCGATCTGATATCAATTTGGGTCAGTGTTTTTAAGTTTTTATTAGCTGTTACCTTAATTACATGACTGTGTAGTTGTGCATCATATTAATACTAGTATTATATTGACATTCAACGACAAATTAATGAAGTATTGATACTTAAAGATGGCTGTAAGGACCAATCCTTATTATAGAAACAAGAAAAAACGCTGATTAAATCCGTAACCGGTCTTCTTTTCAAAACGTCTATTGTCGGAAGTATTAAAGTTTTTAAAATTAGGTTAAACTGGCAAAAAAGTAAAACAAGTCACCTTACTTTGTTTTACCTGCATCGGCGGCGTAGTGCCGCTGTCACCCGAAGATCGCTATTCACATTCAATAGCCGCACTAGCGCGCATTCAAATCGCATTCGCATGGTAATTTGATTAACAACGTAAAGGTGAAACGCGAGCCAGATACGTCCCCATCAGCGCCATAAAAGGGGGGGCAATGTGGCCAGGTGACAATGGCTCATTCATACACATGAAAGTTGCTACATATTCAATAAACGGAGCCAGAAATAGTAATATGACTTCGGTTTTTCTTATTTATTTATCCAACTGAATGTTGCAACTATACACAATTTAGTCATCTTCATGTAGCCAAGATGTAGCTCTGCTGATCAGATATCTGGGATCAAAACAAACTGCCAGTATTGCTTACTACGTACTTTTATATTGTTCAATGTCTATACTTTGATGTCAAATTACAAACCTAACATTAATCTGACATATTTACAAAGTACACTAAGATAAAGATTAGTCTAATAACAAAACAAATATATAAGAAATCATTTATTTGACATGAATTAAGCTTAAGATATTGAATGAAATGTGTGACCATGCCTCAGTCTTTGAAAGTGTGTTCCCTACCTCTAGACTCCAGAGGGAAAGCAAATTGCTTTGCTTTTGCCAAGCTCATCTGTCTGTTTGTCCGTTCTGAACCCGAAATGCTGCCAGACCGCAGCTTTTAAAGTTACGGGCGTTTGCAAAGCATCTCTAGTGTCCGTCGCCATGTTAATATGGTTTTTCCCGGTGAACTTTAACATCACCTACTGTCGCGTCATTGAATTCACGATGCGCGTGATTAAAGATATTAACCCTTTAACACCTAAGCATCAAAATGCCCGTCTTGGACGTTTTTCCTATTTTAGCTGTAAAAAGTGCAGAAAATGTTAAAGGGTAAAATCGAACTTTGGACGTACGAATCGATCTTTAGGAATTATTAAGAGAATTGATTTTATCGACACAGCACTACCCAGAACCATTGTTTCATCACAGGGCAGCTAATACTCTGGGTAGTGACTGACCCTATAATATGGGGATATGTTATAAGGATGCAAACAGGTGCTGATTGACTGGCTCGGACCCCAGCTTTAATAGCTCTTTGTTTTTATAATTCAACTGTTGATAATAAGCGAATAATGAGTGGATAATGAGTTTATACTAAGAGGTAACACAACGTCAGGACTCAGACATTGAAAGAAATAGAGATATATAAAATTCATGATGTTAGAGAATAAATCCAGGGAGTGTTTTGTTGGCTAACAAGGATATTAGCATTTTTTCTTTCACTGGGTTAAATTGTTTAATGATTTATGTTTTTATAGTAGTGTTTCATTCGACTCTAAATTGTCCTTTCTGCTGTGCCTCTTGTATATTAGGAAGCCCTCCCCTGGTATGTATCTGTCTGCAGTATGTTAGGCGTGCCAACGGTGCTATAAAATTGTTTTTATTAGCTTACCACATATTATGCGTTTGAAATACTGTAAAAATTGTGTTCCCTCACATCCTGTAACTAGTATATAGGCTCATTTAAAAATGCAGGCAAACAGCAGTAAATAGTGTGCCATTCCGAATCTGACATACCACGAGCATAAACACATTCTGAGGATTGGTCTGCCTGGCATCTCTGTTGACCTGCGAAAGAAACAGCAGCTGTGTGGATTCATCTGTGCTCTGAGAAGTGCTGTGCCAAGTGCCTGTGTAATGCTGCATCAGGACTTAGCATAACGGGTTAGCAGGTACATGAGCAAAGCTGCTAAAGGCTTGGGCTCACTAACAGTCTGAGGAGGAATATCTGGCGATGTCACATTTTCTCTTATTATACTTGTCTGTTTTATCCATCTTCTAATTTCTTATCCTGGTCATGGTGGAGGATGTGGGGGGGAAGGGGACTGGAGCCTATTCCAGGCAGCATAGGGCGGGAACAAACCCCGAAAAGTACATTTGCATATCACAGAGCTTACACACACGCATATTCATTTTCTACGTGCAGTTTATGAACTCCCTTCAGCCTAATTACATGAAACTGGAAGAAACTGGAAGACCAGGAGGATAGACCAGGAGGATAGACCAGGAGGATGCAAATATGCCAACTCAATACACAAAGAGCAGGGCTGTGAGGTAACAGCCACTCATCATGCCCTAACGCTACCTCCTGATCAGTTGCAATATGTCATTAAGAATTACATCATGTCTTTCCAGAAATGTCAATTATAGGTATCATCTATATAATCAGGGCAATGTACTACACCTTTGTTATTAACTGACAAGCTGGAAAAACCTGAAATTGAAACATGCACTATATATTTTAACAGGATATTCAATGCCCTGAAAATGGCTGAAGAAATAGCCGCCTGTGGAGTTTAATTCCGTACATGTCAAGGAGAAAGTGAGAAGGAAGGACTTGCTTGCACAGGTACAAAAGGAGAGGCAGGGACTGCGGGAACAATATTTTTCCTAATTCCAGATTTCAAACTGGCAACTCTGATAGCGAACTGACAGCCTCACAACCCCTGTGGCCAAAAAAAAACCCATTCAGCCAGAGAGGCAGCAAGTTGGTAAGCAATAGGTTGACTCATGGGGCGTGTGGTGCGCTGTGTACCCGTCTCTGCTGACGGACAGCCACCTTTCCTCAGCAGACGTCGTTCGCTTGGCAGAACACCCATGGACCATCCAACTTACGCAACCATGCGCCATAGACGTCATGTGGTATTTGCTTCTCAAAAGCTGTCTCCTTCTCCTGAAAGCATCTACCCTATATGCCCATATCCATAGTGACAGCTTGTTGCAGGGATTAGAACACGAGTGTAAGGATGCCTTTGATTATTTAGGGAAGAAACAAAAACCAAACACAAATGATAAAGAAATATAGAAAGATCGGATGTAGCATATAGCTATGTGTGTCAGAAACTGTCTTCCATTCTTCACAATGCTGGTTTAACTGCACTTGGATTACCAGGTATGATTTTGACAGATAACTCTGTATCTACAACGTCTAAAATAGAACGAGTGTCTATATAGCTGCTCAAACCATGTACCTAAATGCCTGAACAAAACCTCTTGGAGCTCCACAAAAAACCTGAGCGCACGTTTAATAGCAGCAAAGATTTTGTCAGCTATCATGTGACTTCATGTGCAGTCAAGCCACGTTCGGGCTCCAGGACAGTGATCTATGGGCCATGATGGGGAATTGATTGGCTAGTGTTTACTCTCATGGCAGACGAGCGAGGTTTCAACACTGAGTGACAAACCTGTCATTGCCAAGTCATTTCTGCAAAAGAATGCCCCCTCCCTTTTAAAAATGAAGAGTGCCCTTTCAAGCCAAATTGAAATTTAAATTTAGTGTGTCCTTCCAAAACGAACTGGAAGTAAATCTTAGAGGAGGGCATGACACAATATTTCCTGGTGCAAATAGAACTCTGTTTTTCCATCCATGGGGCCAGTTTTCATTTCAATCAAACCCATAGTTATTTATTTATTGCGTTTTTTGTTTTTGTTGTGCCGTAATCTTTCCAGAACAGCTGTGTGGCATGGATTATGAGGCGATGGAGAGTGGCGCCATTGGTGATTGGACATGAAGTAGTAGAGAAATAAATACCAAATTACAGTCGAGGGAGGGGAATTGGGGTGGATGTGAAGATTATCGCTGTCCACCAGCAACTGCAAGGCATCATGTGACACTCATGCTCAAAGAGCGAATCAGTCAACAAAAGCTTTTATGCAAAAAATAAATAAAATAAATTGCAACAATAATACCCTGATTTGGGAAGTATAGTCAGATGTGTATTTCAGAGGTTTGCTTTATTTATATTGGTGCCTGTATGGTGGATTATGATTGATGTGTCTCAAACCCAATCATGTGACTCTGTATAATCTGTCCGTGGAGACTCAGGCTGGAATCCCTGGTTGCAAAGAGCTTCATATGATGTGACTTTGGTGAATTTATCGCTTCTGTCAGAGATGCATGAGCATGTCTTGTGGGTAGTGTCTCGTGCTATACGCAGCATAGAAATGAGTGTGTCCGATTTTGTCACAGCTATCCTCTTTTATCATAAGGTTAAAGTGTTCACATTAACTTACCATGTGTACAGTACATGAAATATTTAATGATTTATTGCTAACACGACACCAACGGAGACCACGTTTGTATCAACATAATCGACATTTTCGATATTCGTACTTGACTGTACTTGTGTTCTTGCATGTCCAATTTATGCGATCTTTCATCACCAAAGACTAGTTCCAATACTAAAATCGGAAGCACAAAAGATGGTAAAAATCTCCAGATGTTTTTCTTGCCCTGACCCAAGTACCAAGAATGCGTGGGTTGCATCCTTACCAAACAATCAAATGAATTATTGCATTAGCAAGAATGCTCCTGCCAGGACCACAAGTATGGTCTTTGCAATCTAGGTATGGACAAACCATAACGCTTTGACTCTTTGTATCAAGCAGCAGAGCAGTAGCACAGATTTCAGTGACTTCACATTATTATAGATGTCTTTTTGGGTGGGAATAGATGCATCTCAAGAGCACCATTCCTGTGTAAAATTGTGTAAGCAAGTTGCTAAAATGAAAACAATTTTAGACAGGAAGCTGGTAACATTGGACTGTTCTAAATGTCTTTAATCTTCTTACACTTCTTCCTGTCCACTTGTCCATGGCTTTTAATTTTACCTATTCAAGAAGAGCTAAGAGTTGATTGCAAAAGAGTGTCATCCAAGGTTGCAAAAGAATTATATAAAGCTGTAATAATTTGGCATTGGAATATTTCATTTCTGAAAATCTGCTTTTAAACACAGAATCATTGTCTAAGCTAATCTATAGGAATGACCCTGAGCTGATCTCATGCTCCCACTCTGCAGTGCACACTGGTCTACCTTCCTGTCCACTGCAACAAAGGGTTAAACAATTACTGATGTGTGCAGTTTTTTTATACAGACTAACAAATGTCGTATACTCATGCTCGTTTTATTTCTCCTTTAAATATATCTAGGTGGTGTAATTCACACATGGGAATCACATCAAAGGTGTAAAACTATAACTATTATTTTTCTTCTCTAAAAAAATCTGTAAAAATGCATTTGGAAAAAAAAAAGATAATTGTAAAGATTTCTGGAAACTTACTAAACTGGAAGAGAATTTTCTCAGTACCTCTTTTCCTATATGGTGCAATTCCAGTGCAAAGGCTGCTTAGTCCTTTATAACTGTAACTATAAGTTGTGGAGAATAACGTTTATCCTGTTCTTGCAACCTGGAAACTGACGTTTTCATGGGGAACGTCATGCTTTTCCATCCCATGCAAACAAGATCTTTTCCTCAGGCTGGGCATCAAAGCCATTTGCAATTCCTCCACATACAGTGCAGAGTAATCAATCCAACACCCTGAACAGTATGTTAAGCATTCCGATGAAGCTGTAGGCTACCAGGCCCAGTGGAGAGGAAAAGGTATATCACACACAAGTCGCTGCTCCGGGAATAAGATTGAGTCCCTTTGCTGGAGCTCCCAATATGTTCTTTGCCTGACATTTAATCTTTAGCCATGTAGCTGGTGCGCACTGGACAGAATTCTGGGAGACTTGTGTGTGTTTATTGGCCAGCATTATTGAAACATGCCCGAGAGTCCCTGAACCTTTTACCACCCAGACTTTTGTTTCAGCCCACTGCTAGCCAAACATGCTGCAGATGTTAGCACTAATTTGTGAGCGTGAAATATTAACGCCATCCTGTGTGTCCTGTGACGTCAAGGGGCAGCGATCCAAAGTGTGCTGTCTTATTTATTATTCACTGGACAGATCAGATGAAAAGGGAGTGGGCCCTTCTGTGAACCCTTTGAAAGTCTAAAGTGTATCATCCTCCTTCAATAGCCTTTGAGGGATGCTCGGTTTGCGTGGCCCGCAAGACGCTGACTTCACTTCCTTTCAGACTGGGCACACCACCCACACCCTTTACTGGAGACTGTCCAGGATCAAAGTGGAGAAGCACTTGCAAGGTGGTGTGGGTGTCATGGTATATGTGTTGGTGAGGGCCTGTAAAAGTTAGAGATGGTCCTTCTTTTGATGGATGGGAAGACATGATTAACATCCTCCATGCCCCCCCCCCCCCCAAATCGCCTTGTCGGCCTTCCAAATCGAAATCACCTCGCCGTTCACCCTGCAGTCTCCAGCGGCCAAACGGCTGGATTGAGGAGACGCATCCACCAATGTCCCGCACTTACTCATCATAACGATCACCAGCACCCGCACTAAATCACGCCCCATCACGTCGGGCGGCTACCCTCCCTCGCTCTCTCCAGCTATCCTGGGATGGAAGGCCATCCTGTGCCCGTTCGACCTGTAAAAGCATAGCTGCTTGTCAGCCCATCAGTTTAATAGATGGCTTTTTACTGCTTGTCCGCTAAACTCAATAACCCCCCTCAAGACATTTACATAACATTGTGAGCTTAGCAGACACATTGATTCAGCCTGGACTTACACAGCTGAAGAATTAATTGATAAATATATCCTCTTATTCTGGCACAGTTCTACTCAACAGATTAATACTCGTTTGCTACAAATTCAAAATCGTAATGTTTTATTTACAAACTTGTTTCTTCTGCTGCAAGCCGGCTTCCTGTCCGTGTAGACGCTGGAGATCAGCCACCTCCGCAACACTCATCAGTGAGAGGCATATGCGCGCTATGTACCCACACCCTCAACACGCCATCGGCAAGAGCACTGTCAGCTTTCATTGTCAACACTGTGATTTTTCTGGGTGTTACATGTCTGCTGGTGTAAAGTAGCCACAGTCTTCTGATAACAGAAGAAGCTGAACTCTGCAAATGGCCTCATATCGAGCCAACGAGAAAGTCGAAAGAGAGTTTGGCTGGCTTCATGTTGCTATTACTCATTGTTAAACAAATGAGAGCAAGCGGTAGAAGGTTCAGTTTATATTGTCCTAAGCTGTTTGTTTCTTAAAGTCATTTGGAGGTTTGCCCTTTTATTGATTAAATAAATGATTTTCAACAGAGTCAATATCACCAGGAAAGAGCTTCTTGTCAAATAGGTTAGCACAACCTGCTAATAATGCTCTGATTGACCTTTTCCTATGGTCCAGGTCATTTTTGCTGTTAATGTCCGATGAGCCCTAGCTCAGATCTATGTGAAAGGACACAGGGCTATGTAATTAGAGGTTTTCAACCCAGACTGCTGTCTTCATGCCCTTGAGTGTGTATCTTTTACCAGGCGTGTTCTGCGACACCAAGGGTTACGATTTATTTATTTTAGGGCTGTCAAAATTAACATGTTAACGCAGTTTAATCCATCATCATGATGAAAAAAAAAAGGTAAGAAAAGGAAAAAAAATTACGCAATTAACCCATCTGCAGCGCAGAATGACTCAAAATCCCTGAAATGTCTCTGTCAACCCATTTCGGGTAGTTTTGGTCCGTTCCATTTTCCCTCGCAAGTTCGAGTTTTGAAGCCAGAAGTGACGACGTGTGCTTTCGTTTCTCGGAGATCCGAGAAATATCTTGGAGCAGTACAAAGGATCTCGAGTTCAGAATCCAAGATGGCTGTGCCCTTTATCAACTATCAAGTTGTAGTTTTATACTGTTTAAGCACTACTTCTCATTTGTGGCTCATTAAATCGGTTGCACACACTATACCGTCCAACTTATCTGTGGACGTGTTGCTACGAGTTTTATACATAAAGCACTGCGCATATTGTGTTATCAACTGATATTGCTAACAATGGCAATTAACCGGGCTAGAATTTGATTTTATGATTAGTCAGATTATTTGTTGGATTTACAGTAGTTCAGACTAGTTGTAAGTGAACGAAGATAAAGACCATTTAAACTGTGGTACCTTAAATCTGACAAGTTATCCAGATAAGCAAAACATCTTGCTTTTTGATATGGGTCCATTGTATTGCACTTATGTGGCAGATGGAATGCATCCGACTCATGTTCAAGATGTTCAATAAACATGTTAAGTGCATATATATATTCACTTTTTTCTTGAGTCTGCTTATGCAAAATGAAATGTGATTAATTTTACATTAAAAATGAATGATAATGAATGACCGAAATTAATCCACAGCAGAGCTGTGATTTATCTGATCAAAAATTTTAATTGTTTGACAACACTAATTTATTCATTATTTATTTAAATAATCTTAGTTTAATTTGGTTTATTAGCCTGATTGTTTTACATACCTTCCTTACACTTTAAAAAATTCTCCACAGGAGATTATCAGGGTTTGGACTGATCAGTTTAATACAAGGGTGATGAAAATGTTAAAAAATTAGACCATTCAATGTTTGAAATCTAACCCTGCCCCTGTGTTTTTTCACCATCATTTTTAATGCTCCCAGCTTTTCCAGGTTCATTGTGCTAATATGCTTCCTAGTTAGTAAATCTTATACATCACAGTTAATAAATGGATTTCTTTATTCCCAGCGCTCAATGGCACCCAAGGACCTGCATTTTTGATTTGCCCATTGATCCCCAGTGAATTTACTGAATCAATCACGTCAGATCAATGCCAGCCTGTGCACCACGGTCCTCTCAGGTTCTGCCACATCTCTGTGAATGGCATGTGCTTCCCACCTTTCTTATTGGTCATACCACAGGAACCTACATTAGCAGCAGGGCACAAGACGCAGATTGAGCGCAATTTAGGCTTGATTTAAAGACGCATCTGCATAAGGACAGGCACAGCATGCAGAAGGTGACGCTCACTGCTGACATCCATTACCCCACTGCCAAGCCATGCGTCGTCTCTGCTGGATTTATTCTTGGCTCGCACCCTGTCGACGACCTAGCTGTAGAAGTAGTTTTTTAAAAACGTTTCTGCCTTTGTCATTAAGGTTTTTTTTCCACCGTATGAATCTTCTCTGACGGATTGATGTGGCACACTCGACGCGGAGATATGAATTGCATATCACAGGCAGATTCTTCAGCCCCTTGCCATATTTATTACTGTACACATTCAGAGCTGGCTAGTTTACACAAATCAGTGGAGAACTCTAAATCCTGTTATCAGTCATCGGCCATCGGCCATCTTTCTTCCTTCTCCTGATGCTAAATAACCTTTGAGAGATGAGAGCGTATAGCTACCACTGTCTGCTTATTGTGTGTCTGTGTGCGGGGGCGACGGGAGGGGACATTGCATGTCTACACAATGTCAACGCAAAGAAATCTAAATTCTATTTTGAAGTCACTGTTTGAGAGGTGACCACTCTCCTCCCAGGCTGTGCTAAACCACCTTGGAACAACAGCGGAACCCTGAGGGCATGTCTGTGTGTGTGTGTGTGTGTGTGTGTGTGTGAGCGGGTTTACCTATCCTTATGGGGACCCAATGTCCCTATAACGTGATAAATAGCTGTTTTGTTTCCCTTATGGGGAAATTTCCTGGTTAAGGTTGTCATAGTTAGCATTAGCATTTCTCCCATTGAAATGAATGAGTGGTCCCCATAAGGATATGTTTACCCTACGTGTGTGTGTGTGTGTGTGTGTGTTTCTGTGGTTGGGGTGGTGGCATTGCCCTGTTTTCTGCTTGTATGTAGCTAGCCCACAGAAGCTGAAGTGTCACGCATCTAATCTTCTGCTTGTTTTCATTGATTTTTTTTATTTTTTTGCCGCCTTTGATGGAATTGTCTTTTTTTTCTTGCATCCATTCCTTTAGTTGAGTGCTCATTGAGGGCTCTTGTTACCTTTGCGAGGCGAATTTCATAGACCCCCCAAACTAAATGCAAACGTTCCTTGTATTTCCTTGGCTTTGCATCCTCATGAAAGACACGGCCCCAGTAGCCCTCAGCTTTTCAGGGACCTACTGTTTGGATTTTGTTTGTGTTTGTTTAGCAGAATGACGTATCATTTATCCCGCCAGCAGCATCACTTAACAAAAGTCTCTATTTCATAGGTACTTATTTGGAGAGTAGCTTTTTAGATTAACTGGGACTTTGTGTGGATGTGTTCACTTGAAAAGGTTTCCTCAACCGCTTGACTTAATTAATTCTCAGCACGAGAAAGTGTGGGTACTTCCAGATGCCTATTTTAGCATGCTACCAAATGCAGCTATGTTACAGCCTGCTTAGGTTCAAAAAATAGCCTACGGTGCCGGGCTTGTCGACGCCTCCGGGAGTGCTGCCTCATGGAGATTTTACGAGCTTCAGAAAGTTTAACCCATTGTACAGTATCAAATGGAATAAGAAAGGAATTCCGATGATGAAACGAGAAGATCAGAGTGGCTGAAGCTTAGTGGTTTGCCCTTTTAGCTGGGCAGCAAGCCCAACGCAGGGACCTGAAGAGTTGCCAGTTTAGCAATTCTGATGCCAGATTTTGCTTGTGGAAAAACATGTTGTTGCGCACCAAAGGATTGTTTCTATTTAGCCCAGTTTTGCTCCTTTTGAGTGTTATTTATACGTCAGAACCCATTTATGCCCTGGGCACAAGTAAGAAGCATGCAGGGCAGCTGTATTTGTTTATTAATTGCTCAGTTTACTACATTTGCTCTCTCACAAAGGATGTGTCTGTCCCACAGTGTAAAGAGGCAGATTGGGCATGATCGGTGTTCTGTGTTTGTTAATCTGCATGAGAGCTAGATGTGTGTTTCTATGAGAAGCTGGGGACACTGAAAACTCTCTTCTGTTGGGAAGGGCGTTCAAAGCCTCTGGACTGTGTAATCTGTCTGGAATGGAATTACCCTTCATCATGAGATACAGTTCACCAGAAAGGAGAAGCAAAAATTCCACAGCTGTTTACATGAATACGCTGATTACACCAAGCACTCCAACGAAAGGTGGGTAAATTGTTATCTATCACAGATTGGCATGGCGATGTTTCAGGAACATAATGAGCAAAGTAAACACCCCTTGGAGAGGAGAATGTGCAGGTCTGTATTAGGACCGTGAGACACGTTTACAGGAGTCGGCCAGACGTTCAGCAGTGCGTGTCGCTCGGAGCCAGAGAGCCCATCAAGCTCCTTGTAAAGGAGAAGGCACAGGAAATCAAATCTGTAAGGAAGAAGCCCAAGCCCTTGGTCTGAGAGCGGCGTCTACATGGCTCCACTCCCCAGGCGCCGGCGTCTTTACCTGGTAATGGGCCGCTAAATGACATATTGACTGCCTCGTTGTGCTTATTATGTTTGCCGCGAGTGCCACTGAAGTGACAGGCCCCCGCGCTGGGCCCTGGGTGGCTGGCACTGGCTCCCACTAATGAACCAAAAGCCTCACCTGAGCGAGTCAGAGAGGGCGGCTGGATTGTGGCAAGGCGATATGGAGGTGGCCTGTGGAGATGTCTGTAGTCTTCTGGAGATGTCTGCATGCAGTGCTTAAAAAACAGAGCTGTGTTGTGGCAGTGCCTTCATTAGACACTTAAAGTAGAAAATGACTAGATACTTTTGCACTATTTTAAACCAGTTTTGGGGGGTAAGGATAACAGAGTCTCTTAAAAATAGCTCATGGATTCTTCTTTATGCAAGAAGGGCTTGCTCAGCTATCCCTTAGTTTCAAAACCATTAACCTTCATGTTAATATTATGAGAATGGCATCAAAGGTCAACACAAGTCCCTATAGTGACCCACCAACCAGTTCTGGTGAGCTTGGTAGATTGCAAAGGATTGACCCTGAAGCCCGGGGCTCAGATGATGCTGTTAGGCAACCCGCAGTGGTTGTGTGTCACTTCCCACCCCCTCTGCCAGAAGAGTCAGAGGCAGATGTGCCTGCAGTGCAGTAAAGAAAAAAAAAGCGAATGCCATCAACGGTTGGTTTTGTGGTTCCTGGATGTAGCCCTAAGAATAACCGTCTTGTCCTGGTTTTACCGTCTGAATGAGTAACACTCAATATTCTCCATATTTGTTTCATTTGGAGCATAAGAAATAACAAGCTTACCAGTTTTGTCCCGAGTCTGATTCCAGGCTGGGGACTCTCTCACTGCATAGCTACTGAGTGTTAACTGCTATGTCGCCAGCACTGAAGGCAGTAGAGGGGCAGAGGCAGAAGGGAGGACAGGGCCGTCAGGCAAGGTCATTAATTGCACCCATGGCGACAGAGCGCAGAGCTGACGACCTTCGGAGGGGGTGGACAGCCTTAATTAGAGCCATGCTTGGGTGCACCCCCCACAGCTGAGGGTAGGAAGGAGCAAGCCTCTGTTTTGGCCTTAGCATAGACCGGAGTGGCAGTCAATTGATTCCTTCGCGTCGATAGGTTCTAATGCATTCAGGCAGCGATGGTGGTGCGCAAACATTTCCTTCATTTTAATGTTGTGTTATTAAACTTGTATGTGTTTTCACCCACTCACTATTTCGGTTTATAGCTGTCATCAGCAGTGTGCTTGCCAACCCCATCCCGTACACACAAACCTCGAGACACGGACATAGTGCAGCCATAAACATGAATTTCACTCTGCTTACTTTGTTTCTTATTAGTGGACATAGTAGACATTTACTGAGGCCTTCCAAGATATAGATTAGCAGCTTACCTTCTGAGTTGCCCGCTGAAGTCTCCCGAGTCTCCAGGTCGACAAGCGCCAGTTGTGTTTTTGGCCTGGATTCTCCTGTCGCCACAACTGGTGTTTCATGTCCCACTGTGAAATTAGCAGGAGATTTCAGAAGACTGATGACTGAAAGGATGACACCAAGCCTGCAGAAGCTTAATTCACTGTGCAATGGCTGGCATGCCCACTCTTGTCCTGATTGAGAGTGGCTATTAGTTTCTTCTTATTTAAATCTGGATTTAAAGCATAATTAGGTTTGTGCTGTGCTGCTGCTCGACATATAAATGCTTTTACATTGGCATTTCTGCATTTGGTCTGCTGCATGACATAGAAACACATTACAGAATGTCTATGCATCAGGTGGTCACATGACATAGAAACACATTACAGAATGTCTATGCATCAGGTGGTCACATGACATAGAAACACATTATGGAATGTCTATGCATCAGGTGGTCACATGACATAGAAACACATTACAGAATGTCTATGCATCAGGTGGTCACTTACATCAGGTGGGCTTCAAAAGGGCATGAGCTCCACCAGGCATCCCTTGTATAATCAGTGCCGGAGCTCAGCGACAAAGATTAATTTCATAATTCAGCAGCCACTGGTTTCTGTTATGACACCATATGACCCTGTCCATAAATTAAGCCCCCCTCGGATGCTGACAGGGGAGGGCGTTGTCGGACGTAGGGGTGTGGCGTTGGCCCTGGACAGGGGGGTGCGAGCGAAACCTCGTTATCACATTACATTGCCGTGTTTAGTACCCAACTTTCCTCTTTGGATTTTACCACTTATTTGCTAGCCTGCAATGCTCTGCTAGACAAAATGTCCATTTGCTGATATTTAAATGCGCGGCATTGCCTTATTAATGCGCCCTTGGCGAACAGGGTTTAGCTTTCCGGGGCAAACAGTGCTATAAATTGACAGTGAGGCAGTTTTATCGCCAGCTGTAAATAGAGCTGGCCGCCATGTTTTATGACAGCCATCACTAACTCATTCGCATTCTTATTACTCGTACCCCTTTCCTGAGCGGAGGCAGGTCTGCTGGCATTGCCACGCCATGAGCCACAGGCGCCTCTTCTTGTCTCCGCGGCCTCTACACTGGCCCTGGACCTAACAGTGCGTTTAACCACCTGCTGTGCCATTGACTTCTGTGGTCGTCATCACATTCAAAAATGTCCCGGGTGAAACAAGTATATGAAACGAGCCTTTGGGGGGCCTCTCTGAGGGCAGGCGGTGGTAAGGCCAGTGTAGCACTGGGACTGTGATTGTCTTATAGCAGCAGAAAGACCTTCCTGTGCTCTGAAGGACGCAATCCCTCTTTTACAGGCACCTCCGTCACAGGGTATTAAAATGTGTGGCGATCACCTCTCGCTGGCTGACTGTGCGGTAAGCAATGGCCAAGCAGTGTAAATTTGGTGTAAGGTGCATGGTTCCACGGCGTCAACCTTGCCAGCCTGCCGCAGGTGTCAGACTGCCTCGGGTGCCAGGTTGCACTTGTTCCCTGTGCCAGCTGGAGGGGTGAGAGGAGGTGCCCAAGGTAAAGGACGGCTAGTGGCCGTGCCGCACCAGCTGGGTATCACACAAGGTGAGCGGCCACCGGGGTCGTCTCTGTGTTGACAGCCTGTTAGTCATTACTGGTGGTGTTGCGGGGGGGGGGTTGCTGATCTGAATCCCACCCCCCCCTTCTGTCTCCTTAGTCGCAGAAGCCAGCTGGTCATCTGAGAGACATACAACAGACAGACAAATGCAGACATAGTGCAAGTGAGGGATGCTGATTCCACTATCCTGTAGGATAGTGCATCATCAGAAGAAGTCTATGCCTATGCCCACACAGATCGTCATGCTCCTCCCTCTTCACCTAATTAAGAGGTTCGCAGACTGGCAGTCAGTATGTAGTAATCTGCAAGTCATTCACCTTTGACCCTTGTCCTTTCTGTTGCTATTTTGCCTAATTGTGGGCACATAAACAAGTTATCAAGCCCAAGATAGGCCACAATATAAAGTTAATGTTCCTGCACTCACATCACAGCATCAAGGTGACTCGTTACTATATTCACAATTAACTGTGTCTTCCATCTCCACCGGTGGTCTGCCACGTTGCCGGAAGGTTCTCTGTAACTGGCCCAAAACCACTAATAATGACAACAGTTGCAACATTGCGGGTAATTATCTGCCATTATGCCGTTATCATTTTGTAATAAAGTTGAAAGTCGGCAAGCTCTGAGCGCCACAAATTATAATGTGAGCTTTAATCACAGGCCAGATGGCGACCATGCTGGGGAAATGTTTGCTTCTGAGCTACAAAAGTTGGTTAAAAAAAGAAAAAAGGGAAAAAATAACATCAGATACATTCCAATGTAGTTTTTTTTTCTAGAATGTCCTCTTGTCTTTGAAGGACTGCAAATTGGATGGAGTTTGCAGGGATGGCGTGAGCCTGAGAAGGGGAATGGATAAATAGCAGATTATCCAGTATCTGCTCCAGCAGACGCTCGGAGCGGGAGCCCCACTCAAACAGCCAGATCTCCATTCTCACTCCCAGCACCACCACCTCCTGTGGAAAAGCATGTTTCATGGTGCAATTTTGGAAGCTTTGCGACAGGGATGGGACTGTTAAGGCTGGGTGGGGGGGGGGTGTTGTCACTCGAACCTACATCCGACGAGTGCTGTGGCCTTCACTGTAGGACTTTTAAAGAGGTTCAGCCGGGGAGAGAGAGCTGGAATTTATTATCATTATTAGGATTTTCTGTAGCTGGAGAGGCAGTCTTGCCGCCCGTGGTCCCCAAGTCGCTTCCTTATCGCCGCCTCACACCTCCTCTGCTGACGTGCTCATGCTCCTCTTCTGCTCCACTGCTTTTTCTCTCCCTCTTTTCTGTCGTCCTTTTCAAGAGGCGATAAGCCCCTTACCCTCCCACCCATCTCAGCACAGACTCAGGGCTCCCCCAAATGGGCGACTTGGGGGGGGGGGGGCATGTAATTTTGACCATGCCCTCCCCAAGTCGGCCTGGCCTGACACTCTTTTGCCTGTATGGATTCCTAAGCAAACACGTCTGTTAGCGCTTAGCATTGATGGACTTGCGACGACCCAAAACAAAGACAATAAGGGTGCAAAATCCCGTACTGCTCTGGCAAATTTGTTCGCCTTGTTTCTTTGACATCAGCACTGTTTTTCCTTCCTCTTTCAAAGCTAGTATGGGGGACGCCATTTTAAATATTCCTATCAGTCTGCAATGCATTGTCTCGTTATGTTTTGCATATTTATTGAATCTCCTCCAAATGGGTTTTCTCCATATTCCTTGCTTCCCATGTGGTAAATAGCTTCTGTGAGCAAACGTGTTATTGTCCTAATGATCTCTCTTGTGGTATCGCACATTGTTCATCACTTTTTCCAGCTCCATTTTTTGGCCACTTTTCATAGTAGGGCATGGCCGAGAGAGACTGTATATTGTTAAAAAAAAAAAAAAAAACCCTCCTCTGCTTGAGATGAGAAAACTCAGAGCTGAGAGTCATGCTGGAGCTAAATGAAAGCCTTGGAGTCCTCAGAGACGTCCCATCGCATCACGCAGTGCCCTACTGTGACCGTGACTGTGTCTGACTTTCCCTCTCTGGGGCACACAGGTCCTGCTTCTCCGAACTGCCAGGGAGTGCCATTCTTTGCTCAACCTCTGCTTTTACAGTAATTGCTTCATTGAAGTAATTAATTGGACGGTTCACCTTGCCCCCTCTATTCCAGATGCTTAGCGGGATCTAATTAAAACATTCTCTCAAAAGCCGCAGGCCCTAAAACCTCATGTACCTTTCTTCACTCACCGACCTGCAGCAGCAAAAAAAATAGCTTCACTTCCTGAGAACATTTGAAAAGGGAGTGTACTGTAGGGGACGCAGATTTCACAGAGATAAAATGCTCACGGGAGACAACCTTATGCTTAGGGTTAGCTGTGAAGCTGGTGTTCAAACGGTAGTGCCTTCAGATACCTTTCAGAAAAATAACACCAGTCCTTTTTGAATCTGTTTACTGCTTGATTGCGAGGGAAAGCTGCGATGCTGAAGTTGGAGCGAAACCTTTATCCTTTGAGAAACTTATTTAAAAAATTCTCTGTCGTCCCCTGGGAGGAAACAACGTGATTAGTTTGTCTTTTGTCTCCTCAGCGTGTCGTTAACAAGTGCTTCCGCAGAAAGGCTGTCGGCATGTTTTAAGGAGACCTAATTACAGAGTGGGGGTACCGCCGTGGCCCGTTACGGAAGAAGGAGCGCCACGCGATATTATGTGGGGATTCTGCTTATTAATTTGCATGGCATTTGAAAAATGCTGGAGTTAATCAGGGGGCTTCTAGGAGCTCTAATTAGGACATTAAAGCTTAGGTGGGTGGAGTGGGCTCCCCTTTGTGAGGCCTTGGTTTTATTAACTCCACCTAATGACTGTAATGATGAAGTGCTTCCTCCAAACGATCCTCTCACCTGGCAACGCGCAAAATTAGGACAAACACATCGTCGCAATGTTACATTTCATTATGTCATACACATTATACTGCACATCTCTGATCATTTAGGCTACTAATGGTTTCACTTTTCTTGATTTAAAGGTATTATTTGGTTTACAACACGAAGAAATTAACGGAATACCTAAATGGATATAAAATAACATATGGTAAGAGTGAAATGATTGCAGCTACAGGAACAGTCGTAAACAAACGAAAGCAAATGAAATGTTTAAACTTTTTTAGTAGATCACAGAACATCCCTGACAATATTAACATGCATTTAAAATGGAATAAAATGCGTAAGAAGGCAGCCCTTCAGACAGCTTAGTCTTGGGTTGATGTGTGACTCAGGGATGTGTTAAGCGCTTGATGGGAATATATTTTCCTAAACGTAGCCAAGAGCATGTATTTCCAACACATCGTGCATGCATCCAGTAGATGCGCTGACTGGATTAAGGTCGCCTGCTTTTAAGTACCATGTGCTGAAAATTTATTTAGTACTGATAAAATTGTGAAATGAGAGATCCTTCTGGGGGCTTCAGAAGCGTGTGCTCCAGTCTTGGGTTTGGCTGTGGGTTGAATTTTCTTGTTCTTGTGACTTTGCTCCAGGTAGAGCCCAAAAACATGCAAGTAGGTAAGCTGGTTTCTCTCAGTTGTCCAAAGTCTGCGTGTGTGTGGCCTGTAATGGACCAGTATCCCATCTAGGGTGTCCCCTGCCTCATGCCCCGTGTTTTCCGGGAAGGGCTCCAGGTTCACTCAGACCCTACACACTATAAGTTACTGACAATGGAACGTTAATGCAGCTCACTTCAGTTAGTCCTTTGAGCAAAATTCCAAATCTGTATGTAGCAGTTTATGTTATAAATTCCCTTATTTATTTTTCTCATGGACTGGGGATTTGATGCGTGTATTTTCTGCGCCAGGCTGTGAGTTTGCAAGCGTGACAGAAGCGTAAGGCTGGCTGATGCATAAACATCACCTGGAACCTACCCTGACCTAAACCGTTCCAAAGCTTTTTATAACTCTGTAGCTGTGGGTTGCTTGGATTATGGTGACTTAGCCAAGAAGTTGCAGCAAGACTCCAAAGCAGCAGTGTTCTTTATTACTTATTTTGCAGAGAACCTTGAAATCGTTAATATGTGACATTAATGGCCTTCATTGAAAGTACAATAGGTCAACAGTGCTATGTAGATTTTTGACTGTTGTTTGCTGTCGGATTCAATTTTGAATGCAAATGTACATTTTCTTTCCATGGTTATAATATCTGAATTCTGTGGCTCCACATTTTCACATTTCCTTGTGTATTTGAGGACCCAGTATTCAAATTTTGACCCTGTTAAATGTCCTTTTCTGTATTGCCACTGTATTCTGGAACGCAGATTACAATTGAAGTACAATTATGCATGTGTAAGCCGTCCTAGATTCAAGCATCAACTGGAGAATGATGTAAGTGGCCACTAGGCTGTCTTGTGGTTTAGGTCCTTCCCAATCTTCCCCCTAGAGGACAGTGAGAAGGTGAATTCCAGGGAGCTCCACACCCCGAGATCACAGCACAAGCCTTGCCGTACATCATCACCATCATTTAACAAACTTGCTGCACTTGGAGGACATCCTTGAAGGAGACCGAAGCACCGAGCTGTCAGGGGAAGCAAAAATATGAAAAAAATCTATGACAGGAATGCTGGACGTGAATGTGTGTGGTGCCCTGTCCCTGGGCTGGGCTGCTCGGTGGGGAGGCGGGTAATACCCTTCCCACAGAGCTCCGTCTCTGACAGCCACCCACAGGCACTGGCACAGTTATGGCTGAGAGCCGTGGAGCCTCCATCCCGTGGGGTCCCTCTGTGGTGATTAACGGTAGGATATCCTGACCACGCGTGGCCCTCCCCTCCCAGTCCCCCGCCTGCGTGGTGGCTGGGAGCTTGTGGCCCTGCAGGCTGCCGCTTTCTCGGCGCTCCTCTGTCAAACGCACCCCCCCTTCCCCTCTCCCTGCACCCAATCTCTTTATCAGCCTCTTCCTCCTGTCCCCACTTCGGGATGGGGGCTTGAAAGAGCTGCACTCTGAGGCAGAGAGCATGTGGATTCACTTCACTCTCTCATCTTCCCCTGCACTGCCCTCCGTTCCCGCCTCTTTATTCGCACACGCGCACACACACACACACCCACACACACGTATGCACGTGAGTGCCACAGACACACACCTTGCGTACGAGCGTGGGGACGCCGCTGTCTCCCTCTCCCGGGTGTGAGTGTGGGACTGTTGCGCTGGGTGGTGTGGGAGGGCTGAGCCGTGCGTTCTCGCTGAGACGGCGGAGTGGGGAGAGCGGGTGCTCATTCAGCAGTGGCAGCGGCGGCGGGAGCGGCAGCAGGAGCGGCGAGAGCGGAGGCTGGTCTGCTGGCGAGAGAGACATCGACGAGGAGGTGCGGCTTCACCCCGCCACAGTCTGTGAGCGCCACCGGCGCTCGATGATGACACGCGGGCAGCGGGGGCAGCCAGAGCGGGAGTTCCACGCTGGGTCCCAGCCACAGTGAGGCACCAGCTTTCCCAGGTGATGGAGTAACGCGTGGAGAGACGCACGTCTGCTCGTATCCCACGACGGACGCCGGAGTGGGGACCCGGCATGGAGAGCACAGCCATGTGAAGTTACCCCAGCGCCACTTCCTGTCGGACATGATTCCCAGGGCGAGATTTGGATTTTTTTCTGCGCTCGAACTTGTTTTGTTTCTCTTGGTTCTCTTTGGCAGTCCTGGGATCACCCACCAGGGAAGGAGTAAAGGCCGATGGAACAAAGGGGGTAAGTTGCGGGGAGATTTTGCCATTACTGGTTTGGGAATGGAGCTTTGAGCCTTGTACTGTGTACCTATGCACTTTCCATTAGCTACCACCATCAGCATGATAGGTTCCTTCCGTAACGCCACATCTGGGCACCTCTGGACGCAGGAAGGTGCTTTGCTGAGTGGGGTTGGATGGTGCTGTTGCTTCCCTGCCTGTTCTTGTGGTTGTTTGGTGACTTGTGCCTTTCGTCGTGACTCCCGGTTTCAGGACGTGGCGAGTTCCAGGGTCCGGATACCTAACCCACGCAGTAGCGGTGGTGTCGTTTGCAGGTTATTCACAGCAGAGAAGTCTCTCAGGTGATGGCCGGGCGTTTCCAATGTTCTGGACGCCTGTCCAAGCTGCGAGAAGTCCAGATGCCTGTGGTTGGCGTGAGCGGGGGGCTCTCGTCCGCCGTGCCGTGGAATGCTTTTCTGCGTGCTCCGATACCGAGACTCACTTGGCAGCGTGTAGCTGAAGCGGTTTAACGCTTTTTGGGGTTTGTGGTCAAGCGGCGTGAAGAAGAGAGAGTGTATATGAGTGTGCCTCTGCGGGTGCGTGTGCATGGATTAATGGCACCGCATCGATATGAAATACGACGCATGGAGTGTCAGCACTGTGATTGGGGGTTAAAGACCCAGATCATCAAGCTAAGAGGGCATTAATAATTCATTGTGGGAGCCCCTCACCCCCTTTTCTGTCTGCTTAATCCCCTCAGCAGGATAAAGGGAACCTGTAATCTTTCCACAGGCATTCGAGGAGGGGGAACACTGGCGCTCCCCTCTGCCTGTCAGCATGAGGCACTTTGGAGGCTTTCAGTAAGTTGTGCCTACTTCCAGGGGACTCCTTGGATGTGCTTTCCATTCCTTCTCCTTCCAGCCTTCTACCCCCTAAAACCCCAGTTCTGCACCTGCAGTGCTGCGAATGCTCTTTGTGCATTGCGCCCCCCAGGGTTCCCTTCACTGGGGGGGGGGTCATTAATTCACAAGCTGTAGTTAATGTTGTCTGGCAACAAGAGGAAAGTGCGCAAACCCTGTTCCACCCCCTGGCTTCTGCTGATTTATTTATTTATTATTTCCGGTGATGGTGGTTTTTGGGGATTTTTCACCTTCTTGCCGGGACCATATCATATCAACGGCCGCGTGTTGCAGGGAGGACAGCAGGTGGAAAGTTTGCCTTTCATTTGGCGGCACACTTGTGGCGGAGCATTAGCCTGGAGGCCTGTTTTCCTGGAAGCTAAAGATACATTTGCAATCTTGGTAATCTTTTTACGCTCAGGTGGAGAAGGACCAGTGAACTTTTTATTATGTTTTGTTTCCTCATCCTTCACATCACTGGGGGTTCAGGGACAGTAAACCAAGTAGCAGGTCAAGAAGGGAAATTACAGGCATGTAGAGCACAACACCCGCAGAGGTGAAATTTCACTATCAGCCTGATAAGATATTTACATAGATAGCGTGGTATTACTCCCATTATGGCTTTGTGTGATGGTGTCCGTGTGACACCGCTTGGGCAACACACATGTAACAGCTTCAGGGATCATTTCCATGGCCTGAAGTTTCTTCCCACCCTTGGGATTTTATAATGGTGTCTGTGTCAGTGAAGTAAGGTCAGGACTGCTTGCGGTGCGTGTCACGTCTGACTCCCATGATGGCTCTCATTCCCGCCTGTCCCCCCCCCCCCCCCCTTCCTTAGCCAGGCCTGCAGTTCTTCTCAGGACTTTAGCCTCGGTGTGTCTCCATGTGGTTACGCAGGCAAGGCGCAATGTGATGTGGTCGCTACTTCACCCAGCTGCACCACGAACTCTAAAGAGCTTCTCCCAGGGAGTCATAGCTCTTCTTCCTGCTTTTAGCCCTCAACCTGCCAAAGTGAGACGACGTCGCCTCGGCCTGTGGAAGAGTAATGGGCTGGGGAGGAGGCAGGGGGCGGATGCCACGGCGGCCAGGAACACGCAGCGATTTGCCCGGGATCGGCCGCTCCCCTAAGCCCGCGCGCTGGCCAGAGAGTGCGAGATTTATAGACCAGAGCCTGGAGTGGAGTCATTAATATCCACTCAACTTCCTGTCTGCTGGAAAGCGAGAGGCAGGCGTGAGCACCCATGGCAAACAAAGCTCCCTGATTCACTCAGAGGTCCGGCCATGTGACCCAATACATTATTTAGGGCTAGGCAGGTGAAAAATGGCGGCAGAAACAATGGCAGATGTTTGGTGAGCATCAGCTTGGCGTGTTCGCCTGATCTGACGTGTGCTGCCACTTGGGCTTTTAATGCAGAGGAGCAGTAAACAACCGTAGCACGTGACGGCTCCTCACAAAACGCAGCCGTTTTTCCATTTGCTTTCTCCTCGTGGTGATGTGACGCAGGGACCTTAATGGCGGATGCAAATTCTGTGTTGCATGGAAGGGCTCTTGGGTGGGGACAGGAGCACAGAAGTGGATTAGCATTCCTATGCAGCCCTCTGGCCTCCTGCGTGCCAAAAGAAACCAGCAACTGGACTGACTAACGAGGCCCCTGTCATATGTTGCCTGGTGCCATATTGTCCCGGACATCTGGGCAATGGGTTCCCGAAGTTTGCAGATTCACAGATGGTTGTTAAAATGACTTTTATGCACCAAGCCTTTCTTGCTCTGGAAAATCCAGCCTTTTCATTCCGTAGAGATATAGATGAAAACAAATTCATATATCGGGATTTGTGAAACGTCAGAAGTGCTAAATCAAATACTGACATCTGAGCGACATCTTGCTGGGCTTGGCAGATGTATTACGCAACCTTTACTGATGCACAGACGTCGCATTGAGATGTATAAGCCGTGAAGCTGTTTTGCTTAAAAGTGAGAAAATCACATTGTATCAGAGTGTTTTAATGAAATCACGGATTGGTATGACAAGTGTGAAGTCAAACTGACTCTGGGCACCCCCCCCCTCCACTTTAGACCTTAATTACCACATTCCAGTCACACTTGTTCTAATGAAGCTACTATCTAATTGCAGAAGAAAATTACAACCAACACTATCGGTGTTTTATGATGAGTTGCAGACTGTAAATATGACAGCTTAGAGAGACAGATGAGATCAGCTGAGACTTGGCCTCCTCCGCTATGGCTGGTTTGTTCTCGCACACCTACATTTCAGACCCCCCCCCCCCACCCAAACTGCTCACAGCTGCTGTGAGAAAACCCTTTTTAACTCCTTTTCATAGTAGCGCGCCGCAATGTTGTGACAATGTTAGGCAATAATTGTTAGACAGCTGATTTAATATGTTCTTTTTTACTGCCGATTGCCTTCTTATAAATGTAATACTACAAGTAATCACATAGAAATGCATGGAAACCCATATGTATTAATCAGGGCAAAAGAAACTGTTGGAATCCGAAGAGATTTGATCATCGGCACTTAATATGGTATCAGCATCATTCGGTGGCAATAATAAGAGTCTAGATCATTTTCTTAGCCTAATAAGAGTCCTATCGAATTATCTGAGTGCAAGATGGTGTCTCAGTCCAATCAGTGCTACCCTAAAAGCCCCTAAACCACCATAAGACTCGCCGCTCAGAGGAAACCGCAGGTACCAAACAGCCCGTGGAAGATGCAGCGAGTCAGAGGAACACCCAGAGGGAGTCGCTCCTTCGGCCAGTCAGATTTCTCTGCTGTCGCTATGAAAATGATGCTGTCTCTTCAGATCAAAGGAGACTCGGCCGCTTGCCTCACCGCTGTGTCATGTGTACCTCCCCCCTGCTTTGCACAATAAAATTTTTAAGAGATAAGAAGCTTTTTTTTCCATTTCAGGGTCACCATTAGCCTGAATAATGCATGGATGTAGGAAGAGCAGGCTGAGTGGGTCAGGGGAGAGAAGCACAGGCTTCAATAAAATTATACATCATTATCACGGCTGGCAGGCTGTTATGGTGGTGCCCGCTCCCTGTCCCTCAGAACACTCCATGTGTCCATTTCCCCTATAACATGGGAAGGCAACAATGGATCCCAGTACCAGGGTCCGGGCAGGGAAGGGGCGGACAGGAGAGGCCGAGGTGGAGTGGGAGTGGCACAGGATTGAGACAGTGTGAAGTGGAATCTGCAGGAAAGAAGAGGTTGCAAGGAAGGATGGTCACACTGATGTGGGAATGGCTCAAGTAGTTTTCATCCAATCAATGATTACTCAGACGTGTAAAGGATCAATTTTTAGCTAAAGCTGACAGTGAACATCCTCGAACCCTGACTTGATATTTAGACTGACAGATTTCGAACAGCAAATTTTGGACGAGGTAGCTTGTGGTCTGGGTGAGGACAAGAACCTTTCCTTCCAGAAATAACAGATAAAATTTGAATGTTTTTATGAGATTTCAGAGAATTTTAAAAAGAAAGGGAGCAGTCTGGCCAACAAGGTGTGTTTACCAAAGTGAAATACACATTAAGTGTAATTGCCACAAGGCTCATAAAAACTTAATTTACCAGCTGAAATCACAGACAGGTTAATTAAATGAACTCATCAGCCCTAACCCAAGCCTGACTTCCATGCCTCCGATTCCCATGGCCTCATTCTGGGAGCTAACCAGCTCACTCTGCCTTTATGGGTCTTCGGCATAATTTTGACACTCAGCAGATCCTTGGTCGTGCTGCGAAGTGTTGAACAGCCACACACTGAGTCTGATTGGTCTTTTTTCCCCCCCATCTGCTTCTCAGCCAAGCTGCCTGTCTCCACAGATCAATGTTCTAGAATAGTCGTCCTATTTCATACATGTATAAAAAATGATTTCACATTAAGTCATGTTACACCCCCCCCTTGTGTGTCAGAACTCAGCCATCCTAGTCCCTTTGGAAGCTCTCCAAACGGTACCCGCCCTGCCGGTTTGTTAAAGGTTTCCCTCAGCTGGATCTTCATCCAAATGAACTCTATGTCAGCATGCCACCTCTGTTGGCGTTGCTTAGCGCCGCTGAACGGAAGCGGTTACTGTGGAGAGGGAACGAGGGCTTTCAGAATCAGCTCAAACAATCAGTGGATGCTCTCATTGTGTCTATGTTACACATTTAATGGCCTCTTATGATATTTCCCTGCCGAATGCAGACTGAGCCCTAATGGTGTGTTATTCGGTTTGTGAGTGTGGGATTGAGTCATCTTTGTGTACTCCCTTTGAAGTAGTTCAGAATGGAGATCAATAAAAAAAACTGCCCTTTTAAAAGTACAGAGACAAATTATATCTACTCAGGTAAACCATGGAAATGCTTAAGTTAAATTTTAAGACTATATGTTTTCTGTCACCAGGAGTTTTTCCGCATTTTGATCACACAAAGGAATTAGCAGCGTTTTTGGAGGGGTACCTGCGTGCGGCTTTACTAATCTGTGCTGCCGCTCTCAGCCCGACAGGCCTCCAGCTCTGCTTTGTATGGCGGGCTGGCCCCGCTGCCGCATTAAGCCCTGGCACACGTTTGTGATGTCGGATTAGAGTGTTTATTGTCCAATTTATCATGCTCTGTTTCCCCGCCTTGAAAATATCGCCCTATCTCTGAATATGAAATGGCTGGTGCTTTGCAAAATGTACGCCAGGAATATTAATAAGTCAACACGGTCCTGGAAAAAAAAGGCTGCGAAATATCCCAGCATGCACTTTCGGGTTGGCCAGCTGTGCAAAGAGCAAACATTAAGCTATACAACAAAATGGTACAAACACTTGCAAAAAGATACAAAAGTTGAAGGAAGCCAGCTATAGGTACAAGCGGCACAAGACATTTATGAACTCACCCTATTGCTGTATGGTTTTGTATTAGAGTATATGCCACCCAAAGGAGAATGGGACATAGTCCAGTACATTCAGGACAGGACAGGAGCAGGAGCTGTTATGTACAGGGATTGATATGAGGTTTTCAATGGAGAGAGATGGCGGCGGGTCCTCTTTGTGGAACCTGGATTAAGAGTTTAATGACTGATAAAACTACAGCCTTGTGAAGGTCGGCATGGCGGTGAGGTCAGGGAGCGAAAGTAATCCTTCCTACCTTAGGCCAGTGGACCTGTCAGCCGCACTGTACTGCCGCCTTGAATGAAGGCGCGCAGTTACACTTTTATTGGGATTTCGGAGGCCACATCATTCGTTCTAGGCATTGTGTCAGGCCTGCGCTCATGAGGCACACTCTGTACCGGTGCCTGCTGGGTAAAAAAAAAAAGAGCTAATCAATACATCAAAATACACATGTGTGAAAATAATGAAAGTTTTTAGCGGCATCAGTAAAAAATTCAAAAAACTTTTAAAAAAGCCACAGCTGCAGTTTTGAAAAAGAACAAACTTCTGTTGCCATGAGCTTTCCCTGCTGCCTGGAGATATCAGCACCTGCAAGGACCCTTTGCTGGTGGTTAGGCAACTTCACCTGGCCTGGGGTAAGTGTGCAAGGGCTGTGCTGCCAGCTGGCCCTGACAGCACCAGCTACAGTCACACATTAATGTCGCCTTCACTGTGTAATTTGTTTGTCTGTCAGTTTGATGAATGTCTCGTTTCCCCGGCACTTCCTTGCATGTTTGGAAAAATGGTTGCCTTAGGACACTAGTGAACACACTTCCAAAGTGCAGACTGCTCAGCTGTGTGTGTGTGGAATTTTTATTTTTTTTTAAATAGAGCCCGCTAATGGACAGGGGCACTGTGGCCCCTGTTGCTCCGACCCAGCGAATGGCGAGTGATTAAAGGCGAAAAGCTAATATGGGAGATGGGTGAGGGAGGGGCCATTAGAACACTGAGGGGGCCTGAGAGCATGGTGCCCTCGGACATGCCTGAAATCATTTCCTCAGATTAGCGTGCTGACTAACTGCTCCAGGCTGCTGGGGGTATATATCACCTGTCAACCTGCGCTCTGCCGATGGCTTCTCACCTTCACAGCACCTTAAATGTCACGGATTAGACCCCCCGCCCCCCTTTCCAACACCTTCCCACAGGATCTTCCTGTAACCCCTGGCAAAATAGTACTGGGCTCACCGATTTACTACATCCTTGTGTTTACACCGCTAATGTAGGAAAGTATTGTAGGAAAACCACGCTGTGTAACTAATGAGATATACTGTAACTAGTTGAATACTGTATGTTCATAATTCTTTAGGATTTATGTTCTCTTCGCATATAACATGTATTTTTTTTATTTCATGAAGTGGGAGAGGCACAACAAAAATAGAATGAGTCTGAAAGTCACCAGTGGAAGCAAGCCTTGCTGTCCTGTGACAAGCAGAGATGGCTCTGGTCCGCTTATGCCGGGAGAACCGGGAGATCATATCTGGCTGTCAGCTGATTTTGGGTTTGCTTGCCTGGGGCCCAGAGAAGACTCCGGAATGCATGCTGGAGCCTCCCTGTCACATGACAGCCAGCGGGAAAGACCAGAGCTGATGATGTCTGTGGAATGTCTGTCATTCACCTTCCCCAAGTCCCCCTAAGCTGCTCCCCCAGCTGATCACAGACGTCACGCTCCAAGGAACTGCCATACCTCTGCATGAGATCAGAGTCAAATGCATGAGGTTTGGCGTTCTGAGAACAGGCCCACGCACTTTTAACCTGTGTGCCTTCCAGGGTCTAAGAGACAGGAGCTCCAGGAAATGGAAATGGCGGCCCCTGCCCGTCGTCACACTGCCACTGCAAACCAAAGGTTCATGTCAATCTTTGCAGGCCTTCGGATGGCACCTCAGGCCTGGAATTAGACTTAGGAAGTGTGGAGAAACGGCAGCTACACAGTTTGCTCTCCTTTGCATTCCTGCGTGGGGAGATAATGTGTGACGGCTAAATCTTTCCCCCTCTCCTAATCCATGGAAGCAGGGGTGGAATCTTATTTAGGGATCAGCACCAGTGCAGTGGCTGCATGATAAGAGCATGCAACTGTGGAAGCTCTTTTCCATGGTATTAGAGCCAAGACAGGAATCAATGAGTAAAAAACACCCCCCGGCAGAAAAAAAAAACGCAGAAACAAAACACGAAAAACACAACTGTTTTCAATTAAACCCTCAACACCTTGGATACTGCAGGGCTGCATTGCCAGAGTGGATATTTTCATAATCTCTTTACACGTTCACAAAGTAGTCTATTAAACCGAGGCAAAGGAGTCGCCGTCTAGTCGCTCTGTAGCTGCGTTCCAGGGGAAGAGCTACGGATTATTTAAATAGGGGTTCTGGGGAACAAGCTTTATTCTACCTCCTTGTTTGTTTTCCATTCTTTGCTCACAAGTTTCTTTTTTCACCGGGATTCCCAAACATGACATATGGGAGTGAACCTAGCTTGGGAGAGCCATGAGAAGGAAGCGCTCGTGGGGAGGAGAGGAGACTGGCATACAGCGACCATGGGGGAGCAGGTGCCCCCAGCTGCGTGTCCCACCTGAAAGAACAGCAGTGGCTGAGTTTAAACTGACAGTTCAGAGCATCACGGTGCGTTTGGTGAGCAGCACGGACAGTGTGGCAGCCGCGTCTGGCGTTTTACTCGCCCTTGTTTATATCAGAGGCAGCTGCAGAGATAAAGCAGCACGGGGAGCCTGATTTGAGATGATCTGCGGCTTATGCTGAGACTTGAGCAACTTCCCACACTTACAGGTGCTGCACTACGCAGCCCCTCCACCACGAGTCTGCTGTCACGCGCAGCCCCCCCAACGCAACTTATGACCCCTGTGATCACTCGTGTTGCGACGCTTTTGTCAGACTGTGACCCCTTCCTGCGCATAACTGATCCTGTATTCGGTTGGTGTTGATTGTGGCTGATCTCGCACGCGCATCACGCCAGATCGTGCGAGCGGCGAGTAGGACTTGCGTTTCAGCTGTATCCGAATAGCTGCGCTCCATAATCCCATGGTGAAAAACTCTGCTGGGACACAGTTCACGAAACAATTAATGGCACCGGATGGAAATGGAATCTGTTTAACCGTAAAAGTTTCTGGATGTTAAAGGCGTGATTAGAATATCGCTGAGGGGCCCCGTCACTGCGGTTGGATCCTGAGCAGCCTCCACTCAAAGCTGCTGGAATTCTGCCCCGGAAGCTCGTCTCAGACTTTTGCTAATTCCACTTTATATCGACCGTAGGAATGCGACTGAGTGTGCTGTTCTAAATAGGTCATCCTTACTGGGATGGATGTTTCATTGTATTTTTCACAGTGTGCGTGTGGACAAAGGAAGGATTCTTTACAAATATACAGCCTCCCTTCCCACCCAGTTTGTTCCCGTAGCTGGTCCTGTAGCACAGGTCCTAATGCAAATAGATGCCATTCCTCGTTTTAACATCAGGTTGACTTTAACATTTTGGAAAATGTGGATTTCTTTGAGTAGCATAATCAACCCCCCTCCCAGTCTGAATCCCTGGGCTGGTGCCTGGTCTGATTCAGTCCCATCAGTAGGTTTTGAGGGAAGGCAGCCTTGCCTTTGAGTGCCATCTTGAGATGAAACAGGACGCGAGCTTTGGCAGACCTCAGGTGAACCTGGCAAATGCGCCGCTTCATCTTTGGTTTTGACAGGCATACTGTGATTCTGCGTGTAGAAACAAACAGACACGAGGGCATAAAGGAATCACAGGAATTGATCATGTGACTGAGGTCTGAGATGTTCTCTTGGTCGGGTGGAGTGTCATGTGACTGAGGTCTGAGATGTTCTCTTGGTCGGGTGGAGTGTCATGTGACTGAGGTCTGGGATGTTCTCTGGGTCGGGCGGAGTGTCATGTGACTGAGGTCTGG
>JAABNY020000035.1:15785338-15800509 GCA_015164015.2 Brevimyrus niger
GGGGGGGGGGGGGTGGTGGGGGGGGGGGGGGGGGGGGGGGGGGGGGGGGGGGGGGGGGGGGGGGGGGTGCCGCGGGGGGGGGGGGGGGGGGGGGGGTGGGGGTGTTGTTGACACACTTCCAGCACCTCATTATTTTATTTCTCCTGTTTTCATCATATTGTGCTTTGGTTAGAGGCTAGGCAATAATGGAGTTTTTTTAATATAAAAATCCCGACTTGCCTTCCTGGGGCCGGCTGCGAACGGCGAGCTTCCTCTACCCCCCCTAGAGTGCGTTTTCATTATTGATGTGCTTGGCTGCTGTCCTCAGTCCGTGCTGGAGCTACACAGAGAGGAATGGGCCAGCAGATCTGTGGAGCATCTGGCAGAGGCCGCGACTGGGCCGGCCGTGCTATGCCAGTCTTTATTATCGCTGCTGTTATTACCGCAGCACTGTCATTATTGTGGTTTTATCAGCAGCTCTGCTGGATATTTTCTCGACCCGCCCTATTGGAAAACAAAACCTCTCTGATCCCACAATCATCATCCGCGGCCATTTTCCCCTCGCCTCCGATTCCTGTGTCACCCTTCCCCAAGCTTTTTTTTCCTCCTCGGTTGCGTGACGCTCGTCTGGTCCTGCCTACTTTCGTTCTTCCCGGGAGTGGCTTCCCCACCCGGGTTGTGTCGCGTGACCATGGGCAGCACGAGAGCAGCAGGGACCCCAGCCCGGCACCTAGCCAGCCGGCCACGTCAATACCCACTGCTGCTCATGGTTTTTAAGCTATGCTCTCCATCTCCCGCGCCGAGGTGGCGCCCCGTCTGTAGAGGAAGGAGTTTTGACGGCTTTCTTAGTTTTTAAAAAGCCACATTTCCCACTAGTGCCACTTGGGCTGGACAGAGATTAGTGCCAAAGCGAGATGATCAGCAGCGTGACTTGTGAGCCCCATCCGCCTCCCAGCCCCTCCCACCGCTGCCGACTGGGATGCCTCCTTTCAGAGCGGTAATTGGGAGATTACAAGCTCATTGTCGCCTGGATTTGAGAAGAAGGAATTATTGCATTGAGTCCAATTTAAACTTGGAGCGTGGGTCAAGAGACGGCAGGAGAGGGGAGGAGATGCTGGAGGGGGCTGCCTGCAAGGAGCCATCAGAACCTGCGACTCAACAGCATGCCGCCGGGTTTATAGCCGTCGCCGGAGCAGGCGTGCCGGCCCAGAAGCCGCTCGAGCTGCGTTTTCACTTATAACACGTCGCCGTCGTCGCTAAGCTGCTAAAATCCACTGTCAGTATTCTGAGCATGAATTTTTAATGTGACACATAAATCTTCATGTGCGCTTGAATAACAGCAATTAGCCATAGAGTGCTGCACCTAATGAACAAGAGTAGGAGTGTTAATTGAGAGTGTAAAGTGAGACGCGGGGGCACAGGTAATTATGGGGTGTGGGAGTGTAATTTGAGAATGTAATACAACACAGGACTGCAGGTAATGAACAGGTGTATGAATGAATTGTTACATGTCCGTCCGGCGCGACGCTGTCGTTTCGGCTTTGCCTCTGCCTAGTGATCATGGCACTCTTGGTAAGACTGGCAGGCGAATAAGAGTGAGCTAAGTGGAGGAAAATGAAAATGTGTGCAAATTGTTGACAAGCAAAAAAAAAAAACATCCTTTTGTTTTAAAAACACAGCCCAGCTGTTTCTTTCAGAGCAACCATTTGTTTATAGGTCCTCTCGTTTGCTCTGCTGTTTGTCAGTCAAACGGCAGCCATGTTTTCAGGTGAGAGAGCCACGTGCTTCTTCATACATCCTTTTTATGAGTCATAAACTGTCTGATAGCCCCGTAGCTCCTGCCTTTCGGGCGCTACCTCTCCTAAGTTACCATGGTTACAAAGCCACCCACCCACACCCACATAGTGGTTTGCTGGTCCGGTGACTTTAGCACAGGGACAGAGGCCAGGGTGAACTGAAGCTCCATAGCACAGTCAGTCGTAATTAGCAAGGCCAGAAGCCGGGGGCCGCGAGTCGCCCCCATATCCCTCCCCCAGGTGTAATAGTCTCAGCATGGATGGAGGCTTTAATGGTGCTCACTGACCCTGACAGGACTCCCCTATAAAGCACAGTGTAATATTCCAGCACGTTCCCGGCTAATATTTCATTCTTATAGAACACTTCTTAACAGTGCTGCTTTGCGTGCCTCTGAAGGCCCCGTGTGCCGTCCTGCCTGCTGGCCTGCCGGCCACGTCCATCGCAAGGAGGAAGCGCAGTTTGTCACGATTAGAAATCTGTTTGGCTTCACTAATAATAACTGATAGTGTCAGAGGCGGCGAGAGCCTGATGAGAGGAGCGAGGCGGCGCCTTGCTTTCCGTACCTTTTATGGATCACAGCTCTAAGTCTGATGCATTAGCACAGGTCCTAGGGAGGCGCTTTGTTTTGCATTCATGATTGTTTCCATGGCCCTCAGTGCGGCTGCGGGGCTGCGGGTAATGGGTACCGGGCAGGGAAACGCCCCTGAGCTGCCCGCGCGCCCCAGCAGCGCCTCGGACTTGCGTGAAAAGGGTGAATTAGGTTTTGTCCATAAACAGAGCAAGAATAAGAAATTGTGAAAATGGTGCTTTAGGCATAGTGGTGCCCCACTGAGACACGCTTTCCTGATGGTAATGGCTGCAAGGTAGCATGATGGGCAAATTACGCATATGGGTTACCCTTAGTAACCTGGATCTCACTGGGTTTGGCTTTCGCGTTATTTCCCGGAATAAAGTGCTTAACTGAAACAACACTCGCAAAATATATAGCTGACAATAGCTGAATGTTTAAGCAAGAAAACAACAGCTATGCAGTAATAAAATTAGATGCGTTTTAATCAGCCTTCATATGCAGCTCGGTTGGACTGTGGGCAGATGGGTGTTACTGTATATGCAGTTTTCGGACAGGAGACGGCTGCAGGTCCCGCGCTCCGCGGGGCTCTTTGGCCAGGCTGCCACACAGGGCCTTTCCCGTCTTCGTCCTTCTCAGCATCACTGGCTCCCTTTCAATGCTGATTCTAAGCCTTTTTGCGTTCGGTTTACAAAAATACACAGAGGCTGCGTCGCTCCTATTCTTAGAGAGGGAAGGCGCTGCCAGACGCTGCCCCAGCAGTGCGATGAGCCCCCCGGCTACTCTGCCCACATCAAGGTTAATTGGACAGTGATCAGGGCATGAGGCATCACTCTGTAAGTGGAGGGAAGCTGGGCTTTTTCAGCATGAGAGGCATTTCCTTTCACACCGCTGCTGCTTATGCTGTCGAAAGGTAATCGCACTGTGATAGAAACTCAGGCTGTTTCGATTATGCCATCATCCTACAGAGTTCCAGAAGCCGAAGTCGTCCTTGCTGATGGACTTTCATGAGGCTGAAGGCGTCTCCTGGTTTCAGCCCCCAGCCGCTGTCAGCCGCAGGCAGCCTCTGCCATGTCGGGGCCTCGGCACATTGCATCCATGCCAGATATGCAGCCCGTCTTCTGAAGTCAAGTCTCCACCGTGTTGCAGTTAAATCCTGCTTCAGCACATTTCTCTCTGCCTTCGTTCCCTCTGCCTTTATGTGGCCGGGTAAAGGCCCCCCCACCCGGCTGTCATTTACCGTTATCTTTACTTTTTTTGATCGGAGTGTAAGCATGGTAAATGTCTCAGAGCACTATGACTATGTTTAGTGCACTCCCAGGTTCTCTTGGGCCGGAACTCAGCTGGTGCCTAAGCTCTGACGCCAGAGGAGGTCTGGGTGAACCTTCTTCAGACTCTGTAGGGAACACAGGATCTCCTGAAAGTCACAGGCAGGGTTCCTGCCTGTCACCATGATGCTATCAGAGCGGCCAGAGGGGCCCGGGTCACCCCCCCCCCCCGATCCCCACCTCTGTTTCTGTAATTAGGGAGCCATCCGCCAGGAGTTTCTCTGCAGCCCCTGTGCTCCCCCAGCACTGTGCCAGATTCCTGTACACAGGCACTCATTCTGAATAACTTAAAAGGCAATTAGGAAAAATATGTTTTTTTTCCTTCCCTGACAGGAAGAGGGATTAGGGCTGAGCCGTGACGCTGTACGGCCCGCCGCCCGCCCTCCGAGACCCCGACTTTGTGTCATGAGGTGGGGGCCCTGCGGAAGCCATTATCGGTCATCACGCTAATACCCGGCCAGTTTCACATCTCCATTTGAAGTGTTCCTTTTAATTAAAACTGGAGGAAGCATGACAAATTGTTGTGTAATTGGAAAGCACCTTTATACGATTTTCATATGCTGATTATTTTTTTCTGCCTTGCACCGGGAAGTTTTAAATTAGTTTTAATACATTTTTTGGTGGTGTTGTCAGTGGTTGCAGTAGTGACATTTCCAAGTTACATTAATCTTTATCCTGTGTCATATAAGTAATCTCAGTTATGATATTGTAGGCAATTGAAAAGTAGTATCAATTGTAGATTTCTCTACGTCAGGACTTCTCACCTGGCCCTCAACTCCACCAGCCAGTCGATATTTTTGTGGTTGGGAACCACAGCTCTAAATATAATAAAAGCAGGCTTTCCTCTTTCCCCCATATTCCTGGGGCTATTATTGAGATGTGGCAATTACATTAAAATGTCCTTAATCTCATGGCATTTCCTAAAGATAATGGTGCTGCGTCAGAGCAGGCGGGAGTGCGTGGCGGCTTGCAGTGGGGAAACATTCAGCTTTGCCCGATTTGTTTTTATCAATAACACTTTAATTTGACGCACTGCATAATGCATAAGCAGGCCAAGCATCGTTTAATGGATAAATGCTCAAACAAAAGCATTATATAATAAATCACTGTCGTTGGGCCTGTAATTCACCATAATTAAACATGGAAGGTTACGGTACTTGCGCCCAATTGTATTATGAAGGGACATTAGTTCAGTTTGAGGCACGTCAACCGATAGCCACTGTCACAGTGGTTTATGTGCCTTGGTTTTTTGTTCTAGCTAAAGACAAGACTCTCACCAGCCCATGAACAAAAATGCATATCCACACATTATTTCCTACTGGGAAAAGGGATCATGCAAATTGGTCTGCTTAACATAGAGACTTTTCCGGGCAGGACTTCTTGAAGGGTTTTACTAATGATGTTGCATGACAAATATGTTCTTACAACTGTAGGTTGTGTGAGGTTTTGACCATTTAAAATCATCATATTTCCCCTGTTCATTTCCTCAGTGTAAAACAATATGTGCCAATAATAAATAATAAATCATACAGACGTGCAGGATGCGGCTGAGGGAAAAGTGAACTCTATTTTAAAGTGATTGTGATCAGAGCTCGTGTGGGTGGGGGTGTCGTATTTTTCTGTCTTCCATCTTATCGCGCAATGTAGCGATAAAATCCTGTTTTCTAATATAACTGTAATCTCAGTGACAGGTGCTTGCTTTGATGAGTACTGATAGAGAATGACCATATTTGATGTATTTACCATTTCGTTTTGTTCTTTGCAAAGCTGATTTGAAACCTATGCTGCTTTTCCCATGGGATTTTTTTAAAGCGGGGCATTGCTGGCACCAATGCTGGCATATTAAGTTGCAGTATTTTTAGTATCCAGTAGAGGGAGCACCCTAGCTTATCCATTTGACCTCTGTTACTTTCTTGGTGGGCTAAATGGCTGAAAGAGAGTGCGAGAAACATTAAAAACATGAAGGAAGGTTGCCAGAGTTGTAAACAAGAGCATGCAGTTATTTTTTTCTTCTCACCATGGGAGCTGGAGCTATTTTAGTCCTGTGCTGCCTGCTACCTCCCCACCTATAGGGCAGACCTTGGGAAGAGGAGAGAGCTGCCTGTAGCCACGAGGAGTTAGAGACGCACTGCGGGATACGTGGCTTTAGGCTTTGAGGGAGGCGCATCAAACGAGAATGTAGAGACATAAGGAGCAACCGCCTACTTATACATCTTTAAGGATGCTACACAGAAAGATAGAGAGGAGGGGGATATTTGGAGGGAAAGGAAGACACAGCGAGACACGAGGGAGAAGGGGCCGGAAATAAAACAGAGAAAGAGAAGGGGTCCCCCAACGTTAAGATGCTGACGATCTGATGTTTGTCAGAGATCTGACTTAAACCTGGCTTATCCGGCGGAGTGGGTGGCCTGCTTCACTTCATCACAATATGAATGCAGCTTATAGCCCTGGAATCAGACGGAGGCCCAACACAGCATGTGGCTGTGGTAACATGGTTAATGCAAGACAAAAGTTTATGGCTTTCCTAAGGGTCAAAACCCTTTTCAACAATAGAAAAATAGGCAGGCGTGTGCAATGCTTCTTTCTCGCCTTTAATCTAATAAAAGTATGGATTTGAGTGCTTTAAAGAGTTATGACCATTCCGCGACCACAATAAAGACTGACACCTATACCAGGACTGCATGAATGGGGTCTGAGAAGGTCTCTCCTCATCACCTCTGCCCAGCTGCCCTTCTGACTGAAGGCTGGCAGCCCGTGTTTGAGCCACTCCCTATGACAACTTCCTTCGCAAACAGATTATCACAATATATGTTGCCTTGCTGTCAAATTAAACCTACCCTCTCAAACTTACACTGACCATAAAACAAATAGCTTTAGACGCTGGTGATAACAAGGTTTTTGGTCCATATTTTTCCCCCTGCTCTTTGTTTTCAAATTAACATATCTATTTCCATTTATTTCACCCCTTGCAGTTTAGTAATAGCTTCTCTCCATATGATTTATGCAAGTATTGATTTCTTCGTTAAATCTAAGATTGGATGTTTGGGTGTAATGCCGCTCAAGCAACGCCTCGGCATATAATTAAACTGTCAGATTGTGTTTTATGGCCACACATGTTTATTAAATATTTAAACTCCCTGTGATAACGTTCCTGCCCCTGCCGCAGGTCACAGTTTCGGTGGGTGAGGAGGGGGGTGGGTCCAGTAGGGATAAGTTGAGGATCGAAGGCATTTGGAGCAGCAGGTTCCCTTCAAAGGTCAGGGGTCAGATGCTGCAGAGAACCTGTACGGTTATGTCAGCGTGTAGATGGGTCCGCCCACCCTTCCCATCTGCTGGTACTCATTCTCCATCCTCTCACCCCACTCAACTCCCTCCTACCTGAGAATATGGCTCCTGTCCATGTGCATCCATACTTCAGGCCCATCGGTATCTGGGGTGTCAGTCTGCATCTCGTCATCCGAGGCTGGGCTGCAACAGAGGTAGGGGCCCAGTCAACGTCTTTTTGTAGCATCACCTGGTCCCAAAAGTCCGAGCGACCACAGGCAGTCACTTATGTGCTACCGAACGTGCACATATCATTGTTTAGGCGCATGCTATTTATATGGCTACACACGCACACCCACGGGTTGTGAGCAGGATGAGTGAGGAGCATGTGTTTAGCTGCGAACTGGAGAGGTAGAAAGTTTGCAGGGCATTTGCAGGGCATTTGCAGGGCATTTGGGTATGTTATTTAAAAACGTTGGCTTCTCAGTATCGCCGAGCTCATGTTCTCTCCTCTGCTCTTGGCAGTGTGTGTGGTCACAGGGAGCACAGTGATGCTGTCACAAGGTCGCTTCTGTGAGTGCAGTCTAATGACTATCCTCAGCAGAGCAGAAGAGTGAGGAAAGCTGGTCAATCATGCAGAAGCGATTTAAACATAATACCAGTACAAGCAATGAATTAGTAATCAAGAATTAATCAAGAACAAATTTCAAGTTCGAACTTTCCCGGAATTAAAGCAGACCTGTAATAGAAAATGCACAGAGAGGTAGTTTTGTTGTTAATAATTCTTTCTTTCACTTGTTATTCATTATGCTTATCCAGCCTAGAGAATGAGAGCCTGGGCCTCATTTATCAGACTTTACGTAAAATTAATTGTGAAGAAATCCGTATGCACGAAATTTAAAAAAATGTGTTCGCACAAAAAATCGTGTTTATCAAACCTGGAGTACACATATTACCCCATAGAAACGTCACACCTTTTTTCCACTTTATTTCACAAATCAAACATCTCGGAACTATATTGTAAATATGTGTGTGAGATCCTGCCCAGTTGCTTTCCATAAATAACCATTAATGGTCAATGAAAATGAGCTCAAATAATAAACAAATCAACCCTTTCTGGTTACAATGTCCAACAGACACAACTATAAATAAAACAAAATAGCAGAGGGGTTTTGAACAGTGCAATGTAAGGGCATATTGGGAGGCCTAAGCAAACCAACAAGAGATGTATAGACATTTCCTAATGATTTATCTATGCATATATTGTACAGCTGTTTCTAGAACACTATTTTGCACTTGACCAAAGTGATTTTTATTGTCAGAGTACTTGGACTTGCGTAATGATAAATTGAATCTTAAAAAAAATGTGCTGCATGGGAACACATTGGCAATGCAGTGAGTTCTGTCAGCTTTATAGAACCCCGCCCAAAAAAGGGAGTCCATGTGGATAGAGACAGAAATAGCTTGCTGCAGCCAGCGCCAGTCTGACTGCAGCTATTGGGCGCAAACCCATCTCGTAGCCCTCAGACTTCCACATGATTATGGCCTGTGTAATAGGGGAAGCCCTGTTATGTGGTATCCACTAGATGTGAGATATGAAACTCAAAATGAACATATGATGTCAATGTTATGGGCATTAATAGAATAAAATGGCTTTCGATCGACAAAAGCAGCTTAATTAGCACTCAGTTCATTGTCTACATCTACTGCTGTATGCGGTAATATTATGCATTTGATAAACTGATTCGATTTGAGGTCCCCTTATTGCAATTCCAGTCAGACGATTATTACATTAGGAAAACTGGACATTGTTGCAAATGTAGTTTTTATGTTTGCCTGTTTTCCCACAGTGTAGAGAAACATTAATTTAATGCAAAACAGTCAACGTGCAACAACATTACACATAGTGCTAAGAGTAAACAAGCCAAAATAATCTTGATGGTCCAAGAAAACTCATTCCCTTCTAATCTTTCCATTTATGTAATCGCTAGCAAGATCTCAATTATGCTATATTACATTCTGGTGACCATAGGCCATTTTTATATGTTATTCCATGCATGTGAAAGCCTAATTCACATTTAGTGCACTTAGTGACAGTTAAATATATTTTCAATTAATAGAAAGAGGTGATAAAATGTAGTATTTAAAATAATAAATTAAATTGCAAAGGCAAATACATCTTTGGCTTACACAAACAAACAACAAATCCATTTTTAAACAAATAAATGAAATTGATAAAGTAATTATAATTAAAATACACATTTTTGTATTTACGGCTTTTCGCATGACAGGTTGGTGGTGTGAATTGTTGGCCTGAGCGGGGATAGTTTGCCTGCAGTTCCCTGCATTGCAACTAGTATCTCCTTTTCCCAATTTTCCGATTGGGAATGTTTCTGTAAATATGCAATTTTTTCTGTCATGTTTTGTTTGATAAATCCAGGATTTTTCGTAAAAAGTTGGGAACACACATTTTGATAAACAAGGACCCCGAATACTTAGCATACCTGCCAATTTTAGGATTATGCAAAATAGGGAGATTTTGGTCCCCGTAAATAAAACTTGTTGGTGTGGTGGGGGGAGTGATATCAGGAATGCATTAGATTGACTTTTGATTTAGTTTTAAACTTAGAATGTAAAGATCTGGGACATACAAAATAATACACTCATGTTAGGGTCACATTGTTTGAGAAGCAGCACAAATGCTGAAGAACACATTCGCTATTTATGAGGAGTCAGGAAATGATCTAACGTTTATGGCAAAATATCTTGAGATTCTTGAACAAAATAGTTCGGGGGGGGGGGGATACAGATGATAATAATCAGTAGAGGTGTTATCAGAGTATTTATTCCCTGTTAAAAGTGGTTAAATAAAGGACAGACCCTCCAGCTTAGCAATTGCTTATTAACTGATAGCTTTTCTTGTGAGACTCAGAAAGCCAGTTCGGCACAGGCTAAGAAACTTAATTGGGTTTATTTATCAGGACTGTTCAATTTTCTACCATAAGTCGTCTCCAAAGGCGTTTCAGAGAATTTGGCAGTACACCCAACCGGCCTCACAACCGCAGACCACGTGTAACCACACCAGCCCAGGACCTCCACATCCAGCAGGTTCACCTCCAAGATTGTCTGTGACCAGCCACCCGGACAGCTGCAGCAAGGATCGGTTTGCATAACTGAAGAATTTCTGCACAAACTGTCAGAAATCGTCTCAGGGAAGCTCAACTACATGCCCGTCTTCCTCATCGGGGTCTGGACCTGACTGCAGTTCGTCGTCCTCATCAGGGTCTGGACCTGACCCTGACGTAACCGACTTCAGTGGACAAACACTCACATTTGATGGTGTTTGGCACGTCGGAGAGGCGTTCTGTTCACAGATGAATCCCGGTTTTCACTGTTTAGGGCAGATGGCAGACAGCGTGTGTGGCGTCGTTTGGGTTAGCGGTTTGCTGATGTCAACGTTGTGCATCGAGTCGCCCATGGTGGCTGTGGGGTTCTGGTATGGGCAGGCGTATGTTATGGACAACAAACACAGGTGCATTTTATTGATGCCATTTTGAATGCACAGAGGTACTGTGATGAGATCCTGAGGCCCATTGTTGTGCCATTCATCCACGACCATCACCTCATGTTGCAGCATGATAACGCACGGCCCCATATGGCAAGGATCTGTACACAATTCCTGGAAGCTGAAAACATCCCAGTTCTTGCATGGCCAGCATACTCACCAGAAATGTCACCCATTGAGCATGTTTGGGATGCTCTGAATCGGCGTATACGACAGCGTGTTCCAGTTCCTGCCAATATTCAGCAACTTCACACAGCTATTGAAGAGGAGTGGACCAACATTCCACAGGCTACAATCAACAACCTGATCAACTCTATGCGACGGGGATGTGTTGCCCTGCGTGAGGCAAATGGTGGCCACACCAGATACTGACTGGTTTTCTGCCCCACCACCCCCCCATAAAGCAAATCTATGCACATTTCAGAGTGGCCTTTTATTGTGGGCAGTCTAAGGCACACCTGTGCAATATTCATCCTGTCCAGTCAGCGCCTTCATATGCCACACCTGTTAGGTGGGATGGATTATCTTAGCAAAGGAGAGGTGCTCACTAACACAGATTTAGACAGATTTGTGAATGATATTTGAGAGAAATGGGTCTTTTGTGTATGTAGAAAAATTTAACGATGTACGATGCCTTACATGTGCTGTAGGATGTCATACAGCTGTAATGAAGGAACAAGCATATCGCTGCGTCCCGTCGAGCTCGTCTCCGTGACACCGAGTGGCCACACCTGCTCTGCCTTTCCGTGAAAATGGACTCCCTGACGTGTTAAAGGGATCTGCCCGCTTGGCCCCTTCCCTGGGTGGTCCCTCTGTCAACTTTTCTTCTTTGCACGCTGAGCTGAAGCCCTGAGGGCTCTAGCACCATCCCCACAAAAAAAAGAGAAATACACAGTCTGACGTCCTCAGTGACCGTGGGGCGTGAGTGGTGTGGTCTGGCGTGCTGCCAGTGTCACGCCGCCGCTCAGGACGACTGGGACCAGTGAAGAGCAGTCGCTGCGGATGGGGATGGTGGGAGGCTTGTACCCATCGCTTTTTGTTTGCTGTCTTTTCTGTTTCTTATGTCTGATGAAGCAAAGGGCTCGTAAACTTTCGGGAGGAATTTCAAAGCTTTTCCAAGACAAATTTGGCCTCGGAGAAGGAGGAGGGACAGCATGAAGGTACAGAAGCTGTGACAGGGTAGCCTGGTATTTCTGACTGCCAGATAAATTATGTCTGATATATTTTTGAAAGACGAGTCCCCGCCATGGCTCCAGGAATCCGCATGTTCTCCCCATGCTGTCATGGGAATTCCTCTGGGTACTCTGGTTTTTCCCCACAATCCAAAAACATGCTAAGATGAATAATTGTAGTTACTAAATTGCCTGAGCGTGTGTGTGTGTGTGTGTGTGTGGATGTGCTCTGAGCCCAGCTGCCCCCCCCCCCCATCCAGGGTGTCCCTGCTTCTTATTCTGACAGTACCACCAGGTTCCCCATGATCCTGCCCTGCGTAAGTCATCATGGAAAATGAATGAATGGCTGTACCATTCCTCACACTGCCACGCACACGGAGACACGCCCACCCACACTTCATATCTGCATTCCTTCTGTATTCTAGGATTAATTAGAACATATGTTAGGGTTGCTGCCACCCCTGAGCCGTTACGCTGTGCAGAAATCGCTTAGTTTTACGGTGCTGTGGGGGCTGCCCAGCCGAGCTATAGACGCCGTGCTCTGCGGGTGTTTACACACCCATACGTCATGGGTATAAAACAGCACTGTGCAATTTAGCCCTACCTCCCTGGGAGACACTGCCCTCATTTTCATGACTGACTCACAGGGACTCTGAGCCGACTGCATTTTGTATGTTCCCAGTGGCTTCTGTTTTGAAGGTGAAGTGACCGGCTCTCTGCCTGGGTTGTCTTTGTGTTCCCTGAGATGGTCCACCATCATAAGTGATCCACATAAATAGCACATGCAGTTTGGTGCACAAGTAATTGAAGCAAGTTTTTGAGTTTTTCCACCATTAGGTTGCAAGAGTAAGAATGGCCTTTCTTGTGTTGTTACTATTATCAGGTGCATGTCTCTTTAAGGAGGTAATTCTCCAATCCTATGCTGCTTTGGGTTAGTTTTCATTATCGGTTTTGGCTCAGTGCTGCACAGAGACCTGCCTGTTCTTGCTTTTTTTGTTGATACCAGAACATGTCTCTCTCAAACAGTATTTAGTTGTGGACTTTATTAATGGATTGCATTGTTCCATCTGTCTGCAGGTGACACTAATTCTGTGCAGTTCAAGACTGCGTTTAGCCGAGTGACCTAGCAGAATGACTTTACAGAGTTACCAGAATGATTGTAGCAGATCTGAAAAAAGAATAGCATTGGCCACAAATGACCAACAAGGAGTAAAAGATAAAAGAGGTGGATGGAGTGGGTGTGGCTTCAAAACTCACTGTGTGTGCGAATAATGTGCTCTGTTATCTGGTGACCGGTTTAACCAACTTCTCATTGGGTGAAATCCCACGAGTGACTGACAGCATGCACTAGTCCCGCCCACTGTGAAGAAGCTCTCTGTCTGCCATCACTGGTAAGCGGCACTTCATCCATCTGAATGGTGATTATAACACTTTCAATTTAAACAGGAGCTTCAAGAGTAATAAACCTCAGAATATATCGATAGGAATGAAATTAAAGAAATGTTATATGGGATATATAAATATTCAGATATGCAGATATGGTACGCATATATCGCATAATATTCTCTTTCCCTGCCTTCCTCTGGTGGGAGAACTGGCTAATGTGTGCCCATTACCTCACCCTTTATGAGTCCCAGTATAAAAATAAAGTTCATCCCAGCAGCCTGCAGTCTGGGCCGGGCTGGGCCATTACGTTAGCTCTGCGCTGGCTGCTTCCTGGCGCTGCTTCACTTTTACTGTCTGTCGGTTTCTGCGGGGCACTTGCCCGGGGTGCCGAGGCAGAGCACGCCCACGCTCATACTGCTCCGCCTCTGCTAGGCCAGCTTGGGAGCCGGCGGTACGTGCCCCCCCCCGAGGTCCTGGCGTAAACATGCTAAGGAGGCCCCCGCCGGCACCAGCTGCCGGGCCGACCGACGCCCCCGCCAGGCGCACGGCTCGCGGCCGGCCGCGGCTCAGGGCGCGGGCAGCCGGTCAGAAAGTCCGAATGGCTACGGTAGCTGGAGGGTTGCCACGGCAACGCTCCCGCGTCTCCCTCGGAGTAGCGCTCTGAGCCCGGGCCCCAGCAGGCCCTTAAAGTGGCCCCTAGCAGTGCCCATCTGTCTGCCAGGCCATGCCTGCTAAATCTCCTTGCGGCAGATGATCTTTTGGGTGGGAGAGCTGAGGTTTGGAGCTGCTGCTGCATCTCGTCTACACTGCTGTAAGCCGCCCCCCCCCCTCCCCCCCAGCTCAGAACGGCCCCTCCCTTTTCAGTGGTCACCATTAATTCTGCAGCCTTAATTGACTCTAATGTGCTTCTGGGAAGTCATGAGGAGGAGCTCAAGCAACTTTCCGCAGCCCTTCTGTACATACAGGCCAGAAAATGGTGGCATGTCAGCGACTGATAAGGAACTGGGCCAGGTACCAGAACCACTGGACCTGCTGCTCAATGTTTTTTTAAGTAAATGCAGATTTTCTTATCACCCTGTGAAAGTTCAGTCTTCTCTGTAACCTCAAAACTTTCTACAGGGAACTTCCACAAAATGTCATCTTCCACTTTGGTGCAGTCTTTGTAACTGTGCAGCTGATTTCTGCAGTGTTCAGGCAAGGAGTTAAAAGCTGCAGTTAAAGCACTAAGCAAGATAATTAACCCGGGATAATTAACCTAGGTCACCCTAGTCAGACACTGTTTCCAAAGCGGATGCCAATATGTCAGATTCACCTTTAACCTGCTGCAAGCATCTGTTCCAGTCTGTGTCTGTTTCATGGGGCTTCACTGAATTTGAAGCCTGCTCAGTGCCGTCCAATTATTAACTTCCGTGTGGCGGTGGCCCCTCCCCCTCATGGGTTGACTGACAGCTGGGAGCTCACAGCCCGCTGGAGAGGGCTTCCTTTATATATAGCAGGACTCCACCCAGCGTCTCCCTGTGCCACCAACTTGCCCTTATTAATTACACAGTCAGTGTTAATAAGTTATTTGTTATCGTGGAAGTTAGTACTGTGCTCATGCTGTTTGCTCCATGTAACATAAGCGAGTGAAAACTGACATTCCCTGATATTGGTGCCTTCCCTCATGCCTGGGACATGCTCCCAATTCACTGCACCCCTATACCAGTTAAGCACTTATGGACGATGCATGGCTGAAAAACTGATACTACTTCATGACCGCCTTGTAAGGTGAATAAATTATTTGCTTACAGTAGCAATGACATATTTGTTGCACAGCTTTTCCAGGGCCCCGGTGTTTGGGTCTGTGTGCTTAGAAGCAGATGGCCCAGATATGAAGTTTTCTTGACTGGGTATGTGAGTAATTGTGGCCGGGTGGCCCAGCATATGAATAGACAATCTGAGTTGGGGAGGTAAACAGGTTGCAGCACCGGCGCTAAGCAGACAGATAGCGGGTGGGGGCTGCAGGGGAGGCCAGGCCCAGCGTCACAGCTGCCTGACAGGGCCTCCCCCCCCCCCTTGGCTAGGGTGCACGCCCATCCCCTGCTGTTTTGCCTTCGTGTTTTTTTTTTTCAG
>JAABNY020000035.1:15801928-15815442 GCA_015164015.2 Brevimyrus niger
ACCAGGTACTGTAAGGCAGAGCACATCTCAGACATGTGACCAGGTACTGTAAGGCAGAGCACATCTCAGACATGTGACCGGGTACTGTAAGGCAGAGCACATCTCAGACATGTGACCGGGTACTGTAAGGCAGAGCACATCTCAGACATGTGACCAGGTACTGTAAGGCAGAGCACAGAAGTTCAGGGCGGCGTTTGCTGCTGCCACCCTGAGTCGCAGGAGCTGAAGTTGGGGGCCCTTTCATCTATAAAAACAGGTAATTTTCTGTGCGCTCCTTACAGCACAGAGTGAGAGCTTTTCTACAAATCCCCCTCCTGTCACCATCAATCATAATCACCAATGCCCCCCTAGACATACACACACCTGCCCCCCTGCTCCCAGCCCACTCCAGACATCGCACTGCCTGCCTCGCGCTGCCTGCCTCGCGCTGCCTGCCTGGCACTGCCTGCCACCTCTGCCTTTCTTGTGCCTCTCAGGCTTGTAATTGAGCTGCACTGCATGCTGGGGGATTAGGTCTGTAAGTGATGCTGTGGGGGTGGGGGTTCTGCGCGTTACAGTACAGTCAGCAGCCCCTCCCCAAATGGCCTATAACAGACTCACAATATAAAAATTAATTAAAAAAATGTAAAATGTAGACATGACTATGGCTAAAAATACCATGACTTAGAAGGAATGGATTCATTATTACAAATAATAAAATGACACTCAAAGTGTAACTAGGGAAGAGAAGGATATCCTTAGCTGAGGTGTCTCAAGGAGATTTTGTCCATCTGCCTTCAGTCAGATTTTTACACAGCTTATCCAGGTGGGTGTGTGGTGGTGTGCAGGTATCTGCTGTGAGAGACAGAGGCAGGTAAGCAGCACGGAGTGGGCTGGTAGGCATCAGCATGGGGGTGGGGCCTCCCCCTGAGCAGAGTGGGTACGGACGGAGGTGGGCCCCCCCCGAGCAGAGTGGGTACGGACGGAGGTGGGGCCCCCCTGAGCAGAGTGGGTACGGACGGGGGTGGCCCCCCCCGAGCAGAGTGGGTACGGACGGAGGTGGGCCCCCCCCGAGCAGAGTGGGTACGGACGGAGGTGGGCCCCCCCCGAGCAGAGTGGGGCTTATTGATTTGAGGTCTTGGCTGTCAGCGCCCAGGGAGACACAGGCGCCTCTGGGGACAAAGAGAGACGCCTTGGGTAAGAACGATAAAGAGGGGGGCAGGAGGATAACAAGTGTCGGGGTCACTTTGCTCCTCTACCTCAATTAATTTTTGCTCCTGTCTTACTCCAGATCCAGGGAAACTCTGGACCCCAGGCGGAAAATGCAATTAGAATTGGCAGCTGCGTTTTGGAAAGTGGAGCCAATCAATTCAAAAATTGACCCCCAGATGCAATTAGTGTCTTGTTTTCTTGGCCTTACATCCCCAAGCATCATGGATGAAAATATTTCCAATCAGGTTAGATATGCTTGTAATTACATTATATGTTTGGATTGTTATGCTGGAGTTTATATGAAGCATAAGTGGGCTTTCAGCAGCCATTGCCTGTGTCACGTTTAAAACTGAAGCAGTTGGGAGAACGGAAAATGTTAGGGTGAGTTTTTCGCCTAACGAGGTAGAAAGTATGTTGAACTCTAAGGATTTGGAGCTTTTTGAAACTGCTCCGGAATCATGTTTATTTCCCTGTACTTCTTAAGCCGCTTAAGCCTGTTAGCAGTTTAGCTTTGCCTTATTAGTGCTGCCCCGTGTGACAGATCCAGCACACACCCAGTGAGCCTCCCACCAGCTTCTGATCCCTGCAGGTCTGGGTTCAAGCTGCCTCTTACAGACACAGGATACTGTGGGAGCATGTGTGGGCGCCTGGGGGCAGGTGGCCTGGTGGACTGGGGGTGGCTGGTGCAGTTCCCTATGGGTCACACTGAACCACAGGAGGGTGTGGGAGCGGGGGTTACACCAACACAGCATCACGAGGCCTCAGACACCCATCTCCACCTTCTGGAAAACTTCTCCATATAGGTAATGGCAACTGACTTTTCAACCTGCCCAGATGCCTAAAGTTTTAACCACCAACCAGCTCAGATTCTGCCTCCACTAATCTGGGCAATAAAATGTTCCATTATGTTATCTTTGGCTCCTCTGAGCGGCACTAAACCGCTTCCATTTGAAGCTCCTATCCTGCAAATCCAGACTTGTTTTTTTTTATACAGTCTTGATGGGGTGGGGGGGATGATTCCCTGGGCCTTGCGATGATCAAGTCACATGACATAGTGGAGCCAATCCTGGGAAGCGATTATCCCTGGCACGGACTAAATATACCACACTTAAGCTCCTTAACAGAACATTTAACGTCAAGACAGGTTTCTCCTGGTAGTTATTAAAGCTGAGGTGTCAGGTTTTTTTTTTCGTTCGTAAACCTCCACTCTTAGTGAGGTTTAGTCGCTGGTGCTGATTCTTTAGGTAGTGTAAAGAAAATATGCATTTAGAGGATGTTTAATGTCATTTCATTTCTGGGACTGTGCAGTCCTTGACGTTGAAATACACGCCGCTAAATTTCCTTTCAGTTCAAATTTCAATAGACACGATTAGTCTATGTCCCATTTTGAATTTTATATAATGCTGGGAAGCATGAACTGTTTCTTAAAGTGTTATGCGTCACATCTATGTGGGATATTACACAAGCGCAAGTTTGCAGTGTTTGTTTTCCCATCTTTGCTAGATGGAGACACCTTTCCAGATGCTGTAGCTGCGGGGGCCAGAGGGACCCCAGCAGCTCCGCTGCTGTATCATCCACCAGGTCGTTTCCTCCCTTGGATGAGAGCGAAGCACCCATCCGGGCAGCAACACCCACCACAGGCTCTGATTGGTTAGCGTTCGGTGCAGCAAAACTGGGGCATCGATGCTTTGCCACATTAGCTTGCGTGTATTACAATGAAATATTCATCTCCCGCGGCCTATAAATCAAAAGGTGGTGGGGGGAGGGTGTAGCAGGGATGTGAGTTCAGGCACAAAAAGTGGAGAAATTTTGTCTCTCACTCCTCTGTGCTCCTTTTTGTGACCGTGGGTTGTGGTGTCAATTTGGGAAAATCATACCTCCTGAACATGTTACATGCTGTTATCTTCATCCGGACGAGTAACCAAACAATTCACCTGATTAAAACTGTGAGAGCGCTTGTTACCTTCTCTCTGCCTAGTGTTGGTTATAATAAATAGGCAGTGAGACACACAGGTATGTAAGGACATAAATTGATTATCCTGCTGCAAAGCATGCTGGGTGAAAACGGCACCCTTTTAATCAGTCCCAAAGCAAACGTGTCATGTTTTCATTCCTGGGGGGGGGTTATTATGTTCGGCGCTGCATCTGCACTCTGCCGCACCCCAGAGTAAAGCTGGGGGTGTGGTGAGGGGAGGTGGGCGCAGTGAGCGATTGGGGTGTTAATGTAAACAATGGGCTTCGGGAGCAAATCAGTCACCTGCAGGCAAGGATCTCTCTCATTTCCAGCTGCAGCTGGTGACCAAATGTGCAGCTTTATAAAGCAGCCGGAGAGCAGACGTGAGGAAATGGGGGTCGCACTGCGATCCCTCAGCCCCACCCTAAACACACACGTACAGTCTAAATGTATCTCCATGCGTCCTATTCAAAGACAAAGGAAGGCTGGATAATTTTAACAGTTAGTCTTTAAAAGAGTTCCTTCCTTTTCTGCTGCAGTGACAAAAGGTATTTAAAATATTGCGTATCCTTGGGAAAAAAAAAAATCTTTATTGCTTAATGTAACTGGCCTGAACAACGCAGCAGTTTTTACAGAAAGATGTGCACCTAACACAAGATACCTGCAGGGGGCAGCAGGGCGCCGCATAACATCTAAATCCGGGCTGCAAAAGCGTAGAGCTGCTGGTTGCAGTTTGGGACGCCTGTATCAGGAGCCACTGACAAGCAAACAATACAAAGCTGATAGGATCCCCCTTCGTAGGTAAGTGACCCTACAGCACGAAGGAAGCAGGGATCATCAGTGCCATGGCCAGGACTCGTCATAATATCGACACATATTTTCATCAAAATGCAATTTTTTTCTGGGTCTTGCATTTAATAATATGGCTTGCATAGTTTTGCTTTTTTCGATGAAAGCGTTTTGCCACAGATGAGTCTTGCCACTGATGTTTTTGTCTGTGTATGGACAGATCCCTCTAATTCATGGGGTTGAGAATGACACACACACACACACACACTTATTCATGAAACACACTCTACACACTTACTGTATTGCTAACAGTTATTCACATACACAGGTCCCTCACTAACAAAGACAGAGAGGGATGAAGACAGACAGACAAAGTGATTGGAATCAGCTTCATTATTCCTGCCAAAATCCCTAAGGGTCCAGTCCATGCATCCAGGGGGTGGGGGGATCCTGGGTTCGGGGTGCTGTCAGCCATGCTGTGAGACTCGGAGCCGAGGCTATGACAGGTTAATGAATGCTGCTTCCTCTCCCATCCACACCCCTTCCTGACAAGCCTACCCTGGGAGCAGGGGGACAGCTTTATGGAGTCAGAGTAACGAGGCGCTCGTTACACACTCACATGGCCTCGTCAATACAGACACGCTCTCACACACACCCATGTGCACTAGGAACACACTGGCGGACACATTCACATGCATCACAGTGAGATATACATTCATGTATGGCTGCATGCATCATGCACACGGCAATACACACAGACACACAATCACACACACAGACACACATACACATATTTGTATTCATATCTTCGTGGCTACTGTCCATTCATTTGTATGGGAAAAACCATAATCCCAACATGATGACCTTAACCTCTACCCAGCCATAACCTTAACCATAAGTAACCAAACAAGCTGAAAAACATACAAGTCTTTTGGGATTATTATCCAAATTTTTATAAAATTTAGTTTTCCCCAGTGGGGACCGTAAAAATGGTCTCAGCAAAGTCAAAATGACAGGTTATTATCACATTGCGGGGACCAAAATCTATACATAAGACACATACACACACACAAACACATACACACACAAACACATACAAACACACACACACAGACAAACACACACACACACACAAACATACACACACAAACATACACATACACACACAAACACACACACACGGCCGCTGACAGACACAGCTGCAGTCTCTCCCCATTGCCCTGCCTGACTTGTGTCTGAAGTCCTGCTGAGGGGGTGTGATGTGAGTGTGGTTGACTGTGGCCTCATTTTGCTTTCAGTACTATTGATAAAAACTTGATATCCCTGGCCAGGGTTGCCTTGAATGGCACTTACCTCGTGGTGTTGAGGTGACGGAGGGGCTGCCAGCCAGGCCACACTCCCGCCTCCGTGTTTTATGCCTCAGCCCTTGTCAAGCCTCCCAAACCTGGATCGCCTTCCTCCGCGCTCTCATCTCGCTTCCTGTGGTTTTACTGTGAAGCCGTCGGCTCCCGGCCTTCCTGTCTCTGCCCTGCAGGTGTACTAATCCAGCTTCTATATACAAACACATCACGGGCATCACAGCGCAGCTCAATTTCGACAAAGCAGGGAGTGGAGGGACAGATGAAAGCTGAAGCCTTTTATAGTGTGTAATACAGCATAAACAAGGCAAGGCAGCAATTGCAGGAAAGGTGACAGAGACTAAGCGAGGGCCCAAGGTTCACCTGAACCAGAGGACCCCCGCTGCCCTGGGAGGTGCAGTGACCCCCCCCCCTGTGGTGGGAGCTGGCTGCCCCCACACCTAGGCGTGGTGCCTGGGGAGTGCTAATGGGATTCCGAGCAGCGCCGCCCCATGAATGGTGACCTTTTGCGTGCAGGTGTTAGTGTCCCCGTGGGCAGCAGACTCTCTCCGTTCTCCGCTTGGGGCCGCTAAACAGGCCAGGATATCGTGTCACTTTCCACCCCCTGCTTTTCATCGTCTTCCTCCTGCCTTCCTCCTCGGTGCTCAGTGAGGCTCGGAGCCAGAGCACGACGCAGCCACTGTGGGACAGTAAGAGAATGAAAACAACCATCACTTCTTGTCAGAAGTGATCGGGAGACGTTACTGTTTCGTGTGAAGCAGAATGCGATTAGTCCCCTGTTCAGCATGGCAAGCATGTATGCGTCTGACTCCTGTGACCCTGCGAAGCCCAGTAATGTCTTAGGGCTGCGAACTGTCCTTGGACCAGCTGCTCTTAAACAGGTTGGTTCCTGCTATAAGGCAGCAATGTTGCAGTGCAGTGGGCAAAGGGTCAGGCTTGTGACTGGAGCTTCCTCATCACCCTGGACAGGAACCGTTATTCTTATCCTGGGCAATGCAGTGTCACATTGGTAAATACCAGGCTAAAAATACACATTATTATGGACTACTATATTGCATCTCTTTGCAGATTGTTTTATGTAAAAGGGAAGCAAGTTTGTATGAATCTGACGCCAAAAGCAAATGCTTTCCTGCAGTTATGTTTATTGTAATTGTTTGATGGGGTGGGGGGAGGGGCAGGACAGTCCTCTTGATATGTCCTGGTCTGGGTTTTTTAGACATGTGTCCTGCGTCCTGTTTTGGGTAAATCCCAGGCAGTTGAAGATCACTGTACCGCTGGGATGGAGATCACCAGAAACAGAGAAGCCCACTTTGGTTTCTGGTTCAACCATAAATCACAGACTATGAATTGAGCGCCGTTGGGTTTATGGCTTGTCTGGGTAAGGAAATGTTAAATCAGATTCCTAGGAGTCAAGGTGTCAACCCTGTAAGCTATACAAAGAGTTGAAAATTAAACACAAATGTCCATGAAAGATGAAACCCAAAGCTATAATTAAAGATGGAAGCCATTTAACGTGTATGAAATTTTAATGACACGTTAATAATTCACTGTTGGCAGATGGACCGTCCTTCCATATGCTTGGTTTGGCCCTCAGTGATGCACGTTTCTGCCTCTGAGTGATTGTTGTTGTGGGCGCGGCTTCCTGGTGTAGCATTAGTGTAGCTGTTGGTGTTATGGGTGTAGACAGAGCTGCTGTGGTTTGGTCTCCCTTAGCTGCCTATGGGTGTAACTTCCACATCGCATTGTAGGTGGGGTTTGATCGACTGTCGAGACGACGGAAGAAGTAAAAACAGGAAGAACACCTAGAATACCTTTTTCCCTCCAGCTACTCTCTTTACTTGTCAGTAACGTTGGCTGGTTACCCACAGGCTTCTCTTTGGGCTGAGAGTGGCATTTGAAGAAGAACTCGAAGGGCAACCAGCATTGACAAGGACAGTAAATCTGTAAAGCGTGATGGCAGCCTGTCAGGCTTGACACATTTGTCAGAAACACAAAAGCCACCAGTTCCAGTGAGGACAGTGTGCTTCCAGGCCCGCTGAGCTTAGAGGACGGCGGCCCTCTCGCTCCGTGTCGCGCACCTGGGAGGGGAGGCTGTGAAATCCAGTGGTTCACATGACTCTGGGGCCACCGGAGGTGAGCTGCCTTCCTCCACTGACAGCCGTCTGGGTCTCTCCGCCTCACTCTCTTCACTGTAAACCTGCGCACATCTGCCGCCCCTTTCAGCTTTATCACTGATGAGCCCACAAGTGTCAATAAGGATGACTGAAGATGGGTGTAATGGGAAGAAACAGGCCCAGCGCAAAGCAAACGCCAAAGGTCACCTGGAAAGAGACCTGCTGTCAGATAGAATTTCCTCTCTCTGAATTAGCAGCGGTCTTTAAGATGCCTTTTCTGTGCCATTTTCTCGCAGGGGCTGTAACACAGGTGCATGCAAATGCGCTGTAACTAAGTCAGGCTTTGTCACTGCATTCAAGTGTGGTTTAGCGGGTTGCCAATTGGACCCCAAGACCTCAACCTCAGCAACCTCTCCCTCATTCCTGCCTCCTTTCTGCTCTGTTCCTATCTTCTTGTCTCCCTCTCGCCATTCATTCCCCTTCCTGGGGACCACTTACTTTCCAGTCTTATAGTTCTTTAGTATGGGACAGTGTGGCATGGGCACGTTGTACCAGAATGAGACGACAGCAATCCTCATTCTCCGCTCAGAGCCGCTTTGAGAAGCACATGCTGCCGCCTGCTGTTTGCTGAGGGCCGATTGGATTAATTCCTCCCAAACTCACCGTATAGCCAGCGCATGCTGGTTGTCCCAAATCAGCTGCCTCTTAAGACCTAATAAAGAAGATTCTCTCCCAGAACCCAAAGCCTGTTTGCTTGCTCTTGTGGTGTCAGCTGGGGAAGGACTCCGTAGAGCTGCCAGAGACGTGCTCCTTTGGGGGGGTCAGACCCAGTCTGTCAGCCCTGCCTTCTTTGCCGATGTAGCTTTTCTGCTTATCTGACAGTCTGTTTACAGTGTTATCAGGCAGCACAAAAGGGTTGGGAAGGGAGGTGAGTAGATGAGCAGTAATGTTAACCTGTGAAAACAGCCACGGACAGCCATGACCCCCAAATTATGAATGGGGCTGGTTTGTTTGATCCTTCAGATCTCGACCAGCCCGCAGAGCGACTCTGGTGTCTGGCCCAAGTGGGGGACATCGCTTCCTGTTTATTCGTCCTGATTATTCTGCTCCCGTAATGGGCGGCGTGTGAGACAGACCCTTTGTTGACCCTCACGTTGAAAAGGACATTCTGGAAGCTTCCATTACTCAGCGGTCAAGGTCTGCTCAATAACAGCCCCCCCCCCACCCCACCATCACCAGCCCCATATGACCTGAAACTACGGCTCCCATGCAGATAAGCAAGAGCACCTGTGTTCTCGCGCACATGGCTTTCAGATGCGCTGCTTTACTCCAGTCCGCACTTCATTTCAACACTCCTGTCTGCGGCAGATGGCCGGTGCACGGGCCCCGTCCCCCACTCACGATTTTCTCAGTGGCCGCTGCTTTCACTTGGCACCCGGGGGGTGAGTGGGGGGGGGGGGACTCCTTTCTCTGCCCTTGTTTCTCATCGGGTGGAAAAACACTGGCGCTGTGAGAAAAATGGAATGCCTTTCAAGCTATTATGTCTTGTCATTGTACCCCATGTCATTATTAGCGTTATTAATTTGCGGGGTGTTTTTGCGGGGCAAGATGCCGGAGTGTGACGGTGGCGGGACGAGTTGCCAGTAATTATCGCCTCTGACAGCTCGCAGGAGGAAGAGGCTCGGGGTGATCGGCTTGGCCAACAGACAACCAGACATGGGCGGGCACAGACAAAAGTGCATGTCGGAGAGCAGACGTGGCCGTCAGTAAATGTTATAACATCTTAATAAACGGTGGCGTGACCCGCACGGGTAATCCGCCAGATTAGGAGCCCATTTGCATCGTTTTTAATTTCTTTCCTTTCACCAAATGAAATAAGGGAATTAACTCACATTTGCTCTGTATTAAGTAGATAAGAGCAAAAGCTCTGTAGGTAATTCTTTGGTCTTTGCTGGCTTCCAGTAACTCAGCTGCATGTTAATGTAACTCCAGCCCACTGTCATACACATGCACTCTGCAATAGGGGTCCTATATGCTGGATCAGCAACAAGTCGGGTGTGTGTGTGTGTGTGTGTGTGTGTGTGCGTGTGTGTGTGTGTGTGTGCGTGTGTGTGTGTGTGTGTGCGTGCTCATAGTGTAGCTATTAGTTATGCTAAAACAACCAAGTCAGTTATCATATGTGAAGTAAATAGTTAAATATTAGCGACACTGTACTTTATAAATCATCTTTATACATTCAGCTTCATAACCTCCTTGATAATGGTAAGCACTGCCATTAGGCTCTTGCTTAATGTGCTTTTTGACACTCTTTCTCCTTAAATTTAAGCAGAGCTTTCAGTAGGATGGTGCTGACAGGGCTGCCCGTCTCCCGGGAGCCGCCGCCTGGGTGACAGCAGGAGCCCCAGTCACACACCCGCCCCAGAAACCGTCTCTCTCGCTCGATAGGCCGGTCTGCACCTCATCTGAGGAGACCCATCTTCTTAATGAAACACATGTAGCTCTGGACGCAGTTGAAAGTCATTAGAAGTGTGGGCGGAGACGCTAGACGAGGCCGTCCCCACCCCGGCTGCGGCCTCTAATGGCTTTCAGGCTGGAGCTGAAGCAGCTTATCCGGGCTGCCGGGTCACACAGAGTCCCCCTGGAGCAGTGACACTTCCTGTACCGGACTCAGAGACCATGTGCTGCGCTTATTGGCATAGATGGAGACCGTGGGCCCTTTCTGTCCATCATGAATATGATGTTTCTCATATGCGGCCCCCCTACCTGCAGCCAGTAGAGTTGTCCCCTTCCCCTTTGCCAGATGTTGTTGGCTCTAGCAGATGTGCTCCGCCCCCTTCCTCTCCACTTGGCATGCTTAATGCCGTGCACCGTGCCGCCTGGTCGCCATGCCCACTGGCCTCGGAGCCGGCCGGCTTGTTCACCGACAGCTGCTCCATTAGCCCCCCGCCTCAGGGTCCACGGGACCCCCAGTGCTGGACCGGGCTGAGTCGGACTTTCCCCCACAGGTATGTCCTTCACTGCTGGATGCTTCCAGGCAAATGTTTTAAACACACTCCAGGTGCCGAGCACTGAGGCTGCCTCATCAGGATAACACAGGATAATATTCTCTCTCTCTGCCTTATTCCTGCTCTGCTTGATTATTATGGAATCTCTCGTAGTCCATCTGGTGAGACAGTTAAGCTCCATTGGTGTGTATTTTGAACAGAACTAATTATGGAATTCTAAAAGAGAAAAGATCAGAAGCGACGGCTGCACATGTATTGAAGGCAGTGCTGGTGGAAGCTCACTCCTCTGCATGCTTCCCCACTGATGATGGTGTGAGGGGGATGGAATAAGGGGTGAAGATTGCCAGAGGGTGGGGGTGACGCTGGCGGATGAAGTCAGCAGCCCGTCGGAAGAGGTCGCCTGATGGGTTAAGAGACACCGGTTGAAAGGATGGGTAATTTTTAGGGAACAGAGAAAAGGTTTGAATGCACAAAATCAATATAGATGCACAACACTCAGGATAGATGATTTGCTGTAATGCACAGACACAGGAAATATGGGTCAATGATACGCATCGCTTTGTAAATTCCTGTCTTGAGGTTGTGTACTGATATGAATTTGGCGTGAGAGAGTGGGAGCAAATTGGGCTGTGCTGCTCTGAGACGCGCTAATGGACAGGGGGGGGGGGCTGTGTCATCAAAACATGGCAGGAGTGACAAGTCTGTGCCGGGAGCCCGTCCGGGCGCCACCTTCACCTCCAATAATGGCTTCCTTTCATCCCCCCCCCTCCGCCCCCCATGGCTCCCACAGGCCTCCTAACAGAGATTATCACACACTGCTTTGATCCTGTTAGCTTACATCCACCCCAATGTGACCGGAAGAGATTTGTGGGGTCGGGTCAGGTTCTAATAGCTAAGTCTGAAAGAGGACGGAAGAATAATGGGGCCCCTAGGAGCCAGAGGCGTGGTGCTCGGCGGTCCCAGCACCCGGGGTGCATGTCCGCCACATCGGCGTGTAAATATCTCTCCTGTTAAGCGTGTGCTGAGGGCGCGCTCAGCCCTAATCTCATTGTGTGCTCTGTAGCGCCACTGTCCTCTTAGTGCCGAGTAGAAACGCCCGCAAATCAGACACGATGCGCTGGGCCAGGCTCCCTCCCCGACGTAATCGACAGCCTGAAGATAGGCAGCTGGAAGCAGGCGACGGCGTTCTGTAATTCCCCACGACGCCGGCAGAGCCTGTGTGCTAGCTGGCGCCCTCTGCGCCTCACACAGGGACCTGACTGTTTCTTACAAGCCCCCTGTGCCGCCACCCTTTTGGATTTACTCTTTGGGCCCCCAAGCTGAACAGTTTTTTGCAGATGGTTGTGCACCCTGTTTCCTGACCTGCCGATTGAAGCTCTGCTCATTCTTGAGATTCTTGCACCTGCCCCTCCACTGAACGCGCTGACATTAATCTGCCCAAAGAGCAGCTCAGGCTAGATTTTCAGTTCCGAAAGTTTGCTCCAGTGCACGGCTTCAGGCAAAAGCGCGTGTCCTCCTCCAGAGGTGGGGCGGAACGGCAGCTAGCGGGCCGATTGATGAGGGAGCCGACCGATGGGCAAAAGGAGCAGGAGTAGAGAGAGTGGCCTTGATTTTGCTGTCTTGTGCCTGATTGGTTTCTGTCCAGACAGTCAGATCGCAGCGAGAGGAAAGTGTCTATGATACAGTATGAATATGCATACATTTTATTCAAAGATGTGCGATGACGTGTGAAAATCAGCTTCTTCGTCATGTGGGGGGGCATGCCTCAGTGAGGAAAATTAGAGAGCTAAGATGGAGACGTCATCCTGCGTCTGAAAATCTCTGTGCGCAACTGTCCTTGACAAATTCGGGGAGGAAGGTCTTCATCAACAAAACAGACATCCGGTGTCCCCGAGTGATGTGGCACGTGCCGCTGTCTGTGCGTGCATGTCTGTGACTGGATGCATTATTTTTTTTTGTATGTATGTAGTTTTTTGGGAAGGTCATTAGAGGGGGTAGATCTGTGACACGTCGCATCCCTTGAAGGGAAGTGTGAGGCGGGTTTATGGGGACATTGGCCGGCACCGTGAATGTCACTCATACACGCCTTTGACATGTATGAATACGTATGGACTTAGCAATGCGGCAGGAATTACTTCTGGTGGGGATAGGGGCTGAAATGCTTCTCATTGGGTGCTTCCATCTTGAGCTCCTTGATAGATGGTGGATCACTGGGTTCCTCTGAATCGCCACCAAGACAGGTCAATTTTTTCCTGAAGCAATTTTGCTAACCTGGAGCAAATGTGTCAAGCGTTACATGGCATTACTCAGAAATACTATTTTACTCCAGTCTGGTGCACACTGAGTGGGCCTAGCATTTGGCAGAGTTTACAAATTGAAAATGAATCCCAGTTTTAATGTATGGTGCAAGTCTCAAACAATATGAAATGTTAGTCATTTCCAGGCACATGCTTTTCTGATCGAGAAGCAACTGTGGCTGGTGAAGATGGTTTAGAAACACCTCACAGCGCATTCTTATGAGCAGTAAATGTTTAGGACCACGGGTTGCCTGCTGGATAAAAGTCAGGGATTTAAAGTCCCACTAGATATCCTTAGTGCCATGAAGCATCACACAACACAAACCGTCCAGCGGTAGAATTAGGTCATTGAAAACAGGAACTACACTCAAATAATTAAAGGAACACTTTTTAATTGGAGTATAGCATTGAGTCAATTTAACTTTTGGGATATTGATCTAGTCCATTAAGTAGCAGAGGGGGTTGTTAATCAGTTTCAGCTGCTTTGGTGTTAAAGAAGTTAACGGGTGCACTAGAGGGGCAACAATGAGACGACCCCCAAAACAGGAATGGTTTAACTGGTGAAGGCCACTGACATTTTTCCCTCCTCATCTTTTCTGACAGTTTTTTTTTCACTAGTTTTGCTTTTGGCTACAGTCAGTGTCCCTACTGGTAGCATGAGGTGATACCTGGACCCTGCAGAGGTTGCACAGTACGGTCCAACACGTCCAGGATGGTGCATCAATATGTGCCATTGCCAGAAGGTTTACTGTGTCTCCCAGCCCAGTCTCAATGCCATGGAGGACATTCCAGGAGATAGGCAGTTA
>JAABNY020000035.1:15819260-15830145 GCA_015164015.2 Brevimyrus niger
ACCCATCACACTAATGCTCTCTTACATTAACACCCGCAGCCAGCTCTCCCACACTAATGCTCTCTCACACTAACACACACAGCCACCTCTCACACACTAATGCTCTCTCACTCTAACACACACAGCCACCTCTCACACTAATGCTCTCTCACACTAACACACACAGCCAGCTCTCACACACTAATGCTCTCTCACATTAACCCACACAGCCACCTCTCACACTCTAACACACACGGCCACCTCTCACACACTAATCACTAATGCTCTCTTGCACTAACACACACACACACACACATAGAGCTCAGCGGGAGCATGCACACACACGAGGATGGACACGCGTATATGCACTGCGATAATCACAGAACAGCACATTCTGCATGGTACACTTGCTCTTGGTGCTTGGCTTTTAACTGTATCAGCGGGAATCTGATAAGGCATAAAAAATGCAGGTGGTGTCTATCATTACCCTGCAGAAAGCCGCAACCGCTGGGCCAGGCCAGGAAGGGTCGGCAACTAGGGGGAATGCGAGCCGAGCTGGTTCACACACACACACACACACACACACACACACACACACCTGTTTGTAATTATATCTTTGTGGGGGGGACTCTCCATTCATTTCTATGTGGAAAACTCTAATCCCAACATGACGACCTCAACCCCTACCCAATCCTAACCTTAACCATAAGTAACTAAATGAAATACATGGCTTTTGCCATTTTTAGTTTTTTGATTGCGTTCACAGATCTTTGTGAGGACCTGAAAAATGGTCCCCACAACATCAAATAACAGGTTTTTATCAAATTTTGAGGGACATTTCGTCCACACAATGTAATATAGTCATAATACACACACTCACTCACACACACAGATACACTCACACAGAGACACATCTCCATTCAGTTGTAGGCAAAGATACAGAGACTCACGCACACAGAAATGCATTTCTTTGCGAATCACACCCAGGGAGTCCTTGTTATCTTAGAGCCTGCTTTGTAGCAAGTATTGTATAAACAGTGTTCATTTAAGCCCTCGTTGCTAAAGCAGACTGCCTCTGTGTGTATTTACGGATGATTGTGCGCGTTCTCTGTGACATGGCAGGGATGTGTGGCTGTCAATGACCTCCTGTGTCTCTGTCACTGAGTTAATTACAGAAATATCAGCATGTTTCTGCAGGACTTAGATAGAGGAGCATTGAAGTCCTGCCTTTCTTTCATCTCCAAAACAAGCACACTTAAGCAATCTAACAGTGAAATATCATCTCTTGATCTTGCAAAAGCAGATTATATTTCTCGCGCTTGCGGGATCATTAGTGGAGTGTTGCATTTTTCTGTATTACTTGGAAGAGAGTAAAAAAAAAATCACATGCCATCTTTATATGCTATCTATTCTGTCTCTAGAATTTTTTTTAATTAAAGTCTGATTTTAACATGTTATAAAGACTGACAGGTAGTGTGATGGTATTTGTTGCCATTAACTTTCAATGATGTTGACCGATAGCATTCAGCTAACACGTATTATCTTGATTAACAGTGTAGATGCAGACTACCAGCACAGAGGCTCTGATTATATTGCGACAGTTCCCCATCTCAGTCCACAACACGCCCCCACGCGACTAAGGGCCTCTTATTAACATTTGCACCGAGTAACCAGTGATCCTCTCGACCAGCAGGTGACCCATCGCGCCCCATGGTGCAGAACTCCGCTGTCCTGCAACACTTTCAAACTTCTGGAGACCTCAGCTCAGCTTCAAACAGACTTTGAAGTGGGTGTGAGGGAGGAATATATATAATAAAAAATGAATGTTTTATGTGTGTGTGCGTATCTGTGTGTGTGTGTGTGTGTGGCAGGGTTCCAGTGTGGGGGGGTCTGAGCCCAGGGCTGGAAAGCGGCGTAAGCTTCTCTGCGGCTCAAGGCTTGTGTGACTTGGCTAATGGGATCAGTGCGAGCATTCAGGCACATGTGGGATGGCTTCCGCTTTTGCTTTGCAGGGTTTATTTCTCGCTTCAGATTTCAGATTATCCTCAGCGAAGTCCAGCGAAGAAGCCCACGCTGTTTAGGGACCAATCAGTGTGACTGACAGGCAGAGCTGAGCCCGGAATGCAATGTAGGGCTCTTTTCCAACAAGGGATGCTGAGAATTTGACCATTTGGCAGGTGTAATAAAAATAGTTTGTTTTTACACGATTAAGAAATGTAATTTAGTAGATCGACTGGTGTTTTGGAAATGTTGATACGGCAAGCAGCGAAGACGGACTGGGGTTTCAGGCGGACACGTTTCCCACAATGCCTTGTGCTCACTGATGAGCCAGACCGGTTTCCTGATTTCTCGCAATGCCCCTGGTGTCCACACGTCCGGCTCTAATTGCACGCGAATCCTCTCCTGGCCTTTTCTCTCTCCCTGCCCCCCCCCCACTGCGTGTCCCTGGGAGCCGCTGGCGTCGGTGGCCTTCTTCCGCGCTCCTTGCTGGCCTCTTCGCCTCCAGAACACGGCTTGCTACCCCACCGCCGGCGCTGTCCCTGCGGCCGCTAATTAATGCGAGCTGGCTGCCCGGACACTCTCTTCTATAGCAGATGTTTTTTTTTCCCTCCCTTTTTTTCTTCTTAATTCAGAGTCTTTGTGGCACTTAATAAAGTTAATAAATAACTGTCTGCAGATAGCCAAATGAAGCTATGGTGGATTTAGTGGCAATAAGCAGGCCTGGTTTGTACAGAGTGACTTCCCATGATGTGAGGTTATCCAAACAGCCCCCCGCCTCACCACATGCACTCAGACACACGGCCCTCTCTCTCTGTTTGCCTACTTTAATTTTCCCCTGTTCACGGCAGCTGCAGCAGTGGGGGCAGCGTTATTTATTTGTGCTCTACCCCTGGGACACGATGGCCTTAAGCTCCCTTATCTTGCTGCTGCACTGGGGGAAGAGCTCCTCTCGCTGGTTCGCTGGATCAGAACAGCTGTGGTGCATACGGTGCACTCGCACAAGCACGGACACACGGACACTCCAGCGGGCTTTCGGAGGCCACATTAGCAGCACTCCGTTTTGTTTGCCGCCGCCTCAATGGACCAGCAACCCAGGGAATGGCCATCTGTCTCCTTTGAGCCCCCTCTGCTCGTCCCTTGCCTCCTGGAAGGGATGTCCTGAGGTGGGGCAAGGTCAGGTGATAAACCCACTTTATCAATTCACCTGCAGCCTGTCATTATAGATTTGGCTTAGATGCCGATTTAGAACGTTACATGCTGCACTTTCCCAAGAAATGCCGCCAAACTGATGTACCAGTTAAATCCTTTTGTGGTTGTTTTATTCCTCGTTTCATCCCCAAGTAATGCCCCTAGTCCTCCATCCCTCTGCCCCTCTCTTTACGGGATGATGAACATGTCACCCGCTGCTGCTCCTCGTCGCGTCTTTGTGTCGTGTCGGTCGCACAGCTCTCCCAGCATGCTTTGAGTCAGCTGCGGCGGTGCTTTGTGGGCAGGACCGCCTCGCCTGCCAGGCATGAAGATGGCGGGGTGCACGTCCAGCCCCCCTGAGCCCTAACAGCGGTGCCATTGTTTCAGGGCCGAGGCTCCTATTTGACTTGCCCCGGATCGATCCCACTTAATGTCAGCCTCCTCGTTTGCGCCCGCCGGCCAGCCCTTCCTCATATAATTGTATTGATGGTGTTGATCGCTATCGACCGGCGCCTGACAGAGAGCAGCCCTGCGAAACCGAGCCTCTTTTATCCGCGCTGCCCCTAAATCAAATGACATCTCATTAGGGGAGATGGGCTCTCGTGGACAGAGGGGCCGGGCCACTCAGAGCGCCGGGAGTGTGCCTTTGAATGCACAGGCTGCTCTTCATTTGCTTCCAAAATGTCATTCTGGGAATTATTTAAGGCGCCGGACCGACGACTTTTACGTGGCGGAGAAGGTGGTGCGTTCCTGCCGGCTTGTTGCAGTGCCATTTCATTTCCATTGTCTCTGTGTCGGCTGTCTTTTCCTGCCCTGCTCCGTTCCCGGTCCCCCCTTCTGCCTAACCCTCCACACGAGTCCCCAGGAAGGTGAAGGAGCGGCACTGAGTGGCTAATGCTAATGTTAGCGCCAGCCTGGTCTCTGCACTCTCTCTGTCTCCCAGTGGCATCTCGCCAGCATCACTGTCCTCCACACCCCCCTTGCAGCCGGCTTTGTATCTGGCAGGTGTGCTGGGAGGAACCATCGGTGTGAAAGTATCAATATAAATCTAGATCGATGTGGGAAGCCAGCCCAGTGGTCAGATAACATGGGGGCAGGGATTCCAGGTAGCCCTCATATAGCCCAGTGATTGTTTTAATAAGGCCTGGTGGGGGGGGCAACACCAAGGGTCAATTTTGATGGCCACCCCTCCCCCTCCGCCCTTCCAAGCGCCAATATAGGCCGGCTAATCTGCAGATGAATCTCGGGATTAATAAGCGCTTTGTAATGCAGGGGCTCCGCCTGCCGCCCCCTCCCCGTGCCCCCGTCCCATAATGGGTGAGTAATAACGCTTGCGGCGGCGGCGGGCACTAACGCCGATAAGCGATGCGCGAGGGGAGGCCGGCCGCTGTGCGCTTGCCCGCCAGCCCCACCACCTTCATTAAGGCCCCTCAGCTTTAATATGGGCTCGGGCTCAGCCGCGGGCCCTGGTGCCCCCCCCAATATTACTGCTTGATAAAGCCTTATTGACTCAGCCAATGCTAGGGCCACGTATCAGCTGCCCCCCACATGTCAAACAGCTGAGAATTATTTATGAGATAAATAATAAATCTAATTTCTCAGCTGCTAAATAAATCTCTCTAATTTACCAATATTGTGCCCACATCGCCTTTGCCTCCGTCTGACTCCCCTCTGACGACCTCTGTCAGTTTCTAAACATTTATGTGCCTTTATCTGTTTTTTTTCTCCCGAGGCAGCGTGAAGCAGGAGCCTTTAATAATGGTAGTCTCATCCCATGCCTCCAGTAAGCCGTCTCCTGCCATCGCCATGCCGCACCCTGTAAATTCCTCCGTGACTCTTTGTGAATTGAGAGCACCGCTTACCGTGCGCGTTCTGGCACAGCGGTAATAAAGCTGAGCATCGGGGCGACGCTCATGCACAAGAGCAAACTTCCTGTCTTCCTGTGGCCCCATCATGTGTGAATTTGTGTTGAAGCAGGGGGCCTGAATCCATGGGTGGTGAAGCAGGCAGAGCTGCCTCTGTTTGAATCTTTAAGTTTTACGGCCTGATTTCAGTTCTGGAATTTTTAACACGACGCTGTAACACGGCCGCATGCATCAGCCCCGATGCTCACTCCTTCGGCCCTCATTCCCCACTCTTGTATCCCTACTTCTCAATCCCCGCTCTTCATTTTCCAGAGCTCATTCCCTGCTCCCTGCTCCTTGGTCCCTGGCTCTCACTCCCTGCCCCCTGGCCCTTGCTCCTCAGCCCTTACTGCCTATTCCACACTCCCTATTTCCTGCTCCCCAACCCTCACTCCTCACTTCCTGTACTCGCTCCATGGCCCTTACTCCCTATGCTCCAGTCCTCATTCCTTGCTCCCCACTCCCTGGCCACATTTCTCAGCCCTCATTCTCTGCTCTCCTCTCCTCACTCTCTGCTTCTTACTTAGTGCTCTCCAGCCCTAGTTATTCTGTCCTCACTCCCTGTTCCCTGCTCCCCAGCCCTGGATTCTCACTCCCTGACTCTTATTCCCTGGCCCTCGCTCCCTGCTCCTCACTTCCTGTTCCCCAATCCCCCACACTCACTCACCGTTCTCCCTGGCCCTCACTTCTCACTCCCTGTTTTCCACTCTCCCTCACTCACTCCCCACTCTCTGGCCCTCACTTCTCATGCCCCGCTCCTCACTCCCTGTTCCCCACTTCTTGACCCTCACTCCCTACTCCCCAGCCCTCACTTCTTGCTCCCCGCTCCTCAATCCCCAGCCTTCACTCCATTCTCCCCAGCCCACTCTTTCTGTTCCTCACTCTTTAAGCCCTACTTCCTGCTCCCTGGCCCTTGTTCTCAAAACCTCGCTGTGTGTTTCCCGATCATAACTCCCTGCTCCCCTGTCCTCACTTCCTTCTCCTCAGCCCTCGTTCCCTGCTTCTTGGTCCTTACACCCCTTTCCCTGAACCTCACACCCTGCTCCCTCTCCCCTTGATGAATGCCCTCTCTCTGACTCTTAATGTTACGTGAAATTAATTCATTGGTTGGTTGCACGCTTCGATTTGTTCTCCGGTAGGCTGCTGCGGTGCTTTTTTCACAGAGTCATCCTAGTTGAGGTGTTGGGTGTGTGTGTGTTTGGGGGGGTTTAATGATTATTCAGTTCCTACAGCTACACACCCTTATATGATTATAGGCAAAGTATGCTAATCGGTCGAATTTCAGAATGCAGAATGGGACCGGAGACCAGCTGGTCAGTCTTATGTATTTCTGATACCAAACCGGTCTGTTTCACGCATGCGTCACAAGTCATATGCTCAGTGGTGCAGGCAATAGCCTCACAGCCGCTTGCACTCGCAGCCACATGCTAACATGTCAGTAGCATGGAAGTTCTTCACTGTGAGTGAAGACGACACAAAACTTGCATTTGGTTATACATGGAAAGCCAAAGTAAACCGGGGGGGAGCCACCAGGAAATGCTGGTGAGACATCGGAGGTAAACTTTCAACTGATTATTAAACATGTACTGGAAAATCTTTAAATCATTTAATCATTAAAATTGCAAAGTTAGCTATGGTATTTTTCCTATGATAGAGTAAAAACGTTTTAGCAAAATTTTAAACCCCTATGCTATAATGCCCTTACAGTTTGAAGGTATGAAAAAACCTGACCTTAATCTAGCTAACTAACCATGTAAGAACTGTACAGGTATGTGCATAACATGCGATGTTGCTATTAATGATGTTCCCCTGCACCTATTATTATTTGGAAGAGTATGATACAATTCAGTTTTTTTTGGAAGTATGTAACCTATGGAGAGAAAAGAAGGTCAATGCCATGTTATCTGGGGAATTTTAACAAATTGGGAAATTATACCTAGTAACTGATTTTTCTTTATTATTTGTTGCATCTGTTCTTGTTTGGTAACATAAAAATTTGTCAGCTAGAGTTGGGTGTATAACAGCTCTTGTTCAATCAATTTGTATTTATACCTCTTTCCAGTCTCAGACCACTTTATTTGAAAACTGGTTTAAGTGGGAGAAGATCTCGTAACAGTGCATTTTGGGGGAAGTTGTAAAGCTTAACAATTTCTTTCATGACAAAAATAAAATTGGCAGGTTATTTTTGCATAAAAATTGAAAATTGGAATCGGCCAAAACTGCAATCAGTGCATCTCTACTTATAATTAAATGAAATTTGTTACCTTTCTGCACCTTAAAAATAAGAAAGATTAGATACTAATCTTAATTAGACTACATTTATCTTTCAGCTACTCAGTTGTTAGGAGTCTATGAAGTTTTAAATACCCAATGCAATCAAAAATCTGATTATAAATTGGCATGGCTTCCCTAAGGTCCAAAAATTAAAAACAGTTTTTCTTTCAGCTCACCTCAGGCTAATTATTGACTGGTACAGAAGGTAAGGTAGGGTGGGCAGGGTGGCAGAGGGCTCTTACAGGCAGCCTGGGTCAAACACAGCGAGAGCAATGGGCAGACTGACCCTGGGTCCTGTCCGTGTGTGACAGGAGGTTTCAGGTAACATCCTTGCATGAGGAGCCTCCCCACATGCAGCCTAATTTGAGGAAATAGCGGCATTTAATTGTCACGATCATCTCAGTAATCTTACAGCGCTGATTTAACTGGCTGCACACTAACACGCCACCTGCCTGCCCGCTTTCTCTGAAAACACAGCTCAGCTGCATGTCTGCTACGGCCTGCAGTAAAGGTGTCTCCATGGCATTTTCCATGCCACTGATGCTGTGTATGTGTAGGACCTCCTCGCCCCGGTCAACCTGCCTCTCTAATTCCTTCTGGCCGAGCTGCTTGGGACCTGGGACCATCACGTCTACTGTGTACTTACTGTGTCTGGCAGCTTTCCTCGGGGATAATTGAGTAGCAGACCCAAAGGGCACTCTGGCCTGGGTGAGGGGGGGGGGGGGGGCAGAGAGGAAATACTGAACAGTGAGCGTTTGGAGAAACAGCTGCAGTCAGATCCTAAAAACTTCCCCAGTCAAGTCTAAGAGGAATTCAACCTGAAGGGAGTTCAAGAGTAATGACAGGGTGCACAGGGTGAGAAGGGGTACTGAGGTTTTCACAGTGACCTGGGGGGATCAGCTGCTGCAAGGGTACTGAGGCCTTCACAGTGACCTGGGGGGATCAGCTGCTGCAGGGGTACTGAGGCCTTCACAGTGACCTGGGGGGATCAGCTGCTGCAGGCCCTTCTGCTCGTCACTCAAGTATTCAGTCTGATGGTGCTTTAAAAGTTTACAAGGGCGGGTCTAATTGTTTGAAAAAAATATATTATCTGGTTATTACATTCACTGTTTTTTTTAGATTTTGAATATATTAAATGTTGTGTTATCGTAAGCAGTTTTCCTAAATTGTTCAAGTAGCTTTGTAAAATTTAATTGGGGACATTAATGAACATGGTAATTTGTAGATGTTCACATGCTATTACAAAACTGAGAGAGTGGAACCTTCTACTTCATTGGCCTAGAGAAAGTGTTTTCAATTTGATAATGTTTCCCAGGATGCAACACACATTACTGAACGCTGTCTCTGCCGGAGTATAGGCAAAGTTATCCCCCCCCCTGCCATGCAGCAGTAGTTTATTTTCCAGCAAGTAGTGGTGAGAGTACAGTGTGAGGCTTCTTGCCATATTCTTGCCAAGCTGGCCTCTTTACAAGCATGGGGACTGAAACAAACCTGGACAATCAGCTGAACTGACTCTCAGAGTGCAGTGCAGATGGGGACACCTACAGATGGGTTCCTCATACCCACTCTGTTACAGGTATAGACCCACAAATATCCAGCAGCTCATGCAGAGGAGCCCATTTGCTACACAAGCCAGCTGAGGGGCTACAGACGGGCAAGGCACCTCCTAGTGGCCAGAGACGTGCGCTGTTATTCTCAGACTTGAGCGCCTTCGCTACACTAGGACATTCACATAGGGAGTCGGAGGTCCTGCACCTGCTGACATTTGGATGAACAAAAACTCCTGCCACAAGTAAAACAGTGTGAGCTGAGTAATACCCAGAATCCTCTGCTTCCACGGAAGTGCCCACTCCCTGCCCTGCCTTTCGTCTACAGTGCCACGACTGCAGCTCACTCCAAACTCACGTCCATGCTGGCAGTGTTGAGGATTATGAATCACACCGTGCTTTCTCATGAGGCACGGTAACTGATGTCATTTGTAATTGAGTGTGTAGTTGCACACTGTACTCCTGTGGTATTGACGGTGACATGCTGTAATGCGGCGGCAACTTGGAAACTGGCCCATTTCAAGCTTCGTGAAACCAGACTGAATGTGCTCCAAAGGCAACTTTATTCAAGGTCTGGACAACGAGAGTTTTTGTTTTTCATTGAGGAACATATCCTACGTCTGGTGGGGTGGAGGATGGGGCCAGCAATGTGCCCCTTCATTTGCCTGTTCCTAATTACAATAATTACAAGACAATATGCATCAGTCTGACTTCCATTTTGAGTCATACCCACAATCCACATCAGAAGCTGCCCCCCACCCCTGAAACCTCTTTCTGCACCCTTGTGTATTTGTCATTTGGCAAAGTGTTCTTTTTGTTTCAACTCCTCTCTGCTGATTGGTTGCCCATCTCCATGCCATCCAGTGGTTTTTCACCCAGAAGTGGGCTCAGAACGCTGTGTTGTCACGTGACATGGGAGTCTGTGTGTTATCAGTGTGCTGACACTTGACACTTGTCTTAACAGCTGGCCACATCCAGGCCGGGTCCTGGGAAACGCAGCACATACCTGCCTTACGGGCCAAAGCGCAGGTGTCCATCGGCTGCCCTGTCATTAGCCAATAATTACTCTGCCTCTCCACCTCCACATCCTGGACAGAATATACAGGTGACCTTCCAATTCCAGGAAAGCCTCCTGTCCAGTTTGCAGCTGCCGAATTCTGCGCTGACTCATCGTCTGTCCTTGTCTGACCGGACTGAGAAATGATGCCAGAGTTCGGAAGCCACACATACTACTGTAAAACCGCTACAGGTACAACTGCAACTATACAGCAACTACACCTGCAGTAGTGTATGTAATGCAGGCCTAAGCTAATGTAGGCCTGAAGCTCACAGTCACTGGGGAGTATAGGTCAAAGTCATCTTTGGGAATCGTGAAAACAGTGAAATTGAATATGCGAGGCCGTTAAATCCGCTGTTGTTTGGCAGTAAACGTGCTGTGTGAGTTAGGATCGGGTCATGTAGAGATCGAGCCTTATAACCTTCGTAATCCGCTCCTCTTTAGTGTGAGATTAAGCTTCCTTATAAACACTTTTGTTTCTTCTTGTAGATGTGCGCTGTCCCCTCTTCCCCACAGTGACGGTTTCCATCCCGCGTTGATGAGGCAGATTATTGTTTCCTAATGACTTTCTTCATCTCCCCGCGGCTCTGGCTGAGGCGGGCAGCTTCCCCCCCTGCAAAAACAAACGGATTTATGGATGCAGGCCAAGTCAGGGGGGTGCTCCAATCCCCAGGGGTTGTCATAAAGCTGCGCTCATGGCGTCTCCCACAGTCGTCATATCTGCAGCAGGAGCTGGAATGTGGGGGCAATAACATGCAGGACACGCTGATCATCAAAGTCAGTCCGTGTTCACGGTCCCTCCGCCCTCTGTCGATGGCGTGTCCGTGTTCACGGTCCCTCCGCCCTCTGTCGATGGCATGTCCGTGTTCACGGTCCCTCCGCCCTCTGTCGATGGCGTGTCCGTGTTCACGGTCCCTCCGCCCTCTGTCGATGGC
>JAABNY020000035.1:16003763-16016291 GCA_015164015.2 Brevimyrus niger
CCCCAAAGTACCCCAAGCATGACCTACTCTGACTGACCACCCCCAGTGACTCGTTTGGTCCACTTCTGTCTCAGCTGACATGTAAGAGTACATCGATGCAACGAGAGACATAGAACAAAAAAATAATGAACAGTGGACAGTGGCCTGTGTGCTGTGGGGGGGGCTGGGCTCTACCCCTGCAACTAGAAGGTCACAGGTTCAAATCCCAGGGTTGGCAGACTGGTGTCACCCCTGAGCCTGCCCCCCCCCCACCCCCAATTGTTCCAGGGACTGTCTAAAAAAATGTTTATGCTCAAGCGGCATAAACATATACAAATAAACAAATCGCAACGCTTATGCACACGTGATACCGATTTTTATATAGTGCTAATAAGATCCATGATGCTGGTCGGAGTATGAAATGCCTCCCAGGCACCTGCTGCTGACCACACACTCGCGCTTTCTGACCCAGAGAGGAGGCCAGGCGTCACTGACATGCCGGCTGGCTGGGATCAGGGCGCCCTGCTGCTACACTCCAGTGTCTCTGCTGATGCTGCTGAATCCCCCCCCCCCGCCGTCAGCCAGGTGCGGGGGCAGCGAGTGTGCGAGGTTAACGGCGTCCGCGCTTCTGACTGCACACGCACACGCTTAGCCACGCCACGCCAGCGCAGAGCTAGAACCCCGCGTGAACAATTAGAACGTCTGCTTTGGTGATCATGGTTACACAAAGCATATTAACACATACATCCACATTTGGCATATTGAATTCAGGGGTGTGGCGGGGGGGGCGGTGCTGGCTTACCGTAATACAAATTTTATTGGCAAATATTAGAATAGCTTTTTAAAATACTCTATACCGCGATGTAACATATAACGACAGTATGACGGTATTTCAAAATAGACACCACCCAGGCCTAGTGCTGGATGGGGATGGGGATGGGGGGGGGGGGTGTTTGGGTGCCGGCATCAAAAATTTACCAAAAGGGGGTAGAAGGGTTGTGGCGATAATGCTGCTGCTGAATGGAGGAATGACAGATTCCCGGGACGCCGTGCATCATTTGAGGGTGTCGGGAAGCTGCAGGAGCTACGCGGAGACCTGGGATCCCCCCCCCCCAGTGTCCAATGCGGGGGCTGCTGCTCTGCCTGTTTCTATAACCATTTCTTAATCCCTGCATGTCCTTTTTACATTTACCTTACTTTTACCCCTGAGAACAAACAAGGTTACAGCCCTGCACCATATTTCACACGCTAATGTCACAACTAAACTCCTTGCCTCTTAGGAACTAAAGTCCTTTATCCAAATAAGCGTCATGCATGTAATACCAAAGTGTCAAGCTGTATGAAAGGGATTCAAGAGAAAACACAATAGAACAATAGCCATGGAATCTCAATTCTGAAAACTTAAGTCGTTAAACCGTATGATTTGGGATGACATTTTTCTTTGTATTAACATAATTTCTATTAAAATCTGTTTCATTTCAGAACATCTCACTGCTGTCTTATAAGGCCTTTTTCATCAGTCTGCTGGTCCTGAATGGTTTAATTCTCTAAACCGTTCTGAACAGCACAGATAGGATGGACAGGCTTTCATTATGACATCACAACAAGAGAAGACAAAGTCAAAATTATGAGCTGAGGGCTGTTCCGCAATGAAATCGCAGGAGCCCGAAAGGTTTTTACCCCAGGTGGGAAAGGGTTTGCAGTGACTATCATGCTATCATGGCGGAACCCAGCTCAGAAAATACTTGATTAATCACTGTAATCTATGGAAAATGTTGCGCGTGGTTTAAACAGTACACAAACTGATAGTAGGAAGGGAACAAGACCGAATGGACAGCTTTTTTCCATGGGGCATGAAATGAACGTGATTGCTTTACCTCGTTCCTGTCTTACTACAGGTGTCATTCTGATAAAACAGAAAAGCACAGGTTCCAATTTCTACTACGGCTCTTTAATGCCAGGACTGACAGAAACATATTTTGGCAGTCAGACGTGTTTAAATGAGGCGGCTGCAGACACTGGTTTCAAGATCCAGCACTGGGGGGAACACCAATAGAAAAGAGACCTGCCACCACTCCCCACGCAGCCTAACACCCCCACATGCCCCCGCTAAGTGAGATTCCTCGTACAGCCTCTTGAAGTGGGTCCGATGTGAACAAATTATTACAAGGACCATGTCGTCAAGTGTGCACACAATCCCTACATGCAGAGGGCTTCTGCAAACCAAATAAGCGACATTTTCTCACATTTGGTAACAGGTTTTTTCCTGACACATCCTGTTTACCGGCTGCATATGCCAAAACGGAAATTTAAAACAGAGGACAGATAATAGAAAAAAATAAATAATAAAAAATAATTAATAAACACTGATTTCAAATACAGAAGATGTAGCATTTACACAAAAATCCAAAGCTTCCAAAAAAAATCCTAAATGTTGTAAATGTCTTTCCAAACAGTAGCGATTATGAGATTTACATAATTAAAATGTGCATGAGTAAGTAGTAACCATGTTCATACGATTCCCAGAGATGATTCCCTTGTGTTATTGTGCATGTTGCTGCTGCCATTCGCTGATATTTCTGTTTAATTTACAAACAGATTCAGATGACTGAAAAATTCCTTGAAATTATTTAGAAATGTAGACAGTGGAGTTGTATTATGTCTTTAAGTATTTTAAGTTATGATTACATATTTTAGTATCCAGTGTTTAAAATATCTATTTAATCTCTACAGGCTAATCTGGAATATCAAACTGTAATTACTCTACATTAGTTATCTGAAAACCATTTCCTTCTAAAAATATATTTCAAAGGAAAGAATGCACTTTCCAGATTTTTAGAAAGATAATTTCATGCTATTAATACTATAATATTATTATAACTATAAAGCTACTGTTACGCATTAAATGGTTATTTTTGAAGTTATCTGTGAAACACAATAGATGTCTTTAACTTCCTTATGAATATATTTGGAAGACGTCTCTAAACAAGGAACACAACATATTCAAATATGTATGCATCACAATGACTCCAAAGAAGCATCTAAATATCAAAATGTGTGAAATATCTCACTGTACACTGAGGGCAAACCTAAACCCTAACCACAGAAAGAAGACCAAGTCAAAGGCTGGGAGTTCACATTGGCAGGATCTCAGCCCAAAACCCTGGAGCTACAAGAATGGGCCAGTAACATCACATATGATGAATCAAGCACGTTGAAAGACCAGAGAAGCTGGAAATATACCAATGCAGACAGATGATGAAATTTAAAGGCGCACTCCCAGGTTACCTTGTCACTTAATTTCCATAGGTTACTGTCAAATCGTCATTCTCATAAACGTTCTTGTATAATCTTGTACTATTTTGTATAAACCCCATTGCGTTCTAATCCGTATGTGGAATTCGCAGTAACACACAGGGTTTCGTAGCATATTCTGCTGTGTACTATCGAAAATAAAAACCTAACTTCTAAATATATGGGAATTTATATCTTACGAACGAGTTAATCATGAATCTTCTGCTGCCCCCTAACGGCCGGAAGAAGCTCTTAAAACAGCACCGCACGACACACGAATCCGAAAGGATTCGTCGTTAATAACACGACATAATCAAGTTATAAGAATTCACTATTATCATGTCATAGACAGCCAAATACACTATGAATAGCAAAACAAGTAATTTTTAATACACTTACTTTGAAAATATCTACATAGCCGACTCATTTACACAGAATTATTTTTATACTGAATATGACGTTCAGTTTGGCGCAAAATAATGACACGTAAAATGTATAAATTACCGTGTGACTATAAACATTTGTCCATAAGATTGGTCGGCAACGCAGTACTAATTTCGCATAACGTGAGAGGGCTCTAGCTGTCATTTAAAAGAAAAGTACCGATCGCTCATTTCTGCCTCAAATTTGAACTGATTTTATTCCCCTGCTTAATCATTTCGTCCTTTCAGGGGGTGTCCCGGCTGTAATCGCATTGCAAAACACACGCAAGAATTTCCATCACTGCACTAGAAATACTTTCCCATCCTCCCCAAATCTGAAGAAGAAACTCCAGAAGCCGCCTAGCTTGTGGCTCCGTTTATTCTCGCATGCTTTTTTCATTAAGCCACGCAAGATAAAGAAACGGCTCGAAGATCTATGGCAGCACAGGGCATCGGGAGAGTGACCATGCCCCCCGCCGGCCACGTCGCCTCTACCTCGGTGTCAAAAACCGCTCAGAAATCGCTGGATCATACCAGTGAAACGTTGCCATTAGACAACAAGTGCTGGAGCAGACGTACAAATTATTCAGAGCATAAGCTGCATTAATTAAATAAGCCCGTATCTTCTTCCACAAAGAAGTGCTTAGAAAATGTTAAAAACGTATGAGGTGCTGTGCCAAAAAGCGGCCAATGACACGCATGTAGGCTACCAACGACTTAAGGTCCTCTACCTCTTCGGAGTGACTGGTAGAAATCAGCCCCACAGTTGATGTACGGATAAATGAATGGATGGATGGATGTATCTCCGCTGCCTTCATCCGTATCCTAGCTGGTGCTGATTTCTTCCAGTGTCTCGGTCCGCGAAAGTCGATTTCTGCAGACTTACGTACCGATAGCCGGATGATGTTGTATTCCCAGAGAAGAAAGTCAGCGAAAGCAGCAGGGGTTCTGCTAAATATATGTAGAAAAAAGTGACTCAACTCAAAATGTGCGTAATGTAAATGATCTAATCACCGTCTCATCTGCCTGTCTCCCCCCTTTCCTCTTACCGTGCCGCTTTGAGTAAGGAAAATGGCAAATGTGTTATAGCGCAGGCAGCGATTTTCTTCATTCACTCAAAACAAGTTACCCCCCCTCCTTCCTTCCTTCCTTCCTCCCGATGACAGACCGACGACAGTCACTTCTGAAAAGACAGCGCGCGACCGGGACGGTCCCCGACGCCACTGGCGTCCCGAAGCTGCGCTGGAATTTCAGGACAGGAAAGTCCTCGCTGACACCTAATGCGACGCGACAGGAGGTAAATATAACACATTTCTTAGAAATAAACACATAGATTGTACCGTCGTATTCTCAGAATAGTTTTCTAACAGGCTGCCTCTTTCACCTGAGTAATCTTCGATTTGAGAATAAATACGAATTGAGTTTGGGCGATGTAAAGTTTGACCTTGTATTGGTTATAGCAAAACACTACGCACGGTATGCACTGCATGACTGTGTATGTGATAAATTAAACTTCTGACTTTGACATTGCATATTGTCATAGTATATTTCGGTCGTTTTGCTTTGGTGATTACGCAAGAACAACGTGTGGGTAGAGAGAGTAGCAGCCCCCCTGATCTCATTTAGCCACCTTTGTTGCCAAAGTTAATAAGGAATATCAGGTGTTTAATTTTGTCTTAAATATTTCACTTTCTTTGGTTAAGCAGCTCAGTGAGTCTTTGCCTGTGTTCAGAAGGTCACGGGGTCAAATCCTGTAATCATATCAGCTTTGGACCCTTGAGTGAGCCTCTTAACCCAAATTAATGTAGGGGTTCTGGATGCTGGAGGATAATGTGTTCTGACCCCAAACTTTCTGTCACCTGTACAATATATACAGTGTATATATACAGTATAACATATGTGTCTATGGTCTGTCCTGGAGAGCATGATGGGAAATATCATAAGCACCTGATTTCCCCATGGCTATAAAGCGTCTCTACTCCGTCATACTCTGTAATAACTTTTCTCTTTCAGTGAGGAGAACCAAAAAACATGTTTCTATCTTCCCAATACTTCATGCTAGTATGATTTGGTCTTTCTGTGAACTGACAATTTGGCTCCCCCTTTCGCTGGGGCATTGTCAAGTATCTTGTAATGTCTTGTAATGTCTTTGTAGTTTTTGCCCAGCTGTAGGGCTTTCGGGTGAATGCTGGTACAGTATGTTTTAACCTGTCGACATGAACATTGGTGTACAACTCAGGACACAGTTGAATGTCTAAGCCTTGTAAAGGAGCTCAATGTGATGTCTGTGTCAGTGTCTCTGAAACCAGTCTTCAAGGACCTCCCCCCCCCATCCCCCCACGGTTTACGTGTTCGCTCCCTTCCAACTCTCAGGGAATTGGGAGACAGCAAAAACATGGACTGGCAGGTGCAGGGGGGGGGGGGTGCAGCAGAGGCTAATGGGCAAATGTTAATGTCTTAGCATGTTGCTCTGCACTGAGGAGACGTAGCTGAACATGAGCCCATAATAATGTTGTAATTTCATTTGATCTTAATTTCTGATCTATCACTACTGTGATTTTTGTCGATCTTTGCCACTGATTTAAAAATATCCAACATATCTCTCTAGGCTTTATCTTCTCCCAAATCTTTCTCTTTTTACTCTCTTTTTGAGCCCCTCATCTCTCCCGCTGTGTCAGTGTTCCTCCTCCAGCCGTCCTGCTTTGTGCTTAATGTTCTCCATTTTCCGTTCCCTCTTGGGATTTGCAATTGGAAGGTGCACCTTTTGGATCCTGCAGTGAAGCAGACCTGCCTCTCTCTCTCTCTCTCTCTCTCTCTCTCTCTCTGCCCCCGCCCCTCCATCTGCCCTGACTGAAAGCTTGCCCTTCCCGCTCGCTGGCTGTGCCCCCCGCATGTTCCTGCTTTACGTCTCCTTGCTCCCCCCGCACCGTGGCCGCTGCCTGTGCACATGCTCAGATCCAGCCCCGATCAAACCTTCTCTCAAGCTGTTAATACTCAACTCTCTCTGTCTTCTTGTTTTGCAGTTCAGTCCTTCACCTTCACCCCTGCAGGTACTGTCCATTTGTCCTGTCTCCTCAATCAGTAACACACCCTGTTCACAGATGTCATTACCCACAGTAATGTCGTTTTTTCACATCTGATGATGTTTTAATTGATGTCATTGGGGACAGAGAGAAGAGACTGGTATGGATGCTGTAAATTCCTGTAAAAAAATTAATTTAAAATCCTTCCATAGTATTATTTAAAAATATACACCCTTAAAACAGTCAGTATACTGTTTTTTTAATTCAAATCCAGTAATAATGACCCAAAGATCCAAGGACTGCAAGGAGCATGGCTCCCTTAGTTGTCCTGTGCTGTGCCTGTATGTCTCTGTTCCCCTGTACCGCCCACATACACTGTCCTTGTCCCCTCTGCCTCTGAGACCTTCTGTAATCTGCTAGTGTGCTTCACTTCTGTCTTTCTTAGGTGTTCTCTCAGTCCCGCCCCTGGCACCTTGTCAATAGCTCCAGTCTTATTCTTATTCTGGACACCAATCCCTCTAGAATTCTCCAGGTCTCTAGTTGCTTTTTCATGATCCAGGGGTTATTGGCGCTGTTTTTTCTTCTGGGGTTATAATTTTTTATGGCTGCTCTTGTATATCTGTTCTCTTTGTGGCTTTATTGGGTGATTTTTTTTTCCTCCGGGTGACCTTTGGTATTTTTTTCTAGAGACGTTGATGCTCAGAGGTTTCGTAAGGATCCTTTGACTGCTCCTATCGTCAGTCTGCATGAGGCAAAGGGAAAGGAAGCTGGCCGGACCTGTTCCCTGACCCTGCGCTTTGTGGCCTCTTAGCTTGCCGAAGGCTTTTATTTCTCATCTGCTCTGTTGTTTAAAGGAGATGCTTTCAGATCTGTGATTATAAACAAAGTTTCTTAGATCAGCCAGTCCAAACACACCGTCCTCTCCCGTGATCTCTCGCTTGTGGTATTAGATGCTGGCTGTGAAATTGCGTTTAATCACACAGTAAACACATTTCACCAGATTGTTTCAATTTTCTGCCATATTGGCCGCTTCACTCAGTGCCTAACCCTCTCCCACACACTTCTCCTTGGTGCCTGTGCCAGTTTATTTAGATGTATGGGCAGAGTGGGAGCCCAGGGGGGCTGTCGAGTCTGCGCGTTCGCTCCGTGTTTCTGGGGATTCGTTTAGGAGCCCTTTGGTCCTCCCACGCACCAAACATAGACTCTTTATACTAATTACAGACTGAATGTTCCTTGTATTTCATGTCTCTGAGGGTGCATGTGTGCTTAGGGGTCTATGGCAATGGATGGCTGTCCTCTCTATGCAGTACCTAGGGTTACCCTCCCTATGTTAGACTCTGGATCACTATGACCTGATTGAAGAAGTGATCACTTAATTAAATATACCTACTTAATACTGACTAGGATCCCCTTTTCTCTAAAGATTAGTCTGAATGGTGCTGGAAGTTTTCGTACTTGTCAGTTTCTGTAAAATCGGTCACATTAGCAAGTTTTTCACATTCAGAACTGTCACTGACTAAACGTTTTTTTATCATTCTCTGTGAACTCCTGACACTCTACTATGTGGAAAAACCCTGGATTGTGAGATGCGGGAACCACAAACATCCGTACCATCATCAAAATCATACCGCTGATCTTCAGTCTTATAGGCGACCCTCTGGATGCTGGCTACATGCTTAGCGTCTTGCATTGTAGCCTGGTGTTTGCTCATGGGAGACAGCATTGGCATTTACCAGCAGGCCTAACTGATAAAGTGGACGCTTTTTGCCCATGGGCATCTCTGGTGATGAAGTTTATGGGCGTAACCTTCCTGTCACACTCATCTAGGACTGTGTTGGTGTTTTTACGGTCGAAATGAGGCGCTACCCTGGGCATGAAGATGAGGTTGTGGGTGAGAATTTCATATAGGTGCCCTCTGGCCTAGTGGCATATGTCTTGTATGGGATTTAATCTGTGCTGTAGGACTTTGTGGGAGGGGGCGTGGTGGAGTGGAGGGCCGAGAGACGGATGAGGTGTGCAGGAAATGCCGCGCAGTTCGCTCTTAAAGCTTTCGTTGCACGGGTTTGCGCATTCTGGCGGGTGGGGGGTGCGTAAATCACAGGCAGCACTGGCATTCAGGCAGCTGGGAAGATTTGATGGAATTTTTATACCATGATTACAGCCCCCACCCCCCTGTTAATGCTTATTAAGGGGGATTAATCCATGCTCATTTTGGAGAAAGTGTTTATCGGAAGGAGAGCGGAGCCGCTGGGCGCCTGCCTGCCAACATTAAAGCGGGAAATGTGTCAGCCTGCAGATAGGAACATCAGAGGGTGATGTCACACAGGAGCAGCGGCACATGGCTGTGTGTGTGTGTGTGTGGGGGGGGGGGGGGGGGGGGGGGCCGAAGAATAAAGGGAGCGGCCTGTGTTTGGGGAAAATGTCACCTGTGTCCTGTGGAGGGCTTCTGCCTCGCTGGGGTGTATATAAGCCCCTCAGCACGTCAGGCTGCCAGAGACGGGCTTGCTGGGCTGTGCTCCCCCTTCCTCACTGCTGTACTGGGGGGGCGATCTTCCAGCCATTCCCAAAAATGCTACTTTGACGTATCTCTTGGGGTTTGGCTGATAGAAAACAAAAAAACCAAGATAGAGGTTTGATGTTAGTGCACCAGCCCCCCCCCCCACAGACACACCTGTGCCAGACTGGGGCCCGCCACCCTCCCCCCGACCCCCAAAGCTCCATCCTGTGACACTGCCACTCTCTCTTTCTTCTCTCTGCACTCAGCCTCACTCTGTTGCCACACCATTGTTCTGTCTTCTCTGTAACAGCCGCAGCCTGTATCCTGACAAATTAACAGTGTGATTAAACAGAAGGAGGAAAGGGAATGTGTGGAATCCTTCCTTTAATCTCCATCTGCGACCCAAACGGGAATGTTGCTCTGGCATTTTCTCATGGGAGGGGCACATTTCCCGGGGTGTGGGTCTGCTTACTACTTCAGGACCCTGCCAAGGACTTCCCCCGATTTGGCTCTGATATCTGTTTCGGGTGGAGATGCAGCGGGGAGAGAAGCCATACCCACCAGTGAGCAGGGGGCAGCTGTCTGTTCAGATCCCTCTGTCGCCATACTGCCGGCCTTACGCTTGGGCACAGCCCCATAAGAGTGACATAGCTGCTTCCATTAACGCCCTCATCACGATGCCGTGTTTGCAGTGCCCACTGCAGTAACAGCTCGTATGAATGGGGGCAGTCAGAGGTGACTCTGTCCTTACCTGCCATCTCCCCTCTCTCTCCCCGCTCTCTGGGTCCTGCTGCCCTCCCCTCCCTGCCCCCAGTGACGTTCCAGCGTGTGGACGGCGGCTTGATGAGCAATGGGAGGTGAGAGCACGGGGTCCGCTGTGGGGGGGGGGGAGTGGGGGTGGATGTCTACCGCAGGTGATTTGGGAGCGTCCCTGCAGCCCCCTTATTCCGTACCTGCAGCATATAACGTAAATATACATGTAAATATCATTCTTAAACCATTTGTTACATAAAAATCGCACGTTAAGTGAAAGAGAGAGAAAATTAAGCTCTCTTTGCTTTCCGTGCCATAATTTAAAAGCTGGTTCCAGGGATGAGACATGTCTCCACCTTCACACAGCGCTGGATGGTAATGCACCACTGCACTGGCCTGGGTGTCGGTCGTCGCCGACATGGACGGTCATGGTGTTGCTCGGTGAACAACGAGAGTCACAGGTGTACATTCAGGCGACTCACACACCTGAATGAATCACTACAGATTTTAACATCCGAAAGGATTTTATTAGAGGCTAAATTGGCTTCTACTGACAAAAGCTATTGTAATAGTTTATTTCAAGGAGGCTTCCAGTGTCTGAATCCATCTGTGCAGCATGTACTGTATCTTGTTGCATATTTATACGTGTACCGTGCACATAAACATGCCGACAAGCATATACCCAAAACATGCACACATTCATGCATTAATAGATGAAGTCATAAATCTCCCTGAAAGAATTAGCAGAAACAATTTAAGCCAAGAGGGGTTTTATTTTATCATTTATCTTCCGCCGCTGCTGCAAAGAATTCTGGGGCCCCCAGAGTGATGAATTTCCCTGTCACCTCACTTGGGCGGCTGGAATCAGAGCATGTGTAATGATGTAAAAATAATTACCCAGGGGAGCTGTGCGCAGGAAACCCCCCCCCCCCCAGCGCGGCCCCTTCCTCTCCTCCCCGTCTGGGGTGCCCGCTGATTTGAATGACACCAGTTACAGACTCGATAAGGGTATTCAGCAGAGACCCCTGGGACCCCGGCTCCTCTGTCTCTCCTCCTCTTTCCCTTATCACACCTGAATAGGCAGGTCCAGCTCCGCTCTCACACACTTGCCCTGGGACTCAAAATTAATTAGGACCCCTTCAGTCACACATACGGACACACGTGTGCTCATGCACACTCACGTGCGGAGGGACACACTTCAGTAAACACATATATATACTCGCCGCCTCCCCGGAAATTGCATAGTAGTAAATGTGGTTATATATACACTCGCCTGTGTGCCCACGTGTGAATCTGTATGTGTTCTGGTCGTGCCGGAGTGGGGTTTCGTGTTTCCAGTGAGTGCACGGAAAAATGAGCCAGACCGATTGCCGTTCTGTTGTCTTGTTTCCGCTTCGCTCGAGTCCTGCAATTTTCCAGCTAAACGGGCAGAGCGGGTGGGGTTGGGGGGGCCGCGGAGTCCCCGGGGGGCGACTGCATCTTCAGCCCCCATGCCTCTCCCCCCCAGAGGGGATGTGAAGGAGCTCCAGCAGCAGACGGTCTCACCTTTGCAGAGTCATCCAGGCCATATGTTCCCGGTTTTTATACCCGGTCCCAGCAAGTAGTAGAGGGGAAGGCGTCCATTTGTTATGTGGGATGTTTATTGCATTAATTAGACAATAGCAAATGAAGCCACGTCTATTCCTGCCTTCTTATTGGCTGTTGCCAAATTGCCCTGACGGAACAATTACACTTAATCGATCACAGAATAAATGATTCATGGAAGATGAAGAGGCTGCAGATTGGTAAGCTTGGATCCATCAACTTTTGCTGCTCGGCTGAAATTGATAGAAGCTGATAACTTGCAGTGCCTCCTCATCCCTTGTTCTTTGTCAATATGGAGATTGTAATTAGGAGGTAGTAATAACTTCCTATCTTTCCCGCAATCGATACCTGAGCAGGAGCAGATTAGGTCCTAATGAGAGATGGTGGACAAGGCCGTCCAGTCAGTGAATCGCTCCGTTACTGTCGCCATGGAGGCTCCACTGACTCGATTCCGGAAGCCGGAGTGACAGGAGGCTAGAAAATGAATATCCGTGTTGCGACATTTACTTAAACGACTCTTAATGAGGGGGTCCCATTCCACAGTCAGTGCATTGGACCATAAAGGTCTGATTTATGAACTGGTTTCCCTGGTAATATCACTCCGTCGCCTCGTTTGTTGTTTCTCTTGCTTAATTCATAATGGGCCGTATTTCAAATATTGACTCACAGTGCGTCTTTAACGCAGTGGTGGGGTGCGTAGACGTTTACGCACACGCGGTCGTGCCTGGCCCTAACCCCGAGCGACGCCCTGCCGCACCTTTGCTTCCCAAACCGCGACGCCCATTTAGCAGAAACACCCAGCAGCAGTTAGTCTCCTTCTCACTTCCTCTCCAGTGATAAACACGAGGACGGGGCCCCCGCTCGCCCTGTCAGCAGCCTCGTCACGCTGCCTCACTCATCATCATCCCGCCGTTTTTTGGTGGAGGGTGGGGGGGGGTCCTGTCAGATCGTGTATCCCACTCCTGCTCCTCATCTC
>JAABNY020000035.1:16066079-16077987 GCA_015164015.2 Brevimyrus niger
ACAAGTTGATTGGGGACTGAATCTAACAGACGTGGTAGGTTTTGTACTAAACTTGTAAGAAACAGAGGTAGAATAGTAATAATAATTAAAGTAATAATTACAGACAACTCAGTACATTAGGTTCAGCAAGGCCTGCTTGACAAATAATTTATTGTTCCCTGGAAATAGTCATTTCCTCCTCCTCCGTGTTGAACATGAAGAATTTAGCATAGTCAGGCCTTGATGGAGGCCTACTTCCATATCCTTTGTCTGGATACATTACAAACATCTCTTTCTTATCTTTGAATATCACCTATAGAAATACAATGATGAATTTCCCAGAATAAAAAAACAACATTTTTAAAGTATTAATTATAATTGATAGGATTATATCGATAGGGCTGTATGACACGGAAAAGCCAGCAATGTTTGCTCTGTGTATCTGGAGGAAGCCAGTAAAGCTTTTCTAGTCTTACAGCTGATTTGTCAGACAGGAGTTACAGGCGACGAGGAAGGGATTTCTGCAATAGGCGTGAAGAAAGGAGGAAGATATGGGAATATAAGGGGATGTCCGAAACCGGAAGACTAACATCTCAGTAGGGACAGGAGACACTTCGGAACTACATCAGGACCTGAACGGCCACAAAATTTTTTTGTGCAGCACATGGGGATTGGAATCGATATTCACATCACCGGCAGACTTAGGACGAGATGTGAGGCTGCAGGCGTGAGAGCGACATGAGATCCAGCTGATGTGTGAGCCTATGGCAGTGGGCCGCATCTCCTGTCAGATCTCCACCTGTATTTATCACCAGGCCCATGCTTACTGGTAACCCAGTTAGTGAGATCCACCTGGCCGTAATTGGACTAATTGCCTTGTTAAGGTATTTAGTGCCAGCTGGGCGGGTTGGGGGAGACCTGGGGAAGTGTGGAAGAAGGGATGAGTGTGTGTGTGTGTGTGTGTGTGTGGGGGGGGTTAGCCATGCTTCAGGTTATGGGAGCTTTCGGGTCATTTTTCTTAACTTTCAGTTTGCTCTTATTAAAAGGCAAACTGCTGATCCAGGAACAGCTTTGTTTGGCGACGAGTGGGAGGGGGCAATAAACTAAAGCCTGTATGCTCCTGGAAATACAAAAATGCAGAGGAGGGGGCTCACACAGAGCAATTAATTACCTGACGACATATTTATATGACTGCAAGGCCCTCGATTGTTTGGTGTGTCATTCAGGGAACAGACCTGGGCCTTTTGGAGATACATGAGCGATCGTTACGCTCCGCGGCCATGAATGCAGCTCTGTGTTTTGGGCTGCCTGGTGAAAAATGAGACGGTCGCCCAGGAAATGTCTTCTTTCTCTGCTGTGCTGGGGTCTAATTGCATAGGGACCGGTGAAGGAGGAGAGGCAGTCGATCAAGGCGTCCTCAGGGGTCCTCAGCTCCGGCACTGCGGGGCCCCGGTTCTGGAAGGCTCCGGTTCTGTAGGGTTACAGTCCTGTGAGACCCCCGTTCTACAGGGCCATGGTTGTGAGGGGTTCAGGTTCCGCAGGGCCCCCTTGTCCTGTAGGGCTACCCACAGTTCTGTTTGAGTCATTGGATGCGATCACACTGCTTTGGACCTCTAATCCAATCGAAGCTACATGCTGCTTTAATTAAGGAGGCGCAAATCATGGGACAATGAGGCAGGATACTGTCTGCACCAGCTGGACCATAGACTACCCTGTGAGGAAAATAATGGGATACAGACCATCATACCGTCATAGTATCTGGCAGAAGATGAGGGTTCATTCTAGTTGGCGTCAAATTTTCATACAGCCCAACAATCTGTTAAACGTAAAGCAGCTTCTCAGCTTGCTTGTTGATAATTTGAAGGAAATATTTAGCTTTGCCACCTGCAGTTCCTGTTTCATAGCCCTCGCTGTCTCTGCCCACTTCAGTCCCGGCAGGAGGGCACACACCTCATACCTATATACCTTAATGAAGACAGATCAATGCCCGTATCTACAAAAATCCCCCTTGCCTGCATTTCATCAAGCTGGTGATGCTGGTGTGTGTGTGGAGAACATGCCCCCCCCCCCCTCAGAGGGCAGAAGGCACTAGTCACGGACCAAGGCATGGAAAGGGCAAAGAATTTGTCACCTTCTGCTGCAGGAGGGCACAGAAGGGGGGGCCATCATTAATCTCCTGACATTTCAATACTGTATTAACCTTTCTTGTGGGAAATCTCAGCTCTCATTAGTCTTTCTGAGGGATAGGAAATAATAATCAATACAACAAGCTCTCAACAGGCTTGAGAAATATAGTGCTCTCCAGTGGTGAACACCTCGTAACGCAGAGCTGACACGCAGCTTAGTCTCCTCGGATCATTTTTATCTGGGCTGGACACTTGGCCCTCAGCCAGACATTACAGAGCCTCCGGGCTGATGCGGAGAAAAACAACGTAGCATTAACATTCAAAAGTTATAAGAGCTGCGAACGAGAAGGAAGATGCTATAGAAATGCCACAAGGAGTAGTGCGGTAAAAAACAAAGAAAGGTTGCATGTCAGAGCAGCTGTGAAGCACCATGTGATATAAGGTGATGAGCTGGCTCCAGCAGGGGGCGTCGCTCTGTGTCTACACTGCAGGTCTGACTAGATGGCGTATGGAGGCGGCTATGCTGGGAGTTGAAGGCTTCCACCCTCACGGCTGCAGAAACTCCCTCCTGTCCAAACACCAGCGGCCCTTGGGCTGGTGGCCTGTGAGGAAGCCTGTCTGCCCCTATTACGCACTGGCAGCCCCCAGGGATGGCCTCGCTCGTGCTGCTTACGCCGGTAATTGCTCCGTGTGAAAGTCTCATTCTTAGCTGTTATTCTAGCAACATGGGGCTTTCTGTGGTGACACTGCACCTGGGAAGCCTTTTCTTAAATGTCTGGCCCTTTTCTTCAGTAAAGAGACACGTTCTGTACCGAGAAATACACAGGCAGAATGGAAATGCATATGGATAAACCGTTCTGGGTAAATGAATTTATAGACAGGTGACGTTACCTCTGGGAAAATTATTGACCCAGTGATTAATATCGATTACATATGACTTCTGCCAGAGAAAACATGATGCGACTACTGCATGGTTATAATAGTCTATAGAACAAATGACAATATATTTATAAAGTGTGTATTAGAGTATTAAGTGTAACTCCAGTAAACACTCCTTAGTTAAATGCAGAAGAAACTGAAATGTGAATCTCCTGACAAATTAAATGAGTTGAAGTGTTTCGTAATATTGGTAAGGACATTTTTAAGAAGGATAAAAAGTGCAGGTATGACTGGTGGAGTTTGGGAGAGCGTCGGTTTGCTGACGGAGTTGGAGGGGGGGTAAGCAGACAAGGGGATTCTGCAGATGTGCTGGGACAGCGAGATCCCCACAGGTTAACTATGGACACAGCATAGGCACTAAATAAGAGCCCTTAAAGTGACGGCAGCGCCGTGACAAATGGACATGCCATTAATGGAGATTACTCTCGTGTTATTAAAATGCTGGGCTTTGGTCTCTCTCCAGATCCAGGGTTCTGACAGAATATTGAAGAGGTTCTAATGTCATTCTTGCAGGAGCTCATAACAACAAATTTGGACTGACTATTGTTGCTTTACTTTCCTTGTGAAAGTTATTAAAAATAAATCAAAAGTCAGCAAGAAGAGCTGACTACTAAAATCTGCTCTAGAGGTCAACTTCCTTTCCAACACACTCAGTTACTTGAAAGTTGACACTAACAGACAGAACAACTCTTTCAAGCAGCGGACTATTGCATACACCAGACTGCATTTTCAAAAGTGTTCAATCGATATGCAGTAAGTGCTACAGTATGGCAGTTATTGTCATTAAGACTGTTACCTTGCTGAATATTCCAATAGAAAACTAAGACTAACACTACTGATCAGAAAACCACTGAGAAAACTCAGCTTCATAAAGCCTGAAATTTATTCAATTCGAAAATTAAATTTTTTTAGAAAATTATAAAAGCAAATTACAGGTGAATTTATTATAATCACAGATTGTCCATTCCATATCGTCTGTGTATATGTATTGCCTAGCCTTTCGGATGCACACACAGGTAGCTCACTTGTACACTTGCATTCCTTATTATATATTGTTTTTTTTTTCACTCTGGACAAATTGGGACTGCTGTCTGGATGCAGGTGCCACTGTGGGGGAGGGGCAGCCTCTATCCCTGCAGCAGGATGTCAGTGACAGTATGGCGATACCCCAGCGGTCCTGTGCACCTGTAATGGTCTCCGTGGAGACCATCTTCTAGACGGTGTCCGCCGACGTGTGGTCTTCCCAGACGGCACACAGCTGCCTGGCTAATTATCTCACAGCTCCAGAAAAGGCTAATCAAGCAGTTTTAAAAAATGGATCGCGTGCATTTCCCACAAAGGCAAATTAGCTGGCAGCCGCCGGACCGACCCGCGAGCCATTTTTGATCATTTATTACCATGGGCACTGGGTGGAGACAGAAATACACACGCAGAACCTAATTATTCCGTAGCTGGATGATGGCTCCTCCATCCGGCAGCGCTTTCCCACCCTGGGGAGTGTGAGGGTGGCCTGCGAGGCAGTGAGAGCAGGCGGGGAATGGCATGCGGAGGGGTGCGGCCTGACCGGCAAGTGAGCCCTTGTTGGTGATGAAACGTGGGATGGGGTCAGTCCCTGTCACACACCCCGCCCCGCCGCATCCCCCAGCCCTAGCGATAACCCGGCTGGCCCTCCCATCTGCTTACCTTCCTTAATCACCTGCACCTCCTTGCCACCAGTAGACACATATCCGCTCATTAAAATGATGGATGGCGGGACGCAAGGCCCCTCCCTTCTTTCCTATGCCTGCCGCTGAATTTGTTCTCGTTTAGAAACGTGCTTATCAGAGCACACCTGGGGGAAGCTGGGGGTGGGGGGGACCAAACCTAACTGTCTGAAACTCTCCTGTCAGACATGCATGCATGTTTCGGACGCGTGCTGCAGTGCCTAAGGGAGACATTAATACTGATTCCAAATATAGGCAAAAATAGTGCTGAATACAGCTGTCTATATCAGTCCTTGCTATAGCTCATAACAAGGAGTTCATCAAACTGAGAATAAAATCCAAAGGAATGACACTCATCTTGAATACAGAACAACAACCAACCAGAATTGACCATTTCTCCTCTTTCTAAACCAGTGAGTTTAGCTGTAAGCAATGTGAAAGCAGTTGTTGCAATAATAAAGTTAACCAGACAAACAAAGTTGATCTCCTAACCCTTCGATCCCACTGTATTAATCACTGACTCTAATGTTCCAGAAAGTCATGCAGCCCTCATTCTGTCCTCCATTCAAATTGAAACATAATACCACAGGATACACAAATGGATTGTTGAACTGATCCAGTTTGCACCCATTTAAAGCACAAATGACTGTACTAAATTAATTGTATTTGGACCACATTATGAGAAAACCAACAGGAGAAGACCATAATGCTTGGAAGAATTGGCGGTGAGAGGAATAGCATGACTGGCAACACAATAAACTGCCTTAGTGATCACAAAAGCAACATGTATATGAAGCTGTGAGACCCAGTCAAAGGAGCAAAAGAATGCCATCTATATGACATATGAATGGTCACCAGGAGTTGACATCTGAGAGTAATGACAGCTGGTACCTAATAATAATGACCAAATAATAACACAATTTAATCACACATTCTTAAATGCTGACATGAAAATACCAACTTCCTACAGTCCTGGTTATACCAGGTCCCTCAAAACCTGAATAAAATGCCATCTTAATCTAAGGTTTCTCTTTCTGAATCCATATATATCCATCCATCCATCCATTGTCTTCTGCTGGATCCGAGGTTGGGTCGCAGGGGCAGCAGTCTCAGCAGGAAAACCCAGACGTCCCTCTCCCCGGTCACCCCATCCAGCTCGTCCGGGTGATTCCCGAGACGTTCCCAGGCCATCCAAGAGACATAGTCCCTCCAGCATGTCCTGGATCTTCCTCGGGACCTCCTCCCAGGGAGACATGCCTAGAAAACCTCACCAGGGAGGTGTCCAGGAGGCATCCTGACCTGGTGCCCAAGCCACCTCATCCGGCTCCTCTCAATGAGGAGGAGCAGCGGCTCTACTCTGAGCCCCTCCCAAATGACCAAGCCCCTCACCCTACCTCTAAGGGAGAGCCCAGCCACCCTGCAGAGAAAACTAATTTCAGTCACTTGTACTCGCAACATCATTCTTTCGGTCACTACCCACAGCTCATGATCATAGGTGACGGCAGGAACGTAGCTCGACTGGTAAATCAAAAGCTTTGCCTTTTGGCTCAGCTCCTTCTTCACCATGACAGACCAATGCAGTGCCCGCATCACTGTTGACACCGCACCGATCCGCCTGTTGATCTCCCCTTCCCTCACTCAGGAAATGACCCCGAGATATTCAAACTCCTCCACTTGAGGAAGGACCCCCTCCCCGACCCAGAGAGAGCAGTCCACCCTTTTCCGGCTGAGAACCATGGTCTCGGATTTGGAGGTGCTGATTTTCATCCCAGTCACGGTCTGATGAGGCCAACAGAACCACATCATCTGCAAAAAGCAGAGACCTAATCCTGAATTGGTGACGAAGGGCAGCCTTGGTGGAGTCTAACCCTCACTGAGAATGAGTACAATTTACTGCTGACAATGCGAACCAAGCTCTGGCACCGGTTGTACAAGGACCGAACAGTCCTTATAAGGCAGCCCGGCACCCCATACTCCCGGAGCCTCCCCACAGGACTCCCTGAGGGACACGGTCTAATGCCTTCTCCAAGTCCACAAAACACAAGTAGACTGGTTGGGCAAATTCCCACGCACCCTCCAGGACCCTGCCAAGAGTATAGAGCTGGTCCACTGTTCCACGGCCAGTGTGAAAACCACGCTTCTACCCCTGAATCCAAGGTTCGACTATCCAACAGACCCTCCTCTCCAGCACCCCTGAATAGACCTTACCGGGAGGCTGAGCAGTGTGATCACCCTATAGTTGGAACACACTCTCTGGTCCTGCTTCTTCCACATGATGCCACAGATACATGTCAACCAAGACAGCCCTGCAACATCCTGAGCCTTGAGGAACTCTGAACCACCTCAGTGACCTCTGCCCCACAGATAAGTGAGTCCACCCCCAAGACCTCAGACTCTGCTTCTTCATTGAAAGGCATGTTGGTGGGACTGAGGAGGTCTTTGAAGTATTCCTTCCACTGACCCACAATGTCCCGAGCTGAGTTCAGCAGCACACCATTCTTACCATAAACAGTGTTGATGCTGCACTGCTTTCCTGCCCTGAGATGCCAGATGGTGGATCAGAATCTCCTCGAAGCCCTCCGGAAGTCGTAATCTATGGCCTCGTCAAACTCCCATACCTAAGTTTTTGCCTCAGCGACCGCTGAAGCCGCGTTCCGCTTGGCCCACCGGTACTCATCAGCTGCCTCCAGAGTCCCACAGGCTAATAAGGCCCGAAAGGACTCCTTCTACAGCTTGACGGCATCCCTCACTGTCCAACAGTGGGTTCAGGGTTTGCCGCCACGACAGGTGTCAGAGTATTGGGGAATACGGGGTTTAATTACAGGCAAGGCAGGTAAAACGCAGATGGACAATACAATGACCGGACTGGGGAAACAAACTGAAACGCGGATTAAATACAGAGGACTAATGACAACAACCAGAAACAGCTGATCACATGGGGATGCCACACGGGGTTAACAAGGAGGCGTGGCTCACGGAAGGAGCGGACGATTAGGGCAGGACACATTGTTTGGATACATTTATTTTCTTACTTTAAAAATTAATTGGTTTTCCATTATTTCTTATGGGGAAAAATCAATCAGAACTCGATCTTTTTAGGATTCTATCTGGAGTTCTGAAAGTTTGAGTTCTGAGGTACCACTGTATTTATTTATGCTAAATAAATGACTGTAGAATTCTCAACAGCATCAGGAGGTTCTGAATAGTTTGTAGGTTGATTTGTAGTCAGTCCAGTTCAATAGCAATTTTATACTTGATTATCAGTGAAAAACATTTCTATGTGAAAAAACAGCATCAACACAGCTGGCAGTCAAATGTAATAACAAAAGCATGATACATAAATAATCTGCTTGAGGGCTTTTTATTTTGGCGTCTCATACATCTTGGACCATGACGGAATACTCTATTTTTCACTGCGTGGTCGACCCCTGGAATTTGATGATATCTCAGAATAAATATTGCCTAAAAAAATCACACTAGGTTGACAGAAACCAGTTTCACAAATGTTTTTTGGCCAAAATAAATGCCAACAGAAGCGTATTCTGGCTCATAAATTAATCTAGAATCATTATTTAAGGTTAATAAAGTTGGTGAGGTTTGAATATTAACAGCTACAGAGTCTGATTTCAAATCCAATAACCTGCAGATGATTAATCTCCATCAATCATTGATTTGTGTGTTATGCTGAATGTGCTGCCCTTTCTAAAACTAATCGTTCGTCTAGTGTCTAAGCTCATGGAGGTGACGCAGGCTGACACGTCATTAACTAAACTAAACCATTTCCTTGCCAATTCTTTGCAGCCTAGAAAAGTCTCAATACAGAAGGAAGCAACATCTACTTTTTCTCTATTTGTCGTCTTTTAAACTGTATTTTAGTTAAGAGCTTAAGGTTTTTTCCGAAATGCTAAAACACTAAACCCCATTCTCCAAACAAAGTTGTCAATTATCAAACTTAATTATTGAATTAATCACTCTTCTGGTAAAATCTTAAGCAACATTCGCCTAGTCAGACATTCCCCTTCACCAAAACACATTTTGCATTGTGATGAACTTTGGAAAGTGGAAAATATGGACGTCAAAAGTAAAACTCAACTACTACACAGTTGTCATCATTAACATCATTTTATAACTGGTAAAGTTATGGAGGCTATATTCAAAGAGAAAATGGTAGATTACCTGGACTCAAATAACATTTTGAGGGATAGCCAGCATGGATTTAGGAGAGGTAGATCCTGTTTAACAAATCTATTGGAGTTTTTTGAGGAAGCTACTGAGGAAGTTGATGATAAGAAGGCCTATGATGTCATCTACTTAGATTTTCAAAAGGCTTTTGATGTTGTCCCCCACAAGAGGCTTCTACTTAAACTCAAAGTGACAGGTATTTTAGGTACTGTAGCGACCTGAATTGATAAGTGGTTAACAGATAGGAAGCTGTGAGTAGTTATAAGAGGCACAATGTCACAGTGGGCCTGCGTTTATAGTGAGGTACTGCAGGGTTTAATTTTAGGAACACTATTGTGGTACTAGAGGTACAAGACAGAAGGGGGAAGCCATGTAGGGCAAGAATGGATGAGTACCGAACCAGACAAATGCAAGGGCCATACGTGGATTGAATTTTGATGTCAGGGTATGGATGGGTCTTATCGTTTTTTGTTTTTTTTTTATTACTTACACATTAAGATCAAAAGTGTTCTACAGTTAGCAAAACATCAGCTCAAACTTGCAGAACTATAAGTACATTGAAGGGAGAGTGAGGATGAGATGGAGAGTTCATGGAGGAGGAGGAGGTAGAATAAAAGGCTAAAACCAAGGTAAAGGAAAACCTGGAAGAGGGAGAGGACATGTGCAAAGAAGAAGAGGACCGACTTTATCAAACGAAATTCGTGCCAAACTAGTCGACCACGTGAAAAACCATGAACTAAGACTGAGGAAGGCTGGACAGAGTTCAGCCAAATCTCAGCAGATTTACAGTGGCGTTAGTAATTCAGGCATTTTGTCAACAACATAGGTGAAAAACACAATAAAAGAGTAGCTTGGTGTATGTGCTACATCAGCATTTTTGTAGCCATTCCTGTAATATTTTACAGTAGGCTACATGTATTTTGTTTGGTCTACAGAGGATGGAGGGTTGATAACGGCAAGGAGGAAGGGGACCCATAGTCACACAAGAACAAGAGAGAGTGATCACAAACATGATTTTGCCCAATAGCGCAATAAGACTTAGAAATATTCAAACTAACATTGTCAATGACAACACAGTTTTCAATAGGTCTTTCCAACCAGAATCTTTAAAAAACATCAAATTCAGCTGAAACAGCTTTATTGAGTGCCATTTAAAAGAAATTCAGAGAGGGTAAGTATTGTTCACTGTAATGTAGTATTGTGGACTGGACACATTAATCTGCCACACCAGGATGGTGTCTAACAATTGAAAACTAATTGTGTTTTATTCCTTAGTTTGGCTTGATTTGCTCTCTATTCTAAAGCTATGGCAACCTAGGTCTTCTACCTAGACCTAGGTCTCACTGACAACCCTGGCCTTCTCACTCACTGGGAACCCTGGCCTTCTCACTCACTGGGAACTCAGGCCTTCTCACTCACTGGGAACCCGGCCCCTCTTATTCACAGACAACTCAGGCCATCACACTCACTGGTAACCCCGGAATTCTCACTCACTGGTAACCCAGGTCTTCTCACTCACTGGTAACCCAGGCCTTCTCACTCACTGGGAACCCGGGCTTTCTTATTCACAGACAACTCAGGCTAACACACTCACTGGTAACCCAGGAATTCTCACTTACTGGTAACCCAGGCCTTCTCACTCACTGGTAACCCAGGCCTTCTCACTCACTGGTAACCCAGGCCTTCTCACTCACTGGGCCCAATTGTGTTGGACTCTTTTTTTTACTTACCTCATTTTGCCACTTGAATGGATTAATAGTCTTTAATTATAACAAATGACTGACAAAGCTCAAATCTGAACAATTAATATATTTATGTAAAATGTCACTTTCATAAAACAAAAGACTAAAAAAAAAATTCAAGTGCCAATTCAATGCCAGAAAAAGTACAGTACATAAGGTATCTTTGGCCATACCTGATATTCAGCAAAATCAAATAACAGAAAATTGAATTAAAAAATTATGTCCACATCAACTTACAATAGTGGTAACTATTTAGTTCATATAATTCACTAACAAAAGGAAAATGTAGAGTAAATGAGGGAAATTATATTTGAAGGCAGGGACTTCCACATACATCTGATTCCAGAGTTAATTAAACAATTAACATCTCATTATGCTTAAGGTCATGTAGAACATTTTGGGCAGGCCTGTGATTTTGGGCACCATGACTAGAAGCAGAGATCTTACTCAGAAAGAGAGATTTAAGCCAGGAAAGCATAATCATTGTTTCTCAGCCCGGTCCTCAAAGATCCCCAGGCGGTCCACATTTTTGCTTCCTCTTAGCTCCTGGTAACAAAAATGTCTTGAGGGTCCTCGGGGATCGGATTGAGAAACAGTGCTTTACACGACAGTGATGCTGTAATACAAACCAGAGAGGAAACTCGTCATTAAGTAGGGTAACTGTGAAGAACAGTGCATATAACATAGAGGAACCTTCAGGTCAGTTGAAGGTAAACTGAACACACACATGTTTAATGTATCTGAGAAAATTCCAAGTAGACTACAACCTGTATGAAATATTAACCTGAAACAAGCCGAAAGATAACCTGTACTCCTGTACCACAGCAATAAGGCAAGCAACACTTTGGAGCACGTGCAAGAAGAACAACACGAGCCTGGAGATCATTTACCAGGAACAGGAAAAACAACAGGCATACAGTACTATGAAAAAAAGTTGTTGGCCGTCAAACAAAATGTTTCAAGGTTTTTGTTTCATAAACATTGCTCATAAAATCATTGCTCCTAGAAACCATATAATTTACCAGAATATGTGTTAAGAAGCAAATTGAACTATTAAAGACAATACAAAGAATTTCTTAATTTCTTGTTCTATCAACGTCCTGTTGGGTGGCTAGAAGAGTACAGCTTTGGTCGCCCCCCCCCCCCCCCCCCCCGGGGCCCCCCCGCCTTTCCCCTTTTTTTTCCCTCTTCCCCCCCCCCCCCCCTTTTCACCTCAAAATAACCATATTATTAAACC
>JAABNY020000035.1:16078087-16091076 GCA_015164015.2 Brevimyrus niger
AACACTTTCTCTTACCAACCCCCCCCCCCCCCCCCCACATATTTTTTTTTTTTTAAAATTTCTTCTTTTGTGGGGAGTTTTTTTCGGGGGGGCAAAAAAAAAAAAAATTTTTTATTTTTTTTTTTTTTCACCTCCCTTTTTGGTGGTAGGAAGGGGACAGTTTTGTTCCCCCCCCCCCCCCCCCCCCCGGGGGCATCCCTGTCATTCCATGTATTTCTCATACTTACCCCTCAGCTCACTTTATCACTTAAATACATCGATATAGTAAACCATGACATGCTAGTCAACAAAGTAGTGTGTGTTTAGTGATTGACGGTTAGTGCAAGTATTGGGGTGACTTGAGGCAAAGTTTTTGAAATGGCTAACACACCCAGGCATAAAAACCATAGTTTAACACCAACATGAAGATAATTTCAACAATTTTCTTTGACAGCATACTGTATATTTAATGAGACAGGCTGAATACTAGTTGGACAGTATTGTTCTGAATGCTTGTCAGTGGTTTATAAGTGTGGACATGCAGTAGTTAGGGCCACAGCCTGATGGCGGGGGTTTGGTAAAAAGGCAGACATCTCATGAAATTCTGGGAGAATGTCAACTATAACTCTAAAACAATTCGGTTATCTGAGAGTTTTTTTAGCACTGAGATTGTGCAAAAGGTTCCAGGGCTCAAAAAAGGACATAGCTTTCTGCTGAAGCCTATTATTCAATAGAACACTTCCACTGACAACCTGTCATTTGGAGAGGCAACTGTCAAAATCTGACAAGGGCAATGGCAGCGTAAAAAGCCATAAGGTTTTGTAATGGTTTGTGAGTATTAGGATATGGCAGAAGGAAAGCAAACCAAACACTGCGAGACGTCCATGTGAGTCAAAAGATTCTAGATGCCCACAGTGCAGAATGGCACTGAGAGAAATGTCTAGACAGATGCAATCTGGGAAAATAGAGGCCACGTGTAAGAGAGACTAGAGGGCTCGCGTCAGAGACTGGACTGGCTCAGGACAAGTTAATTTCTGAAAAAGCCAACGGTGGACATTTAGCCCATGGGTTCTGAAGAGGAGAAATGTGCAGTGAAAAAACAATATCTTGATGGAACATTCTGAGTGAATGAGGCCTGTAAGATTGAGTTATTTTGTAGGGAATGGGCTAAAAGACAAACATAATACATTTAGAGAAAGCACTGAAGAGTAGATGATGAATTCCAGGTGTGGACTAGGTGAAGCATGAGAGGTATATATTTGATAAGAATTAATGTGTAAGAAAAACCATTGTTTTAATGTAATATTGAAAAATCATTCGAATCGAATTGACCCATGGCTAAACTTCCCAGACCTTTAGGTTCTGGCCTCAGCTCTGAAACTTGGTGCTTGTTCTGTGTTATCTTCTCACAGGTCTATCCATTCCTCATGCTGGATTATGTGAGTGGATTCCTGGTTAGATCACTGCAACTCTGAATGAATTATCATTCAATATATGAATGGATATTGAACTGCCTGGTTATTAATTAAGATTTTTAATGAATAAATGTGGGCATGGATCATGATTAAATCTGCCTATAGTTAAATATTGAAGTTCCAACAAGATTCATATTTATCAGAGTGGATTTATTACAACTCTGTTCGTGATACATTGATTCATCGATCTTGGAAGGAACACTCAGTAAGGTGTATAAATGTCAGAATCACCCTAAACAAGAGGAGAATGCACCATGTAACTCTGTAAATGCAGGGAGCTGACTGGCCCTGCAGGCCAGAATGCCTCAAATGGATTTCTTATCAAAATATGATAAATGCTATGGTATTGGCTTTTATAGTTGTAATGCATTTCTATTATGCCAATGATAAAAATGTCAATAAAAGTAATGTCAGGTGCCAAGAGTGTTTTTTATGTTAGATTTACATTGATGAATAGTGATGCTGTACCCCTCACCATGGTCAGTTTTGGGAGTTTTGGCATATTATTTATATAACTGAGTGTTCAAAATGTGTATTTTGTCCTTTGAAAGCCTGGCCAGTATTACGAGGACAACAAATGGATGCCATCTGTGTGTAATGTCCAGCTCCTTACTGGCGTGGATTTGTGGCCTGTGAAATTATAGAGGTCAGCCTTGGGTTTGCCAGTCTTCTTCCATTAACCTCATTACTAGTGATGGGAGAAATGAGGCTTAAAACCCTGAGAGGGGGCTTACTGTCAATCGCTGATTTGAACCAGCAGCATCCCAAAACAGTAACCAATGGGAAGTTTGCGGAATGGGTCGGTAATCAGTAATGTGTGACGATTCCTCCCATCATGGGCTTTGGTGCCTCATTTACCCCATCAGTACACATTAGCTACCTTACTTTTCCCAGCCCTTACTGATGACCCTGCCAAACCTTTATGGCTTCAGCCCTCAAACAGCAAGACATCTGCCACAGGAACAGAAGGTTAAGACGAGCACCGTGGAAAGCAATGAGGGGGCCAGGCTGTCCGTCATTGCTGTGTGTGATGAGCATGTTTGCGTGTCGGTGCCTGAGCATCAAAATAAATAGCAGACACTGTCAGGAGCTTCAAGAAGATTAGAGAAAACGCAGGATAAATGTCACAGATTTGTTACAGCAAAGCATTTAATGCCATGCTTATTCCACAATGTCAAAGCAGAGACCAAGCATAGATTTTGGCATTTAAGGACATTTTTAATAAATAATGTGGAAAAAATGACACATTTTCAGATTACGTGATCCTCTGTATGTAAATGCATGGCTAATGATAAAGAAGTAGCCTTTTTTACTATAGAAAAAAAACAAAATTAAGAACAACACTTATTTCCCTCAAAAAGTACAGCCAACTCACTCTGTTTCAACTCAACTGAGGCACGAAAACAAAACACAAAGTTGGCTTAAATGGATGGCACTTGAGTTTGGACTTTCCTGGAGCAGAGTCACCTGAACCAAGAACAGCACCTTGAGCGTTAAAACCACTAGTTTTACTTTCTTCCGTCGAGAATCACAGGTGGATTTTCTTGAGGCGAAAAGGGTAGGTCAGTGAATAGTCCATCACAGCACAGTCCCAGAAACACCAGTGTCCTCAGGACAGATTTACAATTCAACTCAATTTTCTAAAGGGTCTGCAGAGGTCCTTTGAACAAAGTCCCCCATTTGACAATTGGACATTTCCTCAGCACTGGTAACAATCCCCCCCCCCCCACCACCCCGAAAAATCAGTCCTGGTTAAGCAGCAGTTCACAAAGCACCACCAATCTTCCGTTTGTCACCTTCTTTTAAGTGCATAGGTAGACAAAGTCACTACTGTACCTGAATTAGCTTCCAAACCTTCCACAAACTGCTCTTATTTTCCCCATAAAATAAGGATTATTTCCCTTGGATTCACCACTGGAGCTGGGCTGGGAATCTAAACCTTGTGAAGCCCTGGATTCTCAGCAGTTTTCCATAACTCCCTCACTTATGCCCAGACCTGCTACTAGACAGTTTGGGCCCTATATCACATTGGACCCCCTACCCCGACCAATCCAATTATGTCATACATTTTTAGGGCCCCTGTCACTCATGGGCCCTTGGAATCATTCTAACTCCCCCAGCCCCCCCTTGTGGCCCCCTCTATTGCCACCAGAGAAACACTCCTCAACACTTCACATCGTTACCTACATCATCCTGACCGGTGAGGCTCTCCTGTCATGTAGTCCTCCAGTAAGACAAAAAGGTTAATAGATAAAATGGTTTAAAATAAATTTTAGTGATTGTGCTTTTAAAACCAAAAAAACAAACAAAAGAAAAAACAAATAACAAACATTGACAACAACAAAAAGTATAACAGTGCATTACACAAAATAAATCCCTATGTGGTACTTTCTTGGGGTGGTTAAATGATTTAACAATTTACAACATGATGAAAACAACAAAATAATTATAATTAACAGTATAATAAAATTATTACTGAAAATATCAAACAAGGAAGACAAATTTTAAGTACCACAACAGGTTATTATGGAAAAAAATGTATATATTTATATATATTTACAAGATAGCCCACGCACCTGCTTGTAGCTAATTTTATTACAGTAACAATTGACTGTACGGGCTCTTGTGATTCTGTTCGTAAAAATTTCAACTTGGCCAACTAACAGCATGAGAAAACTCTCACTCCGTATTGCATTGACATTTAGCCTAAAATACCACCAAGTAATTTGTTCTAAATTCATAATTTTTTTCCCTTTCCCTCTCTTGCATCACTTCTTTTAAATGGATACCGAAAAATAAAATAAAATTTAAAAAATTAAAAATAGAAAATATTGGTCAGTTTTGCAGATGTGAAGAAACATGATAAACATAACTGTCAGAAAAGGATGCCGGTCGGATGCTGTGACGTTTAAAACCCAGGGAGGGGACATGTGCCCTCCCTGAAAGGGCTGTGATGGCCTTTCGGGATTCCCCGCGTGGGCTTCAGCTCTCCACCAGCTGTGAACACAAGCGAGGAGAATGGAGATGAAGGAGCGGGTGTTAGAGAGGGGGAGGCAGCACAGGAGAAATACATTTATAACTCTCCTCTGTGGCGTGAAAACAAGGAGAGGACAAATGTGCAAAGAAATCCCATCAATCAAGACAGGATTCTTTTTTTAAAATAAATAAATGTGGCCCGCAGGCTTCTCCCTACGTCACAGCGGAAAGCAGACCGGCCAACACACCTCTAGGTCTCCATCTGCAGCCTGAAAGGCCCCCATGGTGCCGTGGCCCCCGTCAGTGGGGTTCCATCGCCCTCCTGGGGCCGCCTCTCCCCTACGCCGCCCCCCTGAGCCCCGGGAGGACATGGAGCTGGAGGAGCTGGGCTCACGATCCCGCGGGCTGTGCATACCAGGGAAGGAGGGCCGGCTATAGGGGAGAATGTCCTCTGTCCCTGGGGAAGGATGAGGCAGGGATCAGTCTGACGACGCGTGTGACCAGCTCCACGGGAGCTACGGCCCAACACGGGTACATCTATTTATATAGAAGAGTGATGTACTGTGCAATTCAAATAGCAGGGGGTCCCTGGAGCAAGAGGGGTAAAGGCCTTGCTCAAGGGCCTGACCGTGACATTACTGCCAGACATGGGAATTGAACCAGCAACCTTCTAATCAAGGTCACTGTCTTAAAAAAGGAATCAAACCCATGATGTGGGTGCAGTGCTAACCACACACTGTTTTTGATTATATTCTGTGATGTGGGCCCCCTGTCTCCCCAGTTACTGTCTATGCACCTGCTTGCTGCCGGCCCTTGATGCTGGGGGGCCCCTCCTGTCTGCCGCCCTTGCTTCCACGTGAGGCCTTGAGGCGCTCCTGCACCTCCCTGCGCTCGGTGGAGCTGGTCCGGGGGTATCCCCCAGGGGGCGCTCTCCTGCCCTCCACATCTCGGGATTCTGCCCAGCCCTCCAGAGCTGACTTGGAGGGGTGAGTGGGTGACTTGAGTGACGCCGGCGGTGGGATTGGTGGGGGGGGCAGTTCTAGGAGAGACAGGAAACCAAGGGAAGGCTTAGTCTATAGTTCCCTAACACCCCCATGAGGAAAGGAAGCAACTCCCCCCCTCCCCCCTTAGACTTTTAGAGTTGGCAGATTCAGTGAAAAGAGCTGCTCAGATACAGTAGCTGTGACACGTTTTATTACGCCGAGCCGGGATGTGAAGAGAAACCAGGAGGAAAACAGAAGAGCAGCAAAGCTATTAGGGGTCGATGGATCAAACAAAATGAAGTTAAGCAGTTTACTGGCAAAACGCGGCTCAGCAAGGGAATGGACCAAGCCTGAGGAACGCGGGACCGGTGAAGCACTATTTAATCGGAGAAATCCCTTCCTGTGTAATTCACCCTATGGACAAACTGCCTCCTCTTGCGATCTCTGCCTTCCCGGAGCACAGGCCTCAGACCCCCGCCTCGCCCTCCCCCGGCGGCTCCTCCGCAGCTTGGCTGCTGAGGGTTACGGCTCTGACACCCGCCATCGGCACTGGGGTTTAGGAGGGATCAGGAGCGGGACTGTGTGGAGGAGTCAGCAAAATCACACAAGAATGCGCCTCCCTGCACAGCCTCCATTAGAATGAGATCATATCAGAGGGCATGACACTGCAGCACAATAAAAAATGCATTTATTAAATGAAATGCACTAAAACAAAATTATTATGCAAACACTGATGCTCGTGACTCGAGAGGCCCGGAGATCCGTCTCCGAAGATCTTGGATCCCTCATAATGGTTGGAGTTCATGTCGAAAAAAAGTGTAACGTAAAAAATGCAATCTTCTGATTAAAACGTAAGATTAATCACTACATTGTCTAAGTGTCTATTTGATGTAATGCAGGGGGAAATAACACACAAGAAATAAATCAATTGATGAAAAATAATGGTGAAATGATCGCCATAGAGAAGGCACACAACACAGACTGGCCTCTGATTCCCATGCCTCTGGTCCTAGCGTGTGCTTGATTCTTAGCTGTTTCCAGGAACAGCAGATGCACTCCAGGTAGGGCTTGTAGGTGGTGGGGGTGGGGAGGTGGGTTGGCAAAATTACACTGGGATCCAAGGGGGCTTATCTATAATCATGCAGACCTATAAGGACCCCGGTTTGGCTTTTGTCAAGAGCCCAGCATGGAGGGGGGAGAAACAGAGAGCTTCCTCTATAAAATGGTGTGTCTGTGTGTGTGGGGGGGGGCGGGGGCACTCCTCTGCTGCTGTGTAAACAGGGGTGAAATTAGCAGAGCGGAGAATGGCGGAAAATGAAGGCGCAGGGTAGGAGAGGAGAGCCGCCTGCTCCGCCTAACTGGAGTGCTATTTATGGGCATTTCCGAGTATTTATGGGTGTCATGGTTGGCCAGCCTGCCCCAGTCAGAGCTAAAGTGGCCCGGGAGGCACCAAGCGTGCAGGCTGGGGAGGGAGGCTGGGGAGGGGGGCTGGGGAGGGAGGCTGGGGAGGGTGGCTGCGAAATGTCCCCGCGGGGCCACAAAAACAAAAGGACAACCAAGAAATATACAGAGAGCCCAGAGTCCAGAGCCCAGCAATATGTCCAGCAGCACGCTGCGGGGGATAGGGTGTGTGTGTGTGTGTGTGTGTGTGTGTGTGGTGGGGGGCAGATGAATTTCAGGTGGTAATACTGCACGCCAGCACACACACACACACACACACACACACAGACACACACACACACACACACACACAATCCCAATCACAACACCCTTAACTCCTTTCTTTTCTTTTTGCATTTTTAGTTTTTTAATTGCATCCACAGCTTTTTATAAAATTCAACACTCTTGTGCGTGTTGGTGTACCTATCTAAATGGGGACCATCCATTAATTTCTATGGGAAAACCCACACGCACAGACACATACACACACACACACGAATGCAGACAAGGACCTTTTGTTTTAATAGTTGTGGCCAAACAAACAAGAGGCTGCTCTCTGCAGGACTGAGAAGAGCAGCCCCTGACATTACTCATGCCTGGTGTTCGGGCCCGACGGGGCTGCCTCTGCTAATTGTGAGTCCTGCTGGTGGGGATTTTGTCAAACCTGTGAATAAAGGAGATTCACTCTGCTCTGCGCTCATTAGGTAATACGCAGCATGTCCGCCCACACGTGTGAGCGGGAGGATGGGAAGCGGCGGCCGGACAGGTACGGGCTTGGCCCCTCCGCGGAGGCGGAGCCAGCCCTTATCTGCTATTGTGTACCTACGCATTTGCAATGGGGGCCACTTCAATAACAGCCAGGCCACCTGGGGCGATTTCATTAAAGGCAGGAGCGCAGAGACATGGTGCTATCGGAGTCTCCTGGGATGCCAGACCCCCCACCCCCCACTCCGAAAGCCCCGCCTGCTCAGAAACACTGCATATAGGGAGTATCAGGTACACAAAGGGTCGGCACACTCTGTGTGTTTAGGGCTCTGACCTGTAAGGCAAACTCACTCACTCAATTAGCGCCGTCCCCATGCCTGCGGGGGGAGGGATGCCTCCTTTTCACACCCGTTTGGGGTCCCTGCCCCCTTACCTGCCCCCCCACCCCAGCCCATCATGTGGCCAGGTGGTACGTGAACAGCTGTAAGTTCCCCACCTTCCCCGGCGAGAGGCCACGCCTCCGGAGTGCTCCTCATCAGGCTTTGTATCACTGCCTGCTGATCGCCGGCGCCCCCTAAAGGGGGGTGTGTGCAGGAATGTCAGGGAGACGAAAACAGTGAATGCTGAGGTCACGCTCAGAGGAAGCCCATGGAAGCCCACGGAAGCCCATGGAAGCTCACGGAAGCCCCCGAAAGCCCACCTTCCTGGAAGTGCTCGCGCTGGCGCTGGTGCAGCAGCTGGGCGGCCGCGTGCTGCTTCTGCTTCTTGGGCGGTCGCTTCTGCATGACGGCAGTGCTCACGTTGCTGTCGGTGGACACGGGGCTGCCGGGACGGTGGCCCGGAGGGGCCATAGGATACTTCCGGCCTGGAAAAGACGCAAGGCTTTAACGCGTGAAATGCGGCCCAGGCGTATTCATGCACGACCCATATCTTTACTAATGGCAAGTAGCTGCGAGAAACGGGTCGTGTTTGTCAGTCAGCGGGAGATCGAGGGCCTCGAAGATAAGGTACGGCACTGCTCACCGCCCAGCCCCCCCTCGGACGGGGGGTACTTGGCCACGCGGAGCCCGGCGTACTCGGCGGCGGCGGCCACGGCCTGGGCGAAGTCGGCGTCGGTGAAGAAGGAGCCGTCGGAGGAGCTGACGGCGCTGGAGCGTCCGGACGAGGCGTTGTCCTCCTCGGAGGCGGAGCCCCAGCCATTGATCATGGAGCCGGTGACGGAGCTCTCCAGGTCCCCTACACTGGAGGCTGGGGTCTGCTCCAGGCCGCGGGGCAGCAGGCGGCGGGGCTGCAGGGGGGGGTGCTGCCGCGAGTGCAGGTGCGCCTGGGCCAGCTCTGCGTCCGTCTCGTCCCCTTCCTCCTCCTCCTCCTCCTCCTCCATGCCATCCGTATCCAGCGCCAGCGGGCTGGAGATGTAACCGTAGGTGTGCGGGGGGGACAGAGGCCGTGGGGGGGGAGGCGGGCTCACAGTATGGTGCCTAGAATGAGGGAACGGAGCCACAGACAAGCGGCGTCAGGTCTCCAGTCTACTTGAGCGAGTCCCCCCCCCCCCACAGGCAGCCTTGCCTCTCACCTGCGGTCCTGCTGCGGGGGGCCCAGGGCCTCGGGGCTGTCCTGCAGCATGGGCTGCAGCTCCTCCTGCGGCGACGGCGTCAGCGTGGCTGTCGACTGGTGGCTGTAGGACACGCCCGCGGGAGAGGAGGCCGCCCCGCGCACAGGAGGGGTAGGGCCCCTCTCCGTCTCTTCCTCCTCCTCCTCCTCCTCCTCCAGCTCTCCGGGTTGCAGGTACATCCGCGAGGGGGGGGGCGGGCACTGCACGTCTGCGTCGTAGCTGAGGGTGTGCAGACGGGAGCCGGTCAGGCAGGCGGGCGGCTGACCGTGGGCATGGTGACACGGCGATGCGAGCATCGGGCCCCACCTGTCACCCACTGGCAGGGAGTACTCCTCCACGCTGCGGCAGGGCGGGGGGCTGGCGGGGGGAGGGGGCAGCAGGTCGGCCCAGTTCATGTTGGCCTGTTTAGGCAGCTTGGGGGTGCGGACGCCTTTCTTCTGACCCTGGCTCCCTGCTCGGGAGAATGAAGGACACGCTCAGGAACACACAGACGCACTCAGACGGCTAAAACGAGCGAGATCATCAAAAACGGCGAACAAAGCTCGATGTTTACACCTGACAGTGTGGCTAATGGGCACTGTGTCGTTATTTATGCAGGGAAAACGCATGGAGACCTTATCTCTCAATTTGTAATTAATGTCAGGCATTCCATCAAACAGAGAAACACTCATTTTTCAAAAGTAATATCATTCCGTGCCAAAAAACGAATAAAGAGCAGAAAAACGCATCAGAGGCCGATTAACAGCCATAAATTACAATTCAGACCCAATGAGCTGTGGTCCCTTGCTGCAGTGAACACTGTGCTTTAATTACGGCAACTTCAAATACAATATAAAAATAGATAAGATGCATTATGATGGCAGCGTTGCATACCGGCCGCAATGCGCGTCATTTGTCCTTGTCCAGGAACAAACGGCGGCGCCCGCATGAAATTATTGCTCCCTTCGCTATGATGAAGACAACGGTAATTAATGGTTTGGCGACAAACAGCGGGGAAGAGTTTAAAAAGGAATGGGGCGCCTAGGGACCAGCCTCAACAGATCCCCAGTCCTCTTAATGCCCCCCCTACTGCCCCCCTCCCCGCAGGGGCAGCTCAAATGGGGGTTTCTGGGTCTACAGCGCCACTCGCTGGCCAGTTTGCAGTACAGCCTGAGCAAACAGCGAAACAAACAAACCCTGGCAGATTCGGCTCGCTGCAGAAAGGTCACGGTAAAATAAAGTCAAACATGACCCCCCCTCCACCCCCCCCTCACCAGAGGTGCTGCTGCTGCCCCGCTCAGAGCTGCTGTAGGCGCCTGCCGCGTGGCCCTCGTGGGCCTGGCTGTAGGGGATGGTGGCGGGCACGTCCCCCCCTCTGTAGTGCTCTGCGGGCAGACAGGAGAGAAGCAGCGTCAGCCGGCGGGCGGGAGAATGCACCCCCGAAACCGCAAGGAGGAGACGCAGAAATGAGGAGGTGCGGGGAGCACTCCAGCAGGAGGAGAGAAAGACAGGAGCGAAAGTCCCTGCATTTAAACTGCGACATTCTGGAAACTTCCAGCAGGACCATTCCCTTTTAAAGGCTCTTTATAAGAATTGTTTTAACTAATAAAACCTAATTGTATTCTAAAAATGTAATTTGTGTCCTGTCTCGGTGGAGGATGGTACTGGCAGATCTTAATGTGAGCTTGTGTAAGTGGCATTAAAGGGGAAACATATAATACAAAGTCAGTGTGGTGAGGATGCTGCTATTCGTGCAGAATAAAAACACAGCAGGTCCTGCACACAGGTGACTAAACCCAGAACAGGGGCACAGCATGCGCATGGAGACACACACACTAGGGGGCGCACATGAGTGGTTTAGAGCTCCTTGCCATAAAGTATAAATGAGATAATACAGGAGGTGCAACAAATGGAGACCTCAAGCAGTCTCAACCCTTTACTGCATTAAAGGGCCCTTTTATCCTCGAGATGGACAATGGTTTGGGCACAAATGGCGTCATCCGTACGATGTAGACAGGAGGCATTCTCAGAGATAACACCACTGTATGCAAAGACATGTAAAGATGCGCAGAGGACTGGAGCAAAGGAGACTGAGAAGATGAAAAAGAATCTGCAAGAGAGACACGCCGATGTCGCCGGATGGGATGAGGGCGTGGCTTCTGGGGGCGTGTCCCAGCAGGACGGGGAGGTGCGGGGGGCGTGTCCCTCAAGGGCATGGAGATACACAAGGACGGGAGGCGCAGCCCCGGCTGACCGCACACCCCGCCTGCCACTCACCCTTGTTCAGCTTGTTCTGCTCCATGATGCTGTATTGCAGCTGTGAGGTCACATCCTGCTGCTTGGGCTGCAGCCCCGGGGGCTTCCAGCAGTGCTTCTCGTTGAGATCACTCCCCCCCCCACCGCCGCTGTTCACGTTGCCGCCGGCGATGATGCTCGACTGTATGAGCTGGGTGGTGGCGTACGGGGTGGGCTGCCCCCCCGGGCCGGCGAAGCGGCCATCCTTCAGGTTGGGGCTGTTGAAGGTCTTCATCTCGTTCATCTTGCTGGGGAGGTCTACGTCGCTGTACACCCCCGACTCGGGCACCATCAGGTTAGTCTGCTTGTTTTCCAGCTGGTTGTTATAGTTGGCGATGCAATCGGCTGGGTGACACGGGGGTGGGGTGAGGGGTTAGTAATCGAGTATTCGGCTAGTAATGACCGCGTGACTGCCATCGCTTTACTCTACACCAGAAATTAATGGGCACTTCAACGCAAGGCTGAATCTAGCCGATTAAATTGCTGGCATATTCAGAATGATGGATAGCCCGTCGGAGGCAGACATATTTATCTTGTTACATCACTTTAGGCAAACATGTAAATACGGACGGGCCTGCGAGCAAAAGCGCTCAGATGCTCCTCCTCCCTCGTGGCCCGTGAAGCGAAAGGAGTAGAAGCTGAGATGAAGCCACAAGCCACTCAGATCCTCCAGCGGAACATCTGAGCTCATCCGGATCAGTCCCCCGGGGGGGGGAATCCTGCCAGCGAGTCCCACCGCATGCCGCGCTCATTAATGCATTTAAATCTTCAAAAGGCCGGCAAGCCGGCTCCGCTCCACGCGGCGTGATGCGCCGACATTTGGCTACTCAGGAGCACCTGGGGTTTCCAGGGAGCTGCGATTATGTGGGACTTCAAAAGGCCGGAGTGTGAGAGGCCTGCTTAAGGGGCGGGGTCCACGTGGACCCCGTGGCGCTCATCCGCGTGCAAGCACGCCGCACGGCCATGCTGCATGCCTTAGTGTCTGTCACACGCCAGGCCCCCTTCTGCAGCCCTCGCACTGCATACTACACATGTCTGCTCATCATGGGGTGAGTGCAGAAGAGCAGCCATTCGCACTCAGCCCAGGTTAATGAAAATTTAAACCCTTCCCCCACAACAATTATATGGACACCTGCACTGATGGGAGGGGGTGCAGGAGGTCATAGCCTGGGCTGCCAGAGGGCATCAGCGAACCCTGCGGTCACATAAGGAGGCACCGTGGGCTGCTTTTGGGAAAGAGCCCCCAGACAATAGTGGGGCAGAGCAAGGTAAACCCTTCTGCTTAAAGCCCAGGGGCCCTCAGAGGGCCTGCTGCCTTCAACCTTTCTCTGTGTCTCAGGGTCCTGCCCAGGTTATTTTCGCTGAGAAAAGCCCTGCTTTCCAGACTGAAGGCTCCCTATACAGTATGATGTGGCTCATCTGCTCTTCTTTACTCCTCTCTGCTACTGATAACTGTGGCTTTGCTCCTCTCTGCCATCCTTTTACATTATCCTGGATACCTTTTTCCTCCCGTCCTTTAATACCCCCCCCCCCCCATTGTTTAGG
>JAABNY020000035.1:16091941-16111327 GCA_015164015.2 Brevimyrus niger
CCCCGAATCTCCAGTGCTGCCCACTTCCCGCAGTCCCGTTCTGACCTCTGTGGCTCATCCACATTTCTTAAATAACTGAGCACTTAGCCTAAATTACATTAAGGGCTATAACAACAGTATGGAAATCAGGAAAGCAATTCGATTAGCAGCAGAGTAAACCCACAGGATCCTTCCAGAATGTTTATTTCTATTTCCTGAACAAAAATGGCCCCTGATTTAACCTCTAACAAATCAAACACCACGCCCCCCAAACTCTCTCCATGCTGGCTAATATAACAGTAGATGCTCAGTGCCAGAGGCTCATCCATGACACAGGAAAGTTTTTACCTTTGTGGGAAAAAAGCTATCATGACTATCTTTGCTTCGCGTGTTTGGTTTCGTCTTAGATACTCTACCTACCCGTACAGGTAAATAATAATAAAAAATAATCAGTAAATTGAGATAAACCAGGTCAAGATCCTTGTTCAAGAATCAATCAGCCAAGCCTCCCATTGTACTCAAAAGTATTTCCCAGAATTCCACTCCCTAATCCCATAATACCATGTGACTATATTCCTGCATGAATGTGAGACTCCGTACAGTTTTGTGAGTTTTCAGTACTTTCTCGTCAGTAAAGCCCCACCCCCTAGACACAGCACTGTGCTAAGCCCCCCCGGTAGCTCCGGCGTCCCCACCTGGGCGGCTGTAGGTGGCCAGGTTGCTGTCGCTGTTGCCGTTTCCCGCCGTGCAGCAGTTGATGGAGCAGTCGTTGGGGTTGGAGCAGGAGTTGGGCCAGGTGTCGGCCAGCCAGGGCTGGGTGGTGGGCTCCGCGATGTTCAGCAGCCCGGGCCTGTCGGCCCAGAAGCACAGAGACCGGCGCCGTGAGACCTGGCAGAGCTACAGGGCCCGCAGACACACTGGCCTGCTGAGAGTCACCCCCAGATACCGACCCCAGGAGGAAAACGAACCGCCTGACCGCCCTGCCTGTCTAACTGGTATAAGGCAGCTTCCTCTCCAGCACAGTCAACACCTTCCACCGTCTCCCAAGTCCCCTCATGATCTGTGAATGTTCTGATGCTTTAGGAAACAGTTGTTTGCCCGTGGACATCTAGGCCAAACAGGTTATGTTTGCTCGGGTGGGCTGATGCTGCCGGCAGGACAGTGCAAAAGCCAAGCCTCAGCTAGCGTCTCTGAAAGCACTGCAAATGCTGGGCTCACTGCACTGCAAATGCTGGGCTCACTGCACTGCAAATGCTGGGCTCACTGCACCGCAAATGCTGGGCTCACTGCACCGCAAAGGCGACTGGCCATGCAGTCGTCTCTCTGATGTGCGGGACAAACAAAAATGTCCTCCGTGTTACTGATTTTGCAAAAGAACTATAAAACAGAACAAAGAAGAATTAAAAAACACAGCTTTGCTGTTTGGCTCTGGTTAAGCTCAGCTGCAATATCACACAGGTATGTAGGTATGGCTGGGAAACAGCCTCATCCAGCGAACCTAATTAACGGCAGCTAATTCAGAACCTTCAACTGATAACATCCCTGAAAATAACCGACAAACAGGAAACACAGCCCTCTCTCCTCCTCCCCAGATCTCTCCATCTCTCCATCTCTCCATTGCTCGGTTTTGCTCCTGTTCTCATTTCTCTTTCTTGCTCTCATTTTTTCCTGAGCGGCTCGCATGAGCGGCTGACTCTGCTCTTTCCCAAGGATTCTGACAACATACAGCTCTGAACTGACATTTGAAACTCCACACCTCCCTCGCGGGCGCGGGCGCACACACACACGCACACGCACACACACACACACACACACACACACACACACACAGAATGGATGGCAGGCATCCAGACAGCAGCCCGCATGGATAGCAGCTTCTTCCTTTGTCTCCTGCACTTCCCAGCTAAACATTAATTTCACATTAACTCCAGCATCCATCCTTGCTGTCTGATCCCAGATTCTAGCTGTTATGATTCTGCTGTTTCAATATGCAGTGAATTTACATTTGTGTGTTAAACTTCAATTTAGCATTCAAAGAAAAGATACTGCTTGTTTACAAGGCCATATACATATTTAGAGAAGCTGTTTAAAAATATAATCAGTTAATAAGTATGTCGTATTGCAATGTCCATGCTCATCGGTGTCACACAAAGGTATGTGTACAGCGAATCGTCTGTGTAGCTGACAGGAGGTGCAGGGGCTTCTGGGTAATCACCAGATATGGAGCAGCCTGAAACAGAAGAGGTGAACTATCCCTCACACCTGAGCAGACTGTGGGGGACACCAGAATGCTTCTGTGTTTGGGATGCCGATCCATCTGAGGACCATGTGACCCACAGACACACACACACAGACCTGTACTCATATCTTTGTGGGGACCATCCATTAATTTATATGTGAAAAACCAAAATCCACAAACAATGACCTTAACCCTTACCAAGGTCTAACCTTAACCTTAACCATAAGTAATCAACCAAAATCAAAGACTTTTGGCAGTTTTACTTCTTTTAATGGCAGTCACAAGTTTTTATAAAATTGAGGTTATCTTTATGGGGACTGAGAACATGGTCCCTACAACGTCAAAATAACAGGCTTTTATCACGCTGTATGGGAAATTTTAACGTAAGATATACCTGGACCACACACACACACACACACACACACAGTCAATGACACATAGACAAAGACACACACATAGACAGACACAGATGCACATGCACACAGACAGACAGATAGACAAAGACACACACACGCAGGAACACACACACACACAAGCACAGACAATGACACATGGACAGACAGAGACGCATACCAGCTTCCTTGGAAATCACTATGAGGCTGACAGCATGAGTGATGGCAGCAGTCTGTTTGGGACTGGGAAAAGGCTTTTTATGGATGCCACGATCTTTTGTCTACAACCATGGACTCCACCCTCTGCCTTGCCTGCATTAGTCTCTTATAAAGTCAAAGCACTCCCCCTAGTGGCAGACTGAAAGCATTACCCTCTCTTCATTTTCCTCCTGCATGCCCCTTGATTCCCTAACTCCTATTTCTGTTTTCTCACACCACACCTTCATTCTTTCTTATTTTCACACCTGGTTGTTTTTTCTTCTGACTCATAATCGCTTTATTCTGTCTCCTTCCTGACAACATCAAGCGCCGTGAAGTCAGCGTGATAATCACAGTGGGCATAAATACTGTAATAACCTGTTAAATGCCAGATATGCATGCGCAGGTTGCGCGGTTTTGCTCCTGCTCAGCCTGAACACAGACAGGATTCCGTCATGACTGAGTGCGAGAGCATGTTTAGGGACGGGTACCACGGGCACTGAGGCCCTGAGCGCGAGTCGCTTACCTCCCGCCGCTGCTGACTGCCTCTCCGCCTCTCTGGTAGGACACTGTGGACAAAGGCGAGTGTCGATGAATGGGAACACCAGCACTCACAGCACTGACAGGCGGGGGGAGGCCAGGATAAACAGGCGGGCTGGCCTCACCTCACAGAGCCCCCAACACACCCTCACAGACACAGATAAACACACACAGCTGCCAATGCGGCCGTCTGCAAAGAGAAAAGCAGCCACATGCCACCTGATCGCACAGTGAGAGACGCATGTGCACACAGAGCCCCCTGGCAAACTGCCGTGACTATATCTGTGTGTGTGTGAGTTTCAGTGTGTGTCAGAGTGTGTCCGTCGGTGTGTGATTGTATGTGATGATGTGTCTGTCTGAGTCTCTGTCAGTTTCAGTGTGTGTGTCTGTATCGGTGTGCATGTATATCAGTGTGTCTTCATCTCTGTGTGCCTCTCTGAGTATCAGTGTGCGCAATATTGCGTGTTTGTCTGTGAGTGTCAGTGCATCTGTGTGCGTGTCTCTTGAGTTTCAGTGTGGTTGCACCAGTGTTCTTTGATTGTGTGTGTCTCTGTCTGTGAGTCTCAATGCGGCTGTATCAGTGTGTCTCTGTCTGTATGTGAGTCTCAGTGTTGGTGTGTCTGTGACCCTTAGTGTGTGTGTGTGTGTGTGTGTCTCTGTGTGTGAGGGTGTATAAGAGGCTTAGAGGAGGCTCCACACGGCTGCAGTCCCCCAGCATCCCCGCCGCTCCCCATGTGACTCCTTCTGCAGGGGAAGCCAGGCCCTTTCATGGAGCTCTAAGCCGCCGGCATGTGAAGGCGAGATAAACTGGCACTTTAATTACAATCTCTTTTAGGGAGGATTTAAGGCATCACCCTCCCTGCACAGGAAGTCTGAGGTTTGTGCAAACTCTGTATAAGAATGTGTGATTTTTTAATCCAACAATGAACCAAAGGCTTCCTTCTCAAGTTTCTAATTTCCCCCTGAATTTAAAAAAAAAAAAGTATAAATGGAACAGAATGTCTCATAAATAACGGCAAATTTCACATTCCCCTAAAGTTCCAGGTGACAGAAATGTCCTATATTTAAAGAGCAGCTGTATAATGAGATGGAAAGTCAGAGAGGGAGCAGTCCAAAGAGAATCTAAAGAAGAGAATAGAGAAGAGAGAAGAGAGCCAGGATCACAGAACCAAATACGTCCTGAGGCCTGGGCCAGGATTGTGGACTTAAACAAAGGCACTCAGGGAAATAGGCACCTTAAGCACACATATTCCAAAGCAGGGCGCCCCTATTCTGACCCGACAGCTACAACCCTGGAAAGGTGCTGGGAGCAGAAGGAGGGACTGAGGAACCTTGGCTGCACAGACTGACAGCACAACCGAGGCTCCTGGTGTGGCCACACCTGTTGGGCGGAGCTTGTGGGTAATGACAATCTATTCTGTCTGACACTGTCTGACTGTCCTGTTCTGATTGGCTCCTGTGGCATCGGGAAAGAGCTCCTCTAACCTGTTACTTTATCCAAAAAATGTCAGGGGAGGTTTCACTCCTAACTGCAGCATTGATGCCTTCAGCTTTAAAAAACCATCTTCCAGAATCACTTTTAGTAAGAACTAATTGACCAAAGACACGCTTTATGGCCATATGTAAGAGCCGCCGTTCTGTGGCACAGGAATTCAGATAATGGTGCACCGAGAAATAGTGGCGGGAGAAAAAAAAGCCCCAAGTCGTCAACATAAGCATACGTACCTGTTGGGGTGAAGGTGAACGATGGAACTGTGTTGCCCAAACAGGGGGATGTGCAAGGGAAAGAGAGAAGGAAGGAGATTATTAGCTTCAAGAATATTTACAGGTGTCTGTCTGCAGTGTTGCTGTATGTAAAGCCCATATAGTAGCAGCAGATTACCAGCAAAGGATGGTTTCATGTGTAGCTGATGGTCTGAGCCTGTTCTTATTCTCACACTGTGGCTGCTCCAGCTATGGGGGCAGCAAGCAAGCAGCAAGCTTGAAGAAAAACTCAAATTGTGTCCCAGGCAGTGAAGAGGTTCGCAGAGGGTCACTGAGGGCGTATGCTATGGTATAAAGGGGAAGGGGGCATGCGTGTACCCTGACCTTCGCGGGGGGACGGCCGCTCTTCCCGCTCTACACCCCAGCCAGCGCAGCAGACCACTTCATGCTGAGCCTGTGCTATACAGATTTGTACCTTTCTAAGGAGTCCCTATCGTCATGGCGGCATGCCCCAGAGTCATGCAAATACACGAAGAACACGGACACTGGGAGCCCCCAGCCATGGCTGTCCTCACTCCTTCATTTCCTTTTATTTACAGGACAGCAACCTCCAACATCAACGAAGAGTGTCAGGCTATGAATGACACATTAATCTCCGTTTTTGTTTTGGCCCTGCTTTGAGGTCAGGCGCATGAAGGGATTAAGCGGATAAACCCCAGTGGGTGTGATGGTTGTATCAGTGCGTGGCATCGGCCTGCCCACTTCGAAGCTGAGGCCAAGTGACACTCGCCTGTCGTGCTAAACGCTAATGTGGAATGCTAACACGCTGGAAATAGATGAATCAAATCACCACAGCGACGGAATGTGTCATCGGCACTCGGGCCCGGGCTCTAGGCGCTCCTGGGGGGGCGGGGACTTCCCAGTCGGGGTAGACCGCAGGAGGACAGAGCCGCGCACAGACACATCCACGCAGAAATGAGCTTGGTTTGTATTTCTTTACTGTCCCAGTTGCCACAGATCGTGAGGAAAAAGATGGAGCTGAGGAGCTGGCGTTCTCTCACTCAGCCAGATCCGCCCTTTCATTCTGCTGCTTTGCCCCACACTGGCATTAGATTCCAGCCTCAGGTGGCAACGCATCTTCTTCTGCTTCACTCCATAAACTTCCCCTGGTACTAGTTTCAACGGCAGCTTCTCCAGTAGATGGGACTGAGGTGGCGGCAGCTGCTAACGCTACAGGTGAGCCGCCTGTTCCCAGGAAAATCCCAGTGAGGTGATGTGAGAAGATCCCACGCCCATGATTGGAGAGAACCGGGGAGCAGCAGCACCCGAGTTGGCACAGTGACTGCAGGGGCTTCACATTGCCCTTAATTCCCATAACCAAGAGATTACTGCTAGTTTGAAGCAGCTAATAAGGGAAGCTGATCTCTTAGGCGGGTCCTGTAAAAAGTGATTGATCGAGGTAGTGCATCCCATCATTCTCAATGACGTTCTAATGGTAACAATGTTCTATTCGCTATCTGCACAGGTATAAGCAGAGACTCTCCTGTGTGACACACACACACACACACACACACACACACACACACACACACACGTATGCTTTGGTGAAAACAAAGCTCAGCTTCTGATCACAGGCTGACCTGTTTATCCTGGAGCATGTTTTTGGGTATTGGCCCTTGTTTAAGGATGATATGACTACACTGCCCCCTATGGGATTTGAACCAGCGACCTTCTGATTGAATCCTAACTTTGGCCCCTGGCTCGGCTCTAGCTAGAAGAGCATTTTCAGGGCTGAAATATCACTAATAACGCTGTTAAAGAACTGTAGGCCACCAGATGCTCTGCATGTTCCTGGGTTTCGAGTCTTACTTCTAGGTAAGGTAAGCAAAGTAAATAACACATTTACAGGCTTAGAACAAAGTTATTTCTGTTAGTATCTATACAGACATATCTGGTAAGCAGCAGAGAAACAGTTTCAACATTCACACTGTCTTGCTCTTAAATAGCTAGTACCAGGCTTTTATTATCATACGGGCTCCGGAATACCACATATTATAAGTTGATAATTGGATTTCTGAACGTGACCTTGGGCCTGTCAGTAAATATACATTTTCCTGCGTGTCCTTCAGGAAGCAAGGGGCTATGGAAATGCCGGCCAACCTCTCCACCTTACTCCATTCATACTGCATTGGACCCCTGGGGGCCGAAGGAAGGGATAGGGACTCGGCCGCCCCCCTGCCCCATGCTGAAGACATTTCCTGAAGGCAAGGACACTCTAGGGCCTAATGAAACCTGCCACCTTGTTGTGATTTGAGACTAGGAGGCCCAGTGCAACCCCCCCCCACTGCCCCCCCACCCACTGCTCATAAGCTTGTCTGTTCTACTGCCCTCTACTTGATACTTAAGCAGAATGACTTCTTCTATATGGGCAGTTATTATCCTGCTAGTCAAGATAAAACCTGAACCACAGAGTGGGGGGGAAGGGGGGGGGGGTTCAGCTGCTTTGCCTGCAGCTAGACATTAAACCAAAAAAAAAAAGGAATTGCAGTTTTGATACTCTGGGTAATGCGGGCGCGGCTCCGCGTGAAGCTCGCACGCCTGCTGAGGGCCCGCAGCCCCTGTGCCACCTCAAGAGCAACTACAGTCGCTACCCATAATCCTCCTCTGAGTGTCACCGCTCCTGTGGCAGCTTGAAGAGCATTCTGCCAAACGCCCCTCCCTGACAGAAACAGGGAACGCCGCCGATGGGGGGCGGCAGTGCTGGAAGACAACAGAGGTGGCAGACAAGAGCAGCAGAGGGTGGAAGTTATCAGTAAAGCCTGATAATCTTCATCGCTAAATATTGACGAGATTCTGCAGCCTCACACAGGCCATGATAAATGGGAGTAGAATGTGTATCAGAGCAGCGCTGTCGGCGAAACAGGCCAAGGAAAAGAACAAATAAAACCCAAGTGAGGTAGGAAACAGTCTCTTGTTAAAATGAAGATTCTCACATGGATCAAAGGAATTCTCCCGTTTCATCTATTTTTGAAGACGGTTAATGATCGGGAAAAAAAGAAAAACTGTTCTTATTGAGTTTCAAAGGCTGTTTTACGGGGAGTTTTGCCAAATATTTAAAGAGTAGGAGTATTAACAGAACAAGTGAGTAAAGCGAAATGAAGAACTCTGGCTACAGAGAGCTCACTCAGCTGTGTAAAGAAGACGTGCCCCCCCTCCCACGCAGACGAGCGCAGGCAGCAGGTCACACACACGAGCTCCCACACAGCACACCCACGCAGCCAAGCGCACGGGGCTGACCTTTGCGGATGCCTGCGTAGCTGCTGCTCAGCCCGCTCCGCTTCTTGCGGTGACGGTAGAGCCAGATGCTGAACACCATGAGGATGATCCAGCAGGCAGCGCCGATGCCGGCGATGAAGGCCGGCTGCTTCACCACATCCGAGATCTGCTGGGACAGGGGTTGGTCTGGGGTCTTGATACGGCCAGAGGAGTCTGTGGAGAGGAAGGCAAGGGGCTCTCATCTCCAACGTTCAAGTCTCGGGTACCAGCTCAACGGATCAACTGAGTCGTCATCCTCTCCGGTTATTAACTCTGATCATTAAGTGTGGTCAGCATGTCAAGCCTGCAGGCTGCTTTAGCCATGGCGTACTGTAAGAGTCTCTAAACAGAACTGAGTTCATCGGAACTGAAAAAGGAGGCATGAAATATGAAAGCATGTGGGACGGAAAGGGGGAAAGGAGGATGTGAGAGGACAGAATGGGAAGGGGAGGAGGGAAGAGGGCAAAGGGGTGAAGGAGGAGCCGAGGGAAGCCAAGAAAAGGCCAAAAGAGTGAAAGGGATAGCAAAGGAAGAGCAGAATGAGGTACAGGGGAGTGTAAATAAGGGTGCCAAGGAAATCCAAGGCCAGCAAATTGAAGCCGATGGGAAACAGCAGACGATAGTGAGAGAGGAGATAAAGAAAAGGTGAGGAGAGGTAACCCCATGGGGAGGATAATGGCAGATAGTGCTCATTCCCAGACCTTTGGGAGGACTAGAGAAGAACATGTCAGCCAAATTTGCTCAAATGAAAAGGAGCACAAAGCATCTTTCATCTCACTAGCCAGCCTAAGGCATGGTTATCCAATGAGAGAAATGTGAGACTTGTCAATCAAATCAGCTGCCCAATCAGGCAGAGCCCAGTAAAAAACTAGCGGGTCATAAACTCAGGCAGAGGAAGGTGGTCCCCAGAGCCACAGCTGTCAAGGCGTGTACATGGATGAGTAGAATAACTTGGGTTGGCTGATGAACCATAAGGAGTCTCTTTTTATATGGGGGCTGCGCCAACCAGAAAGAAGACTGATGAACCTTTGAATTGGAACGTTAATTTGACATGTCATTTACAGAACAAATCGCTTAATGAAATGAAAGGAGTCCATGAAGCCTAAATGTATAACATTATGTACAGAGAAATTCTGGGTTATTTTTTATATTGCCGTCTACAGTGAACACTGAACACAATAATTTACCTAGAGGTCATTTATGAAAACATATTACTCAGAGATTACACAACATTATATATCTGAGTGCAGACATGCATGCTTGTATAGAGTGACACACAAAGCTTGCCTACAAATTTCCCCCACTTGCACAGCTGGAATTTTAGTGAAGCAATTACATTTAAGAACTTTGCTCAAGGCCACAGCTGCCCTGTGACTTGTTTAGTTTAATTCTTTAACTATTTCGACACAACACTGAGCTGTGGGTTCCCAGGAAAAGGCCTGGACAAGCCCTAGAGATGAGTATGGTCAAGAGATGGTGAGGATCTACTGCTGATTCCGCTTGATTTCACATGCTGCTAAGGGCAACACTGTTTGTGCTGCTGAAATAGGACTTGAGCAATGAGTCACATCATAAACACACAGGGTCACCCCAAAAGCTGCAGGGAACACTGACTTTGCCTTCACTGTCATGCCCATCACAGTGTGGAGGGGTGAGCTTGGGGGGGGGTTTCCTTGGCTGGATCATTAATGAATGCGGCTGGGCTGACAGGCACATGCACACGCGAGGGCAGCTTTTATCCTTTTCCCTCATTTCCTGACTTTCCCCCTCGCTGGCAGGTCCTGTTCCCATCACACCAACTTCTCTGTGATTTTCCTGCCTTTCTTTTTTGTCACAGAGAGGATTTTTACTCTTCCCAGAGATCAGTGATGGTCCGGGAAGGCGTGCTTCATCTTCAGCCCCGTTTCTGCGCCGCCCCCCCCCCCTACTGCATGATCTCAGGCCACCAGAATGGGCCACACTAATGAGCAGCAACCACGGCGCCTGAGGTTTACCAGGGTGACACATTCTGCAGTGACAGATGAACCAATGGAGCCATGATGGACACTTTCTATCGAGCCTAATGATGGCAACGGTTGACATGCATGTCTCAAACATTGTAGAATTACATCTTTGCCCTGACCCAAACTACCAGGGGTCAGAAGTCATAGTGAGAGGGAGGGTCCTGTTTCATGCTTGCCTCTTTGCTCCTGCTCTAGCAGGGCAAGTACAGGGTTTACTCCATGCTGACAAGAAGAACCAAGTAGAACATAAGACTGGACAAGCCCCAGAGCATTTGCTGCGAAATTAGTGAAGTGCAGTTATACTGGAAGTGCTTCTAGCTCCACTTCGGTGACTATTACTACCCCACAGACGGCAGCTGGATAATTAATCTGCAGCGCTGCTGTAAACATGCCGCTGTTGGAAAAACAAGCCATGTAAATCGCTCTGGGAGCATCCACTGCCGTCGGGAGTGAATCAGCACTGCCGGCACTGCGGCCGCGCCGCGGCAAACATTTCCATCAGGCAGCCGCGACATGAAATTATTCAGGTTACACTGGAAAACTGATAAACGGGCTAATGGCGGAGATTAATCCGACGAGAGCCCTTGCCACTCACGCTTGTCAGAGGCAGTATTGAGGATGACGGAAATAATTGGGCTGAAATAATTTCAATTACTCGATGAAAGATTGGAGGAGAAAAGGAGTTAGAAGGGGAAATACATGGCAGAGCACAGCCATGGGAAATTGTTTTTGCAACAGGTGACGGCATTTACATTAGCAGGGATTAGGGGCTTTACCACTGGAGCCGCATGTTGGCCACAAATCAGAGGTTCTGCTCTGAAAAATGAGGTGCAGATCAGACGCAATCAGCTAGATGACACGGAGAAAGCAGGAAATGTTTTATTCAATACATGATGGATATGTCTTTTAAAATGACAATAAATGCTTAACCGTGTTCCAAAAGCCTCTATCTCTGGCACAAATGTTCTGGAATAAGCCGGGATTTCTGATGAGGCCGAAACTGGCAAAGCAGCCAAGGCAGAGAGAACGATACTGGAGGGAAGATGGTGAACTTTGACCTTTTCAGAAAATAAGACAGCAGGATAGCAGCTATAATCCGGAAGCAGGCACCTGGCAGGCCCTTAAAAAGTATGAATTGCTTATTTTTGCCATTTATATAAACTAAGCAAACAAGGACATGAGATTATAAAATAAAGGCCCAGTAGAATATGCCAAGGAGGGGCCCTGCTGAGAAGAATGAATGTGGATATCCCGCTGTATAAATAGGCATAAAACACTGTGGATAAAGGCACAAAGGAAGCAGAAATCAGTGTTAGGGAAAGAAAAGGAAGATCTGCAGGAGCTGAGCTGACGGGGTGCAGCTGCATGGCAGGCCAGCTCACACTCACCCAGCTCGAAGACGGTGACCTCACTCCTCACGCCCGGACCAGCCCCGGTGCTGGCGGCCACCTCCACACTATAGCGGATCCCGGGGGACAGGCTGGGCAGCTGCACCGAGAAGGTGGACCCGTCCACGCTGCGGTTCACGTGGTACCTGCTCTCGTTCCCCAGGCACCAAATCTGTCAGAGATGGGAAGTCGTGGCTTAGCTGTATGGGGGCGGAGTTTGGCAAGGTTTGCAGTACAGGGTCACAGGGGTGCCTGCTGGCTATCCCAGAATGCACAGGGCACAGGGCAGGGGTCACTGTGCACACACACGCTCATGCACACAATCACAAATCATGGGCAATTTAGAGGCCAGTTTATCTAGTCTCACATTTTTGCACCACCACTAAAAAGTGGAACGCGTGAACCCGCACACCCACGGAGCTGGTGCTGGGATCCAAGCCACCAGCACTGGAGGTGTGAGTCTGACCCCTAACCCAACATACTCCCCCTCGTCAGCCATAATGTACATCTTTCTAAAGAATGCAACACATGCCTAGATCCAAAAACGTAATTATCTCTAACATCGCATCTGTGCTTCCTGGAACTCGGCTCTGCGTTGCAGCCTCTGGCCAGCCTTGATCGAGGGCTTTGTGCTAAAGCTCATCCAGCCGCCATGCCAGCTCCTCACTGCCTTCCCTATATAAAACACCTGCTTCCTGTACACCTCCAAGTCAGCAGCTCAGGAATGGGATGAGGTATGTGTATCGGGGGGAAGGGGGGGCTTAACAGCCTTGCATTTGCACTGCGTGCCACTGCCAGGAAAAAAAATTCATGGGAGATGAGGTGCCTTAGCTTTTATGTGGAAATACATCCCCCAAACCACCCTCCATACTGGGTGCTGTTTCTTACACACAAAGCTATGCAATTTAAGTTACAGAATACACAGAGACTATTACATTTGACAGAGGTAATAGCCAGCAGCACTCACTCATATTTGCGGCTGAAGAGGGAGATAAAATTATTTGACCAGGATGGGGTGCAAGAGGTTAATCACAGCACTACAGGAATCTCAGATGATCCCGATAGCTAGATTAAGCTGTACGTAAAGAGCCGTCTCCAGGTACAAGGCCCTTCACAGGAGGCTGGAGAGGACTGCCCACACGATTCCCCTACACATGGCTGCCTTTCATTACTCACGGCCCAAACAGACGTCTGTTGGTTTATTGAAGAGGTATTAGAGAGACTGATGGTTAAGAGAGGACAGGTCCACAGTGAACGGTAAGGGACAAGGCTGTGAGAAAGCAGCAAATAATACCTCCTAGCCTCTTGAGTGCTTAAGGACTCTGAAATAGATGTCAGCCTGAAAAATATACTCCTCATAAAAGTAGCAGATTTGGACTAGATATTTAGCAAAACATCTGGCCGTCACCTGAACATAGAACCAATCATCTCCAGCTATGGACAGAAACTCAGGAACATCCGTCTTTAATGTTTAGTGCACAGGGAACCACAATAAGGTTTTATTCATTAAGTCATGTGATGAGGGGCAGTCTGCTCTTCCTCCAAAAGATGGCGCTGTTTCACTATAATTCAGCGTTCACATGGCTGGCCTTCCTGTTTGCATCCTCTGTAAGAGCAGAGGCATAAAGGTCTGCACAATCCCTGCTGAGGTCTTTGGGTTTTTACCTTATACTCCTGGACAACACCATTCTGGTCCTCCTCTGGCGGTGGCTTCCAGGAGACCACAATGGTTGTGCCATTGCTATCGCTGTTCCTCACTGTGACCCCCTGGGGCGCTGCACTGGGGACTGACCCGGCACAGACAGACAGACAGACAGACAGACAGACACAGCCGGACAAAGACGGACACAAATGTCAGCCAGTCACTTTGTTCTTCCGTGATCCCTGAAGGCCCCCAGCAATCACCATTTAGCCTTGCCTGCAAAATTCTCACATTCACAAAAAAAATTGCTTGTTTTTTCTTTCTTACAGGGCAGGATTTGTTTGTGGTCTTTGTTTCTGCTGTTTTGACAACCCAACAAAGCCCACCACACAGAAAATAATAGTAATCATTCCTTTTGCTGCTTTCATTTGCTGTCTTTTTCTATCATTTGCCCCACAAGCTATGGCAGGAGTGATTGTGGAGAATATGCCTGCAGTGAGGCCTGGTATTTATGTGGCACAATGTCTCAGCTGGAAGCCAGTCACTTCAATACAGCGAAGGGAGCTTCTCCACAGACAAGAAGCGCAAGCACACAGAACCAGCAGAGCGCCTCCCTGCAAACAAGACATTAACAGTGACAAATGTTTTTTCTTATTTTTTGCTTCTGTGCTTTTTCGGCACATGGGCGTGACTACAGAGACCAACATGTTTGAATATAGAATTAAAAATAAAGAAGCAGTAATTACTATTCTGAAAGGAGCTGGGCAGCTTTGCAGCACTGCTAGTCCAGGAGCAAAATGGAAATTAATCAGTTATGAATGCATTTCCCAATGAATAATAATAAAAAAAAAGGCAAACGGGCGGCGGTGTCTTGCCACACTTATAAAACCAGAAATCAATTAAAAGAACAGCAAGCCTCCCTATGGAACGCTGAATGCCAGCTTACCAGCGAAACAACAGCCCCTACACTACCCTGAACGTGCTGGGCCAATCCTAAGCCACGCCCCTAGGGAACAGCCCCACCCCAAAAACCAATTAACACACTAATTATCTGTGTTGTATTCAGGATTCCTAGCGGTGCTCCAATCTGGAGTCATTTTTGCTGTTTATTGTTTATACTGATGAACAACTGCTTGCTGCTTGGTCTCTGTGCTTTATAGGTGACTCTCTCCTACTCACCCTCCTCCAGCGTCTTGGCCACTTTCACCTCGCTGTCTGTCCCCTGGAACTCGTTAAAGTATGGCCGCACCTTGAACTCGTAGGTGACCCCCTTCTTGAGCTGGGGCACAACAGCGTTGTCGTCCCCCGGGCTGCGCACCTCGAAGACGCCCCACTCCCCGCGGGGCTGTCCTCCTTCCGGGCTGGAGCGGTACATCACCTTGTAGCCCTGAACGTACTGGGACTGCTGCTCCACCTGGTGGCAGGGCAAAATATGACAGAGTTATACAAAGTGACCTTTGGTTTTGGTAAAAACAAAAAGTTTTGCAACTTTTTCTCTATAAACAGGACAAAATGCATTGTGTTAGTATGCAATAGAAAGACAATAAAAGGACCTCAAACAAACAAAAGAAACTGAAATATATGTTTGAAAATGGTGGAATTTGGGTAATGTAATTTAACCCCTTAAGAGCTGCAGAGGTAGGCGCTCCCAGTTTCACCAAGTGCTACTGAATGACAGCCTCTTGTCATCCTGGGTATTTCTGGGGGGGGGGGGGGGGGTACCCAGCTGTAGGGACAGACCCTTCCCATCGCGTTACTACGGACACCATGCCATGAGATCATCACCCAGCAGTTGGCCAACCATGGAAACACCAAACCTGGCCCGACCATAAGGGCGGCGCTATGCTGAGTTCTGTCCCAGGGGTAGGTTGGCTCGTAGACCCTATTCCCCACTGTTCTGCATGTAGCCCTAGCTGCTGATGGGGGAGAGGGGGGGCATGTGGCCCATGGGTTCCACGAGGGAAAAACAGCACACACTTGTAAATGTTTAACACTGTTTTTATATCCTCCTCAATAAAAAATAAAGCTATTGCCCACTCATGTGGTCTGCATTAGCCCCCGCTGCACGTTCTGGGAGCCAGCTGGGGATGAGCCCACCTTGGCCCAGATCACCTGGCACCAGCAAGCAAACCAGAAAGAGAGGCTGTGAGACGTAGGCGCAAGACCACGCTGGCACAGGTCAGTCTCTCCAGTGCTCTAAAATCCTAATGTTTCAATAATATAGAAATAAATTAAAGGAATACGGTGTTTCCTGTGGACTGTATGACTCTGTGACCCCTAGGGCCTCTTACAAATCTAAACTTAAAAATGATTTTATCATGCCCCCTATACGTGCCAAGGCTGTACCATCACTGCCATAAGGGAAGCACGTTGGCTAGTTTGTTTTCATGCACAGACGACTGCTTATTCAAATCCCAGGATTACTGCTGTTTTATGCCCTAGAGGAATGTGCTAAAACCTTAATTGCATTAGAGAAATGTATAAATGCTGAGAAATGCAATGCTATAAAAGTATGTGTAAATGTCTGACTAAAACTGAAAGCCTGGCTGAACTGGAAAATGCAGGAAATTACAGATCAGCCCCTCTGACTGCTTAGTGACTTAGTGGCAGATGGAGAGTATCAGTGACGTCTGACGGAGAATAAGAGGCTTGGGACAGGTGTCACTCTGAAGTTTCCTCTAAGTTACCTGAGGGTAGAGCACACTGATTCGGCTAATCGTGCTTAGTTCGGTAGTTGTGCAGTTGTGGCTATAATTATGTTTATTAGTTGTGTTTCGTTTCCTGGTTTTGATATAATTTTAGAAACCTGCGGATTTTTGCTTTATTAAATCATTCATAAGCTTTGGCGTTTGCTTTTTTATGTGCGGCTTTAGTATAATTCCTGATCATTACTAATCACACAAATATTAAGGACATAACTGAAAGATTAGCTCAGAACTTCTACCTTCCTGTCATTTTCGGTTCAGAAAGCAAAATGAAACAAATGAATATGTTTCTTGACATGGCCGAAACCTAGATTCACAAGTATATGTTTAACACTGAAAACATTATGCTAATTGTGGCTGTCAGTTGGTTATAGTGTTATATATATAGTGTTGTATATATAGTGTTGTATATATAGTGTTGTAAAGCTCAAAGATCCCGGCAAGTTACTCTCATTTAGACCTGGCTAAAAAAAAAGTAAATAAAGACAAGTGACCATATAGTGAAAATCACTGTAAGAGTGTGAATGACTCTCAGGTTTTGTTACGCAGACAACATATATTTTGTTTTGAGGAGCAATAAAAAAAAATCAAAACAAATTGCGTGTCCCTGCTGTGCCGAAACTAAGCTGAACTATGACCATACTCCTGTGCTTAAGTAATCATACTCCCGTGCTTGAGAACTCATACTCCCAAGCTTGAGTACTCATACTCCCGTGCTTGAGTACTCATACTCCCATGCTTGAGTACTCATACTCCCATGCTTGAGTACTCATGCAGGTGCCCATTCACTTCATAGCATCTAAGATTTGCCCAGACTTTGCATTTAAATAGAGACGGTGCTGGAACACTCTCTGCGCATGGCTGCACATTCATGGTAGCAGCGTGCCAGACTCAAGCATGCCAGCCCCTAATCGATATACAGAAATGTTATTTCTATATTAGAAATATCAAATGTAACTGACACAATTACAGCAACCTACATTTAAAATAGATTTGTAAACTCTCATGGTGATATAAAAATCACCACCTTGAAAAATCGTGATGTGTAACAGAATGGATTCCCTCCCATCTAAACTGCCAGAGTGTCAGTCTGCCAAGAAAATGATTCAGAGGTATAAGCATATTGAGTGGGCAGGGTGGGTGTGGACCGAGGCACTCACTGTCCACTGCACCCTGACGGAGGACGAGGACAGGATGGTGGGGTTGTGCAGGTGGACCACCACCTCCCCAAGCTCCTTCTGGATCTGCCGGTGGTCCACACCCTGGCTGGTGGGCAGAATGTCTGCAGAAGCGATGGAGAACATTGGACAGATGGCACAATAGCTACGAGTAAACGGTGGTCTCTGATGGCAGCAGAGCTTAATATTATGCCCTGTAGAAAGTTACATTTTTACTTAATATTCAATTTTTATCCTGCAGTAGTACCTGTTTTTACAAAGATAGTACACCAGTGCTTCCCAGAGATATTGAGCTGGACTCTTTACATTTTACCCACCATACTACCTGCTGGCCATCAATTTAAATAGAATTACTTGAGTACAAAGCTTGTCAGGCATGAATAACATTGTGAATATACGACGTAGATTTGAATGGCAGGAGGAGAGGCGACAGAAGGTCACCTTGTGTCTTGACAGCATCAGAGATGGGGCTGGGGTCACTCAGGCCGTAGGCGTTGGCAGCCCGCACCAGGAACAGGTAGACGGCACTGGGCCTCAGACCCTTCAGGACGAATGACTCCATTTTGACATGGTCTGCCAACGTCTGCCAGCTGCTGCCGGAGGCGTGGCTGCAATGAAGGAGGCACAGCACAGGTACATGGTGACATTGTTGTCAGTGCATACAAAGGGGACACAGGGTCACTTAATGGCCTTGAAGATGCAGGAGGTGGGCGGGCACACAGGGTCGCTTAAAGGCCTCGAAGATGCAGGAGGTGGGCGGGCACACAAAGGGGACACATGCTCACCTAAAGGCCTCGAAGATGCAGGAGGTGGGCGGGCATACAAAGGGTACACAGGCTTACCTAAAGGCTTCGATGATATAGGAGGTGGGCGTGGCTCCTGAAATGAGGTTGGGCTTCCAGGACAGGGTGACAGAGTTACGGGTGACGTCGGTCACTTCTGGCTTAGAGGGGGCGCTGGGGATGAGATTGGGGTCTGTTGGCCTTGCCGGCTGCACTGGGACTCCGAACTCTGAAGGCGTAACAGTACAAACATGTGCATTAAATGTTAGGCCAGCTAATGGAAGATCAGTTCAGGTAGAATGTTATCATATCTCAACCCACACTAAGAATGTGTACATAGCACACAGAGGTTACTTGGGTTTTTATTGTCTGCACAAAAAGAGGAAAAATATGGTCCTTCTAATGCACATGAAGAACTGTCGTATAACAATAGGCCCAGAGCTTCAGGCTAAAGCTGCCCAATGCTGAGTGAGATCACAATGGGGAACAGCAATTACATAGTAAAGAGGCTTCATTCACTGAGGTTTAGCCCCTGTGCCTGTGTCCCGACCCCCCGCTTCTGTAGTGCTTCATGTGAGTGAAGCAGCACCCTTACCCTGAACTTCTAGATAGGCCTTCCAGGACGCCTCTCCGCTGGGTGTGGATGCGGTACAGGTGTACATGCCCGTGTCACCCAGCTGGGGGAGAGAAAAGAATCAAAGAATGAGCAAGGGGGGAAAAGGGGAGGTAAGCCAGTGGTCTCTGCTGATTGGACAGCAGTTAAAAAGTGCCACATGTACTCTGGCATGGACTGCAGATCACTCAGGGGAACACGCTCATTATGAAGCTTCCTCCTTTGTTCCCCTGCAGTGCTGAAAGCGAAAAATCAGAACACATGGGGGATGAGCACAAGTACCCCAGCTTGAGTTGCAGGAGCAGTGCCACGGCGAGCCACAAGGAAAGAGACACTACGAGCTGCAAAAACAATGCCACTTCGGGCTACAGGGACAATGCCTCCATGTGCCACAAGAACGGTGCCAACACAGTGCCACTGCAAGCTGCAAGGAGAGTGCTACTGCGAGCCACAGGGACAGTGCCACTGCAAGCTGCAAGGAGAGTGCTACTGCAAGCCACCGGGACAGTGCCACTGCAAGCTGCAAGGAGAGTGCTACTGCGAGCCACAGGGACAGTGCCACAGCAAGCTGCAAGGAGTGTGCGACTGCGAGCCACAGGGACAGTGCCACTGCAAGCTGCAAGGGGAGTGTTACTGCGAGCCACAGGGACAGTGCCACTGCAAGCTGCAAGGAGAGTGCTACTGCAAGCCACCGGGACAGTGCCACTG
>JAABNY020000035.1:16134360-16144991 GCA_015164015.2 Brevimyrus niger
TTAGTTAAGTTCTCCCCAAACGAGCTTGATGGGCCGAATGGCCTCCTCTCGTTTGTAAATTTCTTATGTTCTTAAAACTTTATTGTCTGTTCCAAAATGTAACAGAAATTCTCCTTTCGACAGAGTCACATGTAAAACATACAAACACGCACATACATGCAGACTGTTTAACGGAAGAAAGTGAAAACCGTCAGTTCATTTTGTGCTGTTCAGGATGGCTATTGCAGAGGGGATGAAGGATTCCTTGTAAATGTGTTTCTCATGATACCAGAGCACTTGAATTTGATGGCTTTGCCCTTGAATTCATTCTGCGTTTATGGCAAAAAACAAGCACAGACTCGAGTCACTGACTGCTGTCTCTCTGAATGTCCATCTGTGTGCCTGTATTTGTGTGTAAGGCTGTTCAACCTGTGGAAGTGTGAGATGGGGGGCGCACCCCCTGGTGACAGTCTGAGGGACAGCGGCATTCTCCTGAGACCCTCTGCTCCCTCCATAACCCCCCCCCCCCCCGGCATTATTACCATGTTTTCTGCACCTCTACATGCACAGCACAGACCACAGAGTCAGGCCCCAACATCTGTACTCTCCTCTGGAGAAGAACAGTGACTTCAGTTGGCTAAAGAAAGTGGCCTCTCTGGACCCCAGCCAGCAGACCGGATCTGGGCCCGGGTCCCTGCCTGACTGTGGTCCGGGGTGCAGACAAGGCCCAGAAGAGCGTTCGTTCTGGACGCCATAGTCATAGCCTCGGTTGCAGCTATAATTTCCCCCCATATGGTGATGAACATGAAGATCACCAGTCAGGCCCGAAGAGTGTCTTGCTACAGACTGGACAGCTGCTTTTTAACCCAGGAAAACAGGCATACCAGCAAAGGTTGTCGCTGTACCCTTGAAACTTCTGAACTTCCATTTCTCCAGCAAAATCCCAAACTCTGGTAATAAAGGTTGGCTAAGGAGCCGGATGAAAATAGCAGGGAGAGTGCGCTCCATTAGCCTGGCATTACCCAAGGCCTCGCCCCCCCTCACCCCCTCAGGCCCGAGAGGCCCGGCCCGGCCTTTCTGCAACGTTAGCCACCCTGCTGAATCACCTTCTGGGCAGCCATGACATAGCGAGCGCACACCATCTCCACAGCAACCCCCCCTAGCCGCTGCGGGCCTCTGGGCCCAGGTGTGTGATGGATCGCGGCCGAATGGAGGGCAGCCAGGCAGGCAGCAGCGAGCGGCCAAGCAGGAATACATCATCCCCTTTCAGCACTGCAGAAACCTGCCTGTAACTAGGCTGGCCATTTAGTCTTACTGCTAATATTTAGCATTATAATTAATTTTCTCCAGAGCATGTTATTTATTTATTTATGTACATGTATTTACTTTGCTCCTGGGGAAATTAGAAACAGATGCTGAAATGTCAAATTAAAGCGAGATTCCCGTCCCGCGCCAGTGACAATAATGGCGATGAAGACGCCTGCACTGCACTGCACTGCACTGCACTGCACGCAGAGCCCCACCGACAAGCTGCTCAAACGAGCTTTGTTCAGAGGAAATTAAAAGGATTCTGGTAAGCCACTGCAGAAGTCTCCCGGAGAGCCGAGAGCAGCCCGGGAGAAGATGGGTGGCCCACTAAAGCATGCGGCAGCAGCCCGACACATACGTGAAACTAATCTACTGCCCTCGACCTGGGAACTTTTCCACTCAGTGAAATCTGAGTGAAAATAAAGAAAAATCAGTGTTTCTGACACATTCAGGAAACACCACGTAGAATCCCAAAAGCTCACGGTGAGCCTAAGCAGTTCTGTGCACTTGGTACTGTGGGCAGCACCCAAGTTCTCTGGCAGGCTGAGTTTGTCGTAAATAATGGCGGGATCAGAGCGGGTTACAGTTTGATGCCAGCGATGGCTCTCAAACACTCTTGCGTGAGCTGTTCCTCTCTGACTCTTCCTTTTCAGGACCATGGATCTCCGCAGCCCACTGATGGGAGAGAACCAGGCGGAAAATGTGGTGGGGTGGGGGGGGAGCAAATTGTAATGACCTCATCACCAGACACTGAGATCAAAGCTGGGGTAGAGAGAGAGCAGGCTGTCAATCAGCACTTAGCTCATTGCCCAAGAACCCAAAACCACTGCCATCACTCTTTACTACAACCTCATCACTTAGGGGCTGCACTTTGTGTAATTTGATGAGTAAAATCCATGCATTTTCCACGAACACTTGTGCAATACATGGTCACTGTGATCCTGAGCTTATCCCAGGAAGCACGGGGCAGGAGACATCCTGGATGGGACTGGGCCAGGCTCGCCCTCACATCACACACATGCCCACTCTGGGTGCCACGACAGAGGCGCTTGCCTGCAGGTGAGTGTTATGCTTTGTGCTGTCGAGCTGAGCCTGCTGGGTGTGAAGAAGGAGCCCTCCTGCCTCAGAGTGTGTAAGAGGCGGGAGACGCAGATGGAAGGTATTCTGTAGCTTTCTGAAGAGCTGGTAACAGCAGCCGTTCCTCCGAGGGACAAACGTCACAGTGTGAATAAAAGTAACAGCTATTATTCATCAGGTTATAGGAGCTGAAGATCTGAGGTCTTTGTGGAGACAATGCAGGTACCTATAGGATATAAAACATTAAAACTGATAGTTTTTTTATTGGGCCTCTTCCTTTCCACTTTTTGTCTCCTCTCTTCACCCAAGGCCAAGACAAAATGAAAGCTAACTCTATCCTCCAAAGCTGCCAGACCGACTGATCTGCCATTGAGAACACCCAGAGGCTCTGGACCACTACAGTCTCTCAGAGGCTGCTTCCTGGCCCCAACCTCCTGCTCTCTCCAGCTGATCCAGCTCACTTCCCATCCCTCTGGCTAATCTGTGGCCCTGCAGGCAAACCCCAGATTCTAAACTCACCCAAGACCTTCTATGTGTCTGAATAATAATAATAAAATGCCCTAGGTGTGTTTTCTGTGTATAAAGGTAGAGACATAGAGAGGCCTCTTCCCAGAAACACATATAACTACGGCGCGTTTTATCCAAATGCAGTGTCTGTGCTGAGAGAAGAGACCTAGAAAGTAGAGTAGGAAGTATTAGCAGACACTGGATATAAGCATCATACCAGAAAACATAATAGGATAAGGACAGAATGATGGACTGAGAAGGATAATGATCTCAGAACTCCTGGAGCTCCTAATCCGTAATGACATCATTCCTTCAGAACCACCACATTTGCAATGCCTAAGGAATCTAACTGGTGACCATCACAGTTTGGTTGACTCACAGTGGTGTCTTGCATAATAAGCCTTCCTGTAACACAGACATGGCTTTAATGTGTGTTTTAACAGAAGCCGGAAAGCCATCCCCTAAAACAAACAGGACTCAGCATCCAACAAAATAAACTGGGTGCCTCGAAAACGTCTATTTCTTTGGCCAGTGGTCAAACCTCACAATTTCAAAGAAACCAGCTGCAACTCATGGTCACACCTCCTGCAGCTGATGTGGATTTACAGTAAAAAATATTCAATATTTTCCCAAGTTTTCTCTTTAAGGGAAAAAAAATGACTTGGCTCCATATTCCATCTGACTCATCTAAGTGGATCTTTGATAACAGAATGGGGGGATGGCAGGCCCCCTGGTGGCCATTTTAACCTAGAAACAGGGCCACACCCCCCCAAAAAAACCAGATGGTCGCCCAGTTTCTCCTCTTGAGCGCTCCAGTTGGTGCTGATGGCTCTGGCCAAACCTACGTGTAAACCTGCAGGCAGGTGGGGGTGACATTCCCTGGGCCAATTAGAGCGAATGCTGGGCGGGGAGCACAAGGCACCAGAGTCTGTGCATAATGAGGAACTCGGGGAAAATCAGCAGAACCCAGCATTAGGTCCTCACACCGGCACCAGATCAGAACACGGCATTTGTTTACTTTGCAATGCTTGTAACTTTTCACTGGGTCAGAGTGATGTGTATTACGGGCAGTGTGAGAGTTTTATGTGTTTGAGGGACTCGGCACCTCCAAGGTCAATAAACAGTAGGACTGGAAGGAAGGGGCTGGGCAAGAATAAGGAGACTTTTAAGGAAAGTGCAGGAATCTACCCAGACACAGGGGGAGAGCCGAACATTATGCAAGACCTTCATACCTTCAATGCACGGTGACCTCAGGGATCAGAGGACAGACACCACAGCCAATATCACCTCCCAGTATACCCCAGCCAGTACCACCTCCCAGTATACCCCAGCCAGCACCACCTCCCAGTATACCCCAGCCAACACCACCTCCCAGTATACCCCAGCCAGCACCACCTCCCAGTATACCCCAGCCAGTATCACCTCCCAATATACCCCAGCCAGCATCACCTCCCAGTATACCCCAGCCAGCACCACTTCCCAGTATACCCCAGCCAGCATCACCTCCCAATATACCCCACCCAGTATCACCTCCCAATATACCCCAGCCAGCACCACCTTCCAGTATACCCCAGCCAGCACCACCTGCCAATATACCCCAGCCAGTATCACCTCCCAATATACCCCAGCCAGCATCACCTCCCAGTATACCCCAGCCAGCACCACCTCCCAGGCTCATATAGCCTGTTTGAACTTGTGTCACTGTTTAGCACCCATATATCTCATTCTCACAGTAAAGACACCAACATTATAACTAGTAAGACTACATACTACTTTTTCAATGTGTTCTCAGATTTTGCTTCACATTCATGGTAATTTCACTGAACTCATTTGAGAGCCAGGGCATGTGCAAGTAATTACCTCGGATAGAATTACAAAAGCCTGCGTCACCTGTTTGCTAAACTCCTGGCCTGATGGTACACTGATAATTACTCAGCAATGTCCCATTCATCACTGCTGGACTCTGGCAAACCAACATTTAGACGACATAGGTCAGTAACACGATTTCACATTCATCTGTGACTGGAAGCCATTGCCACTACAGAGAAATATCCTATGAAACTTATAATGAATCAATTCACAGCCAAAAATGAAAGCAGGACGTGCCAGGTGAACAAAATAAAAGGTGTTGACATCACATCGAGCTCCTTTTAATGTGGAAAAGCAGTAGGGGCTCCTCGGTTATCATTTGGCCAGCGTTTGGCAACAGGCATTGGAGAGTAGCTGAGTCTCTCAACAGCTATTCAGTAATGTTTGGTACGAAATCCTCACTGCACTGCAAATGATGCCACTTGCAGGACAGGGCAAAAAACTGCAGAGTGGCGAGAGACCCACTGGAAAGCCTGTGAGGTGCTCTGCTGACCCATGCCCACATGGGATGAGGAATCACGTGTCATATGACCAGCCGGATGTCACGTGACTCATCTAACTTAGGTTGGAATCGCATGAAAAGGAGAAACCTACGATCAGTGTGAATGATCCAGAATGTAAAATAAGGCGAAGGACAAGTTGACAAAGAAGCAAAATATCACAATTATTCAGAACTAGACTGAGAAAGAGTCTAAAACATTAATAAGAATGTATGTCGAGGAGCTTCATATGCTACACGAGCAGCTGGCCAGAGACGGCCCTTAACTTCAGGAAAGAAAGGAGCAAAGAGGGACTTTCCAGCAGAACTTGCTAATCAGCAGCCGCTTCAAGCTTCCAAATCATCCCCTTCATGATGGAGCAATGAGACAATGATATTGCCAGAAATTATTGTGAAGTATAAAAACTGACAATGCACTAATTTTTAATACCTCTTTTCCATTCGAATGTTGTAACAGACTGTCTTCTGAAACTGACTCAGGAAAGGCAGCAAAAGAACATACGATGTTTATAGAGAACTTGGCACTCTCTGCTTGCTGTAAAATAACGATGTCAGTCTGATATCAAGGTACACAAAGCCTGCATTCATTTATCCGAGTCAGCAGAAAGGTGAGGAGATAAAAAGAATTAAAGTGAAAAGCGATTTGTTAACAGGATTATTAATAAAGGTGGAGAGGTAATTATCCAGACATCAGAGGGTGCATAAATTAAAGTTAGATATCTATAACTTAAATAAAAGTGATTAAACAAGTCAGATTAAAGCACTGATTAAGTGTCCCGAAAAAACAGTTTCCCATTATTCTGCATGAAGGGGACCCCCCCACACCCCCAACAAAAATAAATACATTTGAATTTAAGGCTCTCTCCCATAATTGGAGTTTAACTACAATCTTCAGGGATGCGTCCAGAAAACTGCAGACTGTTCGCAATTATTTTGACAGCTTCAGATGAACAACGTCTATAAATCCGCAGCCTCACTGAGCATGAATGGTACACAATTACTTCTTAGCCAATATTCATGTATATTTTATATACTACAAAGTGCATTCGCTTCGGCAGAGTTTATATGATGCAATAATGCCTCAATAAAAGTGCCATGCTGACAATGACCACGTCAATGAAATGTATTATAGCACTTGGCTATGAAGGTCTCCCTACAGGAAGTTCCTAAGGCTCCCCATTACTGCCTGGTATAACATTATCCCTCCACACTATGACCTGGCAAAGGTACAGCGACGACAAGCCAGCAACACTTCTGGAACTGCCAGACTTCCTTGAGGATCTGAGTGCTCAGAATGAGTGTCATGTTTTCAAGCAGATTGTAAGCCAACCAAAGTCAGCTTCCCAGGCATTATGTTTAAGTATCACTGACTTAACACACGTAAGAACTTTTTTGAGATGATGAACAGAACCTGTAACTCATATCTCATAAAATGCTCAACCTCAGGGTCTGACCTCTAGAACAACCATCTTGATGTCTGGATGAAAACAGATTAAGCAAACAAAATAATGACAAAAGGGTGTGTTAATATTACTTCTTAAGCAATATCTTAAGGGAATGTTATGTATCTGATACATATTGGAATTCGAACCTACCAGAAATCTACATGAGTTTACAAGCCAGATGCTCGAGAACTATTCACCTGTCACCTGTGAAAGATTTGGGAAGCAGTGACCTCCAGTGGCTTGAGTTACAGAACATTCTGCAAAAGCACTTAATTAAAAATTGGGAACCATGTATGTGAAGATATTAGGTGCAAAATTTCATATGCAGTCTGTGCTGCACTTTATATGAAGTGCAAACCTACCCATCACCCTATGTGTTTCATAAAATGTGAAAAACGACCAACCATGTAAATTCCATGGTGATTTACCTCAACAAATTCCAGGTGAGCTTCTTGATTTACATGCAGAAGAGAAAATACTGGGGCAGCCTCCTTACAGAAAAAGGATGGGAAGTTTTATATAAAATATATGAATGCTTTGCTGTTACTGGTGTTTGGCTTCCTTCCAATACTCACACTAGGTTTATTTTTAAGGAATTCTAATGAATAAATTCACCAGAAAACAAACATCACACGTGTGTGAACATATTTTGTTTCCATTTTAAAAACGCAATTACGCAGACGGAAACCTGGATATCGACTTGCAATTGTAAGTAAATTAAAGTTACAGATTGTGCAGTTTCACAGTCATCAGCACTGTGCTAATGTGCCTTGTTAATGCATCTACACAGGAAAATCTTTTTGTGAGGAAAATTTTTTCTGCATGTGTTTGGTGGACCGTCACCTGCTGCTGCTATTCCCCTCCCTGTCACACTTCACTGGAGGTTCTTTCTAATTGCTGTCCCCATGTCTCTCTACAGTACACAGACACTGAAACACACACACACACACACACACACACACACACACACACACACACACACACGCCAAGTACAAAGTTAACTGCCCTCCTTCCCGTAGCAGCCAAGGGGTTGTAATAGCATTTGTTCGGTTCAGTGACCCCCGTAGCAGGACCTCCAGACAGTGTGAGCCACAACCCCCCACCCCCCACCCCGCACTGTACTACCAGCCTGCTGTCTGGCATGCAGATAATTATAGCAAACCCCCGACCGCGCACACGCAAGCCAGCCTGCCCGGCACCCTGAGTGATCTTCACGTCGTGCCATGCATCTCTGCGGTTGGGCAGCCGCATGCAGCAGAGTCACTGAAAAGTGGAGTTCTGCCAGAGAGAGACGGGGCTGCCAGGCTGCCGTGTGCTGGGCGACAGACAGAGAGAGACGGGGCTGCCAGGCTGCCGTGTGCTGGGCGACAGACAGGGAGAGACGGGGCTGCCAGGCTGCCGTGTGCTGGGCGACAGACCAGGCCACTTTTGCCAGGCACCCCGTCACCATAGAGGTGGTTCTGCCCATACAGCCCAACTGCTGAGACCCTGATATTTCTGCCAAAAAAAGCCACAGAGACCACTGACTACAGGACGGAACGTATGTCCATATATGTACCAATTTGAGGCAGCCCTCGCCCCAAAATGCCGAACCTATTAGCTTTGGGATACAGGAAAAACAAGAGAACTGATATGGGGGGCAGACAAGTAGTGTGTGAATAAGTCTGCCTGTCTGTACTGCAGTCCAGTCAGCTGCCTCCCTCTCCTAAAACATCCACACTGTGGCCAGCTGCAGGCTGACAGAGAGCGGAACATTCCGGGGAGAGTGACACATGGTCACACCAATGGGACCTTGGTCCCCCGAGCCGAAAGAGCCCGCCTCCCTGCTGGGAAACATTTAACCCTGCCCTCCCTCCCTCCTTCCCACACTAGTATTCCTCACCAAGACATCTGTTATGAGTTTACTTATTTACAGCTTATTAATTCATCAGAAATTCGGTGTCTCTGTTCTTGGCTGCAAATTCTACATCACAGCGGAAGCTTAAGAGTTGTTATTGTCACATTAACATAACAGTAAAACAGGCTTTAAAATGATTTTATAATAAGGCAATCTTTATGGCTAGGCATGCTTTATACAAACAGAAACTGCGATAAAGAAATAAATAATGATCTTTCACTGTCCTGGGAGCAAACTGATGCAATAAACATTCCGTCTCTTTAGGGGCATGTGAACACAGCAGCTCCACCCCTCTGCCCACACGCGCCTCGGCACACCGGGTGAAGGCCGCTACCAGTTTTGAATTTGACTCAAACATTAATTTTAGGACCGGGTTACGGCTGCCGGAGGACAAATGGGACGCAAAAGAGCAGCTTGGAAAGAGAAAACATGTCATCCCAGGAATCTCATGCCCTCAAATGAGTGGCAGCAGCTTGGCCAAGGCCAGGGAGGATGCAAGAAGCATCTGTGTCTACCACACCTGCGCGTCTCGCTGGCTGTTCCCATGGCGACGGCTTCCACCTAGCCCTCTCACATGTACCAGATGGGCTGGGAAAGAATAAGAGCCGCGTGCCTGCCTATCGTGGGGCGGCCATGATGTCATCCACTGAGAAGGGGACACGAGCTCCACGCGCAGACGCTACCCAACGAAAGAAAGGGGCAGAACGCTCATAACAATGACCTGTGACTCCATGCGGGTGAAATCTCATTAAGCAGTGAGTCGGTGCCCTGTCCAGACACCTTCGGCTGCGGGCAGGAGAGATGCTGTCTGCCACTCGCTTTATATGGCTTCCTGCTAGCGTAGGCCGGAGGGGTCCAGAAAGACCGGAAAGCAAGATTTATGGCGGGTTTTCTTGGAGGCGTGAGGCAGGGATGACCGGAGGCTCAAATTTAAGGCTGTGGCACAGAGTTGATTACATACGGTGTCCAAAATAGCCATGAGATTTACAGCTGTGGGAGAAATCAGTCGTGTTGTCCTCAGAGAGCATTCTCATGGAGGTGGAACAGAGCATGACCGGCATGATGGGGGTGAGGGGGGCAGTGAGTGGGGAAGCTGTGGGGGGGGTGAATGAAACACGGGAGCGACTCCTGCTGTGTTTAAAATAAAGCCAGACAAATGCAGATAGCTAAGGCTAAGTTCACACTACAGGACTTTCTTCCAAGTGGTCATATTGGGAATCTTGAAGACACTGTGGTTTTCACACTACACGACTGATCAGCGACAGGGGTCACACACTACACGACTGATCAGCGACAGGGGTCACACACTACACGACTGATCAGCGACAGGGGTCACACACTACAAGATACCTGACCAGGAGGAATTGCAGATGATTTTTTTCAGAAATCACACATATGAATGACATGGGGAAATCACAATTCTAGGGGTCAACACACAACAAATTGTTAAAACACTTCAATCAAATGACAACACATATGCTCCACATTTACAAATGTATGGCAAATTAACCCTAGTATACAAAGAACTTTCAGGAAACAGTATCGCACAACTTGGTTCTTATATATATGCATGCCTGCACACTATGAACAGTTTATAAACAGACTAAATTTACAGGCACGCCATGGGCTGAAGGCTCGGAGCAGGTGTGGGGAGGCAGAGGGGAAGCGGGGTCTCTGGATCACAAGACAAACAAAATGAGAAAAGCTCTCAGAGAGAAAGCTGCCCAGAGCACGACCTAGAACACAGAGTCCAGCAGGATCAGAGAGAAAAGGAGAGGAAATTAAACGGGGAAAAAGAGTGTCTTATTCTGGTTCGGGGGGAGCGTTTGGCAGGATCATCAGGGTGTAAGTAAGCCCTGCAGAGTGGGACACTTCATCAGAGGAAGGGCACTCAAAACAGGAAACCAAGGACAGCGACGAGGGACGGGATTAACATGCCGGGACATTTCAGAAGCTCGACACTGCCCCCCCACATAGGGAACACTCATACTGGTATGTGAGGGGAGGCCTAAACAACAACACCCCCCCCCCCCCCCCCCCCCCACACACA
>JAABNY020000035.1:16255473-16273737 GCA_015164015.2 Brevimyrus niger
CGGGAGCTTCGTGCCCTGGATGTGCATCCCACAAATCTCCATCAACTGCAAGATGCTATCCTATCAATATGGGCCAATATTTCTAAAGAATGCTTTCAGCACCTTGTTGAATCAATGCCACGTATAATTAAGCCAGTTCTGATGGCGAAAGGGGGTCTTTGAATCAGCCCTAGTTTGGTGTTCCTAATAATGCTTTAGGTGAGTGTATGTTAATTAATTTAAGTGAACAGCCCCTCAGGAGAGGGTTGGGAATTGAATCTGTATTCATCTAGCCATCCGACAAGACATCAGTAACTATTAGAAGAACAGAAGAAATTCTTGTTACTTTTTAATGTTACTATTCATTTGCATATATGAGGTCTCCTGAGGATGCATCTCCTTGGTTATTTTACAAATACAAACTTACTAGCCTGATAAATAGACAATTTAAAGCCACTTTCTTTGACTGCCTGAGGCTTCTGCACAATCTTTTGTGTTACATACGCAAGGCCGCCCTGTGGAAGCAGACTGTCGGTTACACTGGCGAGTATCAGCAGTCCTTGCTGGCGGTGTGACTGAAAGAGACGGATGCACTGGAAGCACAGTGAGAGGGCCGTGTACCACAGTGCAGGGGCACTGCAGTGCTGTCACACACCTGTCGATGGCGTGTCACCCAAACTGCTACCACCTATGGCCCAGCCAGCCAGAGCCTGGCAACAAAAGGGGCGCAGAGCAGTGATTTCACACCCAGCAGGCCATCTGCCAGCATTTAGGGACAGTGACAGCCTGATTCTGGTTTAGGTCACAATCATTTTAACAGCCCCCGTGTTTTAGGATCGTGGAGATAATAGTTCATCCATTTATTATCAGGTTGAGTGTCGACTCCCGGTCACACTAGAGATGGCCGCCTGCCGGAACCTTCTGTCATCAGTTTAGCCATGGTTCATGGTTCTGGAGATTGCTAAGCATGTGAAAAACTCAGGTAAATTTATTTATGTTTCTACGCTGCTGGTGAAAGTGTGCTTCCTTCCTGCTGGCCATGGTCGCGACCAATATGTCACGGACATCGTTTCCTATTGACCGCTCGCCATCAGGGGGCAAAATTAGTCATTACACACGGGAGAGATGTTAGCAATCGGCTTTGAATAGTGTTGAGCCGATCAGTACTGTGACCGCCACCCCATGACTCATTTCCATTTTGATTGCGCTTCTTCCTCACGTGCCACACAGAGCAATTAGGGACACACAAAGAGCAGTTATCAGTGGGGGGGGGGATGTTGGGAGAGAAAGGGAAAGGAGAGATGGGGAAGTGCAGAGGCAAAGGGTCAAGCAGAACCATACGAATGAACAAAAAACTAAACAAAAAACAGAAATGTGTGTTTATCATGATAAAAATATACATGGGCTATTGTCTGTAAAAGCCTCTTTTTATATTCAAAGCTACAGTTAATTACACAAATTCAATCAAGCAAACGTAACTCTTCTAATTCTTCATTTATTTTTACGTCAATGTTTTCATTGTCGGATTATCCGCATATCTACGCTCTTCGAGCCGCTTCCCCTGCTTATCAGAAGTGCAGGGATTCTGCTTGTAGTGGCAGTAATTTTTATTGAAGTTTGAAAGGAATGTGTGGGGTGCTGGTGGCAAGAAGAATGGAGAGTGAGGGAGCAGGAGCAACAGTGTTAATCACTGCACCGCCATACCGCCACAATTACTACGACATATACATGATATATTTTATATACTGTAGCTACACGTTTCAACTGCAGCTGATATTAAGTAGCAAGCAAGGGATGCTCTTTGAATCATAACAAGCTGCCTCTTTAATTAAACATGCAGTCCTAAGTCATGACACATGAACTTGATGTCCTATCAGCTGAGTATGGTCCTAGTGCATGGGGCCTTTTACCCAGAATGAGGGACTACCTTGACCTGAAGGCATCATCACGTCATAGAGGCCAAGCAGATCTCCAGAATCATGCTCCAAATGAAATCACAGTGTGTGAGTTCTGGGCAGACGGGCTATAGACATTGAACAGAGCCCCCCTGACGTTCTTAGGGGTCATGCAGATCAACCACCGTTTATGAGGTCATCCACAGGCTCCTGAGGATGCATCTCCTTGGTTCCCTCCCCGCCGGGAATCTCCTGATCTCCTGAATTATTCTGTCATCCAGCACCTGTGTCAGCCTGCAGCGCCTGGCATGTGGAGGCTGGAGACGTGCCAGCGGAGGAGCACTCTGGCACGGGCCCCGGCTAACAGAGCTCACGCCCAGCATCATACTAGAGCAGGAGACCCTCATTTGCCGGAAGATGCTGTGCCTGGAATTTAAAGTGCGTCCCACTGCATGATTCACCACCTCGTCATTCATTTACAAAGATACACATGTAAACGCAAATTTAGGACGATGGCCGGAGCAAAAATGTACCGTGACTGCAGGATTCAGTACCACTTTACCTAAAACCATGTTTTTTGTAATTTAAAAACACATTCATAACAAATAATAATTCATTCATGAAGCATTCATGGCATTCAAAAAAGCAGGGTTATTCCCATCCTGAAGAAACTCATTCTGAGTCCCTAAGACATTAGCAACTACCAATCAATATCACTTCCTTCTTTTCTTTTAAAAATCCTTGAACAACCTCTTTCAAAACAACCTCCATGATCCTAACCAACCTGGCTTCAAAGCAGCACATTCCACAGAAAAACTCTCTTTTTTTTCTTGTGAAGCTGCTTTGAGACAATGACTGTATAAATAAAAAATTAATTGAATTGAATTGAATTGAACAGAGGATGACTGCCCTCTTGGCTGTCACTGAGAAGCTACATGCTGCCAGAGCGGCCAAACTCTCATCTGTCCTCAGCCCCCTTGACCTTTCAGCAGCATTTGACATCCACATGACTCTCTTGTTCATCCTTATGAGTCCTGGAATTTGTGGCTCAGCATGGCATTGGCTTGCGGCCGACCTAGAAGGTCAGTCTAGTAACATTGAAGGGATCCACATCTACTCCACGTAGACACTTCACAGGTGCCCCTCAGGGCTCAGTTCTTGGTCCTCTTCTGTTCAAGGTTCAAGTTTACTTTATTTTCATCAGCAGCTTCATACATGTACAAAGAGTGATGAAACAAACTTTCTCCATAGTTATTTCTTCTCTATACTGGATCTCTTGGTGAGGTGATATCCTCACATAGGTTCTCATATCACCCATATGCAGATGACACTCAACTTGTCCTCTCCTTTCCTCCCTCAGACACTCAAGTCTCCACTCGGATCTCTGCATGTCTGGCAGACATCTCATCGCTCATGTCGATTTCTCCTCCTCAACATCAGAAGGATTCATCTATTTCTTTCCACACAGGTCACTCAGGTACTTCTTCAATCCCTTGTCATATCCATACTAGACTACTTTAATTCACTCCTGGCTGGTCTGCCATTCATCTTCTTCAGGCTGATCCAGAATGCAAAATACTGTTCAACCCACTTTCAACCTTCCCAAGTTCTCCCACACTACACCATTGCTACGCTCCCTCCACTGGCTTCATGTAGTGGCCCACATCCGATTCAAAATGCTGATGCTCGCCTATAAAGCCAACAGTGGACCAGTACCCTCATATCTAAAGGAACTTATCTTACCCCACACTGCACCATGCTTTCTCTGATTTTCCAGCACTGCTTGACTTGTCCTACCATCTTTCAAGGCACAAAGAAGACATTCATCTAGACTCTTCTGTGTTTTGGCACCTAAGTGGTGGAATGAGCTAACTTCCTCTAGATGTTTGAACAGCTAGTCACCAAAAACCTACCTCTTTCAGAAGTACTTGTTTTAGCAAATCCAAGGTCATACCCTTATTTAAAAAAAACTGCATTACTTGTCAACACAGTTTTTTTGGCTGATAGTATTCTTAGCCCAGGTTCTATTGGAGCAGAATCAGAGTGTACTCACTGATGAGACTTCTAAGCACTAAGCGCTAAGGGTGTTTGCCAAATGCCATAAATGTAATTATTGGATAATAAACATGGCTATAAAGTGTTATGCATTTTTATAAATATTTATAGCAATGTTTATAATGCTTTTTGAATATATTATAATGCATTATGATCGTGTTGATGGATTACTAAAAACATGGGCTTAAGTAAAGTTTTACCCAGAATTATTTGTAAGAATGACCCATTGCTCCAGTGGTCTAAATGGGGTCTAAAATGTGGCCAAATAACAATGATAATAATTCAAGAGATGGTTGTATGGGATAATGAAATAATGATGAATGTCTGACAGACCTGGGGATTCAAAGTCAAAGTGATCCACAATCACAGGATTCTACAGTGAGCACTACACGAGTTTAATGTCCTGGTTATGTGGATTACTCTTGTATGGAGATCTCACAGAGCATGGTCCCTTCCACTCTGCAACACTGACTACCATGCGGGTTTCACACATCCGCAAAGGAATTCCTGCTTCTCCTGCTGCCTCTGGGATCTCAGAGTGGGGCTTCACCAAGGCTCCTACCCCTTACTGACAAGCTAATGGGGTTTTATTTTTAACTCCTGGAAAGTGACAGTACGGAATGAAATATTACACATCTTCCAAAGACCACAGAAGGCAGCAGAAATAATGCTGGCAGAATAGGGCAGGTGTGGCAGCAATGAAAGAGGGAAAGGAATCCGAGCGAGGGCATAGCACAGGCCTCCGGAAGCCGAAATGTCAAAGGAGGGTGCAGGCAAGGGATCTCAGCAGCCACAGCTACAGCCCGCAAGTCCGCCGTTCTATAGCTGCTACCCCCAGGGGAGGCCTGGAGGCCCGGCATGGGGCAACCGGCCTGCCGGCTGGATGTGGAGGCGCCATTTATGCAGCATCTGCTAAAAGTGCAAGACTGTGCTGAAGTTCCTTGGAATGACAAGACATCCATTCCTGCATGTTCTCACAGACTGCCTGTGTGCATGTGTGTGTGTGTGTGTGTGTGTGTGTGTATGGATTATGTTTATATTACATTTCCCACAATGTAATAAAAACCTGTTATTTTGATGATGTCAGGACCATTTTTCGGGTCCCCACAAAGATCTGTGTATGCAATAAAAAAAATTAACAATGTCAAAAGTCTCACATTTTGTTTGGTTATTTATGGTTAAGGTACAGAATTAAGTACGGGTTAAGGTCATCACAGGATTAGAGTTTTATCCATAAAAATGAATGAACAGTCCCCACAAATTCTGTGTGTGTGTGTGTGTGTGTGTGTGTGGGTCTGTATCCTTCCTCTGCAGGGAAGTGTGTGCACCCCCTAAACAGCTGGGCTCCCGCCTCACCCTCCCCACTCATGGGGGGCTTCCCTCGCGTCTCGCACGCTCTCTTCCCCTTCCTCCTTCCCATCCACACGCAACAGAGTGGGGCCAAAAACAACTGAGGAAAAGGCCTGTCGGCCACAGCAGAGGAGTTTAATTGTCCAGAACTCCGCAGTTACCCAAACCACTTCTCCGCAGGCCTGCACGCCCAAGTGCTTAAAGTAGCTGCTACTCCATGGTAGCTTTACAGACAGCCTGTATTCCTATAAGGGTCTCCACCCTTCCTACTCTTCATGCTAGGCTCATCTTAAATGGGTTTATACAGGCTGGGGCCGGCAAAAGCTTTGCCGCCTTTAATTTTATGCTGAATTTGAATATTAACGAGAACTTTCCACACCCAAGAGAGTCGCTCACACCTGCAAAGATCTTAAAGCTGAGCCACGTCAGTCCATACCTGGCTCTGAGAACGGCAACGGTCGCAATCTGAGAACGGCAACGGTCGCATTCAGAGCCTTAATTAGCTGCACTGGCTAAAAGCACGATCAGGCCTGCGGCTCAGCCTCAGGTTTCACAGGATCTTCCAGAGAATAAGGGAGACTAATTGGAAAATTGCAACGATTACCTTGAATGCTTGTGCTTTTTATTTGTTACCTTGACAGGTTAGCTCTTTAAGAGGATAAACAATGCTGCACTGCCAAGAAGCTACGTGATAATCTCCCTTGAATGAGCCATGCTGCAGCCTTAAACCTCAGGGCTTGGGAGCGTCTGATTCTTCTTTTCTCGGTGGGTGTGGAGTTCGCAGGATCTCCGCCAATGTTCATGCAGGTTTCCCAAAAGCAGTGTGGCAGTGGATGACTGTGGAGCCTGTCATGGGCTGGCATCCTGACCAGGGTGTCCCTTACTTGGTGCCCTGCGATGGGCTGGCATCCTGACCAGGGTGTCCCTTACTTTGTGCCCTGGGTCTTCCTGGGACAGGCTCATCATACCCCTGCACTGGATGATGCCTTGTAGGCCATGGAAGGATATTATGTCCTTTCTTTCACATAAAGCAAATGCTCCTCCTTCCGTACTCCCTGGCCTGGAGGAAATGCATGTGAGGGTGGATTTTATAAAATGTTGGTTATCTTCCAGGAGATAAGTACGTATGTGAGCCATGCCGAGTTGGCAGGGGACAAGCTTCTTGTCCCAGGCCGGCAAACCGCTTTTTGCGGGAGAGAGACATGTGTAAATCCAATTTTCTGGAAGCTGGCCAGGCTATGGTGGAAAAATGACGTGAAGTTACTGGAACAAGCGGCAGTCTTTAACAACGTGTGTGGCTCAGTGGGGCATGTCTGGCCCCCTGCCCCAACCCTGGGGTGCACAAGGTGTCTCCCTTACAGTTAAACAATAAGGAAACATAAAGGTACAACTTAGGGGTCTCACTGCAGCAAAACTGAGATCTGCACCAGGCTGTCACCCTGGTTACTGGGTGCTGCCTGGCCTGCAGAGGGACACTGAAATAACAGACCCAAATACAAGCATTAAACATGCTTTAATACCTAAGAGAAATGGTTAGAATTATTCAGTAACACTTTAAATTAACTGCCATACCTTCATAATGCATTCACAGAAAATTCATAAGTAGCATGTAAGTAAAGCATAAGATGTCTTAAAGCATTGCATTTGTAATACGTTCAATAAAGAAGATATGACAGCTGCATTATACATTAATAACAAACATTATAATCATTCAACCATAAAATTATATCCTGTGTTTTACTAAAGCATATTAAAGCTGTTATGGTATGTTACGATCTTAAGGTGTACTTACATGCTGCCTAAGAATGAGGTTAATAAATGCATTATGAAGGTGCATTCTTCTATGAATGCATGCTGAATGCATTATGAAGGTGCAGTTAATGCGAAGCACTACCGAATTAGAATTAGAAAGCTATTCTTTACAGTAATACACATCCGACTGAAGTGCACGAGGCCTTCTGTGATTTACGATAATGACTAAGAACCAATTCTTTTATAATGGTTCTTGCAACACTCATATTAAATTCTGATTTCACTCCACTGGCTTATTCATTTGCTCCTGATTTCTCCCACAGGACATAGAAACACACACAAAGCAATTTTAACAATACAATAAAGTCTAATTTAAAATTCATACTGGTGGAAAAATACTTATCATTATGCAAAGACTGAAGATGTGCCAGTTTCCATTAGAGGCATTAAAAGCAAAGGAGGCTGCTGTGTTCAGAGCCGGTGTGGAGCCCTGTACACGCTGAGCAAATGTCCATCTCCACAACGGCACACAAAACTCCATATCAGAGGCTCCCTTACATCTAAACACATGAGGAACAGGAAAAATCCCCCATGGAGAATATCCTCCAAACGCGGCCAAATGTTTAGCTTGAGGCCCAGAGGCAGGAGGGAGGCAGCAGCCTTGTGGAGCTGGCCTTTCTGTGAGGCCCAGAACGGGCACGCACTGACACCCAGGACATAAAACTGGCGGTGACCCCCCACCACTGCCCATTAGCCGTACACACCCTCAGTGAGAGCCAGCTTACCAGTCCGCCAGGGAGTCCCCAACACTGACGCATGCTAACTTTGACTGTCCCCCATGAATGCAGCTGAAGTGGACACATTTTCCACACTCTCTCCTTGTTAAAGTCACTTAATATAATCCAGGGACGTGGCACTTTCAGCCTCCCTTGTTTCCATAATCTATCCATGGAGATCTTTCTGGTAACTTCCCCGTTCAGCTACACGGCCAGCTTTCATCAGCCCCTGAGTGGCCAATAACATAATGGAGCACCTGACGTGACTGACTGGCAAGGACTTGCACAGGGAAAATGAGTATTTTTGAAAGCACATGCTGCCACGATCAAAGTCCCCAGTTGCTGGTTGGAACAATACACACACAGACATGCACACATAGACCTTTTCCTTATATTGATTTGACATTAGAATAGGCCTATATACAAATAAACAAGTAATACAATTCAAAATAAGAGTTTCTACTATTCTTTATAAATTACTGATATCTAATTGGATAGCTATTGGAGCACCACTTCAGTTCCCAAACCTCTCCTCAGGGGCACCTCAGCCATTCCATGTATTCCTTAAATTTCACCTCCAGCTCATTTGAATTTATTATATGAGGTATTGATTAGTTAAACAACGGTATGCTAGTAGTCAAAATGGAATGTGTATCAAATGCAAACACTGGGGTAACTTTAGGAGATATTTTGAAATGACTAAGCAGACAAACTTTGATGTAATATCATAGTTTTAGAACAATATGAGCATCATCTAATCATTATTTTCTTTGACTGTCTAAGAATATATCATAGCCCTGTATATTCCTACACAGCAAAGAAACAACACACAAAACAGACTGAACTCCAATCAGACCTCTGAGCACATACACAAACATGTCTTGTTCTCCGAAAGGCAGCAAAGTCACTTGGCTCATATTCCCATGACAACAGTGGGAATTTTTCAATACTTATTAATGTTGTTTAATTAAGCTGTGTTAAAAGCACACATGAGAGTTGGTAAACCACCAACACTAATTTATCTACAAATATGTCTTTGTTCCTTAGCCTATTTTTACTTTTGGTACAGTCTTGCCTTTGTGGTCAAGTGGTATATGAGTGGGAGATTTACCACTGTAATGGCACATTAGGTAATGAAAAAGTGCAGTAGAACTTCAGAAGGAAACTCTATCTGTTGTAAATTAACGTCTTACCGCATGCCTCGGGTACTCAGAGGCCTGTGATTGGAGTTTGGGTTCGCATGTGTGCCGACATGTTTATTCGGATACTATACACAAAGATATAAATCACAAATATGTTCCATGCAAACCACTGTGCTTATTTCACTGAATAACTATTCTTAGAAGAACAGTGCTCCCTGGATATTTATAAAGGACCAACATCCAAATGCACATCATGGTTAGAGAGCAGGGAAGCCGTCCTAGGTAGCACAGCGCATGGGGCGGCTGGACGGGAATCCAGGCCTTCACAGGGTATACCTGTATACAGCCACACATTGTGGGCACCAGCATGTCAATAGACTGCAGGAGGATGGCAGAGTGCACAGCGGATACCTGTGCAATACAGGGAGCACATGCAGAACCCCAGTGCTGGGGAGTAACTAGTTACATGTAATGGAATTACACAATAAAAATATAAAATAAATATAATTGTAATGCTTTACAGTTACTGAGTAAAAATTGCCCAGTTTAAAGTTATGTCACTTCAATGAAGTAATCAAAATAGCATTTTTAACAAGGTGACTAGCAATCAGTAGTCTATTACACTTCAGAAGTAACATTCACAACATTGTAGAAGTCAGTGGTGGGATTCAAATCCCTAACCCAAGATAGAAAACAATGCCCCCCACTCTGCCATCCACTTTATATATGTAATACCACATGTATCTCATTTTATCATTTTGGACAAATGAATCGGATCTGCAGTTTGTTTTCAAGTTTTTTCTTTTTTCTTCTCTGAGATCCTGGGAAAAACACATGGAGATGACATGCGATCTCAGACCACACCCGCTCGGCATGCTGCGAACCCTCACAGTCACTTAGAAAAGAGATTTTCTGGTCTGTGCCACATCCTTCTGTGCTGCTCTGCCCCCAATTTTACAGTCCTGGGTTGAGAATAGCCAGTCGTGCCTCACACCCCCACAGCGTGTCAGACCATCACAGGGCACAGACGCCCATAAACAGGAGTTACAATCTGGTCATACCACTGCACCTAGCTGCTTGCCCTTGGACACAACACTGGAAAATAAATGTAGCATCTATAATCCAGTGACAATGAAGTAAAAAAAGCAAAGATGGAGAAACTATGACAAACGACCCTCGAAAGACAGGGCGCTGAGGGATCTACCCGGTTTGTTTAGAAGACATAAACTGTGACGCTGCCGTTGGACTCACAGCAGGTCCACTGCCAAGTCTGCAGCCATCGTCTATGACAGACACAGATGTGGTGCAGCCACAGCGGGAGGAAGAGCAGCTGCAATCCTATGCTGCTCCGTGGCTCAGCCTGAGCAGCTGCTCCCTACCCTCAGTCGTGAGCCCAAACTGGGAAATCCCCAAGGAATCGCAGCATCTGCCTGATCCAAGGCGGGAGTCAAAGGAACTGCAGCGGAGCGGCTGGCCGAGGCAGCGGAGGCTGGGCCTGTCCTGCTCTGGGCTGGGGGGCGCGTCATCGCGGGGTGCCGCCAAGGCCGCGGAGCAGCCAGAGCACACAAAGGAATGATTCAAAATGGAAGTGAGAGGGAGGAAAAAACTAGGAAAGAGCTGGGTTCGCCAAAATCCAAATGCGGATAGAAAAGATTTACAAGGCAAAATTTCACAGCTTCTGGCAGGGGGACTATTTTCTTAGAGATGTTCTCTTCAACATCGCGGCACTTTTAATATCGCTGTTAGCGTCATATACTGCTGATGAAATGCGGCCCACTTGTAGGACAATAATGTACTTTCTACTTCTACATCTGAAACAATCTTGCAAAACATACAGATGTGTGAAATTTATGGGGTGGAACGTGGAAAATTGTTACACCTGAAAGTGACATAAAACACAGGGGGGAGAGCATTAGGGAACAGGCTGCAGGCCCAGCGTGAAACAATGGCCGGCTTGTTTAAGGGTGCAGAGCCGGAGCTTGGCCCTCACAGGGCACTCGGGGCTCTGAACACCTCGCTACCCGGCTGGGAAGCACACCTGTAGGGTCCCGGCGCCTGACTCTCTGCCAAACCCCCTCACATAAAAAGAGATAAATTACAGCCTGTTAAAGAACAGTAAATAGTTCATGGCAACGTTTAATATAGTTCACATCAATCTCCTGTCAGTCCTATCACATCAAATAAGTCTTGTGCAAGAAATGTCGCTAATAATTTTATAGAAAAAACTTGATTTAGTGTAATTGTTAGACTTCTCCAAAACACAGGGCAGAGTTAACAGCTTGTATGTAATGTATTGTAATAGCGTAATATCTTATAAACTGCTCCTCATAATAGCCATAATAAAACTTGTTATTGCAAAGAAGCTCCCTTAAATAGCACTTTAAATGCAGCTTCTGTTATTTAACCATGAAGCTGCAAATGCAGATGTCAGAATGTAGTTCCGCCTCATAAGTTGTGTCTTTCTCATCCTTCAGCTCCTGCTTCACCTCTGAACAGAAAGACACCGATTCTGGCCAAAGGAGGCTCGCATCACGCAGCTTCTACAGCACATTGGAACTTTTCCCGGGTTTGAACATGGGACCCATGCTGACGTTACTTCCTGACAGAATAATTCCTCCAAAGAGCCAGTTAGAACAAAACTGTCTGCCAGCATTTCCTCAACTGATGTGGTTACCTCTCTTCTGCAAAAATTATATCGAGACCAGTGTTTCTCAACCTGGTCCTTGGAGACCTCCAGACTGCCCATGATTTTGCTCCCTCCCAGTCCCAGATAGGGAGCTGGCAGAGAGCAAAAACGTGGACTGTCTGGGTGTCCCTAAGTATCGGGTTGAGAGACACATCTAGACACTCAGTGTGTCATGACGATGAAGGGCGCCACCCCCAGGAATTAGCGCCACGCCTACCCGACTATTTAAACTCCACACGGAAATCACTCCGTGTGAGGTATTGTTTGTTATGACACTGCAGAGCAATTCTAATCCATGTCTCTGTTGCAGCCCCATTCCGCTTGATTCTCCTTACTCCCTCTGCCCACGCCTCCTTCTCCTTCCCACTTTCCTCCTGACCAGCTCTATTCATCCCTTGTGGCTCCTCCTCATGTGTCTTGTCCACGTCATTGGACAGATCTCCCGGTTTTCCGACTCCCCTACGCCCGGCTTCAAGACCTCCCTTCTGAACACTCCTTTGGCTTTGGTAAACGACATAATGTCAATGGAGGACCAGGTAAACCAACTTCAGGAACAGGTTCAATCCATGACTAAGTTGGTAGGACAACTCCTTCAGGAACGAGCTGCACCGGTCTCCCTCCTTGGTTTACCACCCCGATCACCAGTTCCGATCGCCCTACCGAACCGGTATGAGGGAGATCCCGATGCCTGTCAGGCCTTCATGATGCAGTGTGGACTATACTGTACGTCACTCACCACCCAGCTCAATATAACTCTGAGGAGGATAAGGTCCACTTTGTGGTCTCCCTCCTGGGGATCCGAGCTCTGGCATGGGCAACGACATTATGGGCAGAACGAAGTCCCTTGCTACGCTCGTCCCAGGATTTCCAAGACACCTTTTGGGCGGTCTTTGATCACCCCATCGTCGCTCGAAGCCTAGGTGACCGGTTCTCGATCTACACCAGGGGAATCGACAACGGCCGACTTCTCCCTAGAGTTTTGCACCCTGGCTGCCGGGTTACAGTGGCCTGCTGACTGCCTCCAGGTCATACACCGGCGTGCTCTCTGGCCGGAGTTATGAGCGGAATTGACCTGCAGAAGAGCTCCATGTTCATTTGATGAATACGTGAAACTCTCTATCTCTCGTACTGGATTGGTATTACTCAAGGTAGGACAATGCCATAGCAAGAATATCCAATTTTTACTTTCATCTCCGAAAGACCCTATTATATTAGGGTTCTCCTGGTTGAGAGAACATGATCTACGAATAGAATGGAGAACTGGTGAGATCCAAGCCTGGTCCTCATGATCCTTTCACGCCTGCCTGTCAGTACCCTGTCGAGTTTCTTCATTAGAGAGCCCTCTTCTGGGGACCTTTCCGCTATTCCCGAGAAATATTGACACTTTTCTAAGGTGTTCAGCAAGAAGAAAGCGTATGGTCTTCCTCCGCACCACTCTTCTGACTGTGCCATCGACCTCCTCGATGGAGCAACTCTCCCTCGAGGTCGGTTATACTCCCTATCTCAAGTGGAGGAAGAAGCCATGCGGACCTACATCTCAGAATCGTTGGAACAGGGTATCATCCGTCTGTCTACCTCTCCCGTAGCAGCCGGATTCTTCTTTGTGGGTAAGAAAGACTATGGCCTTCGCCCTTGTATTGATTATAGAGCTCTAAACGCTATTACCAAAAAGCGACGCAAACCGCTACCACTTATCCCCTCCGCCTTAGAAAAGTTCCGTAGGGCGTGGATTTTAACTAAGCTAGATCTGCGCAGTGCTTATAATCTCATCCGGATCCATGAGGGAGACGAATGGAAGATGTCATTTCTTACCGGTACCAGACAATACGAATATCTCGTTATGCCATATGGTTTGCCAAATAGTTCATCTATCTTTCAGGCTTTTATCAATGACATTTTCCAAGATGTACTACATCGGTTCGTAATCACTTACATTGATGACATCCTCATCTATTAGGACAACAAAGCCCAGCACATTACACATGTACAGCAATTCTTCAAAGATTAGCTGACCATCATCTTTACGTTAAGGGAGAGAAATGCAAATTCCATCGCTCCACGATCAAATTCCTTGACTACCTTATACGACCAGGGGAAGTTGCCATGGACCCGAGTAAGATGAAAGGGAACCGCGAATGGCCACAACCTAAAACAATCAAAGAACTTCAAAGGTTCCTGGGGTTCGCAAATTTCTACCGCCGCTTTATCCGAGGGTTTAGTGCAGTAGCAGCTCCCCTAACTAATCTGCTAAGAGGAGGAGCGAAGAGACTTGCGTAGTCAGAAGATGCTACGCAGGCATTCACTGAACTAAAGGAGAGATTCTGCACTGCTCCGGTTCTTCAGCAACCCGACCCTGACGAACCCTTCATCGTGGAGGTGGATACATCAGAGGTAGGAATCGGAGCCGTGCTTTCCCAAAGAGATCCCCGATCAGGTAAGATCCACCTTTGTGCCTTCCTCTCAAAAAAGCTCAGCCCAGCCGAGTGCAATTATGACGTGGGAAATCACGAATTGCTTGCCATCAAGCAAGCCCTTGAGGAATGGCGACATTGGCTCGAGAGGGCGAAACATCTTTTCAGGGTTCTCACTGATCATCGTAACTTGCAATCGGTGAGACCAACATCAGTGTTACCTTTCTCCTGCTTCATTGGACCCATCTAGTGGGACTTGGACCGATAACTCCAACATCACAACGAAAGACACACCCCCCTGATGAGTTGCCCAGCCAGTCGTACGTACATACTATCTCAGCTACCAAACTCAATCCTTCAGTGGGTTTATACCTCCCTAGGCTCCGGACACCCTGGGGTAACGACAACAACCCATCTCGTGGCTAAACGCTATTGGTGGCCGGGGTGGTTTTGAGAAACCGAGAATTACGTCCTGTCATGTCCAGTATGCACCCAGAGTAAGTCTCCGACGCAACCCCCCGCCGGGTTGCTTCAGCCCTTACCTATTCCCTCTCGTCCATGGTCCCACCTGTCAATGGATTTTGTCACGGATTTACTACCCTTGCGAGGACACACCACCATCCTGACCGTAGTAGACCGCTTTTTTAAAATGTGTCTTCTAATCCCTCTTCCTAAACTTCCTTCCTTTCCAGTGATCATGCACACGCACTTACCGCCTGCAGCTGCCCAGGTTACACCGCATCCACCCAGTGTTTCACGTGTCTCTCCTGAAACCCGTTCGCTACAGTCTGGCTCACGCTCCCTCTGATGCTCAAGATCCACCGCCACTGATCCCTTTGACTGACGGTGACGCATACATGTGGTACACTCCCTCATAGATTCTCGTTGCAGAGGAAGGGGTCTGCAGTATCTTGCGGACTGGGTGGGATACGGTCCCGAGAAGAGGTGCTGGGTCCCTGCTTCTGATACTCTGGACCCCTCGATCGCTCAGTTCCATGCTGACCACCCTTCTCGGGCAGGACCCCAACCCCAGGGTAGACCGCCACGCTGCACCCGGCCGCTGGGTGTCAGTCATCAGAGGGGGGGCTCTGTCATGATGATGAAGGGAGCCACCCCCAGGAATTAGTGCCACGCCTACCCGACTATTTGAACTCCACATGGAGATCACTCCCTGCAAGGTATTGTTTATTATCACACTTCAGAGCGATTCTAATCCCTGTCTCTGTTGCAGCCCCGTTCCGCCCGATTCTCCTTACTCCCTCTGCTCGCGCTTCCTTCTCCTTCCCACCTCCCTCCTGACCAGCTCTGATAATCCCTCGTGGCTCCTCCTCGTGTGTCTTGTCCACGTCATCAGACAGATCTCCCGGTTTTCCGACTCCCCTACGCCCGGCTTCAAGACCTCCCTTCTGAACGCTCCTTGGACTTTGGTAAACTGTCTCGGACTGATCCCTGGTTTGGACGCGGCTTGTCTTCTGGATCCCATTCTGCCTCGCCCTAATAAAGGGTTTCTGCTCTCACCCGGGTGTTCTGTCGTGACACAGTGATTATGTTTATAGGGGCTGTACCTTCTTAAAAGGTCTTACATTAATCTAACAGGACCCATAAGGGTCTTTCTAAGATATTCTAATATACCTTTAAGGAATTATTCAGTAAACCAGATGATCTGACTTCCGTCTCACTGAGTCTCATTCATCACATACTGCCAAGCCGATCTGAGCCAGCTCCCCTGCCCAAGTCTTTCACAAAGCAGTTGGCTGTCTGATATTGATTTTCCTCAACATGGTCACATGACCTCTGCCCTCATGTCTCATTGACTATCCGAGGTGGGTTAAAAGGAAGTAGTTAATGCATCAGATGTGCCAGTCCTGATATTTCAGACCAGCTGCATCTTGTTGAACTGGGCCCTTTGCTTCTAGCTTGCCTCATGCCAAGAGAAGTCCCACCCACATCCGTGCAGGTCATGGTCGCCCAGACAAGGGAACGCTGAAAGGGTTTATGCAAACTTCATATTTATTCTTATATCTGCACACTTGTGCTTCTTGCTGAGTCAGATAGCAGAAAATTTCCTACGAGATATTCATACTTTTGCAGGTGGGAATGAACCAAATAGTGTGTGTGTGTGTTACATGGCTGCACATTCACTTAATTCTCAATTAACATTCCAATCGGCCTCTTGCAGCATTTCAGGGGAATTCCCAATGCAGTGATACAGGGTGCCCGTTTCTGTCTGGGTGCCACATAGCAGCAAGTGTTTCTCAGTAACAAGGAGGGAAATAAATGTAGATTAACGAGTACAGACACAGACAAGCACTCATCTTTGCAGGCCAAACTCTGAACGCCGACTTGTGCAGGCTACCTTCAGCACCTGCAGTGTCACTTCTCCCAAACATCTGCATGCAACATCTCCTCTCTGGTATAAAGTGCATCACTTTGCTCCAAAAAAACAGCACTAATCAATTAGCAGCAGCTAACTTGTTGGATGGAGTAGCACTGACTGACATGCTGGAGAAATATGAGCAGCATCTGGCCCCCTAAACAGAGGGCGTGAAAGCTCCCTCTCTTTAAAGGGTTCGTTACGCTATCCTTGAAAGTTTTTGCGCCCATGAAAAATGAAAGGGGAAAGAAGTGCCAAAAAGATGGGAGACTCTCAGATCTGCGGGCTGGGATGTGCTGCGCTACCATAAATCTGACATATAAATCACAGGGACACCAGCATCAGCTTTTGTTGCATTCTTGTCTTTAATCTGAGGATTTTTTTAAAAAGGGCCCTATCACATTGTTCTGTCACGCATCTGGTGTTAATGTGCCCAGTGCAGCCCGCATGCGATGCGCTGCTGCCTCAGCAAAGCCCTCCCCTCCTGCCCACTACCCTGCTGTATTCTGGGACTTGCTACCCTGTGTGCATGATCCACCTGAGACTTAAAGCTGTGGGCACAACCGCAAGGCCCGAGTATGAAAACAAATCCAGGAACCTCATCTAACCGCAGCATATTCGGCAGTAAAAGTTAAAAACAAATATGCAATCAAAGCCCAGATGGATTCACCGGCTTACCAATAATCGATGCGGGTGCAGCAAAATGAATAATCCGTCAGTGTGGAATGCGGGGAATGCACCACAAAGGTTGCAGGCTGGCGCAGGCAGCACGCTAAAGGCAGATGCGTTCTGCATGTGTGCATGGAAGGAGGAAACCGCAGTTATTTCCTAAAACAGGAGGACAAAGGGTGACTGTGTCCCCATCCATTTTGCTATAGGCCTCTGAAGCCAGTCACTGGCAAGCGGAGTCTTAACTGGGGTTAGCATATAGACAACAGTATAGCAGGAATTCACGACCTTAGATCTTCTGCAGAAGGTGACTGGTTCAAGTCTCAGGATGTTGTATTTCATATGCTAACCCAAGGTTCAATATTAAATGAATATTAAGCAGTTAAATCAGTATGTAACCAACACTTTATGTTTGGTTAATTAATGCCTTAAGTTGTGTCCCCTCAAGTAAAGTGCTACCCAAAAGAAATTCTTATTTTTTCACTGCTCATTTACATGTATTATGTTGATTTTTTTAAAGAAAAAATATACTGACTAGCCAGATAAATTGTTTTTTTTATTTGTTTGCCTGAGACAGTCCTGTGTGCACAGCCTTAAGTGGCCCATAAACCCATGAATAAATATGTCTTGGACAAACAGGAAGATAATCACATTCTGCTGAGGTCCACATAGAGCACAGTCAGCTCATACAAAACTGCTGTTGTTATGTTTTACCATGTAAAAGAAGGGACTGGAACCTGGGCTCCACTCCTGAACCTCCCAGCAGTCCATGGTCATTTCCTGCCACTCATCAGTCCTCAGAACTGGAGATTCTTGGCAGCAGTCCATCTAGAACAGACCTTGAGTATTTTGCAATCAATGGTGCCTCTCCTTTTCTGATGTAAGACAATAAAATTCACAGGTGGATGGTTCTTCCTGAAGTTGTGTTGTGTAGCACAAATTTAAAAACCAAATGTCAATTTCAGTGTCAACTTCACGTTCTGGAACATTAAATCCATCCATTTTTCCAAGTTTCTCAGGTGGGTCACATGGAGCTTGGAGCCCACCCAGAACACAAGGCAGGGTAGATCTCAGATGGTTTGCAATGTTAGAGCACATACACACACACACACACACACACACACACACACACACACACACATACACACACACACACACACACACACACACACACA
>JAABNY020000035.1:16280856-16294645 GCA_015164015.2 Brevimyrus niger
CACCCCCCCCGCATGCCCCGCTGTCACCCGCCTTAGCACTGACCTTGCGGAAAGGACAGTAATTGAGATTCGCCGCTCATTGTCGGCTAATTAAAAAGCGTAAAACCTTCTGGAGTGTGAGCGAGGAAGGGAGATGGAGAGAGGGGGAAAACTTTTGACCCAAAAAGCGACCTTCAAAGAGAAAGGAAGCATCTGCCTTCCACAGTCCGTCTTTATCAGCTGCACCCCCTGTTACACCAGCTAGAGTTGAGCTAATTGTGTATCACCCAACTACAGCCTCAGAAAGCTTCATGGAGGCACAGCAGAGGTATACAGACGGCAATACTACCCAGAAGCACCAATGAGGAACAGCAGTACAAAAACAAAATACCTGAGGACCCATCACAGAATGTGGCGGCCTGAACTGAATTTGGGAAATTTTTACAGCATCACCTACGTGTAAGCGTGCGCCCACATGGAACGGTCATGCACCAGGCTGGGAAGCCTAGGAACCATAGGTGCGTGGCACAGCCTCACGGGGGTGTGAGGGACAAAACGGGTGAGGATCACACTGAGGGAATTCTGCCGTTTATCCCCGGCGTCGAACATCTGCGCTCTCAACTGTACCGTAAGTTCATCAGCATTCTTTCACTCCCCCCCCTACCCCCCAACATTTTCCTCCCCAAGAAAAAAGAAATAAAAAAATGCAGCCTGTTTGTCATGAGCTCTAGTTGAGATCATTCTGTGACCATCTGTTGGATGAAGGAAGTGACAGAACTGGAGAATGTCTGCTGAATATCACTGCGGCAGTGACGAGGCTGAGGATTGACAAGCTGCCGCCCCAGCTGTGTTTCATCTGCCGCGCTGTGATGAATGGGAGTTACACATAAAGCAGCTTGCATCCTGACAACGTCCAACTACACAACAGCCTAAAGGCAGAGGTGGGAAATTCAGGTCTAAAGAGTTAAAGTCCAGACCGGGATTTTGTTTTAACCAACCAGTTGAGCATTCTGTGACTGTGACTCTTTATGCTCAACTAGTTGGTTGAAACAAAGTTTTGGTCTGGACTTTAACTCTCTGGACCTGAATTTTCTGCCTACTCACCACCTACGAGGGGACACACCGGTGCACATATTCACCTCTCATGGATTAACTAGCTAAAGAGGTGTTCAATAGCCACCCCATATGGTGATTCACTGTGTTACTACCGCAAAAATCCTCCCCCGTTGGAGTAGCTGGAAGGATGTGGCTAAAATCGCTTCCTGTGGAACTGATGCAGTCTGTGACAGTCAGGAGGTCTCAAATGCATTCTGTAGGATGTGGGTATGACCTCAGTGTCAAAAAAAAAACGGTTAATGAATGGCGGGCAAAAAGTCCCGGCCTGGACAGCTTCATCTGCTAAGCGCAGAGTAAGCAGGAGAAAACAGGATGGCAGGATTCATTCTTTAGCCCAAAGAGACAGCATGGCACTCTGATAAAAGCACAGGGAAGACTTTAGTGTTTCACGCCACATACCTCAGGCTCTGATGAATTATCCGGCATGAATTGGGGACTAGCTAAAATGCTTCAGTGCTTTAAGAAAGAAAAGTGAGACCTGCTTTAATTTTCCTTTTTTTTTGCTGTCTGAATAAAGCTCCTTTAGTCGGCTATGCCTTTTAATGCTCTGCTTTGTGAGGCTCTGTGCTCCCTCTATAACCCCCCCCCCACTCTGCACCCACTTACTTCTACTTTCCACTCTTTTAATTGGCAAAAGCCAAGAGTGTCTGGTAGTCATTAGAGACAGAAAGTTCTATATTTGTGTGTGTGTATTTGTGCGTCTGTGTGTGTGAGAGAGACTGTGTGTGTATGTATGTGTGTATGAAATTGTGTGTATATGTGTGTCTGTGTGAGACTGTGTGTGTATGTGTATCTGTGATGTGTGTATGTGTGGTGTGTATGAGACTGTGTGTGTGTCTCTGTGGTGTGTGTGTGAGAGAGAGACTGTGTGTGTTTGTGTGTCTGTGTGTGTGATATTATGTGTATGTGTGTGTGTGTGTGAGAGAGAGACTGTGTGTGTTTGTGTGTCTGTGTGTGTGATATTATGTGTATGTGTGTGTGTATGTGTGTTTGGTGTTTGTGTGTATGTGTGTGAGACTGTGTGTGTGTGTCTGTGGTGTGTGTGTGTAAGACTGTGTGTGTGTGTATGTGTGTGACACTGTATGTGTGTGTGTGTCTGTGGTTTGTGTGTGTGAGACTGTGTGTGTGTGTCTGTGGTGTGTGTATGTGTGTGTGAGAGACTGTGCGTGTGTGTCTGTGGTGTGTATGTGTGACACTGTGTGTGTGTGTCTGTTTTTCCCTCCAGTAGTTGCTGACAGACCCATTTGAACAGCACCTCCATATGAAATCTCATTCTGCTCTGTTCAAAAACATAAAACGTACCAGTAAGGTTGAGACTGGAGGCAATCGGAGGAGAATCCAAGACGCCTGAGTGTGAGTCTTTGGGTACGATTGTAAGGTTATGCGCTGAATCTGGGCCCAACCTGCATATGGCTGAGCTGGTAAGCAGAGCAGAGGAGTTGGGTAATCATGCAGCCGTGGATCTGAAGGCTGGAAGGAGGCAGCCTCACATGTACATCATTATGCCATCACTGCACCCTGACAGAGTGGCTGCTCGCCATCACTCAGATTATTACTCCGGACGCCATGCAGGTGGGAATGGAGACGCATCACCTCTCTCTGGTTGGCTGATTGCTGAAAATAAACAGGCAGGCTTCTGACATACAGGAAGACACATACCTTACTGTGTCAGTACAATCTGATGCTTTCCCATATGCCGAGACACCAAACGTTCTTTCAGGGCAGCCTTGACAGCAGTACATGTAGCTGTTTGCATTGAGGAAGGTACCCAGTCTAGAGCAACACACTAGCAAGTACTGGAATATGTGTGACTATGGATGAATTTGGATGGTCAGCTCAGGAAAACGCACGTATAAGTGGCAGGGCAAAGCCATGCGAGTCAGCAGACGTAAATGCATCAAATGCAGCTCCAGGAAGCAGCTCAGCCTGCTGAGTATCTCTGTCAGCAAATACTGTAGATATGAAAGGCTGAAGTCAGCCGCTGGTCAATCGATGAGAACTCAGCCAACCTGAAGCACCAGCCACGCAATCCCACCAGAGGGCAGAAGGCCGTAATGGTGCTACTCAAAGGGGGCTCTCTCCCCTGCTCGGAAGGTCTGGTGCTACTCAAAGGGGGCTCTCTCCCCTGCTCACACACAACATTCTGCAGCCGGTTCTCGTCTGAGACGCTCCCCAGCCCTCCCACCCCCTGACATGCCACGATCAACCCCTTTGAAAACCCTCCCTTAATAATGTAGAGAAAAGAAGCAGTGAGAGGAAGAGAAAAGAGAGAAGAAGGATGAGCAGAAACAGAACTGTGGCTTGACACAACAAAGCTTCAAAAAAAAAAAAAAAGGGCCGAATCCATAGAGATGTGACAGAGACAACAAGTGCTTCTTCATCTCTCTATCCCTCTTTTTCTCCTCCCCTTTGACTGTTTCCCACAAGGACACAGAGCGGTGATTAGTGTACAGTCGTTTAAAGGCTGTTCCCACCATGGGCAGCACCAAAGCTCCCTCTGCCTTAAAGGGACCAGGCACCAACAAAGCGGGGCAAGGGGAAGGACAGATGAATGGAGGAAGGGCTGAAGCTACTCACGCATCCTGTTCTCCTTTGGCCTCCACCTGATCTTATGCCTTCCTGGGCCTTCGGCAGCCACACCGGACATCAGACTCCACAGGAGAAGGAGAAGCAGGGCTAGGAGCTGAGCCTGGCCCACCATCCCATTCGCCAGGGTTTGAGGACTCAGTGGAAACATGTGGCGGCCCTGGAACTCACCCACATCGCCCCCTGGCAGTGGAGGTCTAGATAGTTTCACCTCGTGCTGCTACCCGGGGAGTAGAGTTGTCTGTGAGTATTATAGCTATCCACCAGCAAGATGCAGGTCAACACTCATCCACATGGGTAACCACACAGAGTGTAGCAAGATTTGGGTAACTAGTTGCTGAAATGTCCCTCTGTTCCTTCAGAATGTATCCTATCATTCAGGCTCTGCTGTATGGACAGCTCACCCTCCACAACATCCGTCGGCGTGAAAACATTCTTCGCAAAACTTTTCTCATATGAAGAACAAAAACCAAGAAAGTTGCATCTAGGCTGGTCTAGAGGAGACAGTTCAACACCTCAAAATGGCCACGATCGACCCCACCAGTGCCCCCCCCTGTTCTGTGCAGGTTGTATATCCCTCCTTTGATCTGTGGTGGAGAGGGTTGTAAAGAGCAGCTCTGTCATGTGGAAGCTGGCTTCTGTCACAGCAAGTAAGTGCGGAGGATGCTGGAGCGATAGAGAGGGAGAGGGAGTGCGAGGAGGCAGGTCAGAGAGAGAGAGGAGGCAGGAGCGAGAAGGGAGGGCTGGGCCAGGAGATGCACAGCGGCAGAAGGAGGGAAAGCGACCATTTCTTGACTATGACGGCTATCTGAATTGTGAATAGACTTCAGGCTGAAAGTAGATTAGCCTGCTATTCCCCCTGCACCTGCTCTGTGTGCAGACATGACTAATCAAACTCTGGTAGCAGGAGCAGCAAAGCCCCTCCCATCCCCCCATCCTTTCACACCTGCAAGAGAGCACGAGCTGAGTTTCGTTTGGTTGAGTCTGCGGGAGCAATATTTTAATAAGTAATATAGGCAGATACACTCAGTATGATCTTCAGTGTTTTAACCAAGCGCATAAATATAGTGCACATTCATCAATCCCTGCCACTCCCCTTATTTAATCCTATCACCTGTCAGGGTGCCAAGAGCAGCCAATCAAAGAGCTTGGTGGCTTCTTGGTTCCCTACAAGCTATGGCCAGGTCAAGGGGACAGATGAACAGCAGAATGCATTAAAATAGCTAAAGACTCTAACCTGCATCAAAGGGGGAAATCCACCATATTTCTACTGTTAGAAACATGCACAAGTGAAGTATGATCATTTTGCTAATATCTAATAATTATTATTCTAACAAAGGCAATAAGGCTTATTCTGCACTTTGGTTTCATGGTCATGTGCTGCCCAGTGCCTGTGTGATCAGACTGGCTGAAAGGACACATGTATTCAAGCATTTAAACACTGAAGAGCAGCCTGGGAAGCCCCAGCCCACAGATCAGCACAGTGTGCTTCAGTCTGTCATCAGCTCTTAATCTCAATCGATTTAAGTCACTATCTGAGCAGCATTGATTTCACCTGGTGTTTGAGGGTCACATGATGCTCCATTTGTAAACACTGCTGTAACCTTCAGGATCAGGATGCTAAAGGGCTAAATTAGGGACTAACCTGCCAGCTACGATGTGCTCAGGACTGAAGTCTCCCTGACTGTCTTTATAGTGCGGGGCTTAGGGGGAAGGGGGTCTGTACTCTGCATAAATCTAATGCTCAGTACCACGCAGCCTCATCCTGAACACGACGGAGGCCGAGCTTATAAATCCAGATGCTCTCTAAGCAGATTTACAGTCACCCTTATCAGTGGCGGCTCAGGGCTAAATGATTACGTGAGAAAATAACCTCCAACCCCCTCCGATCCCAAACAAGCCAAGGCTATGAAGTCTCCCTATCGGGCATAAAGAACGGCCTCCCTCACGCTGCCGCTCAGCCTGCAGAATCAGCCGCATCACCGCGGCCAATCAGGCTGCGGCTCCCAAATGACGACAAACATCCCATAACTGTGGACAGGGCAGAATATCCCAGCTGCTCCAGAGGACTGAAAGCACCTTCCTGTCACCTTCGAACGCAGCATCTCTTGGTACCAGGCCTAGTGCCAGTTTTACATTCTAATGACATTATTTGATGCATCGCTTACACATGCTACTGCGTAATCAGACTAAATGGTATTGCGGCTCACAGTAGGATTTCTTCAGGTTCCCTTGCAGACAATTTGCTTGCCCTGAACCTCTTTCCTTGTGCTTAAGGTGTATTGTGTATTTGTGAGGGTTACACAAGGTTGTAGGGGCAGCCTGCCAATCCTAATACTGCGTTATAAGCTCTGTGTTGTAGTGAGGTGGACAGCATAGGGGTCAGCAACAGAAGTTCCGAAATGAGCCATTTAGAGCCCTTTACACATAACTCCCATCAAACAGCACATGAAGGGAGCCTATGACATTCATTACTAACTATCAGTACCTGGCAGGCATTACTTGATAATCAATAATGTAGATAGGATTTCTTAGGTCCAGGAGCAAAATCTGTGTTTCCTCTCACTCTCTACCGCCTCTGCTGCCCTTCCCTAGGCCTGGGGCAATGTTTAGATTGCCCCTTTGAGGCGTGTTTGCTGATAACACTGTAACAAGGAATGCAAACACAATTTCTCTGATTGCATTGCGAATAATTCATTCTGATTGCAAATGTTGTTTAATGGCCCCAGTTTGTGCAAAAAAAAAAAGTCCACGCCTCAGTCTGCTGCATTTGGCACTGCAGACAGAAAATGCTGGTGTTTTGTAACCATTACTGCAAAGGTTCCATATGAAGTTAAAGTTCCACTTGCCACTCCATTTCCCAAAATGCCTTTGCTGGTTGTACCCCCAAAGAAACTGGCAGTGTGAAGCTGCAGCAGGTATCTGGGGGCGCAGTGTAGCCTCCCCCCCTCCCCACCACACCATAGGATTGATGCTCAGGATAGAGTTTTACTGCTATCCCAGGAAGGGAGGGAGGGAGCATTTCTCCAGTGAACTTGGAGTTGAGGATGGTTTGGGAAAAAAAATCTCTATGTGCAAAATGCTAAAAACCATCCATCCGGATTGGCCTGCATCCATCCATCCATCCATCTATTTTCTGTACCTGCAGGGTCGCAGAGGTCTGGAACCTATCCCAGAGGCTATAGGCGCAAGGCAGCAAATAACCCAGGAGGGGGCACCCACCCATCACAGAGCACACACACCATTCATACCTGTGTGACATCACTTCACCTTAGCAGCTTATTATGATAACACATGAAGATCATGTAAACAGCCCACACATGCAGCTGGGGCAAACCCCAGTCCCACAAGTGTGAGACAACAGCACTAACCACTGCACCACCCCTTACACCTCTTATATTGACATTTTTCTTTTATTTAGCAGATGATAACATCCAAAACAGCATTTTTTGAGAAAGCAGGGTAAGGTAGTCCTTGGAAAAATTGGAGTTAAGGGCCCAACAACAACATCAGTCTGCTGAAACTGAACTTTAAACTGGTAACCTTCTGATCACAGGCCCAGCACCCTAACACACAGAGCCCCACAAAGTCCCTCTCCAAATTCTGCTGCCACAGCTTATAAATTGCAACTAAGGGCATGTATGTGTGTGCATTATTACTCTAGAACAAGGGAAACGTTTCGGGGTGACAGGCTTAGACAGCTCTGATTGACTTTCTGAGCACAGGTCACGTCAGTCAGGGATTTTCACCTCACACAGCGAATACGGTATGTGCTATTCTGACACACAATGACAGGGTGACATGATGCGTAACAAAAGAGATTCCTGCTACTGATTAAATTTTACAAGCCAGTGACTTGCATGTGCTGGAGCTATAATCTGTCATATCATGCTCACCCTGATGAAATTAATGCTGTGTCTATCAATCCATGTTATTTGCTTAGTGTAAGTCCTTGCTTAGGAAAACTGCATAAAATATGTTACTGAATCTTACCTTATTAGAAACAATCTGCTTACACAGATTCTTAGCAGAGATAAACATTGTTTACCCCTGGAGCGATTTCTACTCCGTCTTGCCCTTTGATGACACGGGCAACTAAGGAGTTGCGTCATCTACTTAATGCCCTTTGAAAGCAGATATAGGCCTGTCCCTCCTGGCTGATGGAGAGGGACCCCATCACGAAGAGCAGCTGGTTCCTGAAACAGTAGTGAGGCATTTTGTTCTGCCAAATTCTCTCAACTCTGTTATCCATCAGAAGATGGCTGCATCTACGACGCACAATTCACAGCCTTATAAAGATGACCAGTCACAGATTTAACACAGCTTAGCTGTACAGCAGTACCACTCAAGGATCTGAACATGCAACAACTCTTAAACTACAATACCTCACAATTTCATTATAGATACTATGTACATAATGTTGTATGTATTTCAGGTGTATCACGTTACTGCGCTTCATTGATTTTGAGCCCTTGAGATTGTTATGCTATTAGCATTGCCAGGATGTTTTTGTGTCTTCAAATCACCCAGAGATTTCATTCGTTGCAGAGGCCTAATCAACCATTAATGATATCAGTATAAATTTAGATACTGTAGCATCACCGAGCTGTTGTTGCGAAAGCACAGAGTGAACCCAGTTTTGTTCACTGCCTGCACACGCTCAGGCTGCCTGTATGTTTCTGGGCATTTCCCGAACCCTGCAGAGGGATAATCATATAGCCCGCGCCCCCTGCAGCACGTCCTGACAGGCTCACGACAGCATGTGGACAGTATGATGATAGCGTGTGGACTGCGTGATGACAGCACCTCGCCGCCCCCCCCCCCGCTCTGCCGGAAGGAGCCACCTGACGCGTGGTCTTCAGTCGCCGCGGACGCCGACATATAAGCTCCGTGAGGCACAAGCGGAATGTTCCGGAGGCCTCCAACGGCTCCTCGAGTTTCTGAGCATTTTGGGATGTGGAGGCAGGCATGGAGATCAGGGTGCAGGTGAGGCTGACATCTTATGTGACAAGCCTCTGTGGTGAGGCTGCTACTGCCTTGGCTGCCCCCCCCCCCAACTGCACATTACTGGCATGAAAAATTACAGAAACAGAGCCAAACTAATCAGCTGCAGTGCAACAGTGGGGGGTGGGGGTCAACACCTGCAGTCCAAGCACACAGCAGCCAATAAATTCACTAGGGAAGGTAGCTAGGATACCAAGGGCTGAGATACATCAAGGCTTCCCCACCTTTTCAATGGGCTGGGGGGTCGGGTGCCGGCGGATCCATCAGCGATTTCATACCTTTAACTATTTCCATATTTTTCGAATGAGAAGAGAATGTGCAAGTGTGGGAGTGATAAAAAATTATATACATATAATAGGAAATTAGCCCCTGGACTACATGACTGAAAGTCATGTACACATGACAGAGCATGATGTCACTTCCTGTTGCCTGTAAAAGTAGCCGCAAAGATTCTGGGTGATAAAAATAGTGACTTAAGATTTACCAGCTAATGTTTCACTAATTGCTGTTGTTATATTAGCAATTTGCTGCGCATAACCCAGTCTGTTAAACATGATGGACCTGATGTATAAATAGCTCGCAATATGGTATTGACTAAAGATGTGGGTGAGAGTGGAGAGCACAGGATCGATTTCTGACTCCTGGGTGCCGTTGCTTACGACAGCCAATCAGGGCTCTCTCTGTTAAGGCTGCAGTGCACAGCACAGCACCAGCAAGATAGACAGCAAAAACTCAGAAAAACCACATAATCACATATCTGTATCTGCTCCCATTCTCTGCTGTTTTCTTGCCTCCCAGCTCCTCGGCAAGGCAGGGAGCCACAATTCCACTCTCAGCATGGCCTCGCCTCAAGGCCGCGCTTCCTCTGCGCTCCCTCACGCCACATTTCGCCCCCCTGGCTGTCAGCAGCCGCCCCCTTAGATGTGATTTACACTGCTGGTGGAATGTGATCGTGACCCCCGCCGACAGTGCATACCCCTTTAGCTGACCGGGTGACCGGGAATAAAACTCAAATCAAATCTCAAGGTGATTTGAAGAAACATAAACGTCCTGGTAAGATTAGGAGAGAGCATAACAATCTCAAGGGTTGGTTTCACAAAATGTATTAAAGTAAATGCCTTATTGCAGGTAGCATTGAGACGGGAAAAAAATCATATGCCATTTAATCAAGTTTTAATTACTAAGCTTATGACATTTTATAAACTTCACCTTTAATACATACAAACATGCCGTTTGCGTTGCCTCATCATTATCCCATTTGAAGTGGAGGTCTGACCACCAGGGGTCAGCAGTGTGTTCACTGCATTTGCCAGTGATGAATTATTCAGAAAATCCCCCGGGGACAGCCTCCACAGCCAATTGTTCTTCTTCAATAATTTACTTAACATGATCAGCAAATTACCCAATATATTGTAGCAACACAATAAACAAGCGCAATAGTTCATCAGTTGCGTACGCCATACACATCTGCAAAATCTCATAGAGGTGTTATCCGATTTTAAAAACATCCCTTTACACAGTTTATCCACCAGGTAGACTCCAATCGCGATTTATAAAGTTTTCTCGCAGGATATGTCACTCATCCGTCTTTCAACTGCTTATCAAGTTCAGTTTAGCGAGAGAGGATGAATCCTGCATAAATGAGTATGGAGACGGTCCTGGAAAGGATGCCAGTCCGCTGGCGGGCACACACGCATGCGCATAAACATCACACACACAATCATAGTGTATAGGGTGAACTGCCCAACCCCAACCCCAACCCCCCCCCCCACACACACACAGTGCTTAATTTGAAATTCATTCGAAATATGACTGAAGTACAGTACAGCACAATGATGATATTGTAATGATAAAAATTGTCCAGTCAGTGGCGCTGCACGCGCAGGTAATCGGCGGAATGAAAAAGCTGCGAAAACGTGAAAAGTAGAACGATCCGACAGCATGTAGCGAGATGGGAGGTGTGCAGCCATAAAGTGTCATCCACCAAGCATTAAATCTTCGTCAAGTGGTAATTCTATTACTGCTTTTCTTCTTTTCCTTCTGGCGCTATAGATGTACTTTCGTCATAGTCGTGCTCTGTAATAATACCCTGACTTGACATATTTATTACTAGCTGCAAAGCGCGCGATGAACCATGAGTCATTAAAAGTTCATTTAAACATAATCATTTTAACTAGTTCTGGTTTATTATTATTATTTTAAAAAATATTTCTTTACTTTTTTGAACATGTATTTTTTGACTAATTACTATTTGACTATAATTCAGGTAGTGGTAACAATGTACCATCTGCCGCTATTTCACATCGCTTTGGACAAAAGCGCCTGCTAAATAAATAATGCAAAGTAATTAATAATTTTGAGTTAAATGTAATGACGTAAACTGCAAATTTTTGAAACATTATGCAATTTAAGTTGCATATGTTTCTTTTGAGCGTAATCCCATGAAATTAACAATTCATTTAAATTAATAATTCTATCTATTCATTAATCCATCCACCTTCTGAACCCTTGTTAGAGACGACGGCAATTTATAATTTAAGCAAATTAAAGACGCGGTGTCTATACAAATTCGATATTTGCCCCAGGGGGGGCGCTGCAACCCCACAGTAATAAATTCTCCGTTCGCTGGCCATGGTTTCTACGTAGTCGCTGATGAGTGGGACTGCTCGCGGTTTCTGTGGAATTAATTATTGTGTCCTTCATCAAAACATATTAATGATTGATGCCGCAGTTCCCAAACTCACCAAAACGGCCAAAAGTGGGCGTGTGTTAATTGGTTTAAATAAATACATAATACATACACTTAACACCGGCGCTGATCATAGCGCTTTCAATTTCATCACGGTACTCTGCGCGTTTTTTTTAATTATTATTAATCAACCCAAACCTCCCCATGCGTAATAGCCGCTGGTGGAATAATTTTTAATTGTATGTAAAAAAACAGCAAATAAACAAATGGTCTTTCTAAAGAGCCTTAGTTCGAGTTGGGTAAACTAATGGATTAAGTTAAAGTCAGCACTCAACTTGCAAGTATCAAAATAGAACCAGAGAACCAGACATTTTCAGGCGTGACGGAAGCCGATTATCATACTGAATGCAATATTACTCATCATTGCCATCGTGAATATTATCAACCAATTCCATTCGGTCCATAACCAGTATAGCCCATGTAAATTTGAATTCATATTGACTTCATACTGTATTGGGTGGTTTTTAAATAGCTGAAATGCTTATATCCTGTATATTACATATATATATATATGTAGGTAATACAACCACACTTATTCATAGAAGGCAGTGAATAATTTGGGAATGACAGCGACACAAAGATAAGCCCATTCCCCCATTTAGATTTACTATTAAATTTCATTTTTCTAATTCTTTTAATCAGGAGCATGCAAATAAAGCCAGCTGGCAGGTACCCGTGTTAAGACATAATTAAGTATCTGATTGAATTTCACTGTATATCAAAGAGTATCTGTGCCCAAGGCATGTAATGGGTGGGGTGAATGGGGCACAGGAAAGGAAGGGGGAGCTAGATATTTGCACACCAGACTGATAGCTTTCATTAAGGGGGGTGTTACCATGCCAACGGACAGATGCAGACAATTGCCTCCTCCTGCAGCTCTCACTATAGTAAAAAGAAGATCACGCAAAGCCCATGTGTCAATCATCCAGCCGCTGTCTGCTGCTGAGTGATATTTCACTGGCCTTTATACCTGAAGAGATGTACCCCCTGCCCAAGCTTCCATATTCAAATACACAACTCAGAATGGGGGTGGGATCACATAGCCAAGGTGTGGTTAGGACCATTGATCACTGATGGGGAAGTGGGCCTGTTGGGTTTGGACAAATCATTGTCTCCTCAGAGCATGCCCACATGCAGTCCTCAGACAGGCCCTCTCTCTGTATCTGAGGGCAGAGTTGTTAGAGACTTTGGGGCCCAAGAAAGCATATTATATTGGGCCCCCAACCCAGTCACTGACCAGGAAGGGGCTGCCTGTGTTGGTGACTCTTACTTAGAGGCAGGTGCATGAACACACAGGGTGTCACATTGTTTCAAGGGCCGAGGGGGGAGGAAAGGGCAACCTGGTGCCTTCCAGCGGCTGATAACAGCACTATTACACCTGCGGCCCTCCAGCAGGGTTACCGACGAGGCACATAAAAGCAGCCTGCAATCAGGAACATCTCTGCTGGCGCCCCCCAGTGTTTACAAGCGGGATGACATGTGCCGTGCATACTAGTACCTGAGAGAGCCACCAGACACCTGCAGCCTTGTAGGACAGTGACACATACATTGATGCCTAAATGGTTAAAGCCTGACATTGTCTGCCTCTTTTTACTCTGCAGAATTTTTAGTAAATATGGCAACTGGCTTCTGATGGAGCAAGAATCACTCACACGATAAACACCTGAACCTTCTCATTATGCGCTAATGATCCTTTCATAAATATTCATTCAGCACGTATCTAATCAATGGTACAAGAATCCTGCACCCATCCCACACCTCTTAGGTGTCTGGAAGGCTGATCTGAGCAAGCGGATCCTCTTTTCAGAAGAAAAGCTTAGATGTAAGTAGATTAACGTAAAAAATGACTGGATTTGAAATCGATTCTTTATAGCTGTGTTTACCCAGTCTTCATGTGTTAAATATTAGATATAAATCCAGCACTGCAGCTGTTTGTACTTTGTCCTGCCATTGACATCCCCTATAAAGAAAGTGCAGCCTTTGCAATAAAGCTTTGAGTCAAGAAAGCAATTTAACAAAGATTTCCTAAAAGTTTCATTCAGGTGCTGAATGACATCAGATCAGCTGTGTGAAACTATCCTAAGAACAAAAACACAAAGTTTGTAATTATATGTCTGTATTATTTAGGTTAGACATGTCATCAGCTATCCATGTTATACACTGTGCATGTCATGTCACACCAGCTGAGGGTGAATTAATGACAGTATGATGATGAAATATCATCACTCATATACACTATATACGCTACCTCCAAGGTAAAAAATGATCCTCTGGGGGGGGGGGGGGGGGGGGGGCCCCCGTTTTTTTGTAAAAAGTGACACCTTTTTTTTTCTTTGGTGGGGGCTTAGCCCCGCC